>VKOC01000008.1:13200314-13232848 GCA_009364415.1 Spea multiplicata | reverse complement strand
ATATATATAGTATATAATACCAACAGTACCGATTCCTCATGAATGTTTTTGGAATCTGGGAACGTATCGTTGGTTATGTTTAATGTTATTGTGGTTTCCATCATACCATTTTTGTTTTATCATACACATCTGGCTGAGTGCTTTACGTTATTCATAAAGCTCCTCTTGGCTGTTCTTTTGGCCCTATCGGACGTGATTCCTTATCGTAATGCCGGCGTGTAATGTGTTGATGTAAGGGAATCGCGGTAAACGTTATTCTTCTTCCAAATTTCGTACAGAAAGATTAATGGGGGAAAAAAACATTGTTTTTACCATATTATGCTAAAAAGATAGATCTTTACATGTAGAAGCAGAGGGGTGTGATAGAAACTGTTAAATACATAAAGTGATTTAACAAAAGGCCATAATCTAACACTAGAGAGTCAGATGCAGAGGGTGGTAGATAAGTGCAACAGCCTTCCAGCAGAAGCTGTACAGGTTAATACAGCGAGGGGATTTAAACATGCATGGGATAAGCAAATGGCTCCTGAATCTTAGACCGACGACTGATTAAGGTCTACAGCAGGACACAATGGGATCAGCTTGGCCCGAATGGCTCTCATCTGCCATCAAATTCTATCTTTCTATAGTGTATTAGGATCTACTTTCCGGGTAAAAATCGTTACAAGGTAACCTTGTCATTTCCATAATTTTCCGAGACGTAGCATTCGTCCCTAGAGTCCGCTCACAAAACGACAGAAAACCTGGAAAACCAAAAAAAAAAAGTAGCAGCATCTGGCAGTAATCTATGTTCCCTTTTAAAAGTTACCAAATGAGCTGTAGAAAACTGATTACAGAGTATCCTGTTTTGCGATAGGAACGGGCAACGTTGCATGGCTTTGAGATAAGAACTTAACCAACGTGTAAAATAGATGTAAAACATTTAACTTTTGGGTAAAAAAAAAAAAACAGAAGAAAAAAAAGGCGTAAGATTAACATTTTTTCTCTGTTGCGTGCCAAGTGCTGTGCATTTCAACTGCTACGATTTGGCTCGTTTTCAAGAGTGATAAATAATGATGTTTGCTGCGGAAACAATTATCCCAAAAATAATTTAAAAGGACTGGGTGCCTTTTTGTTTGCTTATAAAGACCACATTCAATTTACTGAAAGAGCATTACATATGGGCAGAGAGAGACCCACTTACATCTACGAGCCAGTTCTTAAACATTCAAACTTATTGATGTGCACAAAGAGCGATCGGCCGCCTTTGTTTGAAGTTTGATTTTTCGCGACACAGAGCTTTCAAATCATTCTTTTAACTGCCTTGACATCTGTTATAGCTGATTCGAAAACTTTTTAATACTTTCTCTTTTTTTTTTCTCGTGACGCTTCCATCCTGAGAAAGTAGAAATGTTTGTTTTCGCTTGCGAGGGTAAAATAATTACGAGGAGGAAAGATTCCCCATCGGGCATGGCAATTCACATTTTTCTTTTCATAAAGCTCCAAAAAATCCAGTTTTAAGGGACCCCCATCGATGGGTTAACTCCGTGTCTACATACAGAAGCGTCTCATTCTGAAGGCTACTAGGTCTTTCTGCTAAAGTCTACAAGTCCGTGGAACACGGAGGATATCACTTTCCTATATGATAATCCTAAACGCGTACCGGCAATCCACTTAAAAGATTTTATTTATTTTTTTGATGAAAAAAAATCGTTTTTAACAGATCTCTGCTTTTCCCACCTTTGGGAACAGTAACATGTGTGAGATAAAACCATAACCTAATCCAGCACTGAGTGCCATCTGTTACTTGCATTGCTATTATTTATTTAATGTATCATTCGTTATTCAGATTTATCTTTTCCAGCTTTAATATTGCGTCTAGCTTCCAGAAATGTATAGCCAGTTAATTTCGTACAAATATCCCCACATTTCTAACTCAAAGTTCTAACCCACTTCCTGGTTTCAGTAGACTTCACAAAGGCATCAAGTGCTAGAGATTATTCAGAACCTTGCCGTTCTTCCTTAGTGATGTCATCCAAAGCATCACTAGTTTAAAACGGTATACACCTGTCACCTACCTGCTGGTCTGACGTTAGGGTTGGTCTCCCGACGTTGCCACAAGGTCCGCTCCTCCACCACGCCATCCAGTTTCCATCCATGGGGACACCATGTCCTATCCTGCACCAGGGTCTCCTCTGTGTAAATGTCAATTATCAGGGTTGTCTTGATAAAAAGCCACAAAAGCTAATGAGAATGTAAGGTCAGGAGGACATGGCTACCCTAGAATAAAACCATGTATATTAAATTCAAACACCAAAGGTATCAGATTTAAATAACACAAGCCATGTTGGGATTTCCCAGGGGTAGTTCCTCTCTGTTGCCCGTACGTTGCCATGAGCCTGAAAGCCCTGTGAACTATGGGAAGGTATCCTTGCCTACATCAATTTCAATTATTACTGGGCATAGAACTAATTATCTTAAAGTATTAATTAGCTATAAGTTTGAAAATTATATTTGTACAGTAAAAATCAAATTCTAACTCTAGAAATGAGATTGGAGGCCGTGGAGTCTACATACCTGCTTTCTTTATTCTTACTGTATATCGTTGAATGAGAGGAAGGACCTACATTTATATGGTAAAATACCTATATTTTATGAAATAGGACAATATAATATATAAATGTCGTCATCATGCAGGCATCCGTACCAGTGGCACAGACAGGGCGCCACCAGGTTCATTGCTCAACCAAGCTTATCTACAACAAAAAGGGGAAACAGGCGAGGATGTCTGCTTCGGTAATTCTAGAAAAAAAAATGGGAATAAGAAAATTTCAACAACAACAAAAAAAAAAACTTTGCCCCTTGAGACTTCTTTTTGATCTCGAACCGCAGCATTCTCATTTCAGAAGAACAAATTAGTTTGCTGAAAAGTGTCACACGTCAGTGTATATATTTTTGTAGTCTTAAGTGATATATTCCCATTAAGTTTGTATAAATACAATTAAGCTTTATGGACAAGCGATATATAAATATTATGGGAGCCACAAAAAGAGCGATGCTTTTTTATGCCAGGCGGTGGGAATTCATCCAGGATTGCTTACAAATCATACTGATAAAGAGGTTACAAAATTTAAGGTTTTTTTCCCTCTTTCCCTCAGAAGGCTGGATTTATTATCTTCTGTAAATTGATTTTGGACGCCTTTCATTTGCCATTGGTCTTTTGTTGCCATCTAAACAACAATTCACCATGTTTTGCCCAGTAGCTTTCTCATTCCTCATTCAAGAAACTTGAAGATGCTTCTGTGCACCACCATAAGCCACCAACTATGTATATTTTGTAAATCATCCTATTTTTACGGGGAAAAAAGTATTTTTTGACAGATAAGAACCATTTGGCTCATCTAGTCTACTTGTTTTTCCTGCTGTAAAGAAAAAAAATATATATATAGAATTTCAATGGGAATACTTAATTATCATGTGATATTTTAGCAGACATTGATAGGTTGTTTCCATAGAAACTGAGAAAGCTTGTGTTTTTTTATATGATTTATAGTCCAGAACTTTTTGAGCTAAAACCCTGTGTTTATGGCTGTCAAGAACGGTTTTAATAAGAATAGGAGACCTGATATACGTTCATGATCGAAGTAGAAGACAGAAAATGTCAGAAAGGAAGGAACGTTGGAGGACTTGAGTGCTTGTGAAAGCGATAAGTGCCTCTTCTAGAGGGTTTAGAGGGTTAAATATTCACTATGAAGAAAGTTTTGATATGTTTGAGTTTGTTAAGGTAATAATTTTCAGATAGCCGGGCTGTTATTTATCCAAAGATAATGCGCAGGCAGCAGTATTATAGTTGTGATCCGCGGTTACGAAACTGGATTGCCGTTTGACTGACAAGTTTGTCAGGTGGTGAATGAAGACTGACACCGTAATATCGAAAACGCAGCGTTAACAAAACTCCGAGCACAAGTTTTTTCATGACGCAGCATTTTTTTTCCCTAAAGGACTGCATTTTTTTTCCCACTTTCAAATAAATGTATCAGTTTCTTTAGGGAGGGAAAAAAAAACCCGTATTTGTTTGAACTCAATAAAGAATGAAACATGATTTCTTAGGTGAAAAGTAACTTGTTCCATGCCAGAATCCCGGGCCTGGTTATGAAGGTCATGTGATTGATCTTTCTTTTAAATGAGCTCTCGATACCCTTGGCCACCAGAGATGTTGCAGACGCGAAGACATTTCAGGAGAATCAATGGAAAGAATACCAGGAATAAAAAGAGCGCCGGACAACATTTTTTGTCCGATTTGATTTCTTTACATATTTCTATAAACAGATCAGAAGAATCTATGGCCTATTTGGAGCCTAGTACTTGGCTTCTAACACAATCGGAACCCATTATGTCCAAAGATGGACACTTTTCTGTTTGAGGTTGTGGTTAGAGGTATGTCCATGGGGTAGGCCTTTTGGTGTGAGACTGTTTTCTCACCCTGTAATTGGGTGAGGCATGTTAAAAAATAATAATGCGTAATTTATGAATGCATTTCTTGCTTTTTCTATAGACATTATTGACTTTTAGGAAAAGAGGGGCATCAGGGAAAGCGGGACAGAGGGATTGAGGTCCACAAAAAGAAGGACCATTACTTCTAAAAGGAGATGCTTTTTTAGGACTGTTGCTCCTTTTTGGAGATTCCTCAAAATTCTAGATCCTAAATCACAAGCTGAAGATCTCACTGTAGGCATAAAAGTTAACCACCTACATTCATGCACACATACTAACTTTTTAACAGGAATATCCTGTGTCTTTCTGCATATCTCTCTCTCATTCTCTATTCTAAATGCTGTTCCCCCACTTTTTCTCCCTAGTTCCATTCCCTAATGTAACCCCCCCCCTAATACCATTCTGAAGAGTCTTTTCATCGTTATTTCATGACCACCATTGGATATAATACATCATTTTATCATGAGTCAAAAACATTCAGTTTTCTGTGTCCGACAGAGGTTCTGCTAAAGGACAACACAATAATTGTTGACACACAATAACGTGAACTCTGGCAAAGACATCTCTGAAATAATTCCCTAATTTCCCAAACAGAGGAACGTTCTTATCTGGGCTCCCGTATTATGGAAACATCTTGTTAGAGAGCTGCTCTCGCTCATTGCGAAAATATGCTTTGAACTTAATGAATTATTGAAAGTAATTTGTTTTGCATAATATGGTCGCATTCATGTGAATTTGTTTTCTTAATGCGTTAGTTATCCCATACACTCTATTTCTCATTAAAAAAAAATAGTTTAATAATCTTATCGTGGGCTACTTTAAAAAAATTTCACAATAATGATTATCAACTAATCAAGTCAAATTACTGTGCGTTTCTCTGATTCCTCAATAAACAGCTAAAGTATTCTTTTTTTTTACTATTATTTTTGAAATGCGTTTAGAACATTGTTTCTTCAAATACACTTCTAAGAAAGCCTTGTTCTTCTAAAGCTCACGTTCCTCAGGACTTAATAAAAATCCACAGAGACACCCTTTGGTAGCACTGAGAATCACCAGTAAAGTTCGTTTATAGTGTTGCTTTGTGGATGATTTTTTTCCCCCCTAAGATCAAAGCACATAAAAGCATTTAATATTTTTTATATCTTTTTTATTTCTATGTTGCATGAGGTCTCTGTTACTCTCTTGTTATCTGATAGACTTCAGAGGAACGGTTTACTCACTGTTCTCACTAAAAAGTCAACCTTTAACAAAAAGAAGTATTATTTTAATACAAAAGAGGGCAATCACAATAGATGTCCTCAAAAGTCCTTCAATAAACAGGAAGAAAACATCTGAAAATAGTTAATATACAAATTATTATTATTAATTATGACTTATTATCTATTAAAATTATTTAATTATAATAAATATTATTAATTAATATTATAATATATTATTATTACATAGTTGCAAGGCATAATATATAATTAATTTTATCAGTTAAATAAAATAATAAATAATTATATATATATATTTATAAATACAATTTTAATTCAGGAATATTTAAATTAATATATTATCTAATATGTCTGGTACAAAAATGTACACATTATTATATAATTTATAAACACTTTATGTTTTCCATTCTAAATAAACATATGTTTGACAAGGTTAAGTGCTAATCTGTTTTTTATGTACTCCGAGAAGTTTTCTGCAATCCCTCAGCTCCAGTATACGCATTTTATTTCTCTTCTGCATGTACACCTAAAGTATTAACTTGTACGGGGTCCCCCCCCCAAACTTTTTGTTTAATATAATCTTTCCTTAAGCTTTTTCTCGAAAAAAAAGAATCAAAAAGCGTGCATGCCCAACAAAGACGGCTCAACTTCCCCTAGAAAGAAAAAAGAAAGATTGTTAATTTACTGTTTTCTTTCATCTGTTGGAATAATTACTTTTCTTTTCTATTTTTTTTTTTCTTCAATAGTTTGTTCAGGTCATTAAGTTTTCTGTAAAATGAAGTCGGAAAGGTGGTTTTAATGTTCGGGTAGACTGCAGCGCGCATTTGGCTCTTAAAACCAACCTACTTAAGGCAGAACTAATGTTTAACACTCGCAGCTATTTGAAGTAGTTCACTGCCCTGTTTAATGGTCCTGGCAAGGTCAATGCGTAGATTATTAATTTTTTAGCCGCCCCCCCCCCCCCCACACCACCCCCTCATCGAGATATCCTTGGAACCATGAAATTGTATGAATTGTACTTTCTTTGTATCTACATATATTACTTTTATTCAATTACAGGAGAGGCGTAACGTAAACTTACTTAACTACGTGCTATCTATAGCATGTTACTCCTGCAACTTGGCCTGTGTTGGCCCTGCATTGTGCATAGTTAATAATGTGAGCTGAGATGGTTTTATTTATTCACAGGGCCCCTATCCAGCCTTCAGAACTAAATGCCTCCTGCGGACTGCCTCTTTTACCCCCCTAGACCTTTTTTTGGTGCCTCTCCTACCCCTGTACACCCACATGTTGCCTTTGAGAGCTTTTACTAATCTATCTGACCTTAAAGTGTTAAATTTATACTATATACAGTTCCCGAAACATGGAATTTGATGGTACATAAAAACCATTTGGCCTATTTACCTTAACCAGTCGTCGGTCTCATCTTTGATCCAGGAGCCGTATGCCTATCCCATACATGTTTAACTTCCCTCACTGTATTAACCTCTACCACGTCTCCTGGGAGGCTGTTCCACGTATCTACCACCCTCTCAGCAACATAAACTTCCTTTTATTAAATCTGATCCTCTAGTTTTAGACAACGACCTCTTTCGGCATGCATTTTCTTCTCAGACAGAAAAGGGTTAATCATTGCTTTTTATGCAATCACTGCGGTGTCCCTTGGGTGGAAAAAAATCAAGTATTGCCCCCAAATTTTAAATATTTCAAAACGTCTTGTGTATAATAAACGATCCTTTCCGTAAATATCGTAAATTGCAACATTATATCTCAACGTGATTGTCTAACACTTGACTGCCTACATTTGTTTGTAATAATAATACGCCTGGCAGTAATTGCGGGATTAAAATTTTGCCCAAAACAGCGCTCGTCTCGGACGGCCCTTTTTTCATTTTTTGTTCTTTTTAATCCTGCGCGGGCACTTTTCCAAGACAATATGAGTCCCCTAATCTGCTCCTTGTTAGTGAATTTCAGTTTCCTTCTCAATGAATTCTGAGAGAATACGTCCAAAATCTTAGTAATGACAGAAGTATTAGGAACGAAGATGGGGAAGGATTTATATGCTGATTGACAAAAAAGAGGGGAGGAAAAAAAAAAAGAAAAAAAAGGAATTTGCTGTGATCTGGAGCCACGCGGACTTTGATACTGGCTTGCAAATGCATCCTAACTAAACTATGGTTTTCCTGGACAATGATACTATCAAGCCCTGCATTAAAATTTTTAAAGGTGAAAAATACCAGACATTACAATCGAGACAGCCATGCAATTTTTTAAGTCGGCAATTAATATGCCATCGTGTTGGGTTTTCCAACACAGAGCACTTCATACAACTCTGGTAAATTTTATTTGCTGATGTTCGCGTTGTTTTTAACATTAGGTTTGCCTGAGCGGACGTCATGAATACTTCCAAGAGTTTTTGATCCGTTCCCTTTTTTTTTTTTTTTCTGTTTACTATAATTCATTGTTCAGAAAAGATCAAGCAAGCTTCAAGCCCGCCATTTCGCAGACAACCTTTCCTGGACGAGACGTAGCGGACCCGAAGAAAAACAAGGTGGTCTTGGAAGCCTCCATATTAACCCTTCAATGGCCAAAGCCCGTACATGTACAACTCAAATGGGTTTTCAATGGTTTAGGGACCACCCATGTCCTTAAGGCGGTTTAAGTCTATAATACGTTTTGGTAGCACAGTCTGTTGCCTCTGTCTTGTCATTAGAGTCATGTTATTATACGTTTGTCTGGTCTGGATCCTCAGACCGTTTGCTCATGGGGTGCCGCCAGTGACTTTAGACTGGTGACATGAGCTCTTCCTAACCGCAGCTTCAGAAGTCCAGATCACCATTGACTCAACTCTTGCAGTGGTCAGATGGGGCAGCCGCCGAACTAGGATGCTAGACTGGCATGGCGTAGAATAATATTATCCTCCTCTCTGGATATTTTAGAACTCCAAGAAGCTAGAACGTGACTTGATTCCTGGGAGAAACCTTGTTACACTAAAAAATATAACGATACAAAGTTTTTACGATATAAATTATAATATACAAAGTTCACGTAAACGATTTCCTTGTAGGGATAGGAGCATAGGGGACATGACTTTATCTTAAAGCAAACTAGGAGTAGATTCAGAAGTAATTGACAAGCGTACTTCACAGACGCTGAAACATCAGAGAGCCAACCTGGGGCAACAGACTTGGGACAGTTCCGGCCAAAACCCTGACTCTAAAGTATGGCGGGCCCTTCAAGAACAGAAATGGACTGAGCTGATCTATAGCTATACATACATGCACATACCCTGTATATAATGTATACCACATATATCTATATGTCTAATGTCCGTTGTTACAATTGCGGCTGTTGTGTTCCTTTCTGCTTTGCTAACCTCTGTAGGATGCCAGAGTCCAGAGTCATTCTCTCATCTGTGTTTGCACATTAATGTCCTTCACCAGGCAGCAGAGTTTGTTCTGTAAATTGACAGAAAAAAAGAACAAGTAATTTGGCAGATCGGTGGCCTGTTAATGAAGAGCGCAGGAAAGAATAGCACAGGGCAGGAGAACAAGGCCACATTTTATTACCGTAAAACAAATGCACGGCAGACTCTGAGCCATAATGCGACCGTTTGTGTGGGGGGGGGATCACATGTACCCACGGAATGGCGTTCATAAAAAGTTAGTTGATGGGTTTTTTTTGTCTCTGTACAATCTTCAAAAATTGACAGGGTGCTTGTGCGCACATTCATCTCTTTCTCCTGAAACTGATGTTCTTTGCTGCTTTTATGTATACTCACAGAATCATTAGAGTTTGTGAACCAGCAGAAAATGTCACTAGCCAGGGCTGGCGGATGTCGGTAGTCCACGCAATGTTTGACATGTTAAAAATCAAGATTTTTATTGTCCACTAGTAATCTAGAAAATCCCAGCCCTGTATATTTATTTTTCTGTGATTTAGTATTATTGTCAGTAATCATAGTGGCAGTTTTAGCACTAAAATATGAATATAATGGTGTTGAATAGAGGTGTCCTTTTTTATATTGTGTTTCGGCTCCACCCATCTTTTTTTGTATATTGTGGCTTGCCCCGCCTCTGAATCAGCTATTTCCCTCTCGCTCCTCCCATGAGGAACAAGAGAGAGAGAGAACTTTTGGAGACAACCTTAGGAAGTTTCTAGGTATACTGGCTGAACATCTCCTACAAAAAGAATATGAGATGCTCTCCAAGAACCGACAGCCGCTTCTTAGCCTACCCTACCCGCCTGGCAATATTTAAAATTTTAGCTCTTTTGTGCGATTACAGAGAATATAATCTCCATCTGCATATCAGTCTGATCCCACCCAAAAGGGCAGCTCAGAACCAGAAGAGATGCAAATTTGCTATGCGTGAGGGAACCAACAACCCCATTCGTATGTTTCAGCCTTCAAGGGCTTTGTCAATGGGCTACAGTTGGTATCTCTGTAGAGACAATAGAGCAAGGAGGTCCATGTCTGAATTCACCATTACACTTGTGGTGAACCCCAAGATATGCTGGCCGATCATCATGGGAGTTGTAGTTTAACCACGACTGAATTTACCTCGGTCTAAGTGTTTTCCAGGAATAATTCAACTGGAAGGAAATATGACCTTTTCTATATCGCAAGATTTGAATTTTAAGCGGAATTAAACATTTAGAATGTTGATTTCATTTCAATTTTTGAGTTGTCTGCAGTTTTTTTTTTTATTGTTCCTGTCAGTTTTGATTACAGTTGTTCATCTACACAGCACAGAAACGGTCTGCGGCAGACAACCATCACCGCCTGTGAAAGTAGTCTGCTCCATCATCTAAACCGCTCCGGGAGGGTTACAGGGCTGGTGTCCCAAAGGTCTCCATGTCTCCTGGAGGAGCAGGCCCTAGTCTGAGCTGAGGCGGTATAGTGAAAGCTAGCTCACAATAGACATGAAAGGGGGCAGGAGTGGACAGAATGGTCCTAACAGGGGGCCGAAATGGGCAAAATTAAGTTAAGAAAGTCAACTTGATACCATTTATATAAAGAATCACCTCTGCAGAGCCAAGGTCACTCCAGACTTCACTCCAGGGTCAAGCATTTTGGATGTCTCCACCGCCTCAAAGTCCTTATACTCAGTTCTGATTTCCAGAGCCATGTGGCCAAACTGGAATTTTAAGTAAAACACACCAAAACAATTAAGACTTTCTTTTTTTTTTTTTGCACTCTGCAAAAATCTACAGATTGGAGTAGCTCAAATGGTTAAAACCTTTGAACTCATGTTTTAGTTTACTCTTAAAAGGCCACATCCAATAAATCTAATGAACCCATCTCCTTTTGCGGCTTGCGTAGCCGTCACGAATGCGCCGCGTCTCCTTTAATAGTTAAATAGTAACAATTGATAGCTTTTTCTGTTTTGTTTTTCCCTCCTCGTCTTGTTTTTCGTAAGATGTCCCAAAAAACCCCGCTACAGTCCTTTTTAAATGACTAAACCAGGTGCTCGGCACGGACGCGGCTTTTGTTGGCCTCTCCAGATATTTACAGCGAAACATTTTCCCAGTGATTGAATTTTCAAAGTACTAAAATACCAGCGAGAAATATGTTTCCCAGCAGTTTTACGAGTCCCCAGATACCTTCGCTGCAAACCTTGTATCTGTTCGGACGCAAACAGAACATTGCTAAAAATATATGGATTTTGCCAATTTAACCGGCTCCCCGGCCTTACAAAAGGACACGGTCGCAACGGCCACCGGGATTTTAGGATTAATTCGGCTACAGGGGCACTATTTTATTAAACTACACCGGTGTCATTTCTCCCCGACTGTTCTACACCCCTGTTTTATAAAGGTTATTTTACATCTATACAGAAGATTACACCGACCACTATTTTCTGCGCTACTTGGTTTTAATCGATGGCAAGGGACATAATATTTATTAAGTCTAAGCAGGGGAGGACATAATAGCGGCGCTGTCCTTTATAACCTGCTTTATAAAGTTATAAAATAAACCTTAATAAAGCAGGAATAATTACTCGGGGGCAGGGAGCGCCGCTTTCTATCTGCCAGGGAACATTTTTTTCTCGGTCTGGAGTTATGGAGCGGAAAACAGAAAGAGCGTCCCTCAACGAAAGCGGCGGACGTGGCTTATAAACGGCGTTTTAGTGGACATGCCGCCGGGCCGTTCGGCCCATCAGTCCTTTAGTCTCGTCTTCCCTCGCCGTGCTCACCGCTGCTGCTTCTGCTGGGAGTTTGTTCCATTTATCTACCACCCTCTCAGTAAAGTTAAACCATGTTGGACTATGTTGTGACGTCTTGAATATCTGGGGGCAAGGAGTTATTTTTGTTTTAATTATTTCTATTATCCTTTGGGTTGTATGGAACGGGGTCTCGCCCCGTGTCCCATTGGGCTCCGTAAAATTATTTAAATATAATAAAATATTCTTTCCCTTTTTACCGTAACAGTTCCAGAACCCATCTAAAATTAAAATACGGTCTATATCTATATATATATATGTCAATATATAATTATATATATATATATCAATATATATTAATTGCAGATAAATGTTGGATAGCGGGGTTTTGATGGGAGAGTGGAGGATGGAGTTTGAGTTAAAAATCTGCTGATGTAGCAGCAGGATTATGGTGTAAAATGAAGTGTTTCCTGCGATGTGTATGCAGAGACATCTGTCGTTCCATATGGATTCATAAATATTTGCAGCAAGCTTGTTTTCGAAACATTTCAACACCGATACCTGACTCGGAGGCGTCTTCTAGGTATTAAACTGAAGAAGGGCGATATTGAACAAAGTGGCACATTAAGCCAACCGAGATCTAGAATGAAATGGTATTATTTATACGTTTCTGGCAAAAGCGGGCAATCACATTTTTACATGATCGGTACCTGCCTGGCGGGTTTAGCTATTTTTTTTTCCATCAAGTATTGGTATAGAAAATCCTTCAGGCTCCTTAAAACAGGAACATCAATCAAGGAGAAGAGATTTGGGGGGTATGGATCCCAGAGAGGGACTGTCTTCCCTTAAGCGGTTTACTTGGCATATATATGCAGATTGTAATAATAATAATAATAAGTGTAAGCTTGTGAGCCGAGTCCTCTTGTCTCTGCTCGTCTTAGTCCGTCAGTTCTAGTTCTGTCAGACCTTTTGAACGTACAGACTTTAAGAAGCGATACGGAACCTGTAGGCGCCATAGAAATAAAAGATAATAGAAATAATGTAGCTGGAAGAGCGTTAACTTATAAATGCCATTACCATACTTCACAACAGTCTTGGTTTTCATGGTATAGTCCCAATTCCCACTTGGGGAGATCCTCTGATCTCTTCTTACTTGCTCGGGGAGCTTTGACCACCATTGAAGATCCCACTTGGCCATCAGGTGGTTCTTATGTGAAGGCAGCCAGGTGGTCGTTCCTCCTGCCCCACTTACTTCTGCGGTTTGCCCCGCTCCGTCCAGCTCCTTAACACGGGTGTCCCAAATTTAGCCCCCGGGGGGGGTATACATTACCCATAGAGGTGATACTTAAAAGGTAGGGCTATGTCATTGCTTCTTGTGCTCTGATGTATATCGGGGAAGAAATTAGGATGGAATGGGGTTGACATTTTTGGAAAACTTTTTTTTTGAGTAATGAAAAGCTGTATGAATGTTTTTTTTTTTTTTCTTTTATTCCATTAAACCCAGAGAAGATTTACTCATCCCTGTTTTTGATATTATGGAGTGGAGCCGAGCATAGTTTGATACTAAATCTTTTATTATGCCTGAATTATTTCTCTCTGGTAGGGAACACAACCGTGAAATATGAACTTCATTTCTTAAAACACTATCATGGCGATTGTGAAAACTACCTGCCAAGGACTGTTAAAATATAATCTAATTGCCATATTTAATGCAGTTTCTAAGATTGTATTTAAAATGTTTCATTTCACATTTGTTTTATCAGCACAAAATAAATTGCCTGTACATCCAATTTATACAAACTCCCGGTAACTACGTAAGGGAGATGCGCATGGTCGTTGGTTTTTACGGTTTCGCTTTAATGTTAAGGTCATTCAGGAAAAATGGGCACCATATAGTATTTTTATTGTAAGTGTTTTTTTATTTTTTATTTTTTATGATAAACACCACTAATGAAAAAATGCAATTTTAGTCTTAAGTAATATACTCTAATTTATTTGGGAAATAAATTTAAAAAAAAAGTGATTTAGAGCCGGTGGGACAGATTAATCAGCTACTCCCTCTTTGCATTCGCTGCCCTGCGTGTTCACGGACTAATTGAGAAGAGAGACATTGATTGTGAAGCTGGCATGTGAATCACAAGGTTAAAACAGTCTTCTTCTCGATTTTTCGGTAACTTTTTTCCTGCCCAAGACTCCTGGTAGATGAGCGCGGTGTTCATGCATTCACTATGATACTGCCAAAGTTGCCTCTTTTACCCCAAGTCGGGAAATCAATTAACTTTGGGACTTTCAACGTTTTTCCAAATGTATCTTAGCCTTTTTGGCCTTTTTGGCTAAGATTTAATAGTGCCTGTTGGAGAGGGAATCACTCGATCCTCTGGCCTTCATGGGGGAAAGGCTGGAATCCCAAGGTTCCATGGAGCCACCAGGCAAGGTCCAAGATCTGTGTGTGCGTCACAAATTTTAGTTTTGTGTAGACAATCACTTTTTTGTTCTCGGCTCATGAGCATTGTTTCGCCTCGGACCCTTCCTGGCACATTTTTCTTTTCACTAGCCCCAGTCTTTTGGCCGGCCAATGGCCATTTTTATGAATGGTACTGTTTTTTATTGCGTCTATTATTACGTTTGACCACTTATTATTTAAAATTTAGACAATATTTTTGATATGGTACACTAAAAAGGCTACTAAAATGGAGCCGGATACCCAGAAGATACAATTTGTAGAGAAAGTGGGGAGGTCACCCTCTTGGGTGTCTGCCTCTCCTTGAAGACTTCAGTGGTTCTCTTCTTCTGAGGAGGACCAAGATGAAAAAGACGTCCCGTAGCCTTCTGGCCACGGATTGAAGCAAGGGGTCGCATATCTCTTTTAGAGAGTGCCACCCCAGAAGACAAAGATTTGGGAGTCCAGTAATCTTTCTAGTGCTGATCGGGCACTTTTGTCATCATTTTGTCATTTGTTTCTTCTATTCTTATCGAAACATCTCATTTGGCTTCAATAATAATAAAAAAGTTTCTTATACACAGTAAAAACGGGAGCACCGTCATCAAACACTAAAATCCATTGAGATTATGATATTTGTGTGTATTGGCTCATTGTAACTGAAGAACATGCAAAAAAAAATAACGGGATATTTAAATAAAAAAAAGTGTATATAACATTGTATATAAGTGTATATAACAAAAAGTTGATTTCAGAGACAAAGGTGCGAAAGGTACTCTTAACGTGAAATGATATAACAACAATGCATATAAACATTATCTATTATAAAACATCTTACAGTAGGGGTTTTTGTCGAGTTTCCAGATCATGTGAACATTTTTAAAATTCAAATAATTAATTGACCATGTTGGGCAACATTCCATATTCTCCAGAATTCCACTTGAAGAAGAGACTGCTGAGTCTACATCTTTTTCTGCCCAATAAAAGGTATCAACTTCGACTAAAAGATTCCATGGGCTACCCCAAATCAATGTTTTAAATCACTGGACATTCTAGATTGTTAGACAATATTTTGCGATGTTAATCTCCTTTTAAGGACGAGGTTCGCAGGTCCATTTTTGCTTTTTTTATTTTTTTACATTCCCCGGCTATATGGCCAAACCTCGTACCTGTTCTCCCCAAAATATATGGTCCCAGCGCTTGACAGTTTTAATTGCTCTACCAATTAAGACTTTCCACGCATGGTTGATAAATGCCCTACTAAAAGCGCACTTATCAGAAAAGGGAGCGGTGAAAAGCGGACGCCATTCAGATGTAAAGACCCATTACAAGATTGAAATAGATCTGTATTACATTTATCATTCATCCTTGCACTGTGCGATTTCAATCAGAAGAGAGAAGAAAAAAATAAGTGATGAATGGTTTGGCAGGTCCTGGCGTACACAGTAAACGGTAATACTCTGCGACCACGTCTTCCTATTAAAGGACCTTAACATGCGATGTGACCTTGGTCTGCAAAACATGTTGGGCTAGCACAAAAACTTAATCATAAGAAGCCATAAGTAGGATCCTTCTCCTTTGCTGCTCTCTTTTTTTTTTTTGTTTCTTCGTGGACCAGGAAATTTATTGCTTGTGGGACAGGTAGGATATGAACAATGGACCAAATGGAGTCCAGGGTTATCTCATCTATGGGAAAAATGCCTCCAAAAATCAATGTGACCTCTGCTACACTGTCATCCCGATTCCCACCCTCTGCGTCCTATCTGTCTTTCGGCGGGCGCTTAGATCTGTGCGCTGTCTGTGTGCGTCTCTCTTGGGCCAGATTATCAAAATGAATCATTGCCCACATAGCTCTTATTTTTCTATTTATTTTCCTGCTCTTGACTAGCTGCGATGAAATATGATTCCTTTTGCATTTGATCCTTGCTGCAGCCGGCGGCCACCTAATTTAGCTGTGTCTCTGTCTTTAACGGAGAGTAATATTATTTTGAAACTTCAATTTACTGTACGGAAACATTGCGAGCCATGCGGCGTGACACTTGTCTTCATCATCAATAGTTATATTTCAGAGCAAGGCTGTAAGTGGCGTTGTGTTCATCGGAGGGGGGGGGGACTGGACGCGTTCCCGCTGATTTGGTTTCAGATGCCGTGATGGCCAGAGGTGCAATCATGTAATTGGAATTTAGGAGGGAGGGTGTCCAGGGGGGGTTCTGACCATTTAGTGAGTATTGACTTATCATAATAAGGTGACAAAGATGTATTCCAGCAGTAATGGGCATTTACGGTGTAAGCAGGTCTGGGATTCCATTCATTCAACATATAGAGGTAAGCAGTTAGCTGGATACATGGTGACTGTAGGTGAGTAAATCAATATTACCAGTTATAAGCCGTAATCTCATTTAAGTCAAATTGTTATGGTATATATTACTTATTATGTAATGTCTACCCATTGTAGAGCACTATGGAATATGATGGCGCTATATAAAACAATAACACTAATAACAAATATTATATATATATAAGCCTCTACCTGTTGGTGGCAGACGTGGGATAACTGATAATTCTTCTCGTCTGTGTCACGTAGAGGGATATTCTGTCTTAAAAAGTGTAAGAGAGAAACACGTTCAACAAGTGAAAAGGGCCGAAAGGTCCTTCCGCTCAGATAGGTAAGTTGAAAAAAAATAAATGACCATAACCTGGAGAAACTGCAAAAGAAGACATGGAAGGGATTAGAAGACTCCCAAGCAGGACTCTTTAAATCCATTAATGTAACATTTTAACGTGAATGTTCATTAAAGGTGCTGCTTCACCTACTCGGCTGAATTTAACACTCATTTTGTAACTAAATGCAACATTAAGCACAAAATTGCAGGTTCTGCTGAGCAGTCAAACCATCCTTTGAAATAAATCTTTCACATAAAGGTTTGTCCCAGTAATAATTGTCATTTGACCGAAAATCATTATAAATTGCTCTCATAACGACTGAAAAAGCTTCTAAAAAGTTTTTGTGTTGTTATTATGTAACTAACACTTCAGATAAACACATAAAATATCTGCTCAATATGAGTGATTTATGTAAGTGGAACAGTACCTTTAAATTCCAATCCACATGCTGCCCTGCTCAGTTAAAGTTTCTATGTCGGCCATTGGATTAACCAATGATACAGTTTAGGTGAATTTTGAATTAATTTGCCTATACAGAGGCAGAGCCAGCCAGTCTGAGGATGAAATGCTGCCCCCCTCACCACCACAACCATGCCTGCATCCATTGCTATATCATGATATATAAATTCACTCTCTCCTACTCTCAGTCACGCTCCCACACTCTCATTCACTCTCCTTCACACTCTCATTCTTGCCCGTTCACACTCTTATTCACATTCATGCACACACATCCATGCTCTCACACTCTTATTCACATTCATGCACACACATCCATGCTCACACACGAACACACATCCATGCTCCCAAACAAAGCTAAAGATATATGGCATAGTCGTAACACTAAGAAAATTAACAAAACAGCAGTTACAGCTTTTGACCATGTTTTCCCCACTGTCATCATTCTGACTTATTTAATAGGAGAACAATGGATTCGCGTCAACATGTTTATAAATAAGCAAACAGGCGAGAAGAATAACTAGCTCTGTCAAAATTACATATTAAGTGCATTACTCAGCAGCAAATATATATAGCTTAATAAGGGAGCAGAACGACATTTAACGTTGCTGCTAATACATTAAATGTAAAACAAGAAGCCCTAACTCATGCAGACACATGAAATACTAAGTGTTACATTGTTAACATTCACAAATGTTTTAAGGCTACACAATATCGCAATGCAGATTGAAGAAAAGGGATTTTGTTCCTTAGTTCTTCGTTCTGCTCTGACCTTGATCTGCTCATTAAAGGTTATGATGTCCTTATTGGAAGCAGTCATTTTGTTTAGTAATTTCAACTTTGTTGATCCAAGGGGGTGTTTTAACTGCCTAAGGGGGTCTCGAAGGAACTGCTTTGCCCTTATCTGTATCAAAGTATCTTGCATAGCCCTGATGCCAAATAATTGTACTGTATCAGCTGTAGAAAGAAAAAAAACAACAAATTAAAAAACCTTTATTGGCTAACTAAGGTATTATAGATTGCAAGCTTTTGAAACCATTTAGGTCTCTATTATATTATCGTATACCTGAAGAAGAAACCTGGGTAGTCTGAAAAGCTTGCAATCTATTATACTTCAATAGAGGCATCATCCAGTTTGACCATCAACCCCTCTGATATATTAATGTTTACCATATTTACTAGCAATAGATCGCTGTTCAGGCATGACGGGTCTAATGGGGCTGGTACTGGGGCAAGCTGCAAGTTATGCCACTGCCAGAAGAGGGCGCTTAAAGCCGGGAGGGGCATATGATTTAAAGATAATAAATACAGCTTACTAGGTGGGACTGGACTTAAGAGTAATTTATAAAAATGTTAATATATATATATATTCTCCTTTCTTTATACGTTATATAGATTTGTAAACATGCATGGGGTAGGCATATGGCTCCTGGTCCTAAGATGAGACCGACGACTGACTAAGGTTGTTAAGTTCTTACATCAGGAGAAATCGGCAGACTCAATGGGGCCGGAGGGGTTCTATTCCCATTGTACAGTCTGGTGCCCCGAGACCCCCTCATATGGATTTCAAATAAATAAAAAGAGAGAAAAAAAAATCTCCATTATATTCCTTGTTAGCAAAAATGTGTTGTTTTTTTTGTTTTCTCTCCTCCGAAACATAACAGAGATCGCGTCTGTCTAGAAAAAAGGAATTTGTCTGCTTTTCATGACGATACAAACCTTAAAGCCCTGCACTTTAATCATGTCTCCGTGTTTGTAACTGATTTGCTGGTTCCCAGTGGAATTATAAAAAAAAAAGAAGAAGAAGAAAAAAAAATAGTAATTGTACCTCGGTCTAATTGTAAATCTTGGAATTAATATGACAAGGGCATCTGACAAATGGAGCCTTAAGGACAGTTGTGCAATTGCCTTTAGAAAAACAAATGTATCAAGTACTTAAAGCTAATATATTTGGAGGAAGGTTTTACCAAAAAAAAGCAATTGAAGCAGAAACGTCCTTCATAACCTTTTTTTTTTTTCTCGGCGGATCCAAAGAGGTGATATATTTTGCTGCACTTTTTGCTCAAAACGAGTCATTTAAAATAGTATTGGAAACATTATTTCAACAGAGTTTATGCCCTGCTATGTATTGAAGAGGGAAATTGAACTGGTTTTTTTGGAGTGGCAATATCACTATACTTTTAAATAAAAAAATGAAAACTATATTCATGCACATGTCTATCTAATAAGTCTTCGAGGTGACGCGCCGCAGGTGTGAGGGTAATGTCGAAGTGCTCCGAATGCGGGCGATGGAAGTCTGCGGATGTCGGCGTTCCGTTCTGGGACCTGTCCCTTCGAACATGATCTACTGGGTTTGTGACTCCATATACAGCCTTGGGTGTTATAATGAAATAACTCGTGTCTTCTATGGAGTTCGTGTCATATTGTGAAATCCATTCTCTTCCAAAAAAGAATGTTAGGTTTTAAGGGACACTTCGGACATCATATGGACTTTTCCATTTCCTTAGTGTCCCCCTTCTTCCCAAAAAATGTTTAGTTTAATTAACTTTAATGTAATTATATATTTATCTATGTATCTACTCATCTCTATATTATCTATCTATCTATCTATCCGTCCATTATCTATATATCTATCTATTCATCCATTATCTATCTATCTATCTATCTATCTATCTATCTATCTATCTATATCTCTATTTATCTATCTATATATCTATCCATTATATATCTATCTATCTATCTTGCACAGGAAGGAATTTTTAGCAGACATCATTATAAGTATACAAGTTTACTTATAAAGTGAAATTAAAAATGGGACATCGTTGATAGATTGATATCTCATGAGTGGTTTCATTGATCGCAGCCCTCTTTTCCTTATCTTAACACGCGTTGATGTCATTGTCACTTTTAATTAGTCATAGTAAAAACGTGTCCCCTATTGTAACAAATAAATGAAATGTAATCACTCACAGGTTGGTTTATTTTTAAATAGATCCTAAAAACTCTAATGCTAGCACGATATATGTTTTAGGGAGAGTTATTGCATTTTGTGCGTCATCCAAAGGTCATATTCAAATAATATTAAAAAGAGCGGCTTCCCATTTGAATGATCAAAATAATCTTTAATAGAGGTGAGCAAGGGAAAGCTTTTCACTTCCCTCTGGCACTCATTAGGTTAATCGCTGATACTGAACATTCCCCTACTGGATGGCGGTCAGCACGGCCTGACCTGCCATTAGTATAACATAGCTGTTAATTATTCCGTGTATCCCGTATTAACTCTTTGTGCTCCAGAGGGGTGAGCGGTGTTCAGGGAGCGACCCCCTTCACTTCTAATATATTCTTCATGTATATACTTTATTGTCCTTACTGTTCCTAAATCACGGAGCTAAATATCCGCGCTACATCTGATCACATTAGTTTATGGCGCAGCATTCAAACATTTCTTTAATTTATTAGTCGAACCGTACCGCACATCTGCTCCTGCTGCGACTGCTGTCATATATTCTAGTGTTCCCACCGTTTCCGAGAAGTATTTGATAAAGTAGATTTAGAAGACATGAGTTCTTCGAATCGTGGCTTCCCTTAACCAAAGACAAAAAAAGTTAAGCGGGCTTTCTTAGTGTCTTATTATTATTACTCTTCTGTAATTCTGTATTCTGTTTTTTGTTTATTTTTTGCAGATGACATCCAAATTGCCATTCCAATAATAAAACCAAATTTGGATAAAGTCCAACTGGCCGGACAGACCTTACCGCCCGGATTCCCTGCCCCCTTCTTGTTTGCCGATGGCTTGTCATCCGTAGAAACTCTTCTAACTAACATTCAGGTATTTACACGTTGATGTTTCCACCGGTATCTTCGACTAGGAGACCATTCATGTTAGGGGGGCCACCCCAGACCATCTCACTAATCCAAACCTTGCATGGGTTCCTTGTCTTCTCCAACCTTGGTGAGACCTTGGTATTATGGAAGTTTCGTTAAAAAAATCTCCAAAAATTCAGCAATTTATAAAAAAAAAGGAGCATGGTACGATTCCAAAGGTTGAGTAACATTAAGTTCAACTGGAAGTCAACGAGAAAAGCTCATGGATATGCCGCGATGGCCAATGACGGCCTGAGAATGGTGAAAGGTCAACAAAGATGCATTTCTGCTGTTTGAAAAAAAATAATCATTTAATTCCAAGATCCTTTTAAAATCTTATTTTTGCTTAAAATGGCCAATTAAAGGATCTCTTAACGAGGCCGGAATACGAAAGCTGTTTATTAATAAACTGCAGTAAATGAAGCCTCCGCCGGGCAGGCGGTGTTATCATCCTTCAGTCCATCAGTTACTTAATATTCCAACCCGTGCTTTCCGCTTACATCCACCAAACATGTTTTCATTTTACAAATTCGATACATTATACTTAATCACCGAAGGACTACGCGGACCTGAATCTCCATTTTTCAATTGTTGCACAAAGGATGGAACGAAATAGCCTCAAATCCATATATTTCCCACTAATAGGTGTACTCAGTAGTCTCTTTGAAGCCCCTTAATAAATACATCTCCCTCCCGCTTACTGACGCACGCTGGACTAAATTGAAGAACAATGTCTTGATTGATGGGCCCTGATTGATAAACACTTTAAAAACAATTTAAGAAGACATTTTGACAGCGAAACTACCAGATTTCTCCTTTTTTTATCCTAATGATGATCTTTAAAGTATTATGAATTTAAAGTACCTGCTGTAATTAGCTATTTACGGGAGCAGGGACGCATGTTAAGATCAGAGCCAGCCATGTTTACTAAATGGTGTTAGAAGTCGCTGGTCTGGTGCAGAAGCTCCTTTGAGAAATGGCTCCTTGTGACCCATTCTTTAACAAGGCATGCTATGCGACACAATAAATATCGCAGTTTAGCAGACATGGGCCCAGAGGTTACGGATCTGTTCATTCACTCATCAGGGGTAATTACTAGTGGCACCCTACACTTACCTTTGCTGCCCCCTGTGCAGCACATCTGGCCCTTCAGTATACATTGCCATGTACTAAGAGCGTAGCCGGCGGGCGGACGTACCTCGCTTACCTGCCGGTGGCCTTTAAAGTGCCAAGGCCCTACCTCTTATATTTAAGTGCTGCTCATTTAATGACCACTTTGTTTTCAGGGCCTTCTAAAAGTCGCAGTGGATAACGCCAGAGTACAAGAGAAACAAATACAGCAGGAGAAGAAGGAGTTAAAGTTGGAACTTTGCCGGGAGAGAGAACTTCGGGAAAATCTGGAGAGACAGCTGACTGCAGAGTTACAGAGCCGAGGTAAGGTTTAGTAAGTAAACACAGCGTTAGAAACATCATTCCCTGTACGTCTGTCCCGAGGCATTACAACTATGGTGGGAACCCGATACTGCCCCATCTATAGCTTCCGTACAAATGACCATTAGCCGGACGAGGGTCCCACCATGAGCAAAGATGGCCCTGTGTATCGTCCCTTAAAGAAACTCCAAGCATCGCGGAGGGAGGCAGTAGTGTCATTAAAAAAATAAATAAGTAAATAGTTTAAAAAAAAATTTGAGATCGATTTTTCCTTAAACAGAAAATAAATAGTTGGAATTGGGAAATTAAGGAAAACAGATAAAGCTGTACTGATCCAAACAGAGATGGAGTCTTTGGCCAAAAGTAATACCTTCTATAAGACCAAAAAGATATGTGTGTGTATACGTACGTATGTGTATGTGTGTATATATATGTATATATATATATGCCTTCAGGACCTTAGAGGGCTCTTCTTTAAATAGAAAATTAATTATTAAGTCCTATGTGTATTAAAAAGGCATTAAAAGAACGATAATACGTTAAATAGTCATTTTTCTTACAATCATTTACTTTGCATTGGGTTAAAAATATTGCAGGCTGTCATCTTTTATAAATAGGCGAGTTAAGTAGGAAATAATAAAATTGATAACGCTTTGGCAGGCCCTTTTCTGTCATTGGTGAAATTAGCAGGATTGAAATAGTTTCGTTTTCACTCTTTAGCTAAATATATTGAGTGTTGCACACTTCGTCTCTCGCACTTGGTTCCATTTGAATATATCACCGCGAAGCTGTTAAGCAACCATTATACTGAATATAGTCTGGGACCGGTATGAAATATCTCATTAGAAAGTGTATAGATCTCATCCAAAGAACATTCTTCTTCATGAAATACTCTCGCAACCGGAGAAACATATTTATACGCTCCAGGAAAAGATATCAGAATAATAATATATCACAATTATTCTGCAGAACTCCTTCCTGAAGATTCAAAGATAATGATGCTGTCGTAATTATAGAAATTAACATTACTATTTAACAAGTTATCCTATTTACTGATATTTTATCTACCAACATTGGCCAAAGTACTAATAATTTTGTACTAGAAATGTTTATATATCTTATTCTATATATATATATTATATATATATAATATATTAACACCGGTTATCACGCACCACATTTCCAGTATAGAATAAGTCAAACATTGCTTATTTAAAACAAATTTGGTGATTTTTTTTTATTGATTTCCTCTTGGAAAAAAACTTTTTTTTTTCTATTTGTTTTTTTTCTATTTGGTGATTTATCAGTGAACCATTTTTTTATATATTTAAGTAGGACATATAATATATAAATAAATATAAATATAATAAATATATATTTTTTTTATTAAATACAGAGTCCCCAATATATATATAATATATATAATATATACTTTTTCTTTGGACATATATTATATATATATTATAATTCTTAAGCGTTTTTATTATTTTGAGATATTAGACGCCATACAGTTTAAAAGGAATATGAAAACACTAACAACATTTGTATCACCGGGCGCTCAGTTATTGGAAACGATTATAGAGGGGACTTCGTAGAGGGAGATCAGACTCGTTCGGGAAGAAGATACCTCCGAGAATAGAACCGACTGTAACGCTTGTTATTTTTCTATCTTTCAGCAACAATTCAGAAGCGCTTGAAGAAAGAGAAAAAGGCTAAGAGAAAATTGCAGGAAGCCCTGGAGTTCGAGTCGAAAAGAAGGGAGCAAGTTGAACAGGCACTTAAACAAGCCACGTCAGGAGAGGGACTGCGGATGTTAAACGGTAACGCAGCCCCGGAACATGAAGTTATTACATGACACTATCCGTAGAGCGCCAACAGAGTCCATAGCGCTGTTAAAATTGGCCATAATAAAAATGAGTAATAAAATTAACACAGGGTAATACATCGGACTGCAAGCTTACAATCTATTACATCGGAATCCAGGATTAAGATAATAACATTATCTATAAGAAGATTTGGGTTTGTCAGGATCCCCTCGTCCCACCATGTGACATGTTTGTCATTTATTAGCAAAATAAAAAGAACTCATACACAGCATATATATATATATATTGATTGTATCACGGTCTAGTTTGGATCGGCTGTCCCTGGCTGTCGTAGATCTATTTGCATTGCCGCTGTTATTTATAAACAGTCGCTAATGTACGGAGGTTTTACTTTACCGAGAAGGTAGTAGATAAATGGAACAGCCTGGCAGCAGAAGTGGTAGATGACCGTGTCTGAATCCCTACACTGGGAAAATGGAGAGACCAGGTGGGCCGAATGGTTCTTATCTGCCATCAAATTATATATTATATATTATGCATATTGGTTTCCCCAAAGATAAACTTGACATTGAGCCATATGCCGATCTCATGTACGTTTAAATACACTCACTGTATTAGCCTCTACCACATCTACTAGGAGGCTGTTCCACTTATGTACAACCCTCTTCTAATGTTAGATCCTGATCTCTTGTTCTAACGTTTCTCCTCCTTTAAAATAAACTTCCCTCCTGGACTTTGTGAAACCCCTTCATGTATTTAAATGTTTCCGTCCTGCCCCCCCCTGTCTCTCCTCTTTATATATATTTCTATATGTTACAAAATGCCCAATGTAGCCACGGTTCTTTTAACTAAATGATTTAAAAAAATATATATTTTTAAGTCCATCTAATTATTAATAATTTGATGTTTTGCAGACGCTTGCATCCCAGAGATGGAAACAGAACACAGCGGGTCGCAACATGATAGCCCCCCAATGCAAGGTAAATAATTGCGAAAGCTACAGTCTTAAGGGTCCCGCAAGAATATGCGTCTCGGACCCCCTATAGGATTACACTTTCCTTGAGAATGGGAGCTGTTAAATTCTCTTTATTGCCGAATGCCTCATGCAGGAACAGGACGGACATAAAACGCCATATTTCCCCCTGATTTATAGGAGATGGAGATGCGCATCTGGATATCGGCAGCTCTTGTGGTGGTTGATTTCGTTTGACCTTTTGCTCAAAATAATGTGTTTCTGAGTGGCGGCGGACGGACGATAATTTATTTCACAAGTGAAATGTGTGAATTTCATCCTCCGCTTCAGGAAGTGTTTAATTATACCCCTAAGCCCAAAGTCCGCCATGTCTAATCCGCGCTAATAACTCATCTTTTTATTTTTGCTAATCAGCTATCGTTAATGTTTTATATGTTTATGGAAAAATTACAACGCGTGACCGTTTAACCTTAAGGATCTGTGCAAAGTGCCAAAGAAGGACCCCTCTTCAGCATCTTTCCTTGGTTGCCATGGTGACTACTCCATGTTTAAATGTTTAATTTTATAAATCTCTAAGTAGTTCTTTTTTTTAGAAGGGTAACATGCACCCCAACATTACAGACGACCAGTTTGGGTCACTGATGTCGGGTTCACGTGCCACCCATCTGGGCGGCTTTGTGCTTGACAGTCTCGATTTTGCCCCACTTTCCCCCCGAGCTCTACCTCAGTAGCAGTTGGGGGTATATTAGGTGGCGTCATGGAAGCTGTGATGGTGGTCAATGCTGCAAAAGGACAGTGGGGCAGCTACATAGGGTGGCAGGGCCTGATAATTAGGACTATCCTGTAGAAACTGGGACACGTGGGAGGTATGGTAAAGTAAGCATAGAGTAACCGCTATGGCAGCAGACCAGCACTGAACATGTTAATAAAAGGAGACATTCTATTTCTTAACTCTCTCCTTGCTGGGCTGCTGTATGGAGCACAAATGTCATTTCTCTTGTATAAATAGCGATATAGAGAGTGAGTTATACGTATGCAACATCTTGGGGCAATAAACTCATTCAAGAGGTAGTAGAGACCGGTACTTTATGCCTCGGGAGAGGGTGGAGTGATACATACAGACCGCCATCTGCGTGGTATTGTGTCATCGAAATGAACCGCATGGTGTATGACAAGTTAATACCCCCCCACCCCTGACATTTCACATGGCCAAAGAGGGGCACTTTTGCATTGTAGGGTGTGGTTAGGGGCGTGGCTGAGGAGGGGCTTTACTAGGAATTTCCGGGCATTTGTAACATTTATAACAGTGTGTTATTCTCATACAATATATTTAATACATATATTTCTTGCTGTTTCTATATAAATTATGGTGGCTTTTACGGCTGGAGAACCCTCATACCCAGCAAACATTCTGAGCTCCCAGAAAAAAAAGGGACAACTGGGGAGGAAAAAAGAAGAGAGAGAGAGAGGGGTTCGGGGTCCAAAAAACAACGCTTAGGCGATATAAAGTCACGTGTGACTCTAAGATCTGCCAACGCCACCATCAGATCTGCAGAATAAAAGCACCCGTCATTAACCATTTCACCCCCTCAGTCTCCCATTCACATAGCAAAACATATTGGGTGTCATTAAAAGCACCTTGAGATCAATGATTCTTGCAAATGACATTCGAGTATCATTGAAGGAGTGTTTTTTTTTTTGTTTTGGGTTTTTTTTTTTTTGCTGATAAAAAGCAAATTGAATTAGCAACAACAAGATCGCCGGCCGGAAAAAAAAAAAAAAAGGAAAAAAAAGGAAAAATAAAAAAAAAAAAAAAACTAAACCGAACAGCAGCACCATTAGCCAACAAAGTAATATTTTCTCTTTACTGCTCTGTGCCATTTAGTTATTATCCTATTGGAAATCTAATTATAATCCTTTTACTCCCTAGTCAAACTTCACAGTTTTTGCAAGCTTAGCACTGACAAGTGATTTCATTACATTTGATTGCCCGCTCCCGGATTGACTTAACTTCTCTCCGAGACCTAAAAGCCTTCTCGCTTTCTCAGATTCCCTGTTTGCACATTATGGAAACAGCTCCTTTAATTAATTAGCACGAGCAGCAGTAACGTGAACTGCTGAACAGAAAATAACATCACTTTATGACCGCACCGAGGATTCTTCTTTTGCATGTTTATACCTTGCTTAAGTTTTATATGATTTCATTGTTAGGAGTTGTTTGTACCATGTATCATCTACAGCCCGCGCAACGCTTAAGGCGGCGGGCAAGATTCCCGGGGCAGTATGGACGCGGAACCTATACCCGTCGTAGAAATTGGGGAAAAGGACATCATGAACACAAATTTTTTTTTTCTTTTTCTATACAATGGTCAAATAATGCGTGATCTTAAAAGTATATTTTAGGATCTAATACAATTTAATTTTATTTGCAAATTTATATTTTTTTTAAATTTATATTTTTTCAGTTTCTTAGAGATTATCAATTTATTCCATAACATATATATAATATATATTTTTATTATTATTATTATTATTTTACAATAAACACAAAATTATTTTTTCTCTTTACCAGTCCATCCTTGGAAGTGGGCATCCAGCTTCTATAAACTTGTGTCAGTAAATTGTTTAGTCCATTGTACTGCCTTCTGGCACTAAGAGGGTTAAGCACGGCTGGAGCGCATATATGGAGTGTTGTATAGGGTGACCACTTGAAGATTAAAACCATTTAAAATAATATATTTGAACATTTATTTTGAAATTTGTTGCTTTTTTTAATTGAAATACAGCCAAATACAAATTAAATCTTCCAACATCTTAGATGGAGTCATCTCTAAAAACTAAGGGTTTTGCCTGTTTTTACCCCAATCGCCTGGTCTCCGGGTGAATACGGTTTTACTCTGGAGCTGAGGATTATAAAATGGGTGTTTTTTGTTTCACTGGCATATCACAGCTACAATCCCTGCTTGAATACAGGTTAAACTAAGAATATTTGTACTGTTTTGAAATGCCACCATTCTAGAAGGACCACTGCTAGGACCATTCGGTGGCTACCATCAGCAAACCACTTACAGTCCAAACGTCCCTTGGTATAGAAATCCTGCTGATATGCTCCATATGTTCTGTCTGGATACAGGGATAGCTTTAAATTCCCCTCTTCTAGATTATTCTGGACTGCGTCTCCCATCATCCTGGGTATATTGTTTAACAACAACCCCCATCATCCACCCCATCCTTCACAAGCCTGTAGGGTGCAGGCTAGATGACGATTCTGAGAACAGTAACGAAACGAAGCCTGTAGGGTGGATGCGGATCGCCCAACTGGGCGCTAACGGGGATAATTATAGCACATTTAACAAAATTCCAGATATGTAATGTTCAGAATCCAACCATGGTGCTAATTTCTTAAAATAAATAAATATATATATATGACCCCCTGATTAGAAGTGACCTTTTAAAGAGCCGTGCATCTGTACGAGATCAATAATCAATCAATACAATGTGTATGAACCCATCAAAGGAAGACGCCTGGTTCCCCTCGCGCGCGGAGATTGAAATGCACGCTTTTTTACACAGTGATTCCAATAAATGATTAAAAAATAGCTTTCAGCGTGGAAACTGGATCACATTCTGATATTGTGTTAGGGTGCGCCAGGTGCCTAAAAGATCTGCTGCCGTTTCTTTGAAGGGATCTGTAGACCTATTAATTAAGGATCTGGTACAATATGTTTTTCGAGATATCATACATTTCTCTCTATTATTGTAGTTTTTTTGATGAACCCAGGAAACTCTTCATTCTAAGGGATCTGGAGTAATCTTTTGAGAGAGATTTAAAAAAAACCCCCACACAACTCAAGTTTCTATTGGTGAGGTTCACAGATAAAATTGAGATAGCTGCAGTTTAGTGGGCCGAATGGGCCGTTAAATTCAAAGTTTCTGTGTTCTTTGGTGAACATGCTACCCGCAATATTACATTTTTAAATTTTGCTCCCTATTTTACATCTTATTTTAACCAAGGAGACACCTGGCACCGTGTTTGGATGAAGAGATTCTTCCCGCCGTCCCGGCAAACGTTCCGATGACAGGGGAGCTCGACGATTTAATTGAGTCGGAGTCTTGAAGCATGTTCGGAATTGCATCTACATCTTATTCACGTAATGGATGCGATTCGTAGGCCTCACTGTACACAGCTCCGGAGAGTTGTTAGCTTAAAAAGCTTGTTCTGCCCGGTCAGCATCTTTGAGACAACCAAGCTGGTAAATTATTGAGTAACCTTAGTGACTCCCGTTTACAATAACATTACTTTGGCCTGTTGTCAGGTATCGCTTTCAGCCGCCGACTTCCCAATTAATTTCCTCGTGTCTGCATTTTTCTCTGGATATTATGAGTTTACTTGTAGGGTGTAGGCTTGTAGGGCCAGAATCCCGTATGCGCTATTTCATTCTGCCCTAGGAACGCCCGGTCGCTAAGATCTGGATACAATTTTTAAACGGTTACATTTGTATGTATTCCACATCAGTAACATTACTTTAATTCCCAAACCCTTCCCAGATTGAGCGTTTTAAGCACATCAGATTCTCTTTAATTTTTCAGGGAATGCTTCATTGTCATGTGACACAAAAATAGACGTTGGTAAGTTGTCATAGAAACAGAAAATGTTCTGTAGAGAGTGTTTTTACTGTTTTATCTAAGCCAAACAAATCGAGGTTACTCCCGAAACATAACTTGCCCTTTAAAGATCGGGGGGACGCCTTCAGACAACTGAAAAGACGGCCAAGTCCAGGGACATCTCCTACAAAACAGGGGAAGTTCCGGCCCTAGGACTTCTAGCATAGTTGGACCATAGGCAAGCTATGTTACCGAAGCCCCTTCTTTCGTACGGTTGCCTGCTGACATAGGGGAGAGCCTCTTGGGGGCGCACCTTAAAAGCTCAGCACCCTTTCTATATGGTAGGGTCAGCCCGGCTGGTCATCCTACTTTACACGGACTTACGGAAAGTACGGCCACACATAGTAGACATGTGATCGTATCGGGGGGGGACTTTCTAAATGAGATGACTTTGAAACTCTTGAAATATTAACCCTTTAATGGCCCATCGTGCAGATTCCATGTAGCGACTCATCTAATGGCTCTAATACCTGTCCGGGCTTGCCATTATTTCAAGAGTCACCTGCATTCAAGCAGGGCTAGGACAAGCAGTTATTCGGAGTCTTAGATACTATTAAAATCTTTCCTTCCACCCTGAGACCTTGAGACCGGGGGAAAAAAAAAAACCCTGAGATTCAGGGTGGAACGTATCTGGTTAGATTAATGCTTCTTCCACGCGCAGCAAAACCCAATCCTCGAATTTATCTTTTCCTTAAAAATCTCAACATTTCTTCAGTCTGTTTAAAAAAAAAAATAAAATAAAACGTTGATTTGTTTATTTTGTGCGCGCGGCTCTGCTTTTGTCCTTTTTTACCCCGCGTTTTACGACGCGCAATGATTTACCCAGCGTTTTCTTCTCTAAAATGTGCCTCCTTAGGGAGAATTACAATTATTGAAGGATTTTTCAGCGTTGCGAGAATTTGTGAGATCTTTACTCTGTGTAAAATCCTCTTCAAATGCCTTGCTTATTAAGCTATTCATGCATTTCGCTGTAGGTTATAAAGCAAAGGAACGGGCACAAGGGGGCTGTAAGCATATTTTAGTGTTACCGAATATCATTTATACAGTTTTTATATAGTCAATATTACCCCTTGAGAACGAGATTAGGCTTTAAACTAAATCTACAGTTTTGCTCACCTTTGTATAATACTCTCTTTAATGGAACGAAACCCGCGTAAATGAATATTTGATTAGTGAGAAAACGAAATAAATGAATGCATTTATTGCACAGAGGCTCATACAAATCTTCCATGCGCGCAACGGTAAAACGCTATAAAGCCGTATATCGTTTACATTGAACTGTTTTAAAGGGCTAAGTAGTCTCCTGTGCTCTGGATCTCGTGTATGCCAGGACACATTAGTCAGACAAGCACCTTGCCGATCCTGCTTATCTCCACAAAACATCACGTCAAGGTTGACTTTGCTAGAACTCTTAAAGGTGCTGTTCCACTTACACCAAACGTGAATTGCGCTCTCTGGTATCTTAAGTAAGTAAGCCTCAGCCGATCTGTCGTTGTATTCTTTCATTGGGAGGTTTAAAGGGACACTCCAACCATTATAGACATTTCACCTGCCCATGTCCACCACCCAGAGTCTTGCTGGGATTCCCATCTCCCCCAAGTCCCCAGACTCTGTGCCGTCTGCCAGCTCCCCAGTCTGCTGCCAGTTCCCGGGGGCCTTGTCGACGGTCATGTCCTGTTAGTTTTGTGCCTGTAGATGGTGCCTAAGAAGTCTAAGGCTTCAGTAGACCTCGGTCAGCAGCCCAGCACTTCTAAACCTGCCTTCCACACCCAGGGTCTTGAGGAACCTGCACCCCCATCTTATAAACAATGCGTATTAAAGCACTGTCAGGAACCACTAGATTGAAACCATGGACCCTAAGTATGGTAGACATTTCACCTGCTCATGTCACCACCCAGAGTCTTTCTGGGATTCACATCTCCCCCATGTCCCCAGACTCTGCGTCGTCTGCCAGTTCCCCAGTCTGCTGCCAGTTCCCGGCGGCATTAACATTGGCCAATTCCTGTTAGTTTTGTGCCTGTAGATGGCGCCTAAGATGTCTAAGGCTGCAGAAGACCTCGGTCAGCAACCTGGCACTTCTAAACCTGCCTTCCATACCCAGGGTCTGGAGAAACCTGCACAGAGACTCCCATTAACCTGGTACCTGCAGTCATGGCAAGAACTCACACTTTAATACCCATTCTTCTTTGGTAAACGGTGTTTTCCTTATTGCCGTAATTTTTCTAACATGTTCAAATTACTTAAACAGAAGAAAACAGAAGAAGAAGGCGGAAGAAGACGGCGTTCTCTGTATTTCTCATAGTTATATTCCAGTAGTAGTCATGATTACACTGAGTGACATTAAATCAATGATGATTTGTC
>VKOC01000008.1:13167723-13187838 GCA_009364415.1 Spea multiplicata | reverse complement strand
GGCACATGGGGGGCCAGGGACCAAAGTAGGGGGGCCAATTATAAAACGGTATATATATATATTACACACGTTAGACGTGCATTTTTAACTACACAATATGTATTTATCTCTTTGAAGTAAAGACTGTGATTAAAATATGATTTCAAAATAACAGCCAAAGTGACAGTTATTTTTCATTCTTTAATATTAGCCCCTGCTGACAATATATATAAATATTAGACCCTGCTGCAGATATATAGAAATATTACACCCTGCTTCTGATATATATATATTAACCCCTGCTTCGGATATATATTAATATTAACCCCTGCTGCGGATACATACTTATATTATACCCTGCTGCCGATATACATAAAAATTATACCTTGCTGCCAACATATATTAATATTAGCCCCTACTGCCGATATATATTATTAGTCCCTGCAGCCAATATATATAAATATTAGCCCCTGCAGCCAATATTTATTGATAATAGGCCCTGCAGCCAATATATATTAATATTAGCCCCTGCTGCCGATATATATAAATATTAGTCCCAGCTTCCGATATATATTAATATTAGCCCCTGCAGCCAATATATATTAATATTAGACCCTGCTGCCAATATATTTGCCACACTGACTACAGATCAGGGGAAGACTGTGAGAGTCAGTCCTGCACCGTGACATTGAGAGGTCCTCTCCCCTGTAATCAGCTCCAGAGTCCCTTTGTCCCCTCATTCACTAAACCATACCGCTCTTTTACTTACACCCTGTAGTTCAGGTATAGATCAAATAAACAACACATGGAAACAGCACACGCAACTGAATGAGATAAAAAAAAACCTGTATTTGCAGTTATACATAAATAATGTATGGAAACATAGCAGATACAGATCAACAGAATTTGACACACTATTTGACATCCAAACAACTATAAATCATTCTTTTTTATCACATTATTAAAATCCCAGAAATCAAAAAAGGCCCAAATAAATTAAGGAGATTACACATAATGGAAACTTCAACAAAACTTTTAGCCATTAATGCATCACAACCATCTTAGCGCTGCGTCACCAAACGAACAAATGAACGCCTCATCACAGATACCACAATGCCTGCGGCTGCATATAACTAAGCTGAGTACCACTTGGTCTGTGAAACCAAAGGGGAATAGCGTCCTGTATACTGTAATCAAGAATTGAGTTTTACAAACTCTGAACCAACATCTAACTTTTAATAATATATTCAGACTGAAATAAGAGTAAATAACACAAAACCTTTACTTTTCCTCTCACTGATTTCTAGGCCTAGAAAGTTTTGTCCTCTGAAGTGACCACAAAATCTGGATAAATAAAAATTACAAAGTTCTATTTAACCCTCTACAGCAAGTAAAGTGCCAGGAAACAGATGACCAAACACATATCAGGACAGGCTCTGCCACACTGACACCCAAACACATACCCCAGGGCAAGCTCTGCACACTGACACCCAAACACATACCCCAGGGCAGGCTCTGCTGCCACATGGACCCCCACATCAGGATGGGATAACCATATAAAATGCCTTCCACATTGCTTTGTTGTTTGTGTGTATTGACCCCTTGTGTATTTGTGCCCCCAACCAGACCCCTCCCGTGTGTATTTGATTTTTATATTGATGCCCCCAGCCCAGCCCCCCTCCCTCTGTGTATTGATTTATTTGATGCCCCCAGCCAGCCCCCCTCCCTTGTGTATTGATGCACCAACCCCTTGTACTGGTTAATATAATGGCCCCCATACCCATGTGTATTAACCCCCCCGTTTGTGTATTGATATATGTGACATCCTTCTAACCACCCTGATGTGTAATTATGTCCCCAGCCACCATCTTTGTGTATTATTTAATTTTCCCAATGCAGCCCCCACCTTGTTAATGTCCCTCCTTCTGTCACCTCCACTATTTATTTAAAATAAAATACTTTTTTGCTGGCCATCATTCTTCCACTGTAACAGCAGACTGCTCTTCTCCCTCATGCTCTTCTCCCTGTCAGGCAGTGACAAGCAACTGTTCTGTAAGAGCCCGCCCCCTTCAAAGGGCGGGACGAAGAGCCTCAGTCAGTGATTGGCATGCCGGCAATCCATTAAGCAGCCAGCGGAGGCGGTTTTACAGCCACTTTGAAACTGTCAGCCGCATCGGCTGCAATTGTGTTCAGTAGTATAGCGTTTCAATTGGGGGGGCACACTGGGGGGCACAGCATAATGTAGGGGGGGCCATGGCCCCCTCTGCCCCCCCCCTGGCGACGCCCCTGGTTCTATGTAGAAGAGAGGAGAGAAGATACATAATTGGAGACAACCTGAAAACTCTGCGGGGTGGTTAATTTGTACATTTTTCTGTTAATAAATTGTGTTCAACTGGAGGACCTGGTTTATATAACAAGAATATTTAATACTGTCTAGTCCTGCATGTCCATGACTATATTATACGCACAAAGAGGGAGAACTAAAGCGGATCTTTCTCTTAACGATACCTAACATTTCACAGCTCGCTACAGGAAACAAACCTATGCAACAGCCAGGGCCGACTCAGGCATCCTAGGCAGCTTCCAGGGCGGTGGTAAATCATGGCGGTGCTAGGCAGTAACCCATTCTTCCTAGAGAGACAGAGCTGGAGCGATGGTACCCTACAGAAATCCCTGTGGCCCTCATTCCACCCTCACTGTCCAACCATTATAAGATGTCGGAATATTTTATGTAAAGACAGTAATCGTGTCAAACTATAATGCGCTCTAAAAAAGGGGGAAATGGTGGTGGCCTGTGGTGGCCTGTGGTGCCATGTGGTCTAGGACCGGCCTTGGTAACAGTGTCTACAGTTTCAGATAATCAGGAAACATATAACCACTGTGCCATTTACAAATGGTGGAGATGAGTTGGCTTTTGGGTTGGCCATTTCAAGCAGAGAGAAAACCCTGCTCAACTTAAATGCTCAGGAGGGTTTAAGTTGACCCGGAAACTGTATGAAAAAAATAAGAAATCAGACCAAGTTTTACCAAGTTACTCGCTGACTCGACAGCTAGGCAAGTATTGTACTTCCCATTCCAAAATGCCCAAGTATTCAAGTTACGCTGTTATTTAAATTGGTGGGATATTCTTACTGCCGGAACGAGTTATCCTAGTGACCCATGTTAACCCCTAAAGGACAATGGGCGGTCCCTAAACCCATTGAAAACAATGCATTTTGTGCCCGTACATGTACGGACTTTGTCATTAAGGGGTTAAAAATAAAATATGTCAACATGCACAATGAGAATATTTGTTTTAAGTGAACTGGAAAAATTAGTATAAACCTTTCATTTTTTTACATTTTTTTGCAGGAATTTGACTATTTTGACAATCTTTAAAATACAATAGCATAAAACTTATGAATGATATATAGCAATAAAAATAGTTATATATATACATATCATCAAGTTATGTGCCTGGCATTGACTTATAATATTCCAAGCCAAATTTGTATCCGTTGGAAAATATTTTGGCTTGAAATTGCAGTTTTTTTTTTTTAGTATAAAGGAAACATATTACTTTTTCTTTCTTCTGTTTCTTCTTTCTTTTTTTTTTGTTTCTCCTTTGGTTGTAAACCCATTGTGTGTAACAAATATTTTAAATGAAGGAGCAATTTGCTTTGAGTCTGAAAGACTTCTAACATTAATATTTCAGAATTACATTGGCTCTGGGGCTCACAATGCATTTATATAATTAATGTCAAACCTTTTTAATGTTTTGTAACGGTTAAGCAGGGCAAAACCACAAAAATGTATTTTACCGCTCGGTATGTAAATGTGATGAGAAAAGAACAAAACCCTATTCACTATAGTGAACAACACGACTAATACACATTAAAAGCTATGTTCACCTTGTCTAAAAGAAAGTTCTGCTGAAATACATGTTTATTATGTATGTAAAAGCATTTTAGAACATTAAGAGATATGCAAGACAAACAGAAGATCTTTCTAATGACACTTGTTTTATTGCTTGTATGCAAACCCTGTTTAGTCTCCAAGCTGTCTGCTCTCTGAGTTTCTTTAAACCCTTTACGCCTATATTTGAAAGAGTTTAAGGGGAAAAAAATGAAAACAAAATAAAAAAAATAAAAATAATAAGAATATATATATATATGTGTGTGTTGTAGGCCTCCTTAAAATATACTCTCCATATTATTTTAAAAATTGAAGGCCATGAATCCTTTTTTTCCATGGAATAAAGTTGTCTTCATTAGGCCAATATTTTGTTCTTTGTGAGAAATTGTGTGTTAGTGCTTTGGGTTCTCTCTCGCTCTTTCTCTGTTAGCATTTGCCTGTCTCTCTATTATTCTGTTTGGTGTATGACACGTCCAATGTGTCTCTGTCTTTGTATGGGTCACGTGATATGTCTCCCTGTACGTGACCCATCTATCTTTTTGCCTTTTTATCTGTCTGTGACCCGTCTATCATCCATCCATCAATCTTTCTGTATCTCTTTTTTTTTCTGTGTGTCACAGCATTTCCAAGTATCTCTCATACTACTACTTGTAGGACTTATTTGGTAAGAAGGTTTTTCACAAAGAACGAGGTAGAGAGAGGGCTCTGCGTATTTCTATGTATAGTTTTCTGAGCATTCTAAACCATAAAGGAGAGGAACTTTTAGCTTTTCTTGTTTAAAGTTATTTAGTAATCTGAAATATAATATTGTTGCAAGTTGAAGCCACCCTAAACAACACTGTCCACTCCATGTCCCAAAACAGAGTTTGAGGGCCTTCAAGAAGGGTCTTGTGCTTGGTGGTGTAGTCATTATGGAGCATTTGCCATCATCTCAGGTGGTCTTCATCTCGAGGTCCGGAGCAGTACAAGGACCTCCTGTCAGATCAAGGTTCTTGCTTGTGGAGGCACAGATACCTTATGGCTCCTCAAAAAAGAGAGAATGAAAGATCAATACTTGACCGGCTTTGCCTGTGACGCAGAGTGGGACCACCATAAGCCATCTGTCTGAAAGAAGGTTTTCCTCCAATGATAATATTGGATCTTCACACTTTACCAACAAGACTATAAATCTGTTTAAGGTTTAATAAATGTTTTAAATAGAAGACATATTGTGTTCCAATGTATTTTAATGTTTTTTCATTCTGATATAATAGAGAACAGAAATCTTGAAATAAGCCAAGATTGGGAAGAACGTCCAAGATCCCCAATAAATAGGTGAAAGATCACAACTGGATTCATTGCTAACATCAAAGACGGCCCTCGTCTGCTCTAGAACCAGTCTTCGTTCTGTTTATATTAAATGCAGAAATCCCTGTGATTTTATGTTTGCTTCAGTAAAAATGTCACCTGTAGTATATAACATATCAATATGGCACCCAACACGTTCAACGTCGCTTTATTTATTTTGTGCATTCGTAGCCCAGCGTCTTCTGTTTAATACGATGACGGCTAAATCTATCATCTACTACCTGGGGCTGTAGCAGGAATACGTTCAGATCAACAAGTCTTTCCCTTAGAATAAGTCAACAGCAAATTGTCCTTGACCAGACACACAAAGCAAACAATGTTATTTTTAATCTCCTGAAGACTAACGGTTTGCTGTCCATTTACCTGGAAGAAAGATGCGCGGAGAAATTGTGTTTTATCTGCAGAATCCTTGAAACAAAACAGCGTGGAGTTTCTGCTCCATCGGATTATTGAAGCATATTGCAAAACAGACCATAAAAAATTAATAAAGGATGTACGTTGAGTTTATACCCTAATTGAAAACTTGCATGGAAAACAGCATATTCATCTAAAGACCAAAAAAATAAATAAACAGAAATTGGTATTATTTTTAATGTCTGTTAATAATCAATTATATTACATTTTATGAATAGAAACCCCATGAAATAAAGCAGGAAAAGAAAAAAAAATTGGAAATATATTAATATTTCACTTTTTTGTGTCTGAAGTTTGGAGGGGATACTCAACCAAAGAGTTAACGCAATCCCACCCCAAGGAACAAGAGAATATCGCAGACAAGGGGAAAAGGGGCTTGATGATGATGACCCGTCTAAACCTTAATTGGGTTTAATGGAGCTGAATAAGGATTAGATAAAATTAAAGCAATGATGTAATAAATAAGCAATGTAATCTTTGATGTGTTGAGGGCTTTGCCAGGTGGTGTGATGTCTTCAATACTTGAATATATATATTATTTTTATATATATTCTATAATAACTAAATATATATATAATACCTATATATCTTTACATATATATATATATCTACCTTTATCTATCTATCTATCTATCTATCTATCTATCTATATATCTGTATATCTATATATCTATGTGTATATAAATATATATATATATAAATATGTGTGTGTGTGTTTGTGTATTCAACCCTTTAGGGTAATTTTGGCCCCCCCCTGAAAGATTTTGGACCGACACTTTCAACGGCGCATGCCTGCTCCTCACACAAGGTAGACAATTATAGGCACATCTCAGGAGCTCTGCTGCCCTTTTTAAATATAATGTTAAAAATTCATTCTTGGAAGCTTCTATTAAAAATTGCTAACCCATCATGTTTTGTATGCCAGCTTATTCCAGTTTTCATCAGTCATTTTCCATTATTCTGTCATGGGAGTGATACAAGCTGATGTGACTTATGACAATGCGATGTCAGCGATAAAAATTTAACTAAAAGGTCTTTATCTAAAAGAAAAAAAAAGACAAAAAAAACTTGTTTTATTTCTATAGATCTTAAAAGGATTACGACATAATTTCATTTCTTTCGAAAAGTTTGACCGAATAAGATTAAAAAACAAGAAAAAAACAAAACCTTGCAGGTTTGCGAAGGTTGCAAATTAAGATTAGAACGCTAAGCTCTGTAGAGAATGCAGGTCAACGGCTACTTATGTATTCAAATTTATATTGACCAGTTTTGGAAAGCTAAAATGACAAAATGATTAATTAGGCCTGGTAGCTATTTGCTTTTCCGAAGTCTAATAGAATTAGCGGTGCTCAAGTTCAACTTTAAATACCATTACGATCGTAATACGAAAGTGTCATATTATATTTCTCAGCAGCAGCCAAATCCAGAATGACTATTTCAAATTTGTTAAAAAAAAATAAATAATCAGACAACTTTTGAATGAATCATATTCACGACGCTGAAAAAACTTTTTTTCCCCCCAAAAAAGGTAAGAATTTCACTTTAGGAAAAGTATAAAAAAATTACTGAATTTAGGGAGTATTTTGCCAAATTAGTTATGTTATTAAGTGGATTGGAAAAGTAAAAAAAAAAGTGAGATTACAGAAGCAAAATAACTTTGTTTAAATAATATTGTAACCAGTTTACCATGACTTGTATCTTGAGCATGAGTACAAACTATGGTCCTCCGATGTGTAATCCGTCCTTGGCCACAAGATCATTAAAGTTGGCTTATTTTTAAAGCTACCTTGATGTGTTCGTTGATTCGGAGCATTGATGTGTTGGTTTTGAGTTCTTCTTTGTTATGGAAATGATGGTGGACAACCAATATTCTGGAAAGTGGACAACCAATGAGCAAATCTTTGAAAGCCATTCAGGATGTAGGATCTAGAGCGTTGATGTGGTCAAAGGACTTTTATATTCCAAATTATCTACATGAAGTGGTAACATTGTAAAATCCTCTTTATTTTTATACGTAATCAAACCCACAGTCATTTTGCCGCTGGGAAGGCAACCTGTGCAAGCAATTGGCATTATGTATACACTGCTGCACATACATATTATACCTATACACACCAAGCAACACATTAGGTGGGTTAGATTTGTGTCCACATTTACAGTTTCATAGAATGATGCATTTATAAAATATTGGCAACAGTAGGCAGGGGCAAGAGAAGGCACAATACAAGTGCCATCAGGGGCCACTGTAATGCAGGAATTTTAAACAAAATAAATAGAAAGCTGTAAAATGAAATAGAAAAATGTATGACTTCCGATCTTGGCTTTGTGACCTTCGGAAAAAATCAAGGCCTAGGTAAGAATTACCTGGAATAGATAACTTTAAAGGAATGGGCAGTCAAGATGGACAATTTAGTTGTTATCTAATGCTTTAATTCTATTTCTCAAACGACATCTTTTCTTTTTTATGTTACCCATCATGCCCTTTTCTCTATTTGTTCTCAAATTAAATTGTTTTTTTTGGTTTTTTTTTTAATTGAATGAAGAACTATACAATGTCTTCAAAATCATTAAAATCTGATACATTTTGGGTTGCCAGCCTTGAAAAAATGAAACATTACATATGCTTACATAAATTTATATCTGTTTCTAGGTAGCCCAAACAAAAGTTATCAACTTCGACTAAAAATATATATTTTCTCTTGGGCTACTACAGCAAAATACTTTTTTTCCCCTCCCCGAGATCTTTTGAAATCTCATCTTCCAAAACCTGTGAATTGTAGGTTGCCATAGAAAAAAAAATGTCGCTATGATCAATCAGGTATGGAAATGAGTGTTATAGTATCTCCTGATACAAGGGCTCACTTATATCCGTACCTACATAAAATATGACCTTGCTTCAAAAACCTTTACTCATCGCTAACATAGGCCAGAGGTAGTTTGTCGTCGGCAGCAATCTTTCACTCCTGGGCTTCTGTAAAAGCTTGGTAGGGATGGCTCACATAAACGCAAGTCAGCTTGACAGAAATATCATTCCTATTATAAATGAATCGGAGAAGAAGCATCAGGAAGATTTGGGTTCCACACATAAAGCCATCAACTGAATAAATACAAAGGCAGGTCATGAACCGTGTGAAATTACTGCTGTATCGCAGCGATAACATGGTGCAATTATAGACCTACTGACCTTCCACTTAAATCTTCAATATAATAGTAAAGGCAGAAAAAAAAGAAAGGCAAATATAGAGATGCGACTTGATAATATTAAAAACAATGTTATTCCGGAATGTCTCCGTGGCGTTTTTCCGATGGCAAATATGGTGCCATCATCATGCGTCAGATGGATACCAAACACCAAAAACATTGCTTTGTCTCTGTGACATCAAGTTTTTAATACCATTTTCTAATGGTGATAAATATCAATGCATGATAATATGAAAGGAACACTTTTGGCTGAAAAAAAATGGACTTTGTAGTTGGCTTTTGGTTATGAATTGACCCTTTTATTCTCTTTTTCATCAGACTTGTAAAATTAGACTCCTGGCTCAATCTCCTTCTAATAACGTGTCTAGATCAGCAACAGGAGGGGTGTTGGTAAAAATGTCCGGATTATAAAGACAGAGTGAATAATAAGTAAATGAATGAATGAATGAATGAATAAATGAATTAATGAATGAGGAGTGACTACCTGGTCCTGACATGCATAATTTTGGAGCCCTGCAATGCTTTGAATCTAATTACTACCAGACTACAGAAACAATCATTCATTGGTATAATATATACAAAAACAAAAAATACCCCAAATACAGATACTACTACTTCCTTCCATGGACAGAATACAAGACCTCAAGCAAATTAGGTTACTCTAGATTATCTATCCTCTACCCTCTGATGAAGCCTTAGGGCAAAACGCGTTATAAACTGCCACGGATAATAATATTTTAAAATATTGTAATTTAATTTTACGTATACTATATTTATTTTACTAATCTCATTATAAATAAAACTGATGCATATGTAACATGAATCTGTATGTGGCCATCGCATAATTGTTTCAATCTCCTTCTGAGATACTTAAGTATGCTGCCTGTGCATGAAATAAGGCACAGCCACTCACTCTCAGGCAAGCTGGGCTCCCATTGATTTCAGTTGGACTCTATAACAAATGGGACAATAAGCATTAAAAGTAGCGGCTGGAGTAAACGGTTAATAGCCAACAGACAAATACAGAAGAACTTTAGATAGGGCTAAGAGTTAAATTCAACATGGAGAATTTAGCAGCCGCTGTCCTTTCTGTTGCAATATGACATCATAGCCTGAAACTCTGTGTCTGAAATACCTAGTATGCATACGCCAGAATGCTTCACTCCTTAGGGGTTTAGAAATGTTTAAATGGAATTTACCGCAGTTAAAATGGAAAGGTAAGCTATTGTTACCTATTTGTTCAAATAACGTGTATAAAAATAACAAAAATATATTAAAAATCACATTAATGGCTGTGGAAATTACACCAAATATATTGTTTTTTTAGTAGACAGCTTATATTGTGTTTTAACATTTCTTGTTTTTCCCTCAAAGTATGAAATATTCCTACATTTCCATAAAAAGAAGCGCAATTTTAACATTCTATTAAGCTTAGCACAAATGGTGGTGTCAAAGTTTAAAGACAAAACTCTTTTTTTGATTTTTGTAGAAGAAAAGGGTAAGTTTCAGGTCAGGCATATTGAATACAATGAGCAATTTAAATTATCCATGATTTCTTTCAGAACACAGATAATTCATCACCTACATATCTCTAATAATAAGAAAGTGGAATGACATTTACAGCAGAATTTAAATATTTAGGAGTATGACTGAATGATAAGCTATCTCTGGGTCATCCTATTCAGTTTTGTAATTGCACGATGCGGGATGAATCGGAAATTTCAAATACATTAGAGGTTCTGGCAAAATCAGATTAAAGATACTGTCTTGATTTTTTTTTTTTTTACGGCAAAAGGTGCCGTTAATGACAGTTTTATCATAAATGTCAAGCATTTTGCTTTATTTCTATCTGTATTTATAAAAAAAGGAGAAGAAATGTTGAAAGAAGATTTCATTATTGTGGTCTCTCTTGGTTTTATGAAATCGACTTTGTTTGATTGTCCTCATTCTTTGTACAAAGAATAAAAATAAATGATTAGAACTATTTGGCTTATCCGACCTTTCTGATGGAGGAAAAAAAAAAAAGTACTGCTTTGAAAATGACGATTCTGGGTTATTCAGCCTTTGCGGTATTACAGCTGACATAATAAATCTGGACTTTAAGGATTATGACTCTGTTACTTTTAACTTTTTTATAATCAACGTAAAATAAAACAATTACCATTGGTTATCATTCATTCACATTTTTTTTTTAGTGGTGTATTTTAGCCTAGACCAAGTAGTCCTAGGACGGCAGGTCCAGGGGGATGGCAGCCCCTTTGCTGCAAAATAGGCGAGTGGGCACAACCCTCCATAGTTCACTTGTGCCCGGCGCCATGCATTAAGGTGGAGCGCCGGATATATACCAGCACTCAGGTCTAGGGGAGCTAGACCAGCTTGGAGGGGGCACCTGGTGGCGCCATTGGATACATTGTTTGCAACTCTTTAGAATTCTTCATTCAAATACAACCTCTACACATATATATTTCCAGCCTACTCATTATCAACATATTTATGTTACAATTGATTTGCATTTAAGTCTGAGAAGTAATTAAATATGTTTAAATCATATATATAATTAAATGTATTCTAATAAATTATAATAAGTAATAATAAATAATAATAATAATAATCCAAAAAAGACATCAAATTAAGGTAGAAAAATTCCATTAAATTGCTTAATTTAATATCATCATCCACAATGCACATAGAGGTGCCTAGTGCCTGCAATGCAGATTGGAAAAGCCAATATTCAGACACTGTTTGGTTCTTTTGTAGTCCATGCAGGGATGGATTAGCCTGGATTTCATTTAATAAATACTGACATGGCAAGAGTTAATGACAAACTATTATTTCATTGCAGCATTGCAAGTGTTTTTTTCCAGCAGAATTCTGTCAATCAATATGGGAAACTACACATAAAATTGTGTTATTGCTTGACTTGTTACAATGTTGCAAAAGCCATGTAAAATTAAGATAATCCATTAAAAAAAAAGTCTTCCAGTGCTGGCACGGTAAAGTATAAATGTCCTGATTAAGGAGGATAAGTAGTCCCGTTGTGACTAGCGGTGACAGATTTTAAGTTAGAACAAGAAGTCATAGTTTAAAAGAAGATCAGATGTTTAAATGTAATGTAAGGAAGTTTTCATTTACAGAGAAGGTGGTAGATAAGTAGAACAGCCTCCTAGCAGAGGTGGTAGAGGCTAATACAGTGAGTCTTTACAGGCAGGCTAGATGGGCCGTTTGGGTCTCATCTGCCGTCAAATACAATGCTTCCACTACTGTACGACACTAGGAGCTGATTTCACTTCTTTACACAAAAAAAGCTGTTGACAAGAGCCGATAGACCTGATTTGTACCAAGGCAATTACGTCTCGCATCTCCGTGCATTATTTCTTCCGGTGTTTGTATAAATGACCATAATATCATCTATCCCTTCGCAAGTCTTTTAAGTATCTAATGGGACAGTTTAGTGCGTCTGCACTGTAGACATTACTCCAGGAGATAAGGCTGACTTAGACATTCAACCTCATTACGATACCCATAAGTCACTTAATCAAGTTGTCTGCTTCGGAGGAATGGATAAGTAGCCATTATTGTGTTGTGAAATATCGTCTTATCACTCTGTGCATATTTGTAGCAGAGAAATGACAAATGGCTGCTTATTTGATAGATTCTAAAATAATAATAAGTAAAAATAAATTTAAATAAAAAATAATAAAAAATAAAAATAATAATAATAAATAATAATAATATAATAATAATAATGATAATAATAATAAAACTAGCCAAATCATTCTATGTAGAGTTGCAGGTAGTTATATATTAAATAATATATAAGTAAATTAGAGGACAGGTCACTAGAACGAAAATGTAGTGGTACCAAGAGCACTAAGGTTCACTTTAGACGCACTTTAGTTCTCTACAGCATCATCTTCACGTAATGAGCTCACACACAGCACTATTAAGCGGTTTGGTGGGTTAACCCTTGCTGCTTATGTTCTAATACAGAGACGTGTATAGAGCGATGTGCATTTTCCATGATATATGTTTCATTGTCCAATTAGTTTATTACGTTGTTTTGTTCTCCTTATAAATCAATTAAAGGACCACATATACCTTACACGGAGAACAGATATAAATAAGTATATATTTTAAAGAGGAGGATTGTCTTAGGAATGCCGAGAATTTTACAAAACGTGTCGTTCTTCTTGCTTATTTTTACCTGTGAGATGCTCTATTACCTGATGAGTAAATATTTTTATTTTAGCTATATTAAAATTAAACAAAAAAAATGTGATTTGAATAGAAAAAAACATTCAAACATTTCATAATATATATATATATATGCCATTATTATATGTGATTATAAAAGATATACAGTATTACAGATACAGTCACACCGGATTCATACAAAGGAACACGAAATATGGACATATGGTAATATAAAATGAAGATCGAGAGTTGGGTCCTCTACCAGGTCTGAACTGGCCTAGTACCTGGTCGGCTGCTGCAGCGTGTGGCCGGTGGCTGGATATGCCGGTTGGACTCTACATGAGCTCATCATCAAGCGTCCACTGGCCTTAAAGTGCCAGGACAGTCTCGACCCCTGTCCACTACCTGCCTACTACCTTAGGAACAAACAAAAACCTCAGTGAAATACTGCAATTTTGGAGTAACGTGCTAATCGCCCCCACCCCTTATATTGACCTTTGTATAGCTTTTTCATGGTTTAACGGTAGCCAATTTTTTGTGTGCTTTTTCCCTGTGTCTGTAAATCGATTACAAAATAGGCCAGAGATGATTCTATTTCTCTACCATCTGATTAAATGGCTTCCAAATTTATCTTTGCACTCCATATCTCAAAGCAGGTTTTTTGGTCTTAATTCTGTTGATTTTGGGAATATTGGAGAGATATTTTGATGACGGATAAAAGATTTCCATGTCTGTCCCCCCCAAAAAAGCCGTAGCGATGTCTAAGGTTTCTGGTGACAGCTTTCTTTCTAATCAAGGGTTTGCTTGAAGTTTCCACGTACACTACGCTTTAGAGAGAGTGCCTCTTTATCACAGGTTAATGAGGTGGAAGAGCCACTCTAAGCATCAGTAAATGTATTTGCTTTAGAATATCCACAGAATGAAACTGACGGAACCTCGTTCCCCTTCAACGCAGTTGTAGGATAATTCCGTCTCGTGGTTTTAAAGATTTGCCGGAAAGAATTCACATATTTGCGTTTTTTTTTTCTTTTTTTTTTTTTACAAGCCAGTTAGGCTGCGAGATTACTTATCAGGTTATGCTTTTGAGTTATTTGAAGTCATGATGACACTGAATTAGATTGCCGAGGTACAACCTTTACAATCTGTCACCTTTTTTAGATCTTTTATGTGCCATTGATATCATCTTGGAAATTTCAATCACCAGAGAGTGCGCGGCTTTGGAAATTATTGATGTATATAACGCGGCTATACATCAAAGGCAACAATGACAGTTGTGCGTGAATCTCGGCTTGTGTAGGCATTAAAGGATATGAAATGGGAGATAAAGCAGACAGAGGAGCTTCGCGAAATAATTCTGAAGATAGAAATATTCCGTGATTTAAAGGGAGGCTTAATCTCTCTCGAAATGAAACAAGTAACTAAAATAACATATCTGGAAGGTGAAGGTGAACGAAAGAGAGATTATTTTATCGTTAATATTTTCAGCAATATAATTTATGGTAAATATCACCAACAAGCATGCTTTGGCACAGTTGTTTATTTTTTTTTTCTGCAGCGAAGATATACTGGGGGTGGTAGAAATGCTCCTGTTATTATAATTTCCTATAGAAATGTGTATAGAAAAAAAGAACTGGATATCTTAGCAGATACTGAATCAGAATGGGGACAGTAAAGGGTTAATGAAATCAGCTATTACAGCGCAATAAATATGTTTTTTTTAAATACGACATTAATCCTAGGGTATTTTATTAATAGTGTTAATCCTACTGTATTTTCATTCAGGGCTTAGATACATAAATTATTAAGTAACTGCTATCCTCACTATAGCACATACAGGTCCACTTAATGTATCAAAGGGAAATCTGAACAAGTTATTGCCACATTGGCATCCAGGGAGCCCATAACAGGTTGATGTATCCCCTGTATGGTCTAAAGTAGGTTTTCATGATGCACAGTGATGTCATACTACAGAATGCTGGGTCAAAGTGACCTGGGAATCGGAGTTCATGTTAACTCAAGTCAACTTCATTGTTAACACCTCAAAAAGTTGCTATGAAAAGCATAAGAAGTCATCTTCACAGAGACTTGACTTGAGTCGAGTTTTAAATCTGAGACTCAATAAAGTCAACTTGTGTCCTCAGGACTCGCATGATAGACTCAACCACTGGCTTCCGCAAGCTGCTTGATGGACAAAACTAAAAATCAACAGTTGAAGGGTTGAAACTCAAGTCAATTAGAACTTTGAGAGAATGACAATCAATGTCTAACTCGACAGCTTCACATCAGCCCCAATTGGCAAGTTGCTGTTCAAAATGGCTCAGTAAAGTTCTGTCAAGGAGTTTCCTCTGTAACCTGACTGCAAACTGAATCCTTAGGATAGATCGGAAAGTTTTTAAGATTTAAACTTTCTGTATATAAAACATTGGTGTATACTGTATACTATTTACTATATTCTATAATGTTATTTATTATTATATTTAATATACTAAATAGTATGTATACAAGTTTTAAAAAAAAATGTATTTTTTAGATGTTTTTATTGATATTTTAATCATGATTTCTAGATTTTCTTTTAGTGATGTTAAAATATTTATATCCAAATAATAAAAACAGTTTTTTGAGGCGTGCTCTTCCATCTCCTATTGTTTTGGTGACCTCTAGTGGCCGTATTAAAGAATGCAGACATTTTCAGTACACATGCGCAGTAGGCTTTGTAGAAAAGTTTTAAAAAAGTTCTTACTACCATAGCAGTAATCACTAGGATATTCCTTCTGATTGGACCATTGCAGTGGCTGCTATTGCGATAAAACCACTTAAAGCGTGGATGAGTCCACTGCCGTTAAGTATGATGCATTAAATACATTAGTGAAAATTCTATATCCTTAACTAAATGGAGAAGTTGCAATTTCCTGGGGCATTCTCACAGAAGCAATTAGTGAAGAATTTTATGTTTTTATAACTAGCATCCAGCGTTTTGTATAATTTAAGAAAAATGTGTTTTCAGTAAATATTTGTATTTGCAAAATAGAAAAATAAAGTTCCTCCTCAATACAAAGTAATTTACTGTGTAGGCAGGTTCTTGATGTTTATCTGTAATGATGTATAACGCTAATACATTTCTTGGTATATCGGTTGAAAAGTATAATGACTCATTTATTAAAAGCATAAGCATCACTTTACCTGGAGACTCCAGGTCAAACCCAGAGAGTTCCCAGATAAAGTCATGTTCCAGGACTATGTGAAATTATCGGTCACACCAAAACACGACGACAAGAGTATAAAACCGCATCCAGCCTCACAAACCTTAGTGGAATATGAAACTCTGCGGATAAAAGTGTCCCCAAAATTTGATTCAGTTGATTACCTGTATGAAAGGATGTTAGCAAAAGACCCATATGATCCGGGTAACCGGAGTTCATATAAAACTGTCTGCCGGTCCATTTTAATACTTGGTGGGAATAGTTTTCGCACGTATAGCATAATGTACTTTTCAAGTCAAAACATACAATATATAACAATTTAAGGACTGCTTTGCAGCATGTATCCCTAACGTTCCACTAGCACAAACAAATGTAAATATGAACACAAATATAAGCATAAACAGAGGTTCATTCCTTCTCTACTTCAAGATTATGAATGAAACTATTTTAGTTGATGAATCCGTGTTAAAAATGTACATGCACTGCAAATACTAACAATTCAAAGCAAGCTGGGTTGTATAGCGAGAGGCATCGGTAGGAGAAATGTTAGCAAAGATCTTTGGTCAGACCGCCCTTGGAACAATGTGTACAAGTCTGGAGAAGACTATCAACACTTTGGAGAGAGTTCAGAGAATGATTAGTGAAGGATGCAGGATAAAAGGATCAGGAAAGAGTAAGGGCTTGGAGAAGAGAAGAGAGAGAGACACAAGATTGGATAGAAACATTTAAGTATATAAATATACATTTAACAAAGTACATACGGAAAGTTTATTACAACATTAGAACATGATGTCATAATCTAAAGCTAACGGGCCAGAGACTTAGCTGTGATGTAAGGAAGTTTTACTTTACTGAGGAGGTGATGGATAAGTGGAACAGCCTCCTAGAAGAAGTGGTACAGTAAGATAATTTTAACAGGCATGGAAAAGGCATATGGCTCCTAAATCTAAGATAAGACTCATTAAAGTGTGAGACTTTACAGCAGGTAAAATATGTGATCTACATGTGCCAAATGGTTCTTACCTGCTTTCAAATGCTATGCTTCTATGATAAGCCCCTAAATTGTACATATGATGACTTCCATTACAAGGAAACATACGGTTTGAGAGATAAAAAAATAGTCCTCAGGCAAACAGTTTATGCAAATACAATAAAACACTTGGGAGAACCTGATAATTCATAGACAAGCACCCTTACAAATGTAACAAATCACCTTTACTCGCCATAACTTATGTAATGGTATTTCTCGGCTACCCAAGCCTCACGGATTAAATCTGCATCACAATTTAATGCTGGTGATGCATATTAACGATGAAAAAGTGTTCAATGAGTGGTGATTTGGCTACTGCACTGCTTATTTGAGTTGTAGAGGGTACCATTACATTCAAGGGATCCGTATATAAAGTGGAAATAGGGGCAAAAGTTAATTGTTGACCTTATTTTCATGTGGCTGCCCAGACTGTCTTGTACAACAGGCAATTACTTTCAAGGGATCCATGTATAAAGTGGATATAGAGGCAAAAGGTGATCATTGTTAACCTTATTTGCATGCGCCTACCCAGAATCCCTTGTGGTTGTGGGAGCACCATGAGATTTTTGAGCGGAAAAACAAGCCTTCTGGCTTCTCTGGTGTCTGTAGATGAGATGTTTAATAACGTTTCTACTGCCCTGTTAATTTTAAGTGGAAGGGTTTTCCATCACCTTTACCCACCATAACTTATTGGTTATGGTGGGTAAAGGTGTTATTGTTATTGGTACTTCTATAACATGTCAGCAGATATGCCCATTTGGTTTTAGAGGGCAGATCAGGGTATGAACAACGCGCCCATTTACACCATGTATAACTGCAGCATTACCTGCATAGGTAGTAAAAGACATTACCATTATAGTAGGTAGTAAAAGACATTGTGCACTTTAAGAAATGCCAGGCCAGTATATGATGTCATATGACATCATTCTGCAGTTAGGACGATGACTGTGGATGAGCGTGGTTTGGGCCGGTACACTGGGTCAGGCTTAGTGCAGCGCCCAACATAAATACATCACAGGGCATCTAGTGGATGGAGCCAAACATCTCCACCCAGAGATCAAAAGGTCACTCGCCATACCCTGCGTTCCGGGGCAAATCCAGAGACATTCTAGGAATGCTTATTTTACACACCACAAGCTATTTCCCTTTATCTGTTTATTATTCCGGTCATGTACCCTTCCAGAATAACATTTTGCTAAAATGAATTTTGATTCCTTATCCGTGTCCTGCAGACATCTGTGACACTAAAATAGTATTTCATCCTGCTTCTAGCTTTATCTTTTGCTGATGTTCTCTGGGTTTGTTTGTTTGGTTTACAAAAAAACTAAAAAAAGACGAAAATGATACAACTGGTGCTTCGGGGTAGGATCCTCGGACAAACGTATCAGCTGTGAAATTATCTTGACATGATATTAGCAAGGAAATCAGGCAAGAAAACCACGCGGTAAATCCTATTTATTTGTGTAGTATGAAAGTCTGGAGAATGGAGCTCAACTACCTTCAGAATGATTGTACATGAAAGGTTTCAAAGCATAACAATACATAACATTAATTACCATGCTTACTCAGCATTCGTGAACACAATCCGTCAACCGTTCTCAGGTTTTTGAACTCATGAGTTCAGCTCGATATCTAACTACTGTGAATCCATGGGTGAAACCTGAAGAGTTTGCAAGTGTTTATATGAGGAGGAATTGGGAGCTGGCAAACAACACTCATGATAGGTGAGTGAGTGAGAGAGGGAGTGTGTGTATGTTGGTATGTATGGATTTTAGTTAGGAGAAGAAGGCAGAAATACTTTGGTACCAGTAAGCCTAGGTTCACCCCTGGCCCAGGTACTGAGTCAAGAAGGCCAATGTGGGGACCTGTGGCAGATCAGGAAAGCTGCTTCCCCATTCTTTTCTGAGTCTTATATTTGAATAATGTTACCCCCCCCTGATGTCACCCTTGGTGTATATGTATTATTCTTTTACTTATCTGTGACAAGGATGGGAGTACCATAAATATTTTGGCTCACCGTTTGCTCCCTCTGTTTTTTTACATCCCTCTCAGCTTTTCTCCTTTCCATGCCCACCATGCCCCCCCAGCCCTGTTTTTGGCCACATAAAAGCAATTTAAATTCCAACCTTGTTTCTCTACCGGCAGTTAAACTCTCTCGTCAGAGAGGGTGGCATATCCTAAATTTGACTTGACAGGCACACAAACACCTCTGAAGCCATTCTTCGTTCGCATGTAGATCTGCGTGTGTTTGATACACAGGCATGTGTGGCGACAGCTCCTGGGAGACACTTACACTGTATTAGGAACTTTATACATACAGGGGCATTAAACTGTCTGGGGTGGGGGTCAGGAACTCCAAATCCTGGGCTGTCCTTGGGTATTAGAGATATCTGGTCATCCAGGTTCCTGCCACTCTCCTTGACACAAAAACCTTTGGCATGTCTTTTTTGTGTTTTTGTCTGGAAATTTTCATGTTGTTTTTTTACATTTCGTGGCCGGTGTTAATCTATATTACGAGCACCGGCAATAAGTTTGCCAGCCACAATGTTTGCTGATAAAACACCAAGCAATGCTTTCATATTTGCTGTAAAGGTTACTGTGCATTTGATTGCAATAAGAGCAAAAATATTAGAAGGAATTTATATTATTTTTATATTCTTCATACACAAGAACTGAAAGGCCTCTGTATCGTGATTCCTATCACCCGTTCCTGTCTTCTCTTCGGGCGAATATTCGTTTTTTTCTTCGTTTTTTTCCAGTTAAGGGTTTGTTGGTTGGTTTTACATTAAGTAGCATTGTTCCATATGCTTGAAATCCAGTTATTTATTTTGCTACTTAATGTAAAACCAACAGAGG
>VKOC01000008.1:13120924-13157779 GCA_009364415.1 Spea multiplicata | reverse complement strand
TCCGTCGCGGTGCCGGTGTATCATGCTGAGCGCCGGAATTATTCTGGCACTCAGCTGTGAAGTGTGCACCGCGGCAGAGCGGGAAGACGGACGCCTCCGCTCCCACCGCAGGACTCCGGCATCAAGGTAAGTAAGGATAGGGAGAGGGGGTAGATAATGAGAAGGGGTAGAGGTGGTAGATAGTGAGAAGGGGCAGAGGGGGGAGATTTTTTTCCTTTCTTTTTTTGGGGATGGGGGGATGCCAGAGGAGTAGTCCGCACAGGGCGCCAGAACACTTAAGGCCGGCTCTGGTTACGTTTCTATGCTCATGTAACGTGTGGCCAGGCCTAGCCATCTGCTGGGTAAAAATAGGTAAAAATAAAAAAAGTAGAAAAGAGATATTTGGAGAACAAAGCAGCAAATCCATTTAGTATTCATCCCAAAAATGAGAGAAAAAAAAGGCTTTTGCTCACGATGTGAAGTTGTTTTCGCATTCAGGTTTGAAGTGTTTAGGTCAGTGGTACTCAGAATGATTGCTTCTATCTGTGTGACATTCGTGTCTTGACTAAGCAGATGTGGCAGCGTAATTAGTCTGTCTTATGCATGTTTGTGAATTTGTGCATTGGACCATAACTCCAATTAAAACTGTCTCCCTGCTCCTAATGGAGAATAATTGAAGATTGCAATACCGAATCACACTCTGGGACTGGTTTTAAAAAAGAAGAAGGATTAGCAATCCATATTATTTTGACACATTCTGATGGCATGCTATCACAGAAACCGCATAAAAATATCATGGGATTCAAGCTGTTTATTTTGGTTTTCCCCTAAATTCATGGACACGTTGGCCTAACTTTGAACCTTTGGTTCATGGACGATTGCAAAGAAAGATGTTCTTGAACTTGTTTTACCTTAGTGAGAGGGTGGAACGGCCTCTGAGCAGCAGTAGTAGTACAATAAGGGAACTTAAACATACATGGGATAGACATATGGCTCCGGAATCTAAGCCAAGACCAACGACTGATCAAGGTTTGAGTTTTTACATCAGAACAAATGGGGAGACTAGACGGGGAGAAAGGGTCTTATCTGCAGTGACATTCTATGTTTTTATTACTTTGTTGTTAATGATAGTTTGGATAGGAGGGACCCTGATGTGTCCTCTGTTCTGATGGCCCATTCCCATATTTAACTATCAATGGCACAGATGTTTGTATCAAGATTCTATGCAACTGCTGCAAGTCAAATGGTCAATCAAATGAAGAGTTTGAGGACTGTAATGCATTAGAGTTTTTGCGACTCAACAATAAATGATGGAAGTCTTTATGCCATTTGACGGTGGTGAAAATGACATTTAGTTCAAGTTTGTCACAGCTACAAAATCCTGCAGGCCCACATGCATTTGAATAGACCCATCTATCTGTTCTCTATATGGGAGAGTTCATTGTCACCAAAAAAAATATTATTTTTGAGAAAAAAAACTCCTTGCAAGCCTCAAAAGGGATTTGTTTGATCACGTTACAACAGAGCATTCCGTTGGTTTCTATAGTGATTATTCTAGTGAGTATCACATTAAATTGTATCAGTTCGACAATGTAGTTACTCAAAATGTTAAGTGACTTTAGGATATTTTACAATGTCGCACAGCAAAAGGGGAAAAGTGGTCAATACCACAGCATACAGTTACTGTATGTCCAGGGCCTGTTAAATAATTAATAGTAAGCCTGATTAGTGCAAGTATTTTACCAGCACCGATAAATTTCTCTTACAAATAGAGAAACAATGCTGACAAAGCTACTGAGCTCTTAAATATTTTAATATTTTCATGGATATGGGCAAACAGGTTAATCATATCAGAATTATTATATTAAAATGTGCAATCTGACTTTAACATCTTCTCAAAAACCTTAATCATTTATAGGGTTTTTACCTAAAAAAAATGTTAAATAATATTTGCTAAAAATTCATTGAGTGTTTCTCCCTAGAGGTTAGGCTAGCCTTATACCAATTTATTTATGAGACTCCTTATATTTGTACCATCAAGTATCCTTCATCATTATCTGCATTGGTGGAACGTCCTATGACCATGTGCTGGCGGCATAGAAAGAGTAACATGAGGGACGGAGGTTGCTGGCTATTTTTCAACGTTATCAAGGTACAACACTGGCAACATACCTCCCAATTATGACAATCATAATTTTTTTTTTTTTTTTTTATTTAATATTCTTTATTGATAAGGGGTATATCCCCCCCATTTTTTTTTTAAAAACAAAACACAAACAGAGAGAAAAGAAAAAAAAAAAAAATACATAAAATACGTTTAACATGTATCTTGACAATCATAATTTTTAAGGCACTTTACCACTGTCAAGGGTAGTTGCCCCACTCTAGGCATCATGGGCCAATTGGGGCACTCCAGTATAATTTCTGGACATCTATTTGGTTGCAGCATAGACCTCCATCGCAGCTCCCACCTGGCCTCCTCGTTAAGCTTTGCGGATGAGCGCCACAAGGTAAGTTGGGCTGGTGGCCAAGCCTCTGGCCCTGACCCCTTCCAGTTCCAGCACCAACCACTTCCAGCATCGGCCCCACCACCTTACCACCCCCCCCCAACACAACAGCCTCCCCCATGGTCTGTCTGACACCCCAGTAGCCTTCTGAATTATTGGTAAAGACAAAGCGCCACGAGGTGATGGAGGCACATTCTCTGCACGTAAATGACCTCCAGATATTACGCATCTGCTTTAAATTATATGTAAATAAAAGTTACTTTTTCTGCTTTTATTACCAACAGCCTGCATATATCATATGAAATGAGCCTTGCTAACTGAAAACATTTTGTTCAATTACTTTTTTGATAAAGTGAAGCATTTACACTGTAAAAGTGATGTATTAGCCGAGGCTGGGATAAGCATAAGTACAGCTGACTATTTTTAAACAAATTTAATTAAATACAACAGGGCTACACATAATAAAAAAAACATGGAAGCCTATTGTGCCTTTTTATATTTTTTAATGCATCTTCTATGCTTGACAAAGCAAACACACTTAACAAAGGAAATGCCAGCAGAAGATCGTCCATTCACTAAAATGCAGTTAATTCCCAGTTTGGGAGCCTCTTATTTTATTCAAAAGAATACGAGTGCCTACTGAGCGCTGTGTAAGAGACTCAACGGCTGTCAAAACATTATCGAGGTTCTAGACACGAGAGTTCCTCTCTTTCTGGGTCAACTACTTTGACTTCTACCTACTTGGGAACCCAATTTTTTTTTTTTGCTTATATCTTACTTAATTTCTATTTCTCAATATATAGCTTGGGATAGCCATGTTAGTCCAGTTGTGTAAAATGGAGAAAAAAAAATTACATTACAGGTTTTTTTTTGTTGTTTTTTTTTCAAGAAAATGTTCCGATTTTAGTTAATCCTATTTCTTGTTTTAACATATGCAAATGATGTTAGAAGTTAGTATAATGCGCCAAACATTTAGCAGGCGGCAGAAAAAAAATTTTTCAGGGGTTTTTTTGTCCAAGAGACTCTGTGCATGTCACGCCCCGGACAAGGAAGTCATAGAGGAGCCCAGATGCAGGGGATACCAGGGACTCTGTTTGTACCCCAAGACCAAGAGAAACACACTAGGCTGGATATAAAGAATAAAGTCTGTACTAGAAGGTGCAGGTTGGACTGGGAGATACAACAGTACTGGGATCCCACAAACACCTTGATGGGATAGGGACATGGACATGAATACATCGCAATGTAAGGGCCTACACTGGAAAGCAGGGCTACACACAGGTTCAGCTGCTGTAGTCCTTAGTGCCAGGTTCTATACTCAAAATGGTGGCCTCTAGAGGTAGCAAGGGAGATAACCTTATACAATACAGAGTCCTTGGGTGGAGGGTGGACTCCTGACAGCGTAGACAACAACTTTTTGCCCATCTCTGGTTTTGAAATCCAGAACAATTTCCAAAAGAACGTTATCAGAAACTGTTGAATGGTCCGAAACAGAATTTGAGAGTAGATAAGAACCATTTGGCCCATCGAGTCTTTGGCCTGTTAATTGATTTAGAATTTATCAAAATTTCTCTAAATTTGGTAGGAGTTAAGCTTTATGCATTCATGCGTTTAGATCAAATGATTCAGTACAAAAAAGGTTTTCACGACATTTGCTTCTAATGTAATGTATGACAGTCCCATTACTTTGCTTGAAATAAAGTCCACGTGGCGTAGCTGCACTCTTAAATAAATGAAGTGACTGCGCTGTTCATAATAAATTAGATTATTACTTTTATTAGACACTAACGAGTTAATTAAATGCGGTTGATTTATGTTTTCGGTTGTCTGTTTCACTTCCAAGTCATAGGCGTAGCAGACCTTGAAAGAGATTTGACTTATTTCTTTTTAAAACAGTTCTAGAGCTTAGAATTTACCGCAAGGTCACATCTTCTCTTTACACGCAGATCTACCTACTGTCAGCAAAAGAAAATAATTTCATAGAGATAGCTGAATATTAATCTCACGTTGCTCTCTTCACTTCATAAATTGGAATTCGGTATTTCGATGTATTTATCTTCCCACAGGAAAGTTCATTAATTTCAAGTAAAATCAATCTTCCTGGATAAATCGTGCAATCTGCCAAGTTGTAATTTGGCATTAACTTTATAGAATATTTAAAAACGTTGAGCGACAAGTTAGATCGGTAACGTTTTGGGGCGGTTGGAGGGCATGAGGTTTCATCGATTCCCTCAATATTAATTGATATTGCTGGAGCTTCTAGAAGTGGATGTGGTGACGGCTCAGGACCTTCAACCTTGTCCCTGTCTCCAAGAGCCTTAGTCATGGTTCTGGACTGAACTAATGAAAAAGATGCAATACGCAGTTGGCTCTTAATTGAGGGACCCTTACATTTTTACTCATGGGACTCCCAAAAACCTAGAATGACTGCACTAATAACAGGGAATTTCAGAATCTCAGAATGTCTCTTTCTTCCAATATCACTTGAGCATCTGCAGGGCTTACCCCTGAGATGCTTACGTGCTCCTCAACAGAAAAAAAGTTGACAAAGAGAAAAAATATTCATAACATTCCTGATGGTAAAACTAATTTCTGATGTATAGGTCCTTGCAAGTGTCTTTAAGACCTTTCCATATCAGGTACATAAGTCCAGCTCAGGTCAATGAGGGCTCTCAGGTTTAACATGATCTCAGTGGATCTTCAGAGATTACTGGCTAGTTGTCACAACGTTATAATTAGGCACCTCCTTGGTATCCAATTAAACTTACAAACTACACCTAGACATAGTAGACTATGATTGACAACAAACCCTTTCCTGAATGATCAAGGTACATAGATCATTAGTGGTCTAGGTCAGGACTGTCCAGTTTGGTTCTGAAGGGCTAAAATCTTGCAGGCATAATAATTTCCATTGAAAAATGAACAATCTCCAGAATTGAGCAGTTCTAAACCTGTTGGGTTTTTTTTTCATCTCAGTGACTACTTTGAGGCATTGATGTCCCAAGAACTAGAAATAAAAACAACTAATTGCTGTTATGATGTTGCCATTTTTTTCATAAAAATTTATTTCTGATTAGTCTCTTATAAATTTTGTTATCGTACAACCTTTCTTGGATCTTGGAGAGGACAACAAAACGCACGAACAAAAATAGGATCATTCAATGTATTTGTACATTTTTAGGCTATACACATTTTTCTCTTGGAAGAAATATTAGGAACCCAGGACATAAAGAAAAAAATACTAACTTTAAATGAGTAAAGTGCACTTCTTTGCTTGCCATTTGCCAAAATAATCAATCCTGATGCAGTCAGAACTACATATTATAGTTGAGAATCCATCAAGTTGTGAAATCCATCATGTTAATAAACACAACCCTGGTATTTTACCATTCTATGGGGTGAACTGAGCTTCATAAAATACATTTAAGTTCCTTTGCATTTTTGCCAGCTCTGTGTGAAGAATGAAGAACGGTTTCTGTGAGAGAGAACCGGGGTCATGTATCATAGCCATGACATCAACACAAAGCGCGAAATGAGCCATGAGATCTAGATCCAATACAAAATATCAACACAACATTGAAACATACATTATCATTTTCCATATACATAATAAAAATATTAACTTAATACACATTTTTGCTCAAATTTTCTGTCCTCACAGATAATGTTACTGTATAAATTAATTAAGCAGTTTGTTAAGGCTCCCAATGACCTAGGAGACCCTAATCAAGAGTCAAGGAGAAAACAAGTGTTTAATAATAATGTTATATCACCATAAGAGACTGAACCAGGGCTGTAACTTCCATGGGGCAAGAAGGGCAGCTGCCATAGGCGTCACAAGGTAAGGGGGGGTACTTGAGCTTCTAGAAGTGGATGTGGTGACGGCGCGGGACCTCCGACCTTGTCCCTGTCTGCAAGAGCCCTAGTTATGGGCTATGTGCCCTATGGGCCCTAGCTGAAAAACATGCAATGCAAAGATGGCTCCTAATTAGATTAAACTCTACCAGTGATAGACCCTTAAAATTTCATTGGGCTCCTAATAAATCTGGAATGATCCAGCGTGCTCCAGCGGCCAAAATATTCATAACTTTCCTGATGGTAGGACTCCTTCACATAAGAAGCTATGTACTAAGTCATAAAAGAGGTTTATTAGAAAGGAATGGAGAATGGTGTATACTTATACTGATTTATTGAGCCATTAAACCAATTCACATTAAGTATTTAGGTTTTGTATTTGCAGTTAAATATAAACTTAAGGTGAGACTGAAATGAATCTTAAATTAAATCAATGCCTTTCTGAAACAAAAAGTACTTTTGAAGTTTTTTTTATATCCAATTTTCTTGTTATCCTTATAACCGTATTTTTTAGCAATTACTTTGATAACCGCACTGCAAACCATCTGGTGTATCTTTACGGGCAAAATAGTTATTTTTTTTCTTCATCATGGCCTCTTCATATATCAAAATATTACATTTAAACCTCAATCTGCCATATGTGTGTGGGGGGGGGTTCCTCATTGTGGCTTTTCAAAGTCGCACAAACATTGGTTAATCTATTAACTTTACAGCTCGATTTATTAACGTGAAAAAAATTATATAATTAAAAGGAAACATTTCACTTTGTTACGGAATGTGCATGTTCATGTTCCAAAATATTGTATTTTTATTATAATTTATATTTGCAACATATTGAACTGCGACAGGGTTCAAGGGTGACATTTATTTATGTAAAGCAATTTGGTTTGAGTTTCATTCTATTTATTGTGCAAATGCAGTCGTTATGCATCAGTAGCAAAAATAATAACACATTGAGACGGCCTCGCTACCAAAGATGTAACTAAAAGAAATGAAAGAACCTTAAAGAAGATTTTAAATTGAGTAGATACTCTTATTGGATTTTAGCCGGAAAGTATTAAAATGTATCATTACAGGTGAAGCTCCTAAGAAAGACGGTAAAGGAATGTCATATATAACTATAAAATTAATATTAGAATTACAATATAAACACATAAAATATAAATTACAACAAAACTAAGGGAGTACTAAAGCCACCAAAGTGATAGACTTTAGAAATGTGTAATAGTGGTCCAGCCTTCATATGAAGAAGGGACCCCTGAGGTCTTGAAAGCTTATGCAACATTACATCTTGTTCCAAGAATATGATGATCATCCTAAATGTTTCTCAAACACTCCAAGGTGTTCCAGTACACGATATCGCAGTGTCTAATGTGCTGTTAGTAAATCTCTTGTGAGTTCTCACACGTGAAAACTGTGAGGCTCCATTTAGATTTTTTCATTGCAGATTAAAAGATCTAAATTTGTACTCACTGTGGTCTCCTCTTTTCCTCTTTTATACCCATACAGAGTGTGTTCACCAAGTTTCATTTACTAAGCAGAGTATCCCTGCTCATACTCCATATAACTGAAGGTCCGTTGGGCGTCCCGTTGGGCGTCCCGTTGGGCGTCCCGTTGGGCGTCCCGTTGGGCGTCCCGTTGGGCGTCCCGTTGGGCGTCCCGTTGGGCGTCCCGTTGGCCCTACACTGAGTGCTATTGTTTAATTCCTTTCTTTTCCCAGTATAATTGGTGTGGAGCTTAAAGATCAGAACATAACCAGGACTATTTTGAAGCTATTTTGAGTGGAAGATCAATTGTTGTTGTTTATGAATGTTCTAAGTCATTGCATGACTGTCTGAAGGTGGTAATAAGGAACAGCATGCATTGGTTTTAAGAACAAAGTTACCTTACCATGCTAGTCCTGAATGAGCTAGTTAATCAACATATTATGGATCAGAACCCACCATGACTCCACAAACACTTATCTATTGTAAAACAACTCTGCCGAGTGTCACTTTAAGGAAATGTAGCGTTGCACGCCATGAAAATGTAATTATATGATGAAATTATTTAAGGGATGTCAATTTAATTTAGGGAATGCCAAGTGATGGAAGCTCAATATATGCTAGAATGTCAGAATCTTTTAAATGAGTTATTTGGGAAAGTTCATAGCGTTTGATGTCTCCTTTGATGCTGAAAAAGGAACTTGTGAAGAAGTAGAAGCTCATTTGCAAAACATGTCTTTGAAGAACAATCCCTCTGCACTATGTCCTTACCCAGACCAACAGAGTAACAAAATAAAATAAAAAGGAAGAAAAGTAACGAAACTCAAAAGGGGTAGGAGTTATATGTCAATGAATATATTAGAAACCATTTTTTTCAGTAAAGTCTTTGTTTTGATCTTATGTTTTTTTTTCTGTATATCAGTCAGTCTTTTATTTTTTTATACAGTGTGTATTATCAATAGAAATACCTAGGGAACTCAGGACCCTGAATTAAACTCATTTTTTTAACTATAACTGGGAATGACCAATGAGAAACAATTCACCTTGTACAAAATGAGCTATCTTGGTCCTTATAACACCATGCATAATTTATTTACATGAAGAGACATCTCATTATGTGCCGTTTGGATCATTATTTACAATATCCATATTTTAAAAGCACAAATGAAGGAGGTCTCTGTATTCATCATATCGGGAATACTCATAGGCAGGGGTGGTTCAAAATTCTTCAAAAAGGGCCCATCCAATTCAGACTGGCAGAGGTAGGAATGCAGCATGATAAGTAAGTGAATGGGTGAGTGCATGAGTGAGTAAAGAAGTAAAAGAATGAGAGGTTTAGGGAGGGAGTATGTATGTGTGTGTGTGTGTGTGTAAGTGTGAGTGTGTATCTGTCAGAGTAGTGTACTTGTTTTTTCTTTTGCATTTTAATTAACTTTTTTTACTTTTACCTTTTCCTACTGGCTCAAACCCCTACTTCACATCTAATTGATGACTGCATGGTACTGTTACTTGGCCTGGTGTAACAAATTATATGTCCCCATTTCTTAAACCTCCCTCCATATTTGTTTCAATCCCTTTGTCTTCTAATACATCAGATCCATGTACTTTTTAGATATACTCTAAATGTCCACAGCTGCTCAATAAACAGGTAAGATCATTCCCAACTACCCCATTTACACTATGGATTTCTTTGGGTACAGTCTGTAGGTGAACTAGTGGCAGCCATTTAAGTCTATTCTCCATCAGGTTCGGATGTTATCCTACCCAATTTTGATAATTTTACTGTCCTGTTCATCATATTTCAATCCCGCAAAATCAGAAAAAAAGAGTTGCTTGTTCTGGCCACATGGGGTAGAGACCACTCTGTAGCTACCCCAAGAAAACAATTCTATATGGCTCTGGGGCAAGCTCCTTCTCTTTTCGTTTTAATCATTCAATATTTGCAATCAATATGGCTCTGGGGCAAGCTCCTTCTCTTTTCGTTTTAATCATTCAATATTTGCAATCAATACATAGGTGTGAATTAATTAAGCTTTATGTTTAGTAAGAGCATGACATTCATGTCAGAGTGCTGGTTAGCTGCGACCTGCTCTTTTGCACCATGAATTCTTCTCTAAAGACATTTTTTTTGTTACATTTCTCAGACCGTAAATCATTCCAGACGTCTATTATTTCTTAATTACTTTATGTAGTGTGTCTTTTCACAGCTGCTATGCAATAATTTTGCATGACAGTGATTTACAATTCAATGCAAACCTTTTTTTTTCTTCATTCTTGGCTAAAACAATGTTATAACATCCTGATTATTAAAAAAAAATGAATCCTCTTTAATGTACTAATTGCCATCTTGAAATGGTTACCAGTCAGGAGAAAGCTTGAGTACTTGAGAAAGAACACAATGTACAGGTTATTTCACTTAGAAGTGGATAATGATATCATGTTGTATGCAAATTTAACCCTAATTTTTATGCTTTATATATATATATTCAGTGGTGATGTTTTCTTAAAATAAAATGCACTCCCGGAAATATATTTTGCAAACTTATTTTGAACTTCCAATGCAACGTTCAGGATGAAAAGAATAGCTGTTCTCTTCTGCAAGAACTGACCATCTTCCACCAAAGAAGATGAACAAAGTTCTAGGAAGGAATAATCATGCAACCCCTTGGAATATGTAGTTAGGATGCCTGATGCTTTGTCATACAACTAAGGAGTGTTCCTGATACAGATATAGCTTATTTCTTTCTCTAACCACCGCTGGATAGGTTTTGCATGGACCACCATGATCCAGTCATGTAGGTTCTTCTGCATGGATTGATCGGCTTCCACCAAAGAAGATAAACAAAGTTCTGGGAAGGAATAATCATGCAAAACCTTGGAATAGGTGGTTAAGATGACTGCTCCTTCGTTATACAAATAATACAGATATAGTTTATTTCTTTCTCTAACCACCGCTGGATAGGTTTGGCACGGACCACCATGATCCAGCCATGTATGTCCATCAGCTAATCATAAAATAAAGACTTGTTTGGTGCAGCTATATTGCATTCTAATGTTCCTTTTGTTACGGGCTGATGTTATTTGTCAAAAATGGGCAAAAACTGTTAAAGGTTGCCCCTAATTTTCAAAAAAAGTGTTTCATTAAGCATGGATGATACCGTTCAAATGACAGAATACACACTTATTAGAAACTAAATTCACGCATTTCCATTTTTTTCCCATAATATACATTATTACACAAACTACATAAATATGAAATGTTTGAAACATTTTAAAAATAATGTCCAAACGTAATGTTGTGTATTTCCACATAAAGATACACAACAACTTAGTTATGATACTTGCTAAAGGTTATCGAAACTACAAAACAGTGGCATCTGGCAGAATTTTGACACTTTCTTGGAAAGTTTCCAAGTGTGACCTTGAAAAACCTGTGCCAATTCACAAGGTTGAATAGAAGAATCCTCTCTTGTCATATTGATAAATTATCCTAACAGCGTTAGCTGTTCCATTGATTTACAGTGTACTAGACAAAAGCACACAGATACATTGTATCCTCAAATTGTTCCAAGAGCTTGCAGAAAAAAGATCAATAATTACCTGCTCCATTAAAATTGTGTAAAAACAATATCTATCTATCTACCTATCTATCTATCTATCTATCCATCCATCTATCTATCTATCTATCTATCTTCATTATCTACCTATCATACTATATCTATCTATCTATCTATTCTATCTATCTACCTATCTTCCTCATCTATCTATCCTATCTATCTATCTATCTATCTATCTATCTATCTATTTATCTGTCTGTCAGTTATAAGGTCCTACTAAGGATATACAATCAACAGTAGTAAAGTAGTATTTTTGTTGTTGTTTGTTGTCATCAAAATGTGATCTTTAAGGTTTATTTTCACATAAACGACAATATTATATTAATTAAATATAAGATATAACTGGATGTTCTCTCTCTCTTATCTGAGCCCAATCTACTAGACGAAAACTCTGACTCCTTATCATACCGCCTGTGGGAAACAATGGAATTGCTCTTAAAACCCCAGCCTGACACTCTGATTAATTAAAGTCTACGGATGAAGAGACTTCATTAGCATTGGCATAAAGAATCAGCCCGGTGCGGTGATTTGGCAGGGAAAGTCACTATATATATATAAATATATTTTATTGACAATAACGGTGGTCTCCAGACCTGCAAATAAAGGAGGTTAATGAAAGAAATTGAGCTAAAACCAGGCTTATGTCAATGCTGACCTACGTTACAATATACAGCGCTGGGTTGATGCTCAAATATATATCAGCATGGGACTTCCGTTTTAATGATTAGAATCTACACGCAGGACTCAAGGTTTAATACCTCTCCATCACTAATTGCAAATGGTGCCATATGGCAGCCATGCCCCCACATCCTCTGCCAACACATCGGGAAAGTAGTACAGAGTTGTTTTGATATCTCAGAAGATAAATTAATTTCCAGACTGCATACGTATCAGCTCATCCTTCCCAGGTGTTATATGAAGGGTCACTATTATAATATCACATTCTAAGGCAGATAATATTAGCTTTGTAGTTATAAGTTTATGGACTGATTCGGGACTTGTATTAATTGCTTCTCAGCAAGACTCTTACATGAAAACTAATGTTTCTGGTGCTTCTTGTTCTCTGATAAGAGTTGAAGGATATCCTTGAATTAGAATTTAACTTCCTTGTTACTTTTCTGTTCGTTAAGATTTCCCATGGAACCTGTTCTTCTCATCAATGACCCTCCTTATATCCACATTGCTTCTTCTTACCCTTTTAATTCACAATGCAGAATTTTTGTAATAAAATGTAAAAAAAATTAAAATAAAGAAGAGGTTATTGTTATTTTAATTCATTTTCTTATTAGATCTCTTCAAACCCAGTCTAGAAAACAAACACAGTAAAAAGACCATTCAGTACGTTCTCTTGACTTGTTGATGAGCACCTGCTTCACCATAAAGTTTTAATGATTCCCAACAGGACCATTCCTTATAAATGAAAAATCCTCCATTTAGTTTTAAAGACTGTCCTCTTGAAGTCCACAGGAGCTATTGATGTTTCTACGAGCTCAATGCCAATATTTTAGATGACTCTTCTGCTTCGACGAGTCACAGAAATGCCGCTCAGAGTCCCCATTAAATATTTATGACATGGAGTGTAGGGTTTTTTTTTTCTTTTTGTGGGCATTTTATGTAACGCATAGAACCATTTGCACTCCTTGTCCATGGAGAGAATGAAATTCACTTTGTATAATCAGTTTTCTTATCTGGTCTCAGGCAAAAGAGGTCACAGTTCAGCAAATAAAAAAGGTATAAAAAGAAAATAGATCAATGCACCAAAGTAAATCACCAGAAAAAAAAAATCCTAGCAGAAATTTAAAAAAATAACCCTTCAAAATTTGCAAAATATACAATATATGTATCATCAATTTACTATGTAGGTTGAAACACAATCATTAACTGTAATAGAAAGAACTGTGTAAGAGGAATAAAACTGGATGAGGATCAACACAACTGAGTAACAAGGAGAGGTTGCTGAAGACAGTTTAATGTCAGAAGTCATACACCATGGCAAGACTGAGCACAGGAACAAGACACAAAGTATTTATACTGCATCAGCACGGTCTCTCCCAGGCAGAACTTTCAAGGCAAACAGGGCTTTCCAGATGTTCTATCCAAGTTCTATTGAAGATGCACAATGTAATGGGCAATGTTGAGGACAGAAAATACAGTGGTCGGCCAAGGAAACTTAATGTCGCAGATGAGACACCTCATGCTTACTTCCCTTCCCAATCAGAAGATGTCCAGCAGTGCCATCAGCTCAGCATTGGCAGAAAACAGTAGGACTCTGGGACAACCATCTATTGTCTGGTAAAGTCTGGTCAGAAGTGATCTTCATGGAAAAAAGTGACTCTTGTATTCATAAGAACACAGGAACTGGGGTGCACAAAAATAGCAGGAGGTGCTCTGGACTTTAGCTGCAGCAGAAGGCAGTTTGTTCGCTGAAGAGCTGGAGAGTGGTATAAGAATAGGTTTCAGGAGGCAAATTCCTTCCAAGTTTGGGGCTGCATTTCTGCAAATGGAGTTGGAGATTTGATGTACAGTCAGATACTTATCCATCATGCAAATGACATCAGGGAGGTATCTGATTGGCCCAAAATGTATTCTGCAGAATGAAAATGACCCCAAACGTACAATCATTAAAAACTATCTCCAGTGTAAAGAAGAAAAGGGAGCCCTGGAAGTCATGGTATGGCCCCTACAGAGCCCTGATCTCAACATCATCAAGTCTGTCTGGGATTACGTGAAGAGAGAGCGCAAACTGAGGCCGCCTAAATCCACAGAAGAACTGTGGTTGGTTCTCCAAGATGTTTGAAACAACCTACCTGCCGAGTTCCTTACAAAACTGTGTGCAAGCATAGCTAGAAGAACTGATGCTGTTTTGAAGGCAAAGGGTGACCACACCAAATATTGATTTGATTTAGATTTTCCTTCTGTTCCCTCACTTTGCATTTTTGAAAGCATTCTTACTTTACAGCATGTTTTCACGCATGCCTAAAACTTTTGCGCGGCACTGTATATTGTACATGTACATTCCTTTAAGTGAATTCAGTGACAATAAATAAAACTAAAGGTTGGTCACACGTTGACTTTAGGTGAGTCCTGGATGAGTCCTAGGACAGCGCCACAAGCCTATGGCCACCGTCCTCAAAGCAGAGAGGGGGGAATATGACTCCATATCCCTCTACACCATGTCTTAATGGTGGACAGTGCCTTATAACACATACTATGGCAGCTATATGCTGGTTAGACACAGCTCCTTTAGTGTAAATTAGAGATCTCCGGGCCCGGTGGGCCATGCTATGTGCTGCTGCGCATATCCAGTCATCGGTCACAGATGGCCACTGGCCTTAAAGTCTCGGCCTGTAGATCTCCCTTATAACCAGCCTATTGAGCAACTGCACAATGGAGGGGTAGATCACCCAAGATCAAGGACTGATTAAGCCCAGGTTAAGGTCTAGATCAGGAAAAATGGGCAAACTAGATGGGGGAAATGTTTTTTTATCTGTCATCAAATTCTATGTTTCTATGTTTCCGCTTTAAGATTTACTTCTTTAACTAGTCTAATGCTCTTATTTTGAGGTTACAATTCATGTTGTCGAAACACCTCTGATAAATTAATTTGAATGTATATTTATGAGTCTCTCCTAGGCTTTGCGTCAAAAATGCAGATGTCTGATTAAATGAAATGCAGCTATGACACCCGATTACTCTTGACGCAGCATTTGCATTGTGTTTTGACACGCTTGCTCTTGGCTGCCGACACAATGAATAATCGGAATAAACAATTGAAATATACTAATCTCTTGCAAAGATCTGTTTTCCTCTCTAAGCGGTCCCATTCACAGAGAGTCCTTGTTCACGGTTATTCAGTTAGTGTCAAATGTAAAATGAAAATGTTCTTTCTATTCATTTCTGTTAATACGGCGTGCGGAAAAATACGCGGAATACTCAAACAGTGCCGTACTATCTAAACAAAGAAAAACGTGATGGCGTTGATCGTCGTGATGTCATTATAGACACCATCTGGAATTATTCCTCAAATGACAATTAATACCAAACAAATATTGTGTTCTAACGTTTTTAAGGATAGTTTTTGTTGGAAAGAATGGAACTTTGGTCCACCTGCTTGTGAATATTTGTTAAAGCTTTCTTAAAGGAAAGACCATGGTGCTTGTCAGAATAATTTACAATTGATTGATTTTCTCTGTCTTTGTCTCCAGTGGCTTTTAAGAGCTCTATCATTCAATTCTCAGTAAACATCCTCAGAATATCTCCTCCACCTAATTTGAAACCTCACCCTCCGGAGACTCATGTTTTCTCCACCTCCATAGTGAATTGGAGTGACTTGGTGGAAAGAATGCACTGGAGGTATTGAAGTGTAAGCATGTATCATACTTTCATGGTGATTCTGAATATATACGATGAGACCAAGGACTGATTAAGGTTTGGGTCTTATCATGAAGAAAAACAAGCAGACTAGATGAGCCGAATGGGTCTGATCCTACATCAATTTCTATGTTTCCATATTTTTATTAAGTTGTGGGTTATTGGAAAGGTCCTGAACTATGGTCTACAGAGGCTGTGTGACACCTAGAAGAGACTACTTATTTTTCATCATGACACTTATGTATAAAAAAAGAAGATTCCAATGCAAAGTTTGAAGTGTCATCATCATCATCATCACGCGTGGCCAAAAATAGAATGTTCTGGATGATTTGATGATTGCTATGGTGTAAGAGTTGGCACCCAAAAATTGCTCATGGTGGACATTTACTGGGGCCAGTCGTGGACAATTTAATGGTGTTCTATGGACCTTCACAAACCTTTCCACGGACACTGTCTGTACTGCTTGTACAGACACTTTACCTACCCCTGCTACGGTAATGAGGGTACTTTTTAAACGTTGCCCCTGAATCATTGTTTTACATATACGCCTCATTATGCTCTGATTTATATTATATTGTGAAAATAAAATCTATGCAGCTAGAAAAAAATGTCTGTCAAAACCCAAACTTTCTACACGTTTGCGATTGAAACCTAATAAAAATGATTTTCTCTATATACTTCCAAATTCCCTAGACTGGGTCTTTTGGGGGCACTTGCTAAGATATGTCTATCCAATTTTATTTCATAGAGTAAGATATAAGTGACACTGACAGCAAACCTTGAAATAATTGAATTGTCAGGTAATTTGAGACTGGCGGATCTATTCGGCGGAGTGAAAATAAGTATCTGCCCCAGAATCAAAACTTTCTTTGCTGTCTCTTGAAAGAAAAAGATAAAACGGAACCCAGTTTTCCTAAAAGATGTGGAAAATATCTCAATATACAGGCAACGCATTTTCATGTTCACAAAAGGATGTTTGCAAATATCTAACAATGTTGTTAAAAAATGCAACATATATTTTTTTTTTATTAACAATGGTCTATTATTTAATGCTCCATATATGCCATATACTGTAAATACAATCTATTTTTTGCTTATAATTCTCTCGGAAATGCTTGATTCTCGTAATCCTCATAAGCTATTGCCATATAAACGGAAAAAAAGCTTCTCAAAACCTTCCATTATGTTTTTATGAAATGACAGAGGAGCTATGGTGTAAGTGGAACAGCACCTTTAACACTAGCATGCCTTAGGTCAGTTACTTTAACCCCAAAACCTAGAGTTGTTGGATAGTACAAAGATACTCAATACCTCAATCAGTCCTTGGTCCTGCCTTCGATTCAGGAGCCGTATGCCTATCCTCCTTCACTGTATTAGCCGCTACCACTTCCGCTGGGCGGCTAATCCACTTATCACCCTTTGGGAAAAGTAAGAGGGAAAACTAGTACAGAACTGAGATCACTAACATGATTGGATCTAATTTTTCATAATTCTCTAACTACCAGAGATCATTTTTGTCTATATATATATATATACATTTTCTTTGTGTATATTTATTATATATATATATATAATATAAATATATATATTAACTCTAATTTTTATGGCTCTCATGTTGGCAGCAGCATAGAGAATTGTTGCGTTCATCATTTCTCCTTGTTATTTTAATGGGCTCCTTGCTCTTGTTACGATGGACAGGTTGTCGTAGAAAATCAACAGCATTTCGGAATTATTTTGCAAATGAGAACACAGAGACAGACATCATGGCTTCTTCTGCTTATTATATCTTTATTCAGGATCTTTGGTTTTTCATGCGTCTGTAGGGACTCCCTTACTTCTCAAATAAAAAGAGCTTCTTCAAACTGTCTAAGATGAATAGCTTACTCTTCCTAATGCAGTTTGATAGGCTCGGAATCCCAAGCACTGCGCCATCACTCATCCATCATCTAGTTTGATAAATTGCTACCAAGGTCTCTAGAACGCAGATTTGCTACCAAAACCTCCAACAAATTTATCACACAAAAAAAAAAGTCCCACTATTTATTTTCTCATGGGATGTTTTTTTTCTGTATGTGTCTCTGTTTGACGATAACTTTGACCTGGTTTCGTAGCCAAGAGGCTTAACCCCTTAATGACAAAGCCCATACATGTTCGGGCTCAAAATGCATTGTTTTCAATGGGTTTAGGGACCGCCCATTGTCCTTAAGGGGTTAATGTCAACAACGTAACTAATACGAGCTAAGGAATCTTCTGCAACAACTCAATGCAATTCCTCTGTTGGAAAGAAAGTGTAGGATCTTCTTGACTACAGGATAAGAAAAGTAGACTTAAACTACTCCTCCCCCAATAAATGTCAAATTACTTAGCGTTTAATAAACCAAATCAATAAAAATCATTAACAGCAGGAGAAAGCCTCGAGCTTAATTTATCTACGTTCATAATAAATGAACACAAACAAGGAACCTCGAAATGAAAAGGCCAATGTATCAGCTACAATATTCTCCTAGGAGAAGTTCCGAGTCTGCCCTATATAATGCATAGCTAATTTGAGATTATATTTCAAAAATGATATGTATTATAGCTCAGCATTCAGGCATTTGCTGCAAATCTTCTACAGTTTTGCCTACATGGATATAGTGCTTCGAGGGAAGTTAAAAATGTATATAAAAGTACAATTACAAATATTGAACTGTTAATTAAATCAATAAAGTGCATAAAGCTATGCGGATTATTATATACAATAATTTCATTCCATAACAGCAACCATGTAATAATAAAAAAATAAATAAATAAAAAAAAATATATATATACTATATATATATATAATTATATATAATTAATATGAATTAAAAAATTAATATATAATATATATATATAAATATAAATTAAGATCTAGACTTTAGAAGCTACTATTTTCTGAATGTTTTTATATGATTAACATTTCATTCACATTTTGCTATGGAATTTCTGAATAGAAATGTTGTTTGCAATATTTAGGTTCTCTGTTTACATTTTCTTTCAGATAAACAAAAAAAAAAACAATTCTTGCCTGGAAGAAAAAATTGGCAGAAACAGAGAACCAAGCACATAATGAAACAAGTTGTCTGACAAATTCGCTGACGTAACGTCTTTGTGTTCAGCCATTTTCCGCGGTGGAGCTTAATTATAATGTAGAAGGAAGGAAGCCGTTTGAAGAAAATCGTGTCTTCTGATTCCTAATACGCTGCCAAACCTTTAATTGCGTTACGACACAATCTTCCATTTACTTGCTGTGAGGGTCAAAATAATGAAATCAATTATTCTTTCACTGTTTGTTTCTTTGCAAATGTAGGTTTTTGGTTTAGGTTGCCTGCCGATACAGAGTGCTACATTTTCTTCTTTCATTTCTTTTCTTGGACTCTAGCGCTACCTCTGTGATCATAATGTACTCCTCACCTCTTGCCCTCTCTTTTAGCTCTTCTCATGAATCATCTCTAAAATTGCATCCTCTATAGCATTCCACTATCTGAAGCTGAACCTGAGATATTGATTATTCCTCCATCTCATCCACCTCCTCTATCTCCTCCATCTCTTCTATCTCCTCCATCTCCTCCATCTCTTCTATCTCCTCCATCTCCTCCACCTCTTCTATCTCCTCCATCTCCTCTATCTCCTCCATCTCTTCTATCTCCCCCATCTCCTCTATCGCCTCCTTCTCCTCTATCGCCTCCATCTGTTCTATCTCCACCATCTCCTCCATCTCTTCTATCTCCTCCATCTCTTCTATCTCCTCCATCCCCTATATCTCCTAATCTCCTATATCGCCATCTTTGTTGAGAATTCCGAGATCTAATCAACAGCCAACTTGGCGTTAACCTTACTCTACTCTTTCGGTCATAATTCATGTCCACTTCCAAATCAAAAAATTCATTTTTTCCTCCCACAGGACGCTACTAAAATACGAACTAATCCTGTTGTCATATCCTGTCTGCTTTACCGCAACTCCCTTCTAACCAGCCTCCCTCTCTTCCACATTTTTACTGCTCCATTTCATTCTTAACACCTTTTATTCCTCGGTTCCCCCTCTGTGCCAGTCCCTCCACCGGCTCCCTTTACCCTCCAGAACTAAATTGAAACTCCTGACCCTATAATTCTGCTCTTATCTCCAAATACTCTCCTAACCGTCCTCTTCATTCTTGCACCTCTTTTGAACCATTATCACATCTTCTCACTAATGTATCCATGCTGTTCCTAAACTCTGGAGTTTCCCACCTTGTTCTCTCACACAGGACTAAAAAGACCTAAAAGCACGTAATTGGTCCTGCTCGTATCTACCGCCTGCATTATGAAATAAATCATCTGCCCCCCACACCATCAAAACCCTCATGACCACATGATCTTCATTACAATGATATCATTCTTTCCCCTAACAGTCACTCTCCTCTTGTCTCAATCACCTAATAGATTGTAAGCTCCCAAGGGCAGGACCCTCTTCTCTATCTGTTCTCCTTTGTAACTATGCTACAGAATCTGCTGGTGTATATTTGTTATATCCGTCATCAATAACATATATGTACTATATATATCTATATATCTAAATATGTCTATCTATCTATGTATATATAGATAGATATATATTATATATATTATATATATACAATATTTTATATAACAAGGTCATTTTGCATTTTTTTTATGTTTTACCACTTTTTAGTACTTTAAGTAATATTGAATGCTGTTAGCAATCAAGGATATTTCTCTCTACTTTATGGAAGATACAATCCTAATATTCACATATTCATATCCGAGAAATGTCCAAATGTAGAAAAGTGCTTGATTTTTGTTCAATCGAGTACAATATCTGTACAATCCGACAGAACGAGTAGGTGTCTTATACATTTAGAGGGCAGAAGAAATTTAAAAGAAAATGCATTTTTTTCCTAGGCAGTTCATAATAAATTCTCTTAGAAATATAGGACAAAAACTTAAAAGGAAATCCAATGAAAGAACCCGAGCGTGACAGTCTATTAACAACCACCTCGCAAGCGCACTGGGTCATGGTTTGACTGAATGCCAACTGCGAGGGTAGCCAAGCCTCGGGCTATATCAGACCTGGATCTAAAAGTAGTGGTTTTTGAAGCACTAGTCAAAAAGTAATACTTTTTTCACACATATTGAGTCATTTTATAAGCATAAAATTTGGAATTCAGTGTTACACGGCACAAAATTATACCGAAATATCATGTGACATCATCGTGATGGGTTTTGGCTGGGCTTTCATTATTTATATCGGAGCCAAAGGCAAGGGTGAAGATAGAGTTCAGAATGTTTGCCTCCTTTTGCGATTAACGCTATCACTCATTCTCTTTTCTGAGAGGCAAAACGCATTAAAAAGAGAAAAAAATGTATTCAAAATATAATCCGTCTTTTCATTTGCGAAAGTTTGCGACGGTGCCCTGTGGAGTTTAATGTTGGGACATTTGTAAGCGTAATATTGCTGCTAGAATAAAATTACGGTGATTCAATTGCTTTCAGGACACAGAGTTTTTTTTTTGTTTTTTTTTTTTTAACCAGGCCTCCGCAGACCAAAAAATGAGAGGCATATTTATAAATCATACGGAAAGGGTATTCGGTACGAGCGAACATTTTAGCTGCATTTATGGTTAACAGTTACCGTCCGTCGCTGAAATAATGCAACAATATTAAATAAGCCTCTGGCTCCCCATATTAAGCATCGCAATGTGACATATAAATGGACTCAATATCCTCGTACGTGGAGTGTTTGTATTCAGCAATAATATTTTAGACAGCTGTTTGTAAAGACAAACTTACACAATGTAGTCCTCTCCATATTGCCTTGTTATACGGTTAAAACAAGGCCTTTAGACGAGATCATTCGTTACAGTGAGGGCATTAAAGTTGTGAAATGGACTGACAATGCCGAAACGCTACTGACACTTTAAAGCCAGCGGTCACCCGATGACGAAGGTGCGGCCGGCAGCTGCAACACCTGGGTAATCGTGGTGCTGTTGGCCACCGTCCCTCAGGGCTTCTCCTAGTATAAAAAACATATACAAAATCGGGGGGCGCACAAACCAAAAAAAACCTTACAAGGCATACACATTCAGAGTGCCAGGTTGCTGCTGGGATAGAATTTGCCTGATAAATCCAATCTGGGCCTGTTGATATTTAATTAATTGAGATTGTTGGACGTTGAGTTGAAAAGATGTTGATTTATAGATTAATCTGACTCTCCGTGGAGTCTTAAAGCTCGACTAGTTCGCGCAACAATTAACAATCTTTATTCAGTATCGAGAGAAATATAATGGAACTGTTGAAGCTGACACTCCTATCTTGGAACGGTAATTCGATGATAACTCTACTTAGAGTTGGCTTTGCCGGTCAGCTGCTAACTATCACCATTCCTATGTGCATGGGCATAGGAACCGGGGGGGACAGGGGGGACAGATTCCCCCCCAGTAGCTAGTGAGAAGGGCGGTAGGGAGAGGGTAGATAGTGTGAGAAGGGAGGGTAGGGAAGGGGTAGATAGTGTGAGAAGGGGTAGATAGTGTGAGAAAGTTTGAGAAGGGCTTAGATAATGTGAGAGGGGGAGAGGGGTAGATAGGGGGAGAGGGGGAGAAAGTGGGGATCTGATGGTGAAAATGCTGCCCCCCCCCCCCGCAGATTTTTTAGGGATTCTTACGCCCATGCCTATGTGACCTTAATACACAAGTTTTAGGATTGGTTTAATTTATCACTTTATGGATCATCATTTTTTAGCATATTTTAGACATTTAAACATTAGACCTGTCTCCAGTCTCCATATAGAGTTCCACGTCTTGTTCCTACACAACCTCTGTAGCTTTTATCTATTCCTCCAGACCTCTTTTAAATTCTTGTTTCCAAATAAAATAATACGCCTACAGTTCTTAAAAATGCTTAACTTCAAATTAAAAAAAAATAAACAGTGTTAAAAAAAAATGATCCCCCAGTTTCACGAAGTTATACTAAATAATAACTTGTGAAAATGAATAGTTCTACCTGAAGAAGCTGTTACTTTTTAATGACTGTGCCTTGGTCTAATTAGGCTAAAATAAAGAAAACATTTTTTCTTGTAATTGCATTATTTATACTAAATGACAATATTCTTTGGTAATTTATGAAATTATTGCTTCGTTTTTTCGTATCCGTGTTTCATCACAGTGGTTTGTGCAGAAAGGCTGTGTATTAATCCATTGGACCGGAACATAAAGATTTGACATATTGTTAATAAGGCTTAATGTTTTCTTATTGCTACAGGAGGTGGACACAGGGCTGATACCTTGTCATGAAATAGCCTCCTTGCATTTTCCACACATTTTCATTGCTGTCAGACCGTAAAAGATAATTTCCTCAGTCCAGGTTCTAGGTTTCATCACTTGTTTCTCCTTTACCTGTCGGTGAGGTTAATTCGTAGAGGTCCGAGTTGTAAGATGATTCACAGAGGTATCCCGGAACTCCCTACTTCTGGACGTTTCAAAGCTCAACTCTCCACAGCTTCAATAGCAAACTAAAGGAAGACCTCGTGTGGCATTATAGTAACTATTTAACCTTGACTAGACAAGTAGACATCAGAACTCCTGCAAATTTTACTTGCCCTCCCCTTATTGTCCACCATCTCCCTAATACCACTTAGACTATAAGTTCCATGGGGCTTGGGCTGATTTAGCTAATCTACTCATGAACTCCAAAGTCCTAAGTAGCTGTATTAGAGATGACTCAATAAAAATTAACACATTCACACGTAAAGATGCAAAGGTCAACTTAAGTCAAACCACCATTGAGTTGCTGTCAAGTTCAACTTGACTTCTGTCGAGGCGATTACCGAGTTACAACGTTCCAACGTTAATAGTCTAGTTGGTTGAACACTTGTTGGAAAGAACTGTTGGATTTGATGATGTTCTGATTTAAGTTACCTCCTCACGATGAGTCAACCTGATTTTGTTGAGGTGAAACTCTTTTTTCCAATAAAAACTAGCAATGAGCAACGAGAGCTGATAGAGAACTCCGTCTTAGAATATACAGTATATGTAACAAACTGAGTTAACAAAATGACATCATAACAGAGCGTGGTATAGATGGAGTTTGTAAACATTGAGGCACAGGAAGAGTTAATTGAGTGGAACTATAACAAGCTAGAAATCCAATTTCTGACATTTTTAATTAGCGGAAAATCATGTTTTTATTTATATCTGACATTTCAGCGGAAATGTTACCCCAATCATGAAAAGGAAGCCGCAATAACATTCTTTTACCGGAATCATGAATTATTGCTCGGTGTCGCTAAGTATTACTGTTAAGGAGCACTCGGTCATTGTAACCCGCTGGCATATTGTTACAAACACTATCTTTACCATAAGGCTGTCGTGTTCCGTTACAGCTCTCCGGTCTCTGCGTTAAAGCAGATTTTAACAAACGTAACCATTTTGTGTGGGTTAATCACTAAATTTGTGCCATATTGAAATATGTTCATTATGCAAATTAGAAGCTGCTTAGTAATGTGCTCTGAGTAATGCTTAGTCATTAGTGAACAGCTTTTTTCCCGGTTTTGTTCATGATTTATTATTTATTTTGCAAATCTTGTTTTATTTTCTACATACAGTGTATACACATATATATATATATATATATATGTTACTTTGAGGAATTTGTACACGTCAGTAACATTTTTTAGATACTTTAACACTACGCAGTTGTCAACACTCCACAACGTAGAAATACACTCTGTAATCACGTTGTCTCCTACATATTAACACAACGACTTAAACAAATCCTGTCTGTGTGTGAATGCTCTTTATAGGATCATTGCTAGAGGAGCGTAAAGACTGGTGCCGACGTATACTTGCTCTTTTACAGGTCCTTGGACTTTGGTCTTAGCTTCTTCCAGGGAAGAGATATGGTAACTGATGAGATTTGCCACATGGGAAATTGCTCGATTCACAAGATGTCACAAGCTCCACAAGCTTTAGGAATCTCGGAATGCTCTGATCTACTGGGCTGTCTATAAACAATCGTCCATAGCAAGCTACCCCTATGTCCCAGCAGCCAAAATGAACCAGAGCGGAGGTCCATGCAGCCACCAACACAGCTCTCTGCACTGGCTCTTTCTCTACAGACATCATATCCAACTACGAGGTGTGAGGCGTGAGGGGTGAGGGGCGAGGAGTGAGGGAGGCAGTGTTAGGAGAGTTCTGTGCCAGCAAGTGCCCAGTCATCCACTGGACTTTGGCAACTTTGGTAACGCTGGGGCCATTGTCCCATTTGGTGGAAAACACTTTTAATGACAATGAGTTTTAGACATAAGAGGCTGCACATAAAGATTATGAAAGGCATGCAGAAAGGATACAGTCAAGGTAAAAAGTTAATGAAAGTCCTTGTTACTCAAGACGCCCTGGTGGCCACATGTGAAATTGCACGGAAAACGGAAAAATACCTTCTCACAGTGGTCCAAGTGAGACAATCCCATGAGCAATTTGCCATCCTCACCAAGTTCCTCTGACAAACTGTCCATATTATCTTTTTTTCTGTAATAATTTAGAAGGCACTACAGTCATTAGTGAGGGAATCTTGTGCTGCCAGGTTGTTAGCTCCGGTACACTGAGTACAGGGGGGGGGCAAGAGTTCCTTGGTATAATAAAGTTACTTTGCAATAATGTAAGTAAAAATCATGTTTATATGGGATTAAAATTTAATAGATAATATACAATTAAATTAAACCTGTGTGCTACTGATGAACCTTTAAGTCCTACAAAAATCTAGAGTTTTAAATGAAATCTACAATTGAACAATTTACTTGGAACTTTACAAAATGAAAACTGTGAAGTTTTCCTTTTTTTATTGTTCTTGGGGACTTATAAATATAGGTGACCTAGAACGTGCAATATTGCTGACATTGCCAGATCATTAAAAAAGGTAATTTCTTGTGTCGTTGTTCTTCTTTGCCATGCATCACTGACCAAAATATGTTTTCCGCCCTTGTTACAAAGAAGGACTCATCAGTGAGGCAGATGTTTTTGTTTAGTTGAGACAACAGCTGCCGTTTAAAATATCAGCTGGGAAAAATAAAAAAAGAGAAGCAGGTTAACCCGCATCATAGAAATAAATTATTATCCAAATTTTGATGACAGCTTTGAAGCTGCCCAGAAGTGAAGTTCAACTTCAACCCGGTGGAACTCAACTGATCTTAACCCATCCTTTGTGTGACATCATTAAGAAGGAGATCATAAATTTAGCAAGTGTCGAAAGAGGTGACAGGTTGTGTATATTTGAGAAAACTGTGGAACAGCGGTAAATGACAAAGTAACAACCAGATAATAACTTACAATAGAAAATGGAAGAAAGAGGTAAAGCCAAAAGGAGAATGACATTTGGAAGGACAACAGGGGATCCCAAAGAGTTTAATGTTACCATCCTCCCACGACAGACAGAGAGCTTTATAATGGGACGCAAAGGGCAGCTAAGTTTGTAAGCCTAGGTTTAGAAAATACCCACTTCTGCTAGTAAATCAGTAAATATATATATATATATAATATAATTTCTATTCAAATATCAAATAGTTTGTTTAATGGGTAAATAGCGGTATGACATCATCATTTTTCCTGTTCTGATATGATTGTCGCTGTAGATTTATTAAATGAGTTAATTGATTTCTAAATTAGCCAAGACCAAGTTAAGATGTTATAATTTGCATTATACAATACATATCTAGTCCCATGCACATTCATATTCCTTCCCTACGTTAACCTTTACTTCCTCTGCTGGACGACTACTCCATGTATTCACCATCCCCTCAGTAGAGAATTACTTCTAAACTTTAAAAAGTTTCTGAACGTCCTGTATTAAACCATGGTCCTTTCTCCTGACATTTGATGTAATATTTAAAATAATAATAAACACATTTACCTTAATCTAAATTACTTTCCAAAAACACGATTGAGATTGAGTGCATATATTTAGAAAATTGGGAATTAGCTCAAAAATTTAACTTTTTACACCTATTTTTGTAAGGTCATATATAACATGCATCCATTCTTCTAGAATCCTAAAATAAGGATTATTCTCGATTTTTTACAGTACTAAAATACAATGAAAAACTCCACAACTGAAACTATAATATAGAAAAACAATAACAAAAATACCTAACTATTTCAGAATAATTTATTGCTTTAGCAAGCAAGGTTTAGAAAATATGCCGTCTCATCTCCTGGAAAACATAATTGAATAAGTATATTTTATTATTTTGTTTTTATTATTTTTTCCAGGAATTAGAACATCATAGAATGGTTTGATAATAAAACCCAAAACCCGTGCAACGTTTATCGTTATAAATGAAAAATTGAAATTTTAATTAAAGTTTGTTGGTTCAAAGCTACTTATTAAAATTTATACCCATAATAAAACTACCCGCAGCATACCTACTCATATAATTATACCCACAATACCTAATAATACATTATGATAGTCATCAGAGGTAACGATATTGAAGCGGCCGTTGAGGTGATCTTCTGACATTATTGAAGAATACGGTTTTGAGTATTCTGTTTAAAATTAGGAGTAGCGGCGATCATTAAATTCAGGGAAATGTTCACATAAGTGATTCAAAATTATTTGAAGTTTCATACTTCAGATATTAAAATAGAAATGAGAAGATTGAAGGCAGGTCTATGCATTTGCACGGTTTCTGTTGTATGAAAAATGTAAAGCCCGATGTTTTTCAGCATTCTATTAAAAGATTTAGGGTATTTTTTTTAGAAATTGGTGGGAATATCAAACAAAAACATAGAATTTGATGACAGATAAAAACCATTGGGTCCGTCTAGATTGCTTCAGACCTTAATCAGTCGTTGGTCTCGCCTTAGATTCAGGAGCCATATGCATATCTCATGCGTGTGGGGCGGTCCCTAAACCCATTGAAAACAATGCATTTTGAGCCCGTACATGTACGGGCTTTGTCTTTAAGGGGTTAAAATCCCCTCAATGTATTAACCTCTACCACATCTGTTGGGAGGCTGTTCCTGTCACTGACATGTTAAAAAGGAAATCAAAGTGAAACAGGAGATCTAGGAAAATGAATGAAATGGATCCAATACGGTACTTACTAGGCATCTACGTTTAGAATTCAATTTTAATCTCATTTCCAAGAGACTGAAAACCAATTTACTGGATGTGAAACTCTCATGAGGTCATGGATGGAATCTCGGTATGTAACAAAATCAATTCTGCTGTTTATTTATTTGCGCATTTTAAGTTACATTCGGAGTGATGAGGTAACAAGATACATGGTTAATGACCTGCGTTGGCCAAAGCCTATAAGCCAAGAACCTGTTACAATACGTTCTCACACGGCGTTTCACCGAAGACTGGTATTAATGACCAGGCACCTCAACAAGGTAACCGATTTATGGCATGTGAAACCATCTAAGAGGTGACATTTATTGAGCCAATATAAGAAAAAAATGGTTTCAAATAAGAGTTCAGGTCCCGGAGGAGTCTTCTTCAGGTGGAATGCTTTGTGATGCATTACATCTGATAAAAAGAGCTCTGAGGTCCCTATAACTTATGTCATTCTCTTTTTCCCTGTTGTGCCCATTAAAAGTTATCATCTTCACCCAAAGGACTCCAATTCCTCTCTGAACCTACACAGCCCATAATCTTATTTGCTATTATTATTGGTGGATTTATATGGAGCCATCATATTTTGCATCACGCAATTTGGGCCAGCAGAAGGAAACGTTAAGAAAGGTCCTGCTCAAAAGAGCTTACAATCTGGAAGGAGATGGGACGATATTACATTGGCTAAATAAATAACATTATTGGACAGTTGTACAGACTGACAACAAGAGTCACGCTACTAAAGGGGTTGCGGAGGTAGGTGAGAAGAAGGGAGTTGATAGACCTTCTTCACGAAGTGGGTCTTGGGGATTTTTGAAGGACTGGAGAAGAGGAAGGGAAGAGTCTAACAAGGTGCTGAAGGGCATTTAAGAACGAGGAAGCCCTAGAGAGGTCCTGTACATGAGCGTTAGTTGTAGAAAGCAGAAGACAGAAGAAGAAGATCATTAGATGAGCGAAGGGAAAGGGTAGGTGGATATTTGGAGATAAGTGAGAAGATGTGTGCTGCTCCGTATAGCTTTGTTAAACAATATACAATTAAGTTTTGTACCAATAAATGTATTTTTTGCTAATCCATCAGTATATTCAAAATGATACATTATAGCAGTATTTCATATTCAGTGTATCCATTATACTTTGAGACAAAAGGAGTGTGGAGAATGGAGATGATTGCTGAGTCTACTTTGTTAGCACGTATTGACTTATAAGTAGTTAAGTATTACATATGTATTGCTGTTTAACCTAAAGACCCTTTATGTCTCAAGCATATAACATCAATAGTTTCTTAGTAGTGCAGGCACGTAACTTGGTATAGATTTAGACCGCAGGAAAGTAAGTAAAAACTTGTTTCTGCGGAAGGAGTCACTAGATATGCATATAAAGCTACCACGGGGCAAGTATTAGCCAACCTCTGCGTGAAGTATTTATGAGAAGGAAAAATAATACATACTTTATTTCGTTTCATTTCTCTACACATAAATAATAACAACAATAATATTCCAGGAACACTGAGACACTTGGGAGGTATGCTTTATTCAGAATATTCATGTAACCTGTTTTCCTTTCCGTTAATATACAGTATATTCTGTGTAAACAAAATATATCAATCCCAAAGTCTTTATTCCTCCTCAAATCCTATTTATTTTTATATTGCATATGTTTTTTTTCTACTTTGAAAACCTTAACTTAGCATTAGAAGCAATAAAATAGCATTCTGGCATTTTGTACTGTTAATCACTTGCTTTTTTGTTCATACTCTAGTCAATAAAACCCTAATATTTTATTTTCCTATCTCAAATAATAACTTCTACAGCATCAGATCACTAAGGGAAGCACACCAAAGGTATTGACAATAGTAGAAATGGCATTTGAAAATAGGATTTGATTAAACAGGATGAGGAAGGAAAATGTTTCATTAAGCAAGAATTTATCTCTGTACATGTGTGTGTCTGTGTATGACCAAAAGTATTTGGACACGTGACTATCACATCTATATGAGCTTGTTGGACATCCCATTCCAATACAATGGGCATTACTACGAGCCCCCAATTTTGTAGTCTGTCTTTGGGAATTTGTGCCCATTCAGCATTTGTCAGACACTGATGTTGGATGAAAAGGTTTGGCATTCAAATCCATCCCAAATTTGTTCAGTGGGGTTGAGGTCAGGGTTCTGTGCAGCGACCCGAGTTCCTCCACATCAAACTCATCCAACTATGTCTTTATGGACCTTGCTTTGTCCGCAGGGGCACAGTCATGTTGGACCAGGAAAGGGTCTCCCCCAAACTGGTGCCACAAAGTTGGAAGCATAGCATTGTCTAAAATGTCTTGGTATGCTGCTGTATTACCATTACGCTGGAACTGAGGGGTCCAAACCCTGAATAACAGCCCCAGACTCCATTCCTCCTCCACCAAAATTTACATTAGGCAAGTTGTATTCCAGTAGGGCAGTGCTCCCCTGTCACCCAAACCCAGATTCATCCATCAGACTTCCAGACAGTGGAGTGTGAGTCATCACTCCAGAGAACACATTTCCCCTGCTCCAGAGTCCAGTGGAGGTGGCTTCACACCACTCCAGCCGAGGCTTGGCATTGTGCATAGTGAGCTTGCACTTGTGTGCAGCAGCTAGGCCATAGAAACCCATTTCATGAGGGTGTCCAAATACTTTTGGTCATGTAGTGTGTGTGTGTCTACTGGACTAATGCAGCTAAGCCCATTAACATATATATATATATATATATATATATATATATAATCTGGGAGCAGAAGCTGAAACGTTATCTCTTCTAACAGGAAAATAACATTTTGGATCAACAGCTCCAGTCCGTTTTAGAAAAGGTTATCTAAATGATAAGATACTCAAACAAACGTAGCTGTTCAAAACATCTGTAAACATTTGCTTTAAATCTCCTTTTGACATAGGATGTGAGCTGAGGCGTCAGTCTTTGATGATGCGATCTCTGAAATAATAGCGCACTGAAAAAATAACAATGGACGCTGATGAGATTTGTTGACAATAAAAACAGAGCGTTATCGAGAGATTTTCTGTACTGTGCAATGTTATCTAATGAAAGAATTTCTCACCAGACCTAATGCGGAGTCTGCACATCTCCCCACGGAGAACGGAAGGAAGATGATTATGACAACTAAAACCGGCGAAGAGATACGATGTGATTTGGCTTAGCGCTCGGGATTCTATTACATGCCAAACCGCTGCCGCTACTGAAAGTTCACAGGGATCTCCATGGAATGCATCGCGTTATTCGTATTATTTCATACGACATATGGAATGCTGTTGTTTTTATGTATAATGTCATAATATATATATTATTTTTTTTTTAAAAAGTGTAGTTTTTGTGCTGTAAAAGCTGCCATATCACATTTTTTTTATTGAAGCCAGAGGTGCTTGCGCTTCGTTATCCACGTGAAACCAGACCCACAAATCTACGTCGGCAATCCCCAAAGGAGTACGTCGTCCGTTCTTTCCTCCCTCAGCCAAAACCTGCAGTGGGAGCCGGATCTGCGTGGTCCTCTGAAGAGTGGTATAAGAAGGACCACTCAAGTCAAGGAGAAACACTGCTTTTCCCACCAAAAAAAAACAGAGTCTTCTGGGTTTCCCTGTCCGTTATCACCCTTATATTGTATTTTCATGGGGAAAAAAAACTATATACAAAAATCACTTGGCAATTTTGCACAAAAATGTGCTAAGGAGACAGAAAAGTGCAAAAAATAGTAGTGGCCACAGTAGGCCCCAAATTATAATAGTAGTTAATAATATTTGCTATAATGGGGTCCTGCTGACGTTGCAGGTAGTCCCGTTCAGGTCAGGGGGCCGTCCTACTGATTCCGATTTTGGATGGGGAAGGGGGTGATGAATGGGGTCTCCAAGCAAAACCCAGAAATACAGAAGGTCATGGTTTTCCGTTCTGGATTTAATTATGGTTTTATCTCCAATGTGACTTTAAGACCAGAATAACCATATATTTCACCATTCACAAGATATAATCATGAGAATTTCTTTAATCCATCCATGAATTCATTTTTTTTTACAAACTGTAAGCACTTTTTTATGAACTGATCAGAGAATACATTTTATCAAAAAAGTTTCTTTTTGCATTAAGAAGATAAATCAGAGATAAATCTTCATTATCATATAATTATGTAATATTGCCTGCCACCTTGTGAATATATTAGTCTTTGATAGAGTAAAAACTCTACAATCGAAATCCCATTTATTGCTGAGATCTACCTAAATTGCAAATATATGGAAAATAATTCCCAATTTGCTAAATTAATGTACATTTGCAGTATTTGTTGAATATCTTATCCGTTTTTAAAGATGCTTATTTTTACATCAAAAAGGACTTTTTGTGTATAGCCACTTGGATATCTCTTGATGTCTATATGTGTATTTTTCTTTTTTATGATTCAGTGACATTTAATCTCTTTTTTCGACACACAACTTAATTTTAAGGCTGACCATTAACAATAATGCATGGAGTCCTCTTGTTGAATCTGAGGAATTATTAGTTAACGGTAAGAGATATTGGGCTGGATTTAATGCTAAAATCTATAGGGGTGGCTATTCAGTCACCCCCCCCCTTGTTAAGTTATACAAAAACATAACCCACTTGAGGTGTCCAATCAAGACACGTGTTGGGGAGTGTCGCAAAAAGTGTGGCGGGGTGGCTAATGAATTAGGTGCCATCAGAGCTTTGTGGGGGGGGTAACCACATGGGAACTATAGTGAATGTCTTTGCGGCCTGCTTCCCACAAAACAGGGCCAACAGGGACTGTCCTGTGAAATCCAGGACTGTTTTGCTGTTGCTAGAAGGTGAACCGGACTTCGGACCAGGGAACTGTTATTAGTGTTTTGCATCGTAACCATGTTTGTGTTATGGCTTGGTTATACTATTACATCAAGGTGATAGGGCAAAATCTGCACTTTAAGGGGCACTTTAAGGCCAACGATCGTCTACTGGTCATAGATGCACCACTTCTTCGAATCGCCACCAGAAAACTCCAGGTCATGAGAGTGGCATTCTGACATGCCACCGCTTCCCCCTTAAACATAGGCGTTTTCATCGGCATCAGCGGGACTCCCTCACCGAGGTCAGCGGGACTTCCTGATCCCATAAAGTTTCCAGATATGCTAATGATACCAGCATGGCCAACGGTGCGCGACTGGGCAAATCCAACTGGTGGCATACCCAACACTACAGCTCCCAGTCAGGTTCTGGATCAGGTTTGGGTCAGATCAGGTTCATATGGACCATTGTTGGCCAGCAGCCCACTGTGCATTTACCTGGTGTACCAGATGGCCAGTCCGGGTCTAGTTAAGAATGCTGCTTTTAATCTAGATTTCAAGTTAAAATATTGTACCAAATGCGAAACAGAAAGTCAGACGCGGATAGGGACAACACATGTAATACTACTTTTGTATGGTACATATATTTGGTTATTTCCTAATGTATTGACTGCTTCTCTATTGGTATATTGGTATAAGCGTTATTAAGCCGACAGTGTAGCTCTAAATTACTTCACCTTGAAAAAAATCACAGTTTACTGTAAATTATATTATTACTCATAGCATCATGTAACATACACAGGGAAAAACATATTCAGATCTGTTCATCGTTGGACCTCCGACACGGCCATGTTGTAAGTACAGATGGTAGTTTCGGAATGTTTGATTGCTCCGTTGTAAAACAAACCTGCCAAGATTCTCTGATACAAGCGCGACTATTCCAAATCAATTCAGCGCTCGACATTAATAATGTTCTCTTCTCTAAAGTTGGCCATTGCCTGTGAGTGGGTGACTCGATGAATTTGGCAGCGCGGATAACAAAATTGAAATTCTGTGATATTGCAGTTATTCTGGCAAAGCAAACGCCAATCTATATTTTCACACAAGCACTATTAGAAAAGAAATCAGAATTCGCTCAGGCAAGTACATCATAAGTTGCGTTAAGGTGAATGTCACTTTTCACAGAGCCTAAACTTTCCGTATACTAAATAATTTATTAGGTACTTGTACTTACAGAATAAATATAGCTATAGATTAGATATATACCATTAAATAAGTTATGGTGGGTAACGGTGATGGAAAACCCTTCCACTTAAAATTAAGGGGGTGGTAGAAGTATTATTAAACACTCATCTACAGACACCAGACAAGCCAGAAGGCTTGTTTTTCCTTCAGAAATCTCATGGCGCTGCCACAACCACAAGGGATTCTGGGTAGGAGTATGCAAATAAGGTCAAGATATAGATATAGAGGCAAAAGGTGACAACTGTTAACGTCATTTGCATGTAACCTACCCAGAATCCCTTGTGGTTGTGGCAGCACCATGAGATTTCTGAGGGGAAAACAAGCCTTCTGGCTTGTCTAGTGTCTGTAGATGAGTGTTTAATAATACTTCTACTATATAGATAGATTAGATAGATCTTGCAAAGCTGTTAATGCCCTGTTCTTATGAATTGCATCATTGTTCCTCACCATTAAAGTTATCCATCCCCCCTCCCCCAGTTGTTGAGTTGCTGACCTCATATACCTAATTTTTTAGGTAATGTGAAATTTTTATCTTAAATAAACAGGCTGGTTATGGCAATCCCTTCTGCGGGTTTTCTCCGACATTGAAAACCACTGTACTTGATGCCTTGCCTTAAATTTTATGTTCACCACCAGTGGGCCCAGTGGGCTGCTGGCAGACAGAGCCAAAGACTCATCTGGCTATGCCCAGCCGCATGCTACATGAGCTTAAAAACCTAGCGGGAGGTTAAATTTACTTCATCAGGCAGCCACCGGCCTTAAAGTCTTGCTCTTTAGACCGGCAAAAGGTTTGGAATTCTAAAAATATACATTCCTGAAATAGCAGGAAAAATAATATTTACGTTCTGTCTACATGGATTGTGACTTCTTATAGACAAATTAGTTATAAACAAAACTAACTACAAATGGCAGAAGCCTGATAAATACATATATTTATTATTTAATCATAACATACAGATTTATGGCCAATATGGCTCTAGATCGCAAAGCGATCTAGAACGGAAAGCAGGAGGTGAGACATCGTCCTCTACGGTTCACAGAACACAAAAACATTATCATTAAGATTTATGAGTCTTTACAGAGTTAACAGCACTGGCTTAATGTGACCCCCTCAAAAATAAAATAATAATTTTATTATATAATAATAATTAATTTATTATATAAATTAAATAATAATAGATTTTTACAATACAGGATCAGTGTCACATTGTGATGGTACAAAAGAACAATGATGTTAAAAAAAAGTTAATAAGTACCGCATAAATTATATGATTCCCGGTTTATTAGTCTTAAAATCTGTCCTTTAGCATCATGTAAGAAGGGAAAGGAAGACACTACAAACCGATGAGATTAGCAGCATTTTCTTACATCACAGCGAAGAACGTTGAGACCAAAGACTGAATGCTAACAAATCGTTTATGACACAATTCACTAAGAACATAGTACATCGGAGTACACGCTAACACCACCACATGGTCACATTGCTATCTGGTCTGTAGCGATACCCCAATTTCCCTATTGTATGTCCTTATATACTCTATAGGGGATCCAGACGCCAGCCCTGCTTTTCCAATACAGAGAGACAAAAAGCACTGGAATATGACATCATAAGCACGCGGTATGTCATCAGAGACACGTTTCATTAGACACTTAAACACAGACAAGAGCCATACAGTAACAAGGACATAATACAAATATTAAGCACGTTAACTAATAATGTCACCCGTCTCTAGTATAACAGTATCACTGACGTGATTTAAACTGGCAAATATTCCAGTTATTTCCGTCTATTTCTGGCCGGGCAGCACTAATAAGGTTGCCGGCTGCACTTCCAGAATATTTTATCTTCTTTAACATAGCAGGGAGCGAGTATTTTCAATTTTATGTCTAAACATTGTACAGCGAATGAATAATGCAACAAAGCAAAAATCTTTTATTAAACTACACCGTTACAAGTAAAGTCTGCATGACTTTTTTTTTGTTTTTTTTTTGTTTTGTTTTGTTAAAAGCCATAAATAATTAAAACGGTATTTTGCACATCAATGCATTCAGGAGATCATTCTGAAAATGTATTATAATGCTGATTTAATATTTTGGCTGCCAAAATAATGGTCATACAGTAGCGTGTGTATATACCTTTATATATAAGAATATATAAAAATAAATTATATATTATATATATATAATATATTATATATATGAATATAATATAATATATATATTATTATATTTTACAAGTCAAAGCATGTGATCTCTAAATATAATATTATTATATAATATATTATATTATTTATATACTGTATATGTACCTATATGGCAGAAATCTATAAAATTACGGCAATTTTGAAATTCATATCTCCTTACCTTTACTGTTATTTCGTAAAAAAGGTTATCTGTTTCTCTACGTTGACGAGAAATGCACGTTCTGCAAGCAGATTTAAAACACGCCTTTAAAGAAAAAGCTATAGGAATTGTGTGATTTTACAGATGCAGGAAAGGGCTACCGACTTCCTCTTCCCGCTGGCCTCGTCCATTAACAAATATTTATCTCTCTCTAAAAAAAAGGAAATTCTTGATGTATGTTTTTTTTTTGCCACCGCCTACCCGCCGCACATACAACAAACGAAGATTTGAACTGCAAATTATCCTATTCTTTTGTAGTTAAAAAAAAAATACAATGTACATAGTGAAAACAAATTAAAGTACATAAAACAGAAAGTGGACCAGAACGAATTCACATAATTTTATTAAAAGGCGTCATGGGGAAGCGTTGATAAATGTATTGGTTTCGCTTTAAATTTCACTTAAATTATGGGTATATTTGGGGATATATTTTTGATACGAAAAAAGGTTTTGCTAAAAAAAAA
>VKOC01000008.1:13076855-13112308 GCA_009364415.1 Spea multiplicata | reverse complement strand
AGTTAACTGCATGTTTAATAAAATGCAATTATAGTGCCAGTACACATTGATAGTCCCCCCCCACACACACAGTAGAAGCTGGAATTAACCCTTTGCACTACAGCTGCAAGAATTTTACTATAAAACAAAATGTTATCGTGAAATTACACAAATTGCCCACAAATTACAGGTTAAGGCAGTAAAAAGAATCCTGATTGCTGGAAGTCTTGACAAAGTCAATTAAAGCTGTCTGGCGCCGCCACATCTGTCAAACTATTCCATTGTGGGAAATGTTGACTAAAAAAAATGAAACAAAACAGATACATAGTCCTGAAATCAGCTTGTTACAAAACAGCGATCAGCCGTGTTGTGGTAAAGTGTATGTATTGGGAGCCAGATAGCAGATAATGAAAAGACTTAACACAATGTCACACCTTAAAATGTTTACATAAAAATATAAAAGGGGACATAAAATTTGGGTGGGTAGCTAAGACGGATTACTCAATGAATTAAGACATTTAACGTTCCTTACAGAGATTAAGGTTTGATTTGGATGTGTGCTGTTGCTATAGGGGCGGCACAGATATTGCATACATGACCACAAACATATAAAAGGTTAGAAAGTGACTTTCCATGTCGGGGGGGCATTAAGATTTTATGCTCGTGTGGTATGTGTGGCTGGTTATATCCAGCCAATGGCTTCATATTACATCATCCGTTCTACAGCTGAATTAGGTGTGTATGGAGCAACGTCAGGCAACGGTCCACCAGGTCTTTGCCTATTTTGCCAGATGGCCAGTGTGGGCCTGATTGGCTTTTATGTAGACCTCAATCTTTTCTTTTGGGAATCTATTCTAAATCTATTGGGAACTTCCTTAAAACTTGAGAACCACCAACAGGTCAACCCAGTTCAAAGGATCCCATTGTTCAAACAAGGCCACCAACGTTCACCAATGGCTGATTAAGTTGGGGGAAATGTGACATACATTTACATCCAAATAGAATAATAACCATGAAAGTGAGTATGCAGTTCAAATAAATGAGAAGTTACCCCAGGAACCAAATATTTTCGCCCAATATTACTAAACATTTTTGTATGAACTAAGTATAGAATACATCTATAGTCATCCTAGATTGAAGATGCTTTGATTTATCACATAAATTGCCATCTCTTTTCTCACTTTGCCAATTTTTCTGTACTCTCTATCGTCACTTTTCAAGGACAACTGAAATATGAGAACATATCGTAAAAATAATTGTTGCCGCTGTACTCTAGAAAGCATAAGTCTTTCAATAACAACAGCAAAATGTCCAGGGCCTCAAATTGCAAGATGAAGGAGTTAGATTTATTTTTTTTACAATAATTGTTTTTTTTAACTTTTTATGTTTTTTAATATTTATAGACTAAAAGACACAGATATAAAGCGTAATGTACAGGGCAAAATCCTATATCTGTTTGACTAATAAAGCAGCATTTTGCTAATTAAAATATTAAGAAATAATGCAATTTGTAATGAAGTAACTTCAACGTTACAGTGACAAGCTCCAAATACTTACTTTTTTATATCAAGAATACGTTACTATATACTAAAACTTTAATTTGTTGATGTAAAATAAAAGGCAGATATCATTAGTACCATGTTATTATTAACTCTTTAAATGCAGTTTCCTATCTTCCATGATTCATGACGTATGAACTGTTGAAGAGCTGAACTTAAGAAAGTTTTTATAATAATGCGTAATAACCGCATCGCTGTGCTTCCGAGTTTAGAAAATGGCGGCGTCCAACATAAAACAAAATATAAAACATGTAAAACTAAATTCTAGAAAAGGTTTTAGAATATGCTGAGCTGGAAACAGCCAAATAACCAGGCAATTACCTAAATGGTTTTTAAACTAGGCAGCCGGAGATGTATGCGATATAAAGATACTCATTTCACGTTGACATTTAAAGATTTGCAATGTGCTTTAACAGAACTACCATCATTAACAAACTTACATCCCCCAGTGGTGTGAGCATTTGAAACCATTTATGTAGCAGAGATTTAACTAATTTCTCTGTGGACAGGAATTATTAGCACTTCAAAAACCAATGAAAGGTCGCAAAATGGCGGATTTAGAAACCTTATTTTAACTAAATGTTAGGAACGGTATTAATAATAACGTGTAGCAAAAACTGTTACTGGGCGATTTACATAATATGTAAGACCCAGAGCCGGCACATCACTAAGTCCCAATGGGTCCTTGGGACCCAGGCAGCACTTTGACAGGGGTGGCAATTTGCCTCCCCAAGGCAAGTTCTTTCAGACGCATAGGCGGGTGCAGGGTGGGGGAAAACAGGGCAGATGCTCCACCGAAAAAAGCGTCAGCATGCTCCGGTCAAAGGCTGTTAATGTGTCTGGGTGAGTATGTGTCAGCATGAGTGTGTGTGTGTGCATGTCACTCCATGATAAGTTTAATTTTAGGTTTATTAATCATCCTGTAACTTAATGAGTGTGGGCATGGTATTGGAGGTGGTGGGGCAGCATTTCATCCATGGACCCAGGCAGTACAATGTCTGGGGCCGGCCCTGGTAAGGCCTATACATTTTATTAACTATGACACTGGGTATAAAACCTATAGTGTAAAAAAAAATACAACTAACACTTACAGTAAGAAAGATAATATTCATCATTAACTAATAAATAATAATTTAAGAAGTGACCATGTGATTGGTTAGCGTGAGCATGTCTTTCCTGTCCCCTGTTTTTCAGTTTTCTATCCTCTGCTTTTTGACCTCTTCAACATCTCACCCTTTCAATCTATTTATTTTTATTCCCTCTTTCTTTACAAAGTCATCTTTATCCCCCTTTTTTTTATCAATGTTACTCTCACAAAGCAAAATCAAGCTTCCCATTCTTTCCTGTAAGATTTATTCATTTTTTTGTTTTGCCAGATTCTTAAAACAATGTTTTTTTCTTCCATAGATCCCTTTTCAACTTTAATATCAATGTGCGTATTCTTTCATATTAAACTCCCACATTATCATGTTACCTTTTCATCCTCCCACCACTTTGGTATATTGTTAAGTTGCTACAGATGACTGAATATTTTTTCTCTTTTTTGGCACTTTTATTGGGTTTATTTTGACAGTTTATCACAATATTTACTAACTACCCAACAGAACAACAGTAGTTAGATTTTTCTTATTAATGGGAATTATTCCCATGCCCAACTTGATAGAAAATAGGCAGCCGTATTAAAACATTTAACTAAATTTGTTAAAAAGGGTTCCAGAGCATGTATGACATCACATGTTCTCCTTCCACATTACATCATGCACCACATTGTGGTAGACTGTTTGATTTCTTCTTTACTTGCATGCAGGGTTTCGAAGAACCATGCATGCTAAGCTCTTGGCAGTCACGACACCGGCCATATGCCTAGTTGTAAGGACTGAACGGGTTGTAAGTACAGGAACACAAAGGATTTAAGCTGTCGCTGTGAGACCTCCAGTACTGAAGGTGGCAGGTATATAAGTAAGTGATATAGTCACTTAAACAAACTTTGGCTCCAACTTTGGCTTCAACACAATACAATAAAGAAACAAATACATTTTATAATAACCTTGTTGGAGTTGCTGTTCTCTATTGCTTGCATATTATGGACATTGTACTATATGATGCCTAAAAAAATAACATTGTTATATATATATTTTTTTTTATTTTTTTTATTATTATTATTATTATTTAATTATTATTTTATTTGTTTTTTATTATTATTATTTTTTGAATTTTTATTTTTTAACTGTTTTCTTTGTGGAAAGAATATACATTCCACTTATATATGTCATATAGCAAATTTGCAATTGCAAATTCTAACATTTCCACTCAAATCCCAATGCTCAAAATTCTAATTATTGTAATATAGGCTAAAAATACACTTTCACATAACAAAAAAAATCTAGTTAACTAGAAAATCTTGTGTTGGCTTAGTGCACAATACAGAGTCGCGTACGTTTTATATTCCAATCTGCGGTCTGCAGAATTTCGTTATTGCAGTCACATATGCCATATAATTATTGCCAATCAGCGATCTCTTAACTACAGCGCAAGCTACAAATAATCAAATCCACTTAAGGTGTAATAAATGACATAGTGGGTATGAGTTAAACTTTCTTTTAACTTGTAACCTGTAATTTTATACACACAAGAATCTCATACTAATAAGATACAGCAGTATGGAACTCTGACCACGTTTAACACCTTTGCGTAATTTGAGCATGTAACCCCCAAAACATTCCTATACCAAATAAAATAAATGTTTTAGAGTAAATAAGTGCAGTTCTTTGATGACATAAGCAACATCAGCAGTAGAATCTGTGGCATCCACCAGTACTCTTAAATGGAAAAATAGATATTTTTATTTGACCATTAATTACAGTGCTGTATAGAGTAACATAGCTTTGCATTAAAAAAAAATTGTTTTATTTTCTCCAAAAAACTTCCGTTGTAGACCATTGCTGTAAGTCATGTGATATTTTGCGTGACTTTCCTTGCCCAAACATCACACTGAGCTTATTCTTTATGGCAATGCTAATGAAGTCCTTTCCTCCATAGACTTTCATGAGTCAGAGTGTCAGGCTTGGAGATTAAGACTGAGTCATTCTATTGTTTACCATAAGGCAGTATGATAGAGTCAGGGCATTTGCCTAGTTAATATTATGTAAAAACTAGTTTTTTTAGACACAAAAACAGCACCATATCTTTGAAAAATCCCTTCCATTTGCCTTCAGAACTGACCTTAAACGCAACCTTTTACCTTCACAGCCTTTATAACATGTGATTTCACATTTTTTTCCTTTTTTTTAGTCTTTTTTTAATGTAATGAACTGAAAAACTACCTATGTATTTATGTATATTCACATTTGTATCGATATGTCTTCAAAAATAAAGCCAAGGTCAGTCAATCTCCAAAAATGGAAATATTTGTCTAATATTTATAATATCCACGGGTCATAAATCTATATAGATGAAATGTTTCACACTGAAAAAAAGGAGTTAAGATTTTCTCGTTAGGCTTCTTATTTTTCGGTCGATGCCGTAATCTGAAATTACCAGCAATAGTTTCCAAATGAGCAGCTGGTCTAAACACGTTCTGGGAAAAATGTGGTTTCCCTAGAAACAGGAACCCTCGGAAATCTCTCGGAATAGCTTCTCTCACACTCGTCAAACTTTTTTTCTGACTTTAATAATTCACACTGATTTACAGGGGCAAATGTTAGCGGAGGACCAAGGGGAAAAAACAAGGGCCTTCTTCATACCGACGATAGAGATACCGGCATCTAATCCAGAACTGACGAGCTTCTTAAAGGCCAACTGATACCTTCGTAGCTTTTGGATTCGCTAAACTAATTTATAAAGAGGTTAAAAAGTACAGGACGATTTTACCCCTGAGGTGGGCAAGAGGTGGCGTAAGAATACCCTCTCCCTTCTCTGCAATCAGTGGTATGATATATTCATTATAATATTGACTGAATGCGTTTATTTCACGTATAGTACATAGTGGATCATAGTGTAGGGCCCTAAAGGGCTTAGGACCAAAATGGCAATTTTCTTTTTGACCTATAGGCTTCAAGAAAACCTGATTACTTTTAAACTCTGATATCACTGACGTTCTTGCATATGGTAACAAATTGTCCTCTTAACACCAGCTAAACTTGCATCTACTAAATTACACATAAAATACTTTGTCATGAACTAAATGAATCACTAAATGGGGTCAGCCTGAAAGCGCATGAATGTATTCTAAATCAGAGTTCTGTTTCGAGTGAGAAACTGATACAGTAATTAATTCCTTGCCAATTTAATAGCATTCAGCCTCCTGCACGCTAGACCATTAAATCCTACGAGGTGGGGGGGCACCTACTTCTACCCCTACTTCTAATTGGGGTCTAAGTTTCTTGATTCATTTTTATATATTTTTTATGGTGGTATGGAACAAGGTGTACGCACAGGGGTTTTAAATGTGACAATTCCCACTGTTCCTATTTTCAGTGGGTTTGAGGTTTTTAACGGTGAGATTTTCCGCAGATACCGGAATGGTAACGCATCATGATATATTCATTAAATATCCACTTTCCCATTTCTCTCCTCGTGGCACTAGCTTGTTTCCATTTTTATCGTGATGTTCAGCCTATTGTCCTTGGGCTCCGTGTCACAGATTGAGGTCGGACCCCCAAGTGTCAGGATTTTAAACGTGTGACATATTGCAGTTGGGTATAAACATAATAGACAAAAACCGTTAGGAGATTGTGACAGATATAAGAACTGCGCTTAGCCTGCGGGTCAAATCTGACTCTTTATTTTCTGAATTTCCAACCAGCTGATGCATTCCTGCAGGTTCTAATTCTAAAAAATCACCAAGAAGTGTTTTATTGTTTAATATGTCATTCTCTTTAATGTTGTCTGAAAGCTAACTCTTTAGGGCAGGATTCTGTATTCTATGCTCCTTGGGTTGTTTATCTACCAAACTTCATACTTCGTCCTCAGATATCCAACACCGAGACAAGCAGGCGTTTTAACAGATGAGTTCTATGTTTATTGAGGTCATGTTCAGTCCGCCATTTTATTTTAAATCTTCATTATATGGGACCTAACCTATAAACTGACCTTCTATCTTAATAGGGGTGCAACAACCATCACAGGAAAAGTTATTACATGAAAGCTTAAATGGTTAACCATATGAATATGACAGTACTGGGGTTACAAACGCTATGGAGGGAGATCAGAGGGTCTCAGTGGCCATGACGTGCTCTCGTTGCCCTTGCTTGCTTAGATTTTCTAAAACCAGCTAGGCATCCATGGGGCAAAATATTTTCTGAAAGCCAATCAAAGGAAGGAAGCTCAACTCACCCTGTATATATTCCAACCATTTTTGATGAAGAATATGTTACATGTTCAGTTCTAGCCTATTGCTCACCACCACCAATACCACCACCGCCACCAATTATTTATTTATTTGTTTGATGCTTTATTTATTTATTTATTTTTACAATATAAGGGGACACTAATAAAGCTGGACAATTATCATGTGTATATTAGTTCAAAAAGCTGTTTTTTTTCCCATTCTTCAATTGGTAACTGGAGTGTGGGGAGAACATCAGTACCCATGTGATGTTTCCTGAAATTTTGTGAGCAATTGTGAAATGCAAATGTCAGTGGAAACATTTTTTTCCACATACAGATGACCCTTTATGGCAATGCTAATAAAGTCCATTCTTCCATAGATTTTCAATAGTCAAAGAGTCTAGCTGGGTGATTAAGACTGAGCCATTGTATTGCTTATGGTATGACTGGGCTAGAATAACAGAGCTAGGACACATACAAACGTTTATGTCCCTGTCTAAAAACATGTTATATAAAAAGTAAAATTGTTATAAATAACACAGCATAATATATTTTTTTTATTCAATGGTAGTAATAAAAAATGGTAGTAGATCCCCTAAAATAGTTCTATGAACCAGGGTTTGGTTCTCTATCAGTTACAAAAGACAGGGGTGAGGAGAATGTCTCAGAATTGTACTCATTTTTCCCCTAAAAATTTCTTCCACCAAGAACACGGCTTCATAACGCATGTATTTGTTCCAAAATTGATTATTTGCAACAGAGAAAACATGTAAACAAAGAATTATAAAGAAAAATGATCTCGCACTCCACAAGGGAACTAAAAGATGGGATGTCTTGTCAGCTATAATTACTCTGCAGAAAAGCATTCATGAACAGTTGTTTTGTTCTATAATTTCAACCAGAATATGAGGTCGGGAAAGTGAAAATGCTTTTTCATGTCAGAAATATCAGAGAAAAAGAAGACAATTGCCATGGTGATTAAATGTTGACTTTAACTGTTTAGCATTTAATATTTAAAAGAAATTGTCAGGCATCATAGACAATGAGTTTACATTTGTGTTGTATTTTTGCGACAGTTCACTCTTATGCTAAAAAGAAAAAGGATTTCTCTAGCGAGAATTGACATCTTGCGTGCGAAGAGTATAACAAAATTACGCATATGATTCGTTTTACCGGCAGCTTTCTCCATTAGCGGCTGACTTCACATCGGTTTCCAGTACTTCTTTAGATAATTGCATGACTAAGGCTATAGATGAGCGCGTCTCCTGCTGTCAGGTTCTTCCGAAATCGTAAAATCTCAGTTTCAGTAAAGTCGAAGTTTCTCACGTGGGACATGCCAATTGGCTACTTGTGAAAATGAAAATAAGCAACAGCCGTGGATAAATTGTATTAGAATCTTTCTGTTGCTTCTTGGACTTTTGGCTAAGATCAAATGAGTTCCAGAGTGCCATCGGTGTGGGGTATACTTGAGCGCTCATGTTGACTGGATAGGTGAGAGCACACCTGGTACACCTGGATCCTTCTTTGCCAATAGCTGACAGATGATATACTTAATTTTTATAATGCCCGCTTCAATATCCATCTTACCTTCCATCTCTAATAAACAACAAGCCTTAATTCGGACAATTCGGACAAGAATGTTGACATATGCCATGGACCACTTTGACCAGTGCACATGGGCACAAGCACTGCCAGTAATGGACAATGCACAACATGTGGACGAAGGTGGTAATTTGGGTAAGACAAGACATAAAAATACTTTTTTACATGACTTTAATTAAATCTTGAACACAAGCACAACAGTCATAGATTGTCTTGTAGAAGACAGCCTTTGGTCTGTGTTGAACCTCTTGCTGATTCATCCCAACCACATGTGTCCAAAAACGTCTACCCATTAATGACGTAAGTGTGACATTTGGGAAATGTTCTTAGTTTGAATATGCTGATTATGTGATCGGAAAGAAGCATTTGTTTCCATGACTCTTTTCTTACCTGTATTTTTCAGTGACCTCTGCACTTCAGCATTTTTTTCCTCCATCTCTTCTTTGATTTGTTTTAAAAAACACAATATATTTAGCTAATTGTTGTGGTAGAGCGTGTCATATGTTTTGAAGGCTCGGGTGACATTTGAAAGTACATAGAGATTAGGTTTAGTTCGGTGAAATGATCATTATGTTGTCATTTTGTCAGAAATGTATTTTGCACGTGTTTTATGCTGCCGTTGCAGCTGACAAAGAGCCTGTGATCCGAAAGCCAGCTGCGGAGCTGAAGCCAAGCACGTGCACGTAAGTGATAAATGCACCAAGTACTTTCACCGCCGACTACTCTGATAAAGCCATTCGAGGAAGGCTGGAACAAACCGTACTAAGATGATATATTGCGTAAGGAATGATGTCTTTGTCCCAATGCATGGAAATATCTATTCCAGCAATGCTTAGTCAGGGACCTTTTAAATGGAATGAAGAGAAAACAACATTTTGCTTTTAGATGCAATGACGCTTATTATCAGTATTTCAGTTAAGATGAGAATCAACACTCATTTAACACATTCAGGTTCATAGAGATAAATACGAGTGTCCATAGGGGCAATAAAAAGGGTTGATGCCCCAAGCGCGTTGAAGAATGAAGACTCCGGGCACAAAGTATGGCTCAGCTCGGAATCTCTAGAGTTGTCCACGGCTTCCTCCTTCAGTTGACATTCTATCGGCATTAACCAAGATTCTTATACCACAAGCGCAACAGTGTTACAAGTCCCGGAACCTCGTGGGCATGACTGCGCAGAGCATGGCCGCACAAGTGGCAGGATGCATAGCCTAATCATACTTTTTTAGAACCCAGTAACTTGCATGATTACTGGTATAGTTACACAGTATTATTTTCAGAAATTCTGAATGACAGCTTCCATAAAGCTGACTCATTGTATTTTGAGCCGGTGTCTCGTCATTAAGAAATTATTGACAACTGTAAACAAATTGATGCACATTCTGCCCAAATAATCCAGGATTTGAGAAGTAAGCTACAACTTCTTTCTTGGACAGTAGGATTCCAATGCAACGTCTGCTATAGATCATGAAATATAAAGTATATTTAAAATGTCTCTTCAGTATTATACATTGGTAGTCTACAAACCCAAGACCAAATTGGCCAGAGTCCATGCCCAAGAACACTCTTGGTTAAACACTGGAGTATTATTATTATTGGATTTACCAATAGGCACATTCTTTTTTAGGTCCATTGCTAGCTTGTGTTAAAATAGATGCTAAGTATTTTTACAAAATTAAACCCAAGTACAATATAAAAATATGTTCCTACTTTACACATTTGGTTTCAAAACTCCCATAGTAATTAAAAAGAGTAAAATATTCTAAATATGGCACCCTTCAATTAGCAACCTCACCTGTCTCCACTAATGTTCTGGATCTTTTATACTTATTTAGGTTTGCATTGCACCTTTCTAAAAAACGCTGCAGGTAAAAACTTGCCAGCTGACAGCTGAAAAATGTTGACTCTACATTTCCATTAAAATAGTATAAAAAAAAAAATAAAGCATACGCAATATGGAACTCCTCCAGGTATTTGGAGACATCTAGATTTGAAATGCTTGCACATTAACATAATCTTAATGTTAATAAATTTGTAAATCATATTTAAAATACCCAATTTGTTTTTGCAGCACACATTACGAAGTTACACGGAAAAAAAAAAAGCAGGTTGTGCCATTGAAAAGATGCATGAATACTTTCAACAAGATGGTTCGCCAGATGCAAAGCACCTCCAAGAGGAACGTTGTAGTATTATTACGCCAGTATCACAACCTCATGCTGACGAGTCCCATTGAGGACGAAACAGCTGTCCATGAGTGGACATCTCTTCCCGAGTTTTGTCTAAAGCCTGTCCTGTACAGCGGGCAATTATTTTCAAGGGATCCATGTATAAAGTGGATATAGAGGCAAAAGGTGATCATTGTTGACCTTATTTGCATGCGCCTACCCAGAATCCCTTGTGGTTGTGGCAGCACCATGAGATTTCTGAGGGAAAAACAAGCCTTTTCGCATGTCTAGTGTCTGTAGATGAGTGTTTAATAATACTTCTACTACCCCATTAATTTTAAGTCGAAGGGTTTTCCCATCATCTTTACCCACCATAACTTATGTAGTATTTACTAGAAATCTCTAATAATTTAATTTATTTCCGTAACTAGTAGACAATGCTTATGCTTAGTTCTTGATGATATGCTGGTCCATGGGCCCATTAAATTGTCTATTCCATGGCTTTTCTATTTTCTAGAAGGCTTGAGGAATTCCAGGACTAAAAAATGTTTAATCAGAGCACAAAACATGGAACTTAGCTCTGTATATAGGATATTTTATTACATATTATATACATTATAACTCAAACACGTGCAGTGCAGACTTGAAGATAACTATGATCTGAGCACACGTAAGACATGATGTTTCTTAATAACTTACAGGATAAATAACAGAAAGTAGGCACCACGAGTAACAGATGTTCAAACCTTGAAGTGACAAACTACATGATATTGGATTCAAGTCAAGCATTAGAATTTCACATATAACACCATGTGTCCCAAACAATTATACCATATTTCAGAATAAATATCACTGTATAAAGCATTTGTTTATGGTTTATTTTTATATTTCATGTAAATTCACATTTTTGCCAGGAATGTCGAAGTCGGTAAATGCTAATTTATATAGAATCTCCATATTATTTCCTGTGGATTTAAAAGGTCCCTAGTATTCCAATAATAATAAGGTTAATAATCCTATTGGTATGGTAGAAATTTTACGGCCAAGCTAAGCCGTGGCTTGTATACCAGATCTAAATTTCCTTGTTTCATTTCTATAATATACGTGATAAGAGTGAAATTACTCAGATAATATGTTTAAGTAGCTAATTGTTGCTTGTGCCTAATAAGCTTGTCGAAAGGTCAGAATGTTTGGCTTAACCAGTCATGGAAACTTGGAAAGGTCTGCTGGCTCGGCAGTAACACTTAACGACGGCGCATGGTCAAGTGTGGTATGGAACTGTAGACTATCTAACAAAACTATATACAATGTCATCAGTAACAATTGACTGAGAATAAAACTCTTCTGAATACCGCTACTACCAACTCCTACCAACTCCAGCATTACGAAGTGACCCCCTTAGCTTAAGGCTGGACAAAAATCAGGGGACTTGGAACCTTTTGATTTACAAAATGAAACCGGTCAACCAATATGGCACAATCTATGTTCCATAATCCTCTAAACAAAAGAACTTTCACTTTTTACATTTGTATTACCACTATTAATACAGATTATCTGTGTCCTTGCTTAATGCTTTCCTGTTATCCAACCATTTACCCGTACCATAATGCAATTTTATCTGACATTGCAGGATTCCGTTAACGTTCTTAATCCTATTACCACAATTATCTTCTCTGTTATAGTTTCTTCAATCCTCAAAACCAAAGTGAAACGGTTAATATCCAATGCTCAGGATCCAATTTAGTCTAATATTGCATTAATACGATCAGATGATCAGGCTCATAAAGATGTTGTTTCGCTTAAATATTTCACTCTCTACTATGTTAAATATTACCGTATAAATTACTGATAATATATTACTGTAGCTGATCTGTAATTTTAATGTTTGATTGCATAAAAACAACACAGAAAGAAGCCCTTTCAGGTTTCCATGACAATTAAGTGTTTCCGGCAACAGTCGCATGGTTAAAAATTATCCGTAAAAGGTTTTGGCTTTATACCAAAGCAGTACTCCTAATGATGTGTGCTAAGTTCAGTAGTAGTTGGAACAGCACCTTTAATTATATCAATGTCCTGTTCCTTTAGACAAACCACAGATCAATGAAACACAATAAGAATAATTGCGGCTCAAGAGTCCCTTGACCTTATCAACCTTAATTTTACCCAATAATATAGGCTGATCAATGTAACATAAACTTACAAGATCAATAACACAAAGCCTTACAAATGGAGAACTTCTTTTGTAAATGTTATATTCTAACAATATATCCAGAAGAGCCAGATTTAGTGTCTTGATTATAACACCCCCCCAAAAAGTTTAGACATTTAAAAATAAAATATAACATTAAAACGGTCTCTGCTTTCTGTAGCCAAAATGCTATATTCCTATAATAATGTTTCTAAAGAAATGGGCAGATTAGATGAGCCTAAGGGGTCTTAGCTGCTGTCAAATTCTGTTTCTAAAATTTGTTCAGAGACTCAGATTTTTAAATATATAGATTATTTTAATTTGAACTAACTTTCAAAAGTCTTACAGGAAAAAGGATGGGTTTTTTTCCCACATAAGTCACAGTAAGTAAACCTTAAACAATGGTTAGTGCAAGATTATTATTATTAATATTATTATTATTATTGTTGCTTATTGTTTTCATAGCGCCATCATATTCCACAGCGCTGTACAATGGTTCTAGATATCCGCACAGAAGGCCAACATTTTCTTGGGCCTGGGGTATTCACAGTAGGAAGAAACAAATGGTGGTCTGGAAAGGTTAATCAAGATCAATAGACATTACTGTAACTATACTATAATAAAATAAATGTAATGCAGAACATACAGTAACACAAACCTGATTAACATACTTTTACTATACCCCATGAAACAGCGCTGCGGAATATAATTGCGCTCTATAACTCAATAAATAATAATAAAAATAATTAAATGAGTCTATCAGACAATAAAGGAAAGGCATCTCAAGCAAAGCGAAAATGTTCTGTAGTCTCAAAATATAATTGTCTTTTATGCTTATGTATAATAATTCTACTGTTCCTAAAACCAGCTGTGGATTTATGGGTGTTATATATGGGTATAACATTGCCCTTAATGCATTAGTCTTTTGATATTGAACCTCAGTAGCTTGATCAATACATTGCACTACAAAACCATTAATCATTGTATGATGGTGTTTGTACAGGTAGGTGAGTACATAGATAGATAGATAGATAGATAGATAGATAGATAGATAGATAGATAGATAGATAGATAGATGATTTTCTGCATTGTTCAGAAACTTTGGTATTATAAAAAGTGGGAGAAGAACCTACTTCTACCATACAGAAAGGGTTATTGCTTTTAAATGGAAAACTCTGACATTAAGCTGCTCTTCATATTCTACTTAATGCCTCTGACAAGTTTGAGTAGCTGCCATGAACTACAACTCCTGTTACCCTTATATATCCCCAGGCAATACAGGTCAGATTGCTCACGTCTCACATTATTCGGGTGCCTTAGGGTGATGAGATCTGTAGATCACAACAGCTGCAGTCCCAGATATCTGTTAACCATGCTCTAGAATAAAAGCATTGAGGAATAGCTTACAAAATGTGAAAATGATTTGCTTATATGTGTTCTGGGAGATAGAACTTCAAATATATATATATATATATATATCAAAGGAATTTATTATGCAATATAATAAAAAAAATATGGCAAATTTAGCAATTTTGAAATTAGATAAAAAAAGAACCCCTTTTTATCCCGACTATTAACCTTCTGGATTTTATTCTGGGCAGATGAATTCACAGCTCATTCTTTTTCCCTGTGTACAGTTTCTGGATTCCCTGCTATCTCCCTGCATCAGTGTAGCTGCACAGTAGGGGCTGAAGGCTGATAAACTGGGGCTGTAGGTTGCTTTAGTCCTCCCCATAAAGCTGATGAGCTGTCATAGCCATGAGTTTGCAGATGAAGCATTGCCACACCAAAGTCAAAGTTCCTCCATATTTCACATGGCTCAGTGTTAATTGTTCATTCACAAGGAAGACAAACCCATCTAAGAAGGGAGTGTGAAGGTTTTTTACAGCAAGCAGCAAACCCTCCATCTTCCCTCTTTGTTTGCACAATGTTCCATGAATAAATCAAATAAAAAAACAAATAGTTTTATTTTGTTGTCCCTGAATGCACTCAGCTTCCACCTACACAGAACATACCAGGTGGCAACACAAAGAACAGGACAGAGTATTGATCACAAGCTGGGATGCAGACATGATTTTCTTCCTCATCCTAAAGTTTTTTTTCTCTATAAGAAATACAAGAATGCAAGATACCTGAGTGGATAATGAATCAATTAGTTGAGTTAAGAGTTATATACAGTATAGGATTCTAGGACTAGTGGACACGATATATCAGTGGGTGATATACAGTATGTTACAATAGAGCACAGGACTCTAGGACTAGTGGATACGATATACCAATGGGTGATATACAGTATGTTACAATAGAGCACAGGACTCTAGGACTAGTGGATACGATATATCAATGGGTGATATACAGTATGTTACAATAGAACACAGGATTCTAGGACTAGTGGATACAATGCATCCATCAGTTGACAGATGTTTAGATACAATAGTGTTATGTAGTATAACAAGTAGATACAATGTGTCAGTCGCTGGTATACAGCATGTTACAATAGAATGCGGGATTGTATGACTGGTGGATACAATGTATATTAAACATTACGAAGTGTATCTTCTAGGGTTTCGGATCTGCCACCAGAACTCTTACCTGTCAGTAGCTGCCTCCGGGTTCTCCTCTGCTATGATCTTCGTGTCTTCTGAGCTGCCACTTTCTTCTTCTTTGTCCAAAGTGTCTTCTATGCTGGACTTTGGGATATCCTCACTAGCTTGTAAATGTTCTATGATGTTCTGCTGGTGCCAGGATTGAATAGATCGATGGTGAACAGGGGTTGGACCTGGCACTGGTGCCAGTATATTGTGGACAGGGCTGTTGTTTTTCTTTAGCCCATTCCTGTCCCGTGAATGGCTTTTTAACCTACTGTGAACCGGTGTCCCTCTGTGTTCATATCCTTCCTGCTGGAGGCAGCCACCAGATCCAGCTGATCCTTGGGAAGGATGGCTGAACCATCTCCAACGTAGTCTTAGAATCTGCTTAACATCAAATTCTTTCTTTCCAGAGACTGACATTGTTGCAAAAACAAAGAACTAAAAAAAAAAAAGCTTGGCTGTATCTTATGAATCCTCCTCTGTCACCTTCTCTTATTCCAGCAAAGCTCTTCTGAGACAACAGTAGAGTCTGTGCTCCTGCCTCTGCATCATGCTGCAAGCTCCTTCAGCTCACACTAGGCTTCTGCTAACTGTGGAGGTGGGAACCCATAGTGACGGGATGATGAGGTCAGACCTTAAACAACTAAATCAGCTTAGCACAGGAAAGTAACTACCATAATACCAGCCAGCTAGGCTTACACTATTGTGGCAGCTCTATTACAGGAGGAGATGTTTGGATACACTGCTTCTCAGACCCCACACTGCTATTTAAGATGCAGAGAAGCACATCAACATATTATAACAAGCAAACAGGGGCCATGGCATGCTTTATGTTATCAGCCAGGCTGCACCAAATAAAAGATTAATGCCAGGTACAACTTTCATTTTCAGCATTTTGTGAAGTCTGGAATAGATGTCCTGCTACATTAATCACACTTTTGCTTTTAATTTTAATTTTATTTATTTTTTTATATTTTTTTAAATATATTTTTATTTTAGAATCATGTTTATTTTTTCATGGAAATGTTGTGAAATATTACAGCCCTTTATAGTAGTGACATACATAACTCAGCACATAAATCGTTAATTTTGAGTCCCCCTGTTTTTGTGTTTTTGGGGGATTTTTTTTGCAGTTGTATTCTTGGAAGCGCCATAGACTGTCTATTGTTATTTTAACAGTAAGTGAGCGTTTTTTTCCCCTTGGCTGTCCGCCTAACAAAATAATATTGGTAAATGCTATTGTTAAATATTTTCTAATAACGTTTATATGTTGCGAAATAAAGGTTCGTATTTATGTGGACGGGTGAAATGGGTCCTTTGACGTCTGTTTGTACTTTAACTAAATTTAAAAATATTTTTTTGCTGACAATGCAAATACTAGTCGCTAGAATAGGTTTTTATGGGATCAAAGGCATGGTCATACAAAGTTAAAGGGGACATATAAATTTTACAATTATTTTCTACAGTATTAGTATTTTAATTTACGAAGAGGGACAGCCTCCCAGCAGAAGCTGTAGAGGCTAATTGAGTGATGGAATTGAAACATGATGAGATGGCTCCTGAATCTAAAAATGAGACCGAGGACTGATTAAGGTTTGAGTCTTTACAGCAGGAAAAACGGCAAAGACTAGACGGGTCCAATGGCTCTTATCTGCCGTCATATTCTTTGTTTCTTTGTTAGTATCTGATGTCATAACACCAGCATTTTTCACATCGCTTTGAAACTGGTCGATATCATGTGATATCTAAAGAAGATAAAGTAATATTTTAAAAAAACACATGTTAACTATACCCCCTAGGTATTGTTAAATTGTATGTTTTCGCATAGGACAACTATCTGCAGGAAGAAATGCCTTTTTCTATAATTGCATACATTCGTTATGATTGCCTTAATTAGGAGGGACATGAGTTACTGAAAATAAAAGTAATCCTCAATAAACAGATCTTGCTGTTCGAAATAATAATTGAATTGATACATTACATTCCCAGTGCATTCACAGATAACAAAATCAATAAAAGTCTCCCTTTAATTTTATTTGGTCTAGGAAACGCAGCCTAATTATAAAGGACTCTGGAGCTTGGATTATATTTTCAGAAAATATTCTACTCTTTAAATGCTTTAAATTATCATTTCCGTTACATTGAGTCAAAAGGTTCTGCGAAATAGCTGTCTGCATGTATTTTTTTTGTTAAAAGGGATTAAAATATTCACCATGACAATACTCTTTCAGCGGATTTCAGTAGAACACACTTGTACTTAATGTTGACATTAACTTATCTTATTGACTAAACAGCATTACATAAGTGAGGAGGTAGTAGAAGTATTATTAAACACTCATCTACAGACACCATATAAGACAAAAGGCTTGTTTTTTCCTCAGAAATCTCATGGTGCTGCCACACCTACAAGGGATTCTGGGTAGGCGCATGCAAATAAGGCCAACAATAATTAAACTTATCAGAACAAACACCTGATGCTGACTTAGTAATTAAAGCTTGTGGCTTGAGGTAGCACGAGAAATACCCTTACATAAGTTATGGTGAGTAAAGGTGATGGAAAACCCTTCCACTTAAAATTAAGGGGGTAGTAGAAGCATTATTAAACATCTCATCTACAGACACCAGACAAACCAGAACTTATTTGCATATGCCTACCCAGAATCCCCTGCGGTTGTGGCAGGCCATGAGATTTCTGAGGGAAAAAACAAGCCTTCTGGTTTGTCTGGTGTCTGTAGATGAGTGTTTAATAATGCTTCTACTACCCCCTTGACTAAACAGTGAATTGTGCTGAGATTACATAAGAATCATATCTCTCCACATTCACTTTGTATGATCAAATCATCATAATGAATAACAATAATAAGCTTGGGAAATCATTGATATGTAGCCATTACTAAAAGGAAGAAACCTAAAGAATACGCTCTTACTATATAGAACTATTGTATACTGTATCTTGTTTTTGTGTTGGGTTTAAATTCTATTAAGTAATATATGACCCCTTCCATCCTAAAAACATGGCTATTGTACCAGCCTACTTCTCCAATGTTCTGCAAAAAGCCAAATCTTTGTTAGTGTAATATGGAGAAATATATCTAGAGTTCCTCTTGAGGCTCCACTGGGCTACCTTTAACCTTTACACATTTAGTTATTTTTTTTATTTAGTTGTGATTTATAGCATTTTTATGGAAAGCTGCTCTCTTTAACAACCGCAAGTGAGCAAAATAAAATACCCAACAAGTTTTGGTTGTGTTAGTCTTAATTTTTTTTGTGCTTAAGTTAATGTTATTCTCATGGGACCAGTCTGCATCCAGCAAAACTCCATAAAGGCATAATGTATTTCCTAATGTATTTCCTAGGGACTCTAGTAAAGTAACAGAGCCTGAACATATGTCATGGCAAACAATGTAGACCCATGTATGTTCCAAAGCCACCCGTGGTGGGCTCTAATTTATTACCCAAATTTCAAACCAAGCACAATATAGAGAGAGAAAAAAACTGAATGACTCAAAGATGTTTTTAAACCTAAAAAGGTAAAATACATAAAAGAAATTTTTTTTTAGCTGCGCACGAAAAATACTTCCAGGCGATGGAACTAGGACTAAAGCTCACATCAGTTAATTATTGTACACCGACCACTGCCTTTTATTTTATATTCAATGGTTTTCTGTGGTCCTGGGCACATATTTGCATACGACTCATTATAATAGCAAATTAGGTGAACTAACATCTTTGTATTCATGAATTTTCCATGATCTCTGGAAATATTGCCACGTTTACTTGCTGTGAAAATTGTGTGTACTACTTTGTATGGAGTTGATGTGCGTCTTGAGAAACGGAATATATTTTTCTTTGGACGATTGCTTACACTCCTGTCAATCCAAAGTAGTGTGGGCAGACAGAAAAAAAAAATAACGGCTGCCAAAAACAAAGTGATTAAGTCATTCAGTCATTAAAGGAACGCCATTTAGCATTTCATTGCAGCTACCAAATAAACTTCTATGGCTAGCAAGAGTGATTAGATAGTTATGTGTTCTGTATATTAAAGATATGCTGAGATCCCCAAGAATGATAAGATCGTCTCCTTTCCCCAATTAAAAAAAAAAATAAAAAAAAAAAAAAAAAAAAATATATATATATATATATATATATATATATATATATATTTGCCTTTGGAAGTTAAAAACAAAGCAGGAGAAATATATGGGCCTTGTGATTGAAATGAATGTAAATTTTTTACGTCTATCATACTATGCCGAATGCATGGTATGGTAATTTAATGCAAATTTTATTTTGTCTCCCATGATTCAGCTGTCAGCCCAATCAGGACATTTTATGACGTTTCCATAGCTCTAGGTTCATTGATTAGCAGTCTACCCATGAGCCTCTTAACCTAGGGGGCGAGTGGAACAGCTACATCTCTTACAATGAAAATATACCTTGGTTTTGCCTGGATATTATAACATTTCTGTGGAAACATCATCTAGGTGATCTCTAAGCTTAGCAGAGCAAAAAAAAACCAAAAACTGATTTTTTCTCAATTCCTTTCCTGAGGGCGCCATTGATTTGATGTCTATTGTGTTGCGTAAAGCACTCTTAATGGTTTGCTACCTGGTGTTGAGGAGGGAGCAGGTCTCATTCACAGCATGCTGAGGGGCTATTCTCTCATGGACAGTCTAGATGAGAAAGACTTGCCTTTTGGTCCACCCTCCTCAATCCTCACCTGGCCTAGTCACCCCATTACCCCAGGTCTTTCCAATGTGCTAAACACATATGCACCACGTCTGTAATTGTAATTCTACACTATTACTGTATTCTGAGCTTTCAGTAAATGTAACTTTGTACTGTACATGTATCGTCCTGGACTGCGTTGCAGTACCAATATCAGATTTCTGATGTTATGAATGTTTGTACTGATGATGCTTTGTGCTTCTGCGCTGCATTGCAGTATATTGTGTGTTTTATGATCTGGTTCGCATGCTTATTGAAATAAAATAACTAAAAAAACAAAAAAAACAAAGACACAAGTACATGGTATGGATGGCCACCCCATAAGGACATTTCATGCATGCTAGGGTCTATGCGGCTTCAGAAACTCCCTACAGTGCATCGTGGCAGAGGAGACTTGACTACGTCGGTTTTTGGCAGTGTACTCTTTCCCAGGACTTGTTGAGATCCACGGTAGGTGAGGAACTTCCACTCCACGATGTTCTGGGTGTTCTTTATCCAAGAACAGTCTTGCATAGAAACTCTTCCATCATTGATAGTCTTTGGAAGGAACTCAAATCCTCAGCCCTCATCTCCTGCCCTCTCAGCAGGATTGGGTTCCACATTCTCTTCGTGCCGGCGCTTTTAGATATACTCTAAACTGTTGATGATTGCGTCTCGCGCTGTGTTGCAGTATGCCTTGTGTATGACATGTATGTTCTGTCTCACTTAAACCATGATTGTTGCATACAGATGTAAAAATTATGAATTGGGATAATAAATATCACAGTTCCCCTTTAACAGAATAATTTTATTTTACTCCTATGTAATTAGAGTAGAACTTTCCTTCTTGTTGTGACTCTGTCTGCTTCATATGGTGCCCCGAAGTTGCTTTATATTCTCTATCCAGCTGATTTTCTTTTCAATTAAACACTAAAGCTACAGTAGGAATCCGATGGGGATAAAACAACCAAATAAGTGCCGTTCCTTTAGTAAAAGTGACAGCCAAGAGGGAAAGGGAGGATTATAAACAAGATATATAATAACCCTTCACTCGAATCTCCCTGGAACATAAAAGTACATTTGGTGAGTTCATTTTGGTAAATGGCATTTGGAAACTATGTGTTCTTGACCATAACCCTATTTCATGTTGTTTGATTGAACATCATACATTTACTTCGAGAAACAATGTGTGCTTTCAGACATTAAAGGAATGGCGGCTTTATCGACTAATCCAGTAAATGCCAAACTCTTTATTTGTATCAGATTAATAAAGCTAGCGCTTGCTCGTTTTGTTGCATCCAGCGCCGTAAAAATGAGCTGGCGCGCTATTTGGAATAATTACTGACGTATTTATCTTTTGAGGTGTGATTTATGAATTCAATTATTTATCTTTGGTTTAAAAGCTCGATAAAGTGACGAGATTAAGGCTCTGAAAATATTTTTTTAATGGCTTTCTTTGAGAAAATGCAAGACTGTTACAACATGTGTGAAAACAGTAGTGTTCAGGTTACCATATTTAATCATTCCAGTACAATTGAGACCTTTGCGGCCCCATAGGCGCCTATGGGGCGCACGCAATCTACCATACCTAGCGGGACCCCAATGAATGCCCGCTTTCTGGGAACAATAGCCTACAAAGTACAGTCGGTGGTGCTACCCATAAATAAAACGTGGCCCTCCACAGCTCTAGGGACCCCTAGGCATGTTCCAAGTATACCTAATGGGACCAAGTACAATAAAGCTAGTAAAATAACTTTACAAATATGTAACTGCTCTATGGTAGAAAAAGGATGACCTACTGGTTTTCACTTAGGGGCACAATTTTAGTATCCAGAAGAAGTATTCACACATATGTTGGTATGTAGGACATAATGGGCACGGTGGAATATTTACCCAACATTTCCCAAAGAAAGAAAGAAAAAGATGTTATGTTTTAGGAATCCCTTTGTTAACAGAAGCACTATTTGATCATAGCAAGCCAAGTAATCGATATCTTCCCTTTAAACACCAAATGGTTAACGCGATACGTAGCAACGAAGATGAATGGGATAATAATACTAGTATTAGTTCTGCAAAATTGTTCTGATTAATCGTTCCTTAGACTCATTCTCAGTTTTTTTATAACTGCCTATGCAGCAGATGGTTCGTTAAATCTGAATTTACATTTTTATCATAGCGAATAGATATATCATCTCTGTATGGTATCTCCCAGGTGCCTCGGATTATGGATTACCAGGCGATTTTGTCGTAACTCAGCATATTATTAGCTAACAGACCTGAACTATTTGCGCATTAAAATATAGAAGAGACACATTTTACAGTATATGGTGACTTACCGTAATTCTGATGAATTACTGTTGGGTTACTAAATTTACATTTATTTATTTATTTATTTTTCAGGCTGCACATATATTTTTTGAGGTCGTTTGGAGTTTTGTGGTTTAATTTATGTTCGGCTTCCCATATTTTCAAGTCGCAATAAAGCAAATCATGAAAGTCCGGGCCGTGTAGGCTAAGCTTGGAGTGGGTGATGTCTGATCTTCTCATTTTCCCACAAGAGGACCTTACCAGGGATGCTTCAGCAAAACAAAGAGGAAAATGAAATCGAAGGAATCCAGTATTATTTCTCAAATTCTTGTAAAGGCTTTATCGCAAATCCACATGGAGTAAAGTACATGTACAAAACAGAACAAGTCAAATCGATTGAAGCGTTCCGAACCTTAGTGCTTAGTCACAAGCTAATAAAATGTAGCGGGCAATCCACAATTGTTGCCAAAATTAAACCAAAATTCTGTATAAATTCTTGATGACTCAAGTTGGTCATTGGTACCAGAAAAAAAAAAGTTTACCCTTCATATTGCATAGATAATGCAGAAAATTACATTTCACCGGGAAACGGACAGGGAAAAATCTCAAATTCCATATTTTTAAACATAGAAATTTGGTTTTCTAACATGCTAGTGTAATTACATTATCTAAAATTTTAATACACTATTACCCATTGTACAGCGCTACGGAATTTGATGGCGCTATATAAAATAATAAATAATAATAATAATAAATGATTCAATCAGCCACACCATAGCTAATTAACGTCTTTAATAAGCCAAAACCCATATGTAATAAAATTCTACAAGACACATACAAGTTTCATGAAAAAGAACCAAAAAAGACACCCTATAGGTAACCGGACGTCTCTATCCTTCTCCACTCATTAATAACCCAACCTTATTTTCTAAAATAGTTTATTTATATGACTATTTGTGCAGCATTTAATTTTTTTTATACTATAAATGATCATTTTTTTTTATACATATAATAGTTTATGTGAAAAGCATTTGATTTGGCACTGCGACAAAATTCTAAATCTTTTCCCCAATCAGAAACATTGTTAACATGATAGATGATAAAATATAAGAAGGGAAGAAAAAGCATCGCTTACTCATTTATACCGATATACAGATCCTCGGAAAAAGTCAGCAATTTTCACACATTCTTAAAATAATCCATCTGTGTGCTTGAAAAGTGTAGACGGAAAAATATAAAGCTGGTCGCTTGAGATAATGTTTGGTTTTGGCATATTTGTGCATCATCGGTAAAAACCTAACAAAATCAGATATTTTTGAACTGTTTGATAAATAGAATTTGCAGAATCTTACAGCTGGAAATTTCACCTTCGTCACACAAGTGACTTTGTGTCCCAGATTTTTCAAAAGGTGTAAAGATTTTTATGAGCAGGTGTTACATTGCCGCTCCATGGAGAAGAGGACCCCACGGCCTGATCCACGACATACAACGAATATAAATATATTTTCATTATCTTCTTCTATGAATATCCAGTGTGGTTAACTAGTTCATTAAAAACTACACAAGGCTTTCATGGCCATCTGGCAAACTGGGCAAATGCCTGGTGGGCCGGTAGTTAATGGCGCAGCATGTCCTGTGACTCCAGCGGCAGATCTGCTCCTTCAATGTGTGGCCGTCGGCTGGACACCCAATCTAGTTGGCTGCTCCATGTGTATCATTCAGCAGCCGCTGGCCTAGAACTGGCCTGGGTCACTTTTCTTCCCCATTCTGGTCCTGAACTCGCAGGTCCATAAGAAGTTGACTTCACTATGCATTATGAAGGGCCATCAGCAGGCAGGTTTTCCTGTACAGAGGGCTGAGGCACGATGTGTTACCCATTAACCCCTTAAGGACACTGGGCAGTCCCTAAACCCATTGAAAACAATGCATTTTACATGTACGGGCTTTGTCATTAAGGGGTTAAAGGGCAATATACCTTATACAAGGCCAGCTACGACTTTCCTCCGGAAAAACCTCTCTGCAGTTGGCCCTTAATAATGCATTGAGAAGCAGATGAGCTTAAACCGCAACTCTCCCCGAACTTCCATAGACTACCATTTTGGTAAAAAAGCCCAGAACCCGGACCATTGCACCCCATGCCAGGCCGTTGCTAGAGAGTGTATTCTCTTCTTGTCATGGCCTTGTTAAAAACAAGCACAGAATAAATCTCTTCCCCCGCAGGATGTTGATCCCTTTGGCATACTTATTATTTTTATTATTTTCTTTCCTCTTTTCCCCTTCTTCTACACGAATAAAGTGTAATTTCCACTGTTATCCTAAAAGGTTATATTTACAAGTTCAAAAACAGAACTCTTAAAATAGAGAGTGATGACTGAGGTATTAAACCGGCAGAGGAAATGGTTTTAGGCGCAAGTTTCCCTTTTCAGGAAAACGTGCAGCCTGACTTAAAACTTCCTGTTATCATCCGCTGCTCTTCCGAATCCCGCTAATGGATTCACAAGAGAATCTGGAGGCTTTTTAAAAACAGTCCCCTTGAAGCTCTTGCGAAAAATAAACACGCCATAATTGATTACGCTTCTGACAGCGTCTACAAATACGTCCAAAACTTCAAACCAACCTGTAAAATTAAGAATTAAGTGTCCAGCTGTTACTTTGTCCCGATGCCAAGAAAAAGCTACAACGCTGATCGTAAAGAAGCCAAAAAAAGCAAAGCCAACATCTCAAGACGCTGCGGTGCCAGAAGTCATTTCTAAGGAACCCACGGGGACAACAAAATCTGTCTTGGACACCTTCCTCCTAGCTCAGTCTAGACCAGGGGCGTCCAACCTGCGGCCCTCCAGCTGCTGCAGGACTACACATCCCATACTCCTCTGCCAGCCCCTTAGCTGAAAGAGCATCGTGGGAGATGTAGTCCTGCAGCAGCTGGAGGGCCGCAGGTTGGACGCCCCTACTAGACTGTCTCCTCCTGGGATAGTTAAGGGTGTCTCATAGAGACAACCTTTTTCCTCAGTGTAAATATTTTTGTTCTTAGAACACAAAAAGGCCCCTTGTTCCACGTGCAGTAACCCAGATTAGCGGAAGATCTTTGTTTATTTAATATCGTTAGCAAAGTCAAGTGCTTTTTCTCCTCGGTGTTAATGTCAAAATATTATTGCTGTGTCGAATTGTGTACTCGGAAAACGTACTATTTCAAAATAAAACATTTATAGAATTGCGCCAAAAATCAACAGAATTAAACAATTTATCTTTCGGAATGTTGTATTCATTTATGCTACTACCTGTTCCTAAAGCTAAAGGCGCAGAGGAATCTGCTTCATTATTATGTATTTATCAAAAGTACAATAGGATTATTATTTGATAATAAACTAGACATTAAAAATATCAATTATTATATTATTTTATGCTTTGTAATTTTGGTGGTGTTGAGTTTTTTTTTTTATTTTGTTGTAGAGAAACTCTTATTTTGCATAAAATATAATTCAACCTTGTAGAAAATGCTAAATAAATGAATTGCACTTAAATAGTAAGGAAAGAGTAAAATTTCACTTCTTAAAACAAGTTTAAAATTAATGTCAGAAATGTAAATTAAGGTCGAAACCAAGGAATAGAGAGATATTCTAGTATGCCACATTTTTGTTCTGGTTACATAAAGAGTGTTTTTTAAAAAAAAAATAAAAAAAACATACTAATGGTATGTGATCAGATTATTAGATATTAGGTAACTGAAAAAATACAGTAATTGGTACCTGGTAAATCTTATCATATAAAAAAATACAAAACAAATACAATAATAATAATAATAAAATAATAATAATAAAGTACAATACAACCTACAAAAATAGGTATCATTTTCCACTATTACAAAAAATAACAAAACCATCAGTTCCTCAGTGAGAATTTTATATATTTTTTTTTCCGTTTCTGGTATTAGAAAGTAATCATTATTTCAAATACTGCCATACTATGTCCTCCACACGCACCCTTTAAAAATATACTGTATATCCGAAAACTATTTTATTGATTACTCCTTTTTCAGGTAATTGCTCGCACAAAAGTCCTTCATCTCCGAAAAAAGATATATAAAAAGGATAATTCATTTTTTTTTATCATGGTGCTTTTTATATAATTATAGTAATTTTGGCTTTTAGCTTTGATTACCGGTTTTCTTGCAGAAATGTTATCCCGGCTTCTCCGGATAAACAACTGGGAGTTTTTTCAGCCCAGTTGCCGCGAGTTATTTAGAACTGAAAGATCATATTAAATGCAGAATGGTTTGGGGCTACCCCCCCCCGAACAATAAAACTGCGCACTGATCTTTAATTAAGTTGCCTGGATTTCAGTTTTCTCTCCGGGAAATGTGAAAGGCTCAAAGAGAAATATCACTTTATATATATAATAATGATGTAGTTAAAGGCTAGCGGTAGAGTCTGTCTTATTAAAGGTAAAAAAAAAAAAGCAAACTACTAGATGTGCCACGACATAATAAAAAAAAATATTGGATGGTTTTCAAATGATACCCGTGTTAAAAATGAAAGATTTATGGGGTTTATTCGGCAAAATGTTTCCAGGGGAAGTGTGCTGAGTTCCATTACGACTCCCCAGATTCACTACGGGTTACGGGGCCTTTCTTCTGTAGGAAGAGCTGAGCTGGCCTGCTATAATAAATGTCATCTCATAATGCATTGTACGAGGTCGGCTCAGGGCATGGAAATATTTCATAAGTTAACCGTGACGGCAGAAAAGCACAAACACAGGAGAGGGCATGCAAACGCTAACATACTTACCCATAGACACACACACACACATACTTACACACAGACAAATAGGATGTAGAAGACCGAAGGTTAATTTAACAAGTGGACCTTGTCTTATCAACCCTCACTCTTCCACCCCGTACATAAGTTCTAAGTTCAAAGACGGCTACTCTGGACACAATTAGAGTCCGGGGCATGATTGTTTCTAGAGGTGTATAAAGACGTTGGTAGATTTTATTTCGCTGGCTCTGTTTTCTTACAAATCGTAAACCAAATCACTTCTGCTTTTAAATATCAATATGTTGAGATTTCAACAACGTCTGTCTAAATTTCTAATCTCCCGGGGAGGTAAATATTTCAGATTAGACAAGACAAAAAGACGGGAGATCATTATAATTGTGCAGTGAGTTCAGAGGTGATGCTGCCTTTTTTTCTTTTCTTGAGCTGCTTTCTCTCAAGAGATTTGCTAGTTGCCCATAAAAAAAAAATAAAAAAAAAATAAAACACACACTGCATGTCATATAATTACAGTATACAAAGCATCTTGTTGGAAGTCGGTTTAATATTTCAAAGAACGCGTTCCCGATTTTATGGAAGCTGTCACAAAAAATCAGTAAGCACATTGTCACCGGTAAGATCGCGCAAAATGAAATGGTTCTAGCTTCCAGGTATTATAGCAAGCGAAAGAATACAGAAGCAGGAAAAAAAATGAATTTTTGGCTGTCGTACAGAGCTGCTTAATTAGTAGCATACTAAAGTATGCTCGCGGTGCAAGTCAGAAAACAAATTAGCACACAGTATACATTAAATGTCCAGCCTTTTCTTCTCAAGGTGATCCTGAATCCTCGCACTGGTAATATCTGCATACACTTGTGTCAAGCCCAGGCTAAATAACTGCTGTTACCAAAGAAGATAATTACTTTCACTTGACACAAACTTATCTTCCTTAAGCTCAAAGCAGCAATTGAGAATTAATTGGGTGAAGAACATGAATACAAAGTATTTATCAGCTTCCATAACATGCTTGGAATTTGCAACGTATATAAAAGCAAGGTTATGCTTCTGCGGGTCTTAATTTTTTAAAAAAAAATTTAACTTTTTTGGTTTTGATAAACTTTGTTGTTGGAATAGAAAACTTTCTGAAGCAGTCAAGTCAAGCCATTGTATATATCTAGTTTTGTCTATGAAAAAGTAGATCTGTATGTAAGTAGGATTCATGTTTCAAGCTACTCTCTTCAGATATTGGGTTCAGAGATAAATTGTGTTGGAGGATCATATTGTACTAACTCCAATATTTTGTAATTATTATTATCAGGGCTAGGTTGGCAATGATGAAGCCAATGGCTTGATATGGATGGATGCACGTTACATTTTTACGGTCACTTATTGTATAGCCGGACATTTCCATTTGGTGGCCACGCACTGCAGCACCCAATCTGCCAATCCTGGCCTGATTATAATGATTATTAGCTGTAGTAATATGTAGTGTTGATATAGCCCATATCATACAATACTGTAAGATATACTGTATTATCTGTTCGAGCTGTGCTGTTGGACTGCCTCTGTTATCATTGATTGTTAAAGAGGATGGAATGATGGTCTATTAACAACTGGACGATTGTAAAGCCCTAAAGCTTTGGTACAACTTTTTAACATAGGGTCATTGATATGTATACCGGGCAATACTCGGATACTGTTTTTCCAACAACCCAAATAACAAATTGTTGTTGGTATTACTTATCTTAATTTGTCAGTAAGACTGTGTTTTACATAGGCGCTTAGAAGTTATTTACTTAGAAGTCTATCAATCTTGATTTCTGTGTCTGATGCGCAACTATTTCTTGGAACCATTGACTCAGAAAGGGAGAGTCTTTCAGTCCAAGGTGACTGCGCTGTTGAAGATAGACAGACGATCCAGTAGTGCAATGTTATAATTGTTGGAATATCTTCTTCCTTTTGATATGCTTAGCAATTTCATGATGCTATGGAAGATTAGAGATAATATTATCAGCTATATTACATTTATCAGGAAGAGGGCTGTGTGCAATCAGGCATCTCAAGAAATATTAGGTTCAGCCATGGTATATTAATTATAGTATGATTATTGTTTATTTTGCAAGTGTATGTTTATTTTACCCTCATTTCTTTATGAAATATTACATTTTTATGTCAATAGGAATCCCGGAAAATGTAGAGAAAAAGAATTCTGTATATATTTTGAAGAAAATCCCAGCAATGCATAAATGAGTGGTGATGATGATTATTATTTATTTTTATTTTGTTTTATTTATATAGTGCCAACAATTTAATTACTAGAATGGACAGACTAAGACTAACTGATACATTATATAAAGAGGATGTTGCTCACAAGCTTACAATCTAGAGGATTCATATATTGAGTTAAGTTTATGGATTCACTGAAATCTTTTTGCCCTAAATACTTGAAATATAATAGTACTAAACTATTTAACCGGGATGTAAAGTTCCAGTTTAAATACAAAAATAACCTCAACTTTTTTGCATCTCTGTGATTTTTTTAGGTGAGTCTAGAATTCTTAATTTGGAGCAGATACATAGAGTCACAGTTTTTCATATTTTTTTTACTTTTTTCTTTTACAGGTTAAAAAGAAAGTTTGACAAAAATAAAACATTTCACTAATGACTCAGTTTAAGGAGCTAAAAAAAAATGTATTTATTTAATTTGACATATTCACATTCTTGCTATGATTGAGAACATAGAATGCCATTCACCCTCTCAATAGGATGAATATTTTACATATAGGGTAAATGAGCAAGGGGTTAAAATAAATACAATTAACCAGTGCCTTTAACTTTAGATTTTTAAAGGCTTATGTTTTTCTAAAATTAAGTCACCGAGAAAACACTAAGGTCTATTTTTTTTACAGGTAGGTGAAATAGATTAACTTGGTGCCGCAAGCGTCTACTTTATTATAGTTGGAGCGAGCCTGTTTTAGAAGTGACGTCGCCCTCTGAGACCATAGCTGGATTAAAATGGGGACTGATTGAGCCGCCGCTTTAGTCTCCTCTAGCGAAATAACATCTTTGTTCTGCTCCATCAGTATGTAATTAGTATCAGACCTCTCTACCTTGTACCAGACAGGTCTATAAGGAGGTCTAGTAATTCTTCTGAAGAATTATTGTAGTGCACTTACTGATTAGAATGTTATTAGCTATATATTATAAAACCATTATCAGGCACCCCAACAATGTATTAAAAAAAAACATAAATTGCATGTTTCTTACTTTGAAACTTAGTAGAATTGGGGTTCAATTATGATCAAGTGAGAGGAAAAAGAGCAGGGAGTCATAGAATTTGATGGCAGGTCAGACCCATTCTCCCCGTCTAGTCATTCTCAAACCTTAATCAGTCGTTGGTCTCGACTCTGGATTCTGGAGCCATATGCCTACCCCATGCATATTTAAATTCCTGTATTAACCTCTACCACTTCTGCTAGGAGGATGTCCCACTTAACTACCACTCTCTCATTATATAAAACTTCCTAACATTCCATCTAAGCCTCCGGCCCTCTAGATTATGATCTCTTCGTCTAACACTTCTCCTCCTTTCTGTCGTGGCTCTTTGGGGGGTGTCATACCTACGATACCAGCATATGACATCATACTCTATTTCCTATGTCAAAGCTACTAAGGACTAGCGACAGAGCACAGATAGACTCTTTCTTTAGCCCAGTAAAAAGTGCCGACTTGCCAGGACTTGAGACATTTTGTATCAACGGCACTTTTCCACCATCTAGAATTCATGCGGCCCTCGTACAGAAGGTCTGGTTGAAGCTGGCCTTATATTCTTTCTGAAAACCAGAAATACCCCCAGATTTTGTTATTTTTTTTAAATATTGCTTCCAAACTATGTAAGCGTTAAAGTTTTTCTTTTAACCCCTTAAGGACAATGGGCGGTCCCTAAACCCATTGAAAACAATGCATTTTGAGCCCGTACATGTACGGGCTTTGTTATTAAGGGGTTAAAGCCTCCCCCTAAAGCATCTGTGACACATGCCCCCAAATCTATGATTAATATCATTATTTCTGTCTTTAAAAAAAGGGTTATAACTCATTTGTGGCTCGCGCCATTACCAATCGCAGGATTTTGAGATGTGGAAATGAAATTACATTCACCCTTCATGGATGAGAGCCCAGAACATCTCCCCTTCCACTGCAGTGTCATTTAATTGATGTGCCATTTTATTAGTTCACCCACTGAAGTCCTGCACAGTTTCCTAAAAAGAAGAAAAATAATTATATTATGTGTCCTCAAACGCAGATAACGCCGTTGAATCTGTCCTGCTCTATATCAACAGAAATTTTTACCTTGAGAAAAAAAAATCAATTTTGTAAATCAGCCTTTGCTATATTTTTTCCAATTTGTTTCTTTGTTCCACACAATTATAATATGCTGTAGGGTCTACGTGGCTGCGTTCTTTAGATTTCCTGGACACTCTGTTACCATTAAAAAAAAGCACAAACCTGATGAGCATGTAGGCCAGGAAGATCTTTCATTTAAGGCTATAAAAGGGAAAAACCTACCGATTTATTTTTTACGGCTATCAGAATAAAAATACAAAAATATTGCGCTGTTTTTTTAGTGTTCTAGTTATGATGATAATATGTGTTTTACCCATTTGTCTGTTATTTTAGCCTAATCTACTAGATAAACACCCCGATTCCTTATCCTGCCACCTGCATTAGACACTGACACTCTGACTAATGAAAGTCTATGGAGGAACGGACTTCATTAGCATCGCCATAAAGCATCAGCTCAATGTGGTGCTTGAGCAGAGAAAGTCACCCAAAACATCACATGACTGACAACAATGGCAGCCTCCAGTCTGCACTTAAAGGGAGTTTATTGGGACCAAATAAAATAAAAAGGTTTTTTTTCAATGCAAACCTACATTACTGTATACACCGCTGAAGGTCTTCTATGTAATCTAACTGCATTTCTCATTTTGTTGTGTTATTTCTATCAAATCTCTAAGATTTGTCATCTAGATCACTAAAAGGAGCCAATGTCCTCTACGGTGGATAACCCATTTCTGCACTTCAATGATTTGTGGTTCTTGAGTAACCTTCAGCATCACTCCAAGGGTCATTGTGCTTAGAATCAATATTCAAAGGCCAGAAGAAATTAAGAACCGACTTTCAAAGAACCCTTTCCTAATTTCTAAAAGCAGACTCTGCAATGTCATGTACTAGAGAAACAGGGACAAAAGAGAGAAGATCAATTTTATATTTAGCCGGAAGTTAAAAATAGTCGAAACCGTTAAGTGTAGGTTATTATAACCCTTTGCGAACTTCAACATAATGCTTAAGTATAAATAATAAAGGATGGCTATTTATTGGTACAATTGTTATTGTTACCATAGCTGATTTTATTCTGACTGTCCCTAGAATCATGAAGGAATTCGTCCTCTTTTGGGCAAAATCAACATGGACTTTCTCTCTGGATCAGGAATTTCAAGAGATCTTTTTAAGGTTGAAAAAAAATCACATTTTAATGGTCACATTTCTTTTTTTTTCAGCCTTATTGCACCACTGGGCAATTATAAACAGGGAATCCGTCAAAAAATAGCCATACTTTCATGAGAACAATAGTTTGTTGAAATAATATATTACAGAAGTGCAAATATTCCAAAAACTATTTCCATCATTCCATTATTTCTATCATTATATTTCTATCATTCCATTTAAGATCTTTGGGCGAGAGCTTACTATCATATTTTCCAAAAAAAAAGCCACAAATCAAGCAAAAAAAAATTCTTCATAGAAGAATATGTGAAATATACGAAGTATAATGATACTCCGAGTCTCTCTGTTTATATCACTTTTTCTATAGCGACATTCATTATAATGCGGGAATAAAATACAATTTTGACGAGAGGAGGCATAATGTGTTCTGAGCACCTTTTTATATTTTTTATGTGATTTCTCAAGCTTAATGGAGCGTGCAAATTTCGTAATGTCACTCCTTCAGCAGGTATTTGATTTTTGTACGTTTTTCCAGGCTTTATATATTAAGTTGGAAAATAAAAATACGTATGTTTCTAACGCTTTTTTTTACATATGTTTATATTTTGGGGTAATTGTAAGGATTTTCACCATTTTACCTTGAAAGTGGATTCTAGGATCTGTACATAATTATAAGGAGAAATGCCGCTGAGTTGGCACATTCTCTAATCAAGCAGAGCTGGGAAATGGTGTGAAAACGAAAATTTCACCATTTACATAGAAACCACCAAGCAGCGATTTAAAAAAAGAGATGAATTATGGTGCTTATTATCTCGGATTGCATTCTAGGAAGTGTTGTGTCAGCAAATCAGTTTCTAGTCAATTGCGTGCTTGAGACAAAATCCCATGTCTTTAAGAACAGAGTATGGATAAGAAGAGGCACAACTTCAAAAAATACCAACGGTGAACTATAATTTGGGAATGGCCTCCACAAAAGAGCATGAATTGTGATGGAACTATGGTGGATCGTGATGGCTCTTGACAAGAACATCTTGAAGAACATCCAGAAAAATGCACAAAACTAAAAATATATACATAATATATTTATGAATAGTAATTACGAGACTCTGTAGAAATGTCGTTCATAGGGGACACCGACATCTTGAGATGCAGAGCGAAAGGCTGTAGAATAATGGTTCCCAAGCCAGTCCTCAAGGAACATTCTCGGTGCAAGATCTAGTGATGACTACATTTCATTCCAACAAGGAGATTCATGAAACTCAGACTGTTGACGTTCCATGAGGTCTAGGTTGAGAACCAATGCTCTAGAATCTAATGAAATCTCTTTGAGATCTTAGACGTACCATGAATCTTCATCATTACCTTGTGTCTTTCCGAACAGTTGGCTGCCCAGAGAAAACACTGATATCAGCATGTTTTCTTTGCCTGCTATATTGGAATATTGACCCTAAACCCCCCCAATAATTCGTACATCGTTTGGTAAAAAAACGCCTGGGAGTTCCAACTTCCAGGAAGTTTATTGGAATAAAATGAAATAAACCCACGTTTTCTGCAAGGCTAAACTATATCACGGTATACAGCACTGGGTTTCATGCTCAAAGAAATATATTTAATACTTGTTTTCTAGGGCTTCTAATTTCTGAGACACAAGCGGCACCTGTACATAGAAAGTTGTGAGAAAGGACAAATCTTCTCATTCCTTCACATCCTTTTTCTTAACTCATTTTTCATTCCCATTTATAAATTTATGTTCCTAATTTCCATAATTTGTTTTAAATCATATTCTTCATCCAGATATATTATATACAGTGTACCTTTGCCTACGCTATATGCAAAATGTATATACAAAAATGATATAGCAAAATCAGAGTACTTTTGTGAAAACACCTTTTTTAAGATCCTATCCCTCATCTTCCTCATCACTATGTATAGAATATGTCACAACCAATCACGTACCTTTTACTTCCACTAAAGCGAGCATTTCTGACAGCCGCATCTGTACCTGTCCGCGCTAATTAACATCTGGTTTTGTTAATTCTCCTATCCTTATATTTCAGCGTTGGCTCCGTTTCCATTCTATCTCCAGTCCACGTTTTGGTAACCGCGCCGTCCTTCTGGTGATACATTGTGTCTCGTAATCATGTCGCATTGTTCGGATAGGACTTTATTTCAGATCAGAGATCCACAAATACGGCTTAATTTGCGAAGCAATTTTCAGTTTCAGTAAGTGTTTCCTCTCCGTATAGAGCCTCTTGTGCGCGAGGTGCTTTCATGGTGGCAATTTACAAAATAGCTTCTTCCCTTCATTTCATTTTTTCACGGGAAAGCAAAACTAATAAAGCTGGGTTTTAAATTAATATTTTATCCCCCCCCTCCCCCGAATCTTAGATAACAATGCAATATTGTCTGTGTCATCTGATAGCTGTACATACGAATGCAGCTTTAAAACCTTCCCACGTCTCCAAAGGCTAAGAGCTCCCAGTATTCAAAGGGTGAAACATCTAGTTTCCGAGGGCAATATAAAATAAATATAGCACTCCCTATTATTCTTAATATTGGCTATTACTGTTGCTTGAGAACAGGTTGGAGAGTGAATGCGATGTATGGCTAGCTGAGCCAGATTGGTGATGACGAGACGGCGCTGGCACTTTAAGGCCAGTGGATGAGGTAAGCGCGGCCGCCGGCTGAATACGCGGGACCGCACGTTACGTTCAGGGCCGGCCTTAATGGCAACAGGGGCGCCTGCCCGGGACTTAAATTAAAAC
>VKOC01000008.1:13043601-13064071 GCA_009364415.1 Spea multiplicata | reverse complement strand
TAAGGAATATTATTTATTAAGATTTAATTTTGCCATCTTATGCATCCTTTTTTTCTCTCCATAATCAGTCGCTGTAAATAATACTGAAGTGATATCACCATCTTTTGATGTCTGTTTGGCGCTAGTATCTCTAGTCACAGCGGGCCTGATGGCATTCATCAAATGTCATGATATTTTAAGCTTTTTTCATTTTGGATCCATGCGGCATTCGACAAGACAGATACAGTGTTTCACAAAACAGAACTGGAAATCTCTGGTGTTTTATATTGGAGATAGAGATCTTCGCAGCTAAAGTCATATTCTTGGCTTTGTTTTTAAGTACCGGTATTGACCTCTACTGTACTGGTTGACCTCTACTATAAGTGTTAATGTACAGGTGCGTGAACAAAGGGGTAAATCGACACTCTTATATGTCCCGTAAAATCAGAATTGTAAATCAGAGACGTGAAACCAATTTCTGCTGTCTGCTTACACAACAGAGAGGGGGATTATATAGTGGGAAAAATATTAAAAGACATGATAGCTGATAATTGTCTTATCAATTAAACAGTAATATAAATATGGAAAAGCGCACATTCCCATATTCTGGTATATCTGGCCAATGTATGATATTCTATATTCAAATTTTAAATTGACAAAGAACTGGTGTATTTCACAAAATATATATATTAATCTAAGGCAGTAGGGATTTACTATTTGGGTATAATTTTAAGACTACAAAGACTCGTTGTGCTTTCGCCAAATTGTCAATTCGCCGATACGGTCCGTATCGATGCGCTGTAAAATAAATGCCTTTATCCCTGAATCGATAGTAATTAAAACCTATACATATATAACGTTTTCTTTATTTTTCTTAACCCTTTGTCAGTAACTCTAAACTAAAAAAAAAAATAATAAAAAACAAACGTTGTCGAACATCTTGTGAGGATTCATTAAGAGCATCCTGTGTGCTATCTCTGGCCGGCAGATGAGCTTCGCTCGGACAAACAGACTGCTATTTCCATCCATCCAAAAGCCCCGAGCTTCCGGCTTCTATTATGTACCGCAGTTCAACACAGAGAGCAGGATGTGTCTTGAAAGACAAACATTCCCTGCGTTGGAAAATAGATGAGGTCCAATTGTAGTGGTCACCATGCTTTGCTCTTTCTATCTCCTATCTCTAGAGCGCAGAGATTCATTATACATGTCACGATGCAAAGAGAAAGCGTTACGCTCACAGCGTGTTACGAAGAGTCACGGCGAACCCAGCAGCTGAAATCTTCATTGTATATCCTAGATAATAAAGCCCGCGGTAGGGCTGACATAGTGGACGGGATGATAATTCTTTCAAAAAAATCTCTTCGTAAACGATATTTGGGGTAGAAACTGTTTTTTTGAGGGTACTGAGCATTTTCACCTTGACTGCCTTGACATAGAATTGTCCCGGACTAAATACGGTTTGGGACAAATATATTCCAACCTTACTTAAAGTCTGACCGTAATGGAAAGGAAAATTAGTATCTGATGGGCCAACTATGTTTTAGCCAGGCCTGCATTGAGTCACACTTCTCTACTCCCGATGAGCTGGGCTAGGTCAACCATTGGACTTTGACCCTACACCAAATCATCCAGCCATGCTATACATACTTCACTCAAGATATTCTACAAAGATTCTTGGACATGCTCCATGCCAGGTCTCTCCGGTTCCAAGACTTCTTACCATGGTATAGCTGTGGGCAACCCTCAGGAGCTCCATGCAGCCTTGGGCATCTCCAAACGACCGAATCCCCAAACAGTTTGATGGATGAAGCTGCTTCATGAGGAAATTGCAGCAGACTTCAATGACCTGGGGAAGCTGAAGGAGGCAGGCTGCAGCCAGCAAACTCTCAATCGTGTCCTCTTTTAGTTCTAAAATACCTATATTTTCAAAAGAAAGAGAGGGATAATAATAATAATAATGCATCAGTCAATATATATAATGTATCCTCCATATTTATATATATTCAAGTAATAAAATCTTAAAAACAGAAAAGGAATTAAAACAAGTCTTATCCATATCTTATGGTTGCTATTGTGATAAGACCACTTTTGAATTGTGGTGTCAGGGAATACGCTACTGACCTAAAAAAACAAACAAACCAGAACCCGCAGTAAATTACGTGGTTGGCATCTATGAAATATTAATTACATTTTCCATTAAAGGTGTTATTCCACCTAGGACGCCTCAAACGATGTCGCCAGATAAGTGCTGCATCATGTAAAGAGTTACAAAATACATTTCTACGACATTCTAGTTTTGGACCCAATGTCACTTAAAAAATGCATTAAAACATTAAGTGAGATACTGGAGTTGCCATTGTTTCAAAGCCCACTTTTATCTATTACATCACTATTACATCACAACAGTCCGACATCCTACAACCACTCCCTGTCCCCTTTAAACCAGAAGACCTTTGAGCAAATGCCTCTTATGTGATGTCAGAAACTGAACAGATAAAGAGGCCAACAATAAAATGTCACATTGGTCGCAATTTCATTTTTATCCGAAAGGAACAAACTGGAGAAACCCCTTGCATTAATACACGTTAACTGACTTTATATAAATTAAATTATTAAAATATTTCTTAATGCGACCAAATGCTAAAGTCAATCATCTTATTATTTTTTTTTGGAAAACCTTTATTTAATCATAATAAAGCCTATGTTTGAAACAACTCTGTTTTACTACGCGACAATAAAATTCAAGAATTAATCAAAACACATGAGGTCTTTGAAATGTATGTGTTTCTTCCCACTTCATTCTTTTCTGTTTTAACTCGAAAATTGATAAAAATTCATACAAAAGCAGCACTTTACCTCCCTCAGAAATTTCAGGTTGCTTTCATTATAGCGGAAAGCGCCAATTTGTACACAAAAGAAATTAAAGTTTTCTAAAACACACAAAAAGGTGTGAAACCGTTAAAAGGTGTTTTATTCATCTCTACGGGGGTTCCAGAAAATGTTATTTTCAGAAAACAAATATGGATTCATAACCCTTGATGTAAGGGTATTGTAGTTTAATTTCAATTCATTTTGGTAAATCTTTTTTATTATTATTTAATTTTGATTGACAGTTTTCTCAGATACCCATACATCCTTTGTGAATTACGTGGCGGTGACCCTTTACCGCCAATAAGGATCAAAAGTTAAGCATCTGGAGGCTATAAAATGCCGTTGAAAAAAAAAAGTTTTTGTGAAATTGCCGGCTTTTTAGAAAGTATTAAATAGTATTAAACAAGGTGTTTTACATTTGACATTTCGGAAAGGTTATGCTGTTACAGTAATGGCCCATCATCGGTTGATTTGCTATGTTTTAGTTCTTGTTTGTTTGAAGGAGTTTTATGATTTTAGGAATTTGATAAATAACTTTTTTTTTTCCCAAAAAGGCACTTGACCTTTACACCATCTGCAAAAGCCGACATTTCAGATGCCCTTTTTTGGGCCAACAAATAAAAAAACCATGTAGAGAATAAAGCGAGATTTTGTAATCTCAAAAGTTTCTTCTTTGGATGTAATAACATATAGTTGTTTCCCATCATTTTCATCCGATTGCTTTTTTTTTTGTATCAAAGTCCGGAAATGTTCAGTATCTGAAACCATTTGCAATACCTGCTTCTGTAGAATCCTTCAATATCCTCAATGTTTTTTTTTTTTGTTGGCCAATTTCGCCAACACAGGAGCCCATTTACCCCGGTGGATAAACATGCCGGCTTCACATAAACTAGGACTGGGACCAAGACAGCTGCTCTTCTTACATAATAGTAGCAAGCTTCCCGTGGAAGATCATTGTCTATTCATAAATACTCCGGCTCTCTGCCAAAATGTTCGACAAACTGGGATGTCTTCTGAGCGGTAACAATGGCCGCATTCGTGGATTTTCTCAGATAAACAGTGCTGTAGTTTATAGCATCTTCATCATTATTCATGTTTTGTGCGATTCTAGGTTCAGTGTCTTCACTACTGATGATCAAACGGCGAATCCACCAGATTACGATTCCCATCATGATAAACTAAACGGCTGTACTTGATAAACTAACATTTTTTCATTTTTTTTAAACAATATTCTTAAATTAGAAACCACAAAATCAAGTTTTATTGAGTTATAAACTATATGGGCCAGGGACCTGTCTTTTATTGATATAATCTAACTGTAACATTGTAACAAGGTTTGTCGGTGCTGGTATACTGGTAACTGGTAAGTCAATGGAAGGATACTTCATGTCCCGAGAAATTGTCTATAGACCTGGACCCAGTTTGGTTTGTAAATAATTAATTGGATTGACTAAGAACTCTATCTAGTCATATAGATATAAGTGAAGCGGTGTGGCTGGCAGCACGGAGAACTGAAGTTAAATGTAGAGTCGTAGACTTGCTAACCTTGGTCAAGCGAGTTCAATAGTTTTTGTAGATCACAGAAAGACTTTGGCATAGCTACAACATTTCAAATAAGTTAAAACATGCGCGAGCCGGGCTTCGTAGGGATTAAAAGTGCACTAATTAATTCATGATTATTGATTGAGTGCGATGTGAAGCTTTTTAATGTCTACCCTGTAAAGCCTTGGGTTGAAGAAATATTGGATTTTGTTAATCTGCATGAGAGCATTTATGTTGAAACAGTGAGCTCCGTGCTATCTCGCTTCATTCTTCATTTTAGCAAATTCCATTAGCATAAAACTAAGCATTCAGCTTTTTTTTATATATAAAAAAACCCTGATTCATCCCATTCTTTGTTTTAGATTTAACTTGCTTTCCAGAGGGCATGCGTTTAATCTTCCTGCAAAGATTAATAGGCAGGTGTATTCCTTTTTATATTTCTGCTGATAGGACTCTACAAAGGCTTTGTTCTAGAGAGCTCTGACTTGAATCATTGATGTTGACAATTGGATAAGCTGGACTTGAATCAAACAATATTTAAAATGCTCCGTAATCCTGACGTACTGCAGGTATTACAGATGACAAGACGTACAGAGTTTAGTAAACGCGGTAAAAGTTTTCTTAACAAACTCTACAAAGAATAACAAAGCGGAACAAACATACATTTAACATTCTTTTTTAGAATACAAATATCAATCATAACTTTATAGAAAATGTTGGATTCCTTCAATATCTCTGAAAAGGAAGAGCGTTCAATTTTAGTTTTTAAAAAAAAAAGTAATTTGGCGTTCTATTTTTTGGGATGCCATCAGGGGTGCATTAAGGTAGATAGACGAGGAGGACCACTCCAGGTGCCACTGCAATAAAGGCAGAAAGGTTCCTTGGACAGATTAGAGATACAGTATTCCGTACCTTCCATTGGAATAGACCTGCATTAGCTCAGGTATAGAGCATGATATCTGGACACGTAGGGGGGATGCCATATTTATATTTGGCGTTCGCCTAGGTCTAACTCAGGGGAGCGCTGCCATGAGAGCACTGTTATCGTTAAAAAAAAAAGAGCATATTTGTTTTATACTATTATTATAATAATAATAATAACAGACTAAACACAACCAGACCCAAATTTCTGGATATCCCGGTCTGGCGCACAGGTGGCTCAAAAAAAAAATGAAAGAAACCATCTAACACACCTGAGCTCAACCAGGGATAACCAGGTCCTCAAGGCCTGATTCTGGGTTCTCCTGATCAAGAAGAATAAAGTGTAATTCCTACTGTCTAAAAAATCTTATGTAAAAACATTAACAAAAACGGGTTGTGGATAAACTGGAACCCTACCATTAGCCACATAGAATTATAAATGCTCATGCGCGTAGATAACATTCCGAAAGAGATACCTGTGTAAGCGTAGTGTACGAGGGCTTTGAGGGCATCCGGGTCTACACCTTCCATTTTTATCTCCTCTTCCTTCGCTTCACGCACGTCATTCGTAAACATCGCAGCAAAGTAATCCGACACAGCACTTAAAACCAACCTTGAAACATAAACATTACAATAGAATGTAAGATTGTTCAGGATCTCATGGGGTTTCTATTATAGTTTTTATTTAACCAAACAACCGTTTCCTCAGAAGCGGGACAATCTAGCGGTGCAGAAACAAAAAAAAATATAATAATCAGATTTTGGCGCCCATGTTATTTACAGAGAATTTTGACTGTATATTATAATAATACTTGTTCGGAATAATGAAAAGATTGTGACTAATTTTACCTAAAGGAATTCCTTCACAGCCACGCCAAAGAAAAATAAGAGTATTTCTTCTTGTGTAGACTTTTAAAGGGAACATATGTGGTCTTAAATTGTACATTAAATGTATCTACAACTATCAAGACTTAACATAGCTATTACAGAACATATGAATGCTGGCCAATAACCAGAAATGAAGGAAGAGGGGATTCTATTCTGCATCTCTGCCCCTGTCTATTAGATTGATGGCAGGACTGGGGATGATGAGGCCCTGACATTTTAAGACTGGTGGCCACCAATTAAGGTGCGTTTGGCTGCCTGCTGATTATGAAAGGCCGTATATTACTTTTTTTACGCTCACGCAGCACGCGGCCGGGCAGATCCAGCAGGTGGCCGCACACTGAAGTGTATGGAGCGCCTTCCGCCAGTGGTCCACCAGGCATTTGCCTAGGGCCACTCCGGCCCTGATTGTCTTCTACAAGGAACATGCAGTATTGAAGTTGGAAACATTACAGTGTTAGAGGCTGTACATAAATAAAATTCCATATAAAGAAATTGGGTATATGAAATTGGCCTACAAGGACCAACAGAGGCTTTCCACTGCTTCGTTATCCATAATCCAATGGTGGGATCTAACACGATATAGATAACTGAAATAGATTTCTTCTCGGAGTACATGTTCTCACTTTTTGATACAGTTTGATATGGCCATTCCTGCCTCGTTGGTTGGGAAGCTTTCAATCCATTGGTTGTGTGGCACCAAAGAGGTCTATCACACAGCGCATGGCAAACCTTTCTCTTTCGTGTTGTCATCAAATTATAAATTATGGAAACTACCTGTGAGCAGGGATTTTGTGGTTCCCCGCAATTAGTAGAACATCGCACAGTTGTTTTTGTTGGAGGTAGTTTTCCATCTTGCGGAAAGTCTGCTCTGCATGGTTAATGGATTGAAAATACTCATCGGAACCGGTGGAGGTCATTCTATTAGGAGATCCGCCAGAAACCGGAATCCTGCAAAGGCAATAAGTGACAAAAATCAATCATTTTCGTTAACGCTGTTGTCAAGTGAGCTTTCTACTATTTTAAACTGTGTTATCGGGTCAGACAAAAAAAAAACATATTTCTGTGTCAGCTGCAGTTAACTATTTAATTAGGTTTTAAAGCGCTGGCAATGTCTTTCTCCACACCTGTTGTCTACAAAGTGACCTAAATTAGCTTACATTAGAAAAAAAAGAAATTATTAGCATTGAAACACTATTTACTATTATACCATAAAATACTTTTCTTAATAAAGTCTATTCCTTCTACTTTATTTACCCTTTAAGCCTTTCCATACATATATAATTACTTAATTTAATATGTTGTTGTTCTCCCCAAGAACTCTTGAACCAACAAATTAAATAAACACATAAATTAAGTAATTATTCAATTAATTAATAATCCTTCTAACGGAATTCTCCATCACCCATGAATCAGTAGGTCAAACCTACATGCAACACATTGTACAAAGCAATACTGATTATAATGGTGCTATATAAAAATAAATAATAAATATTAATATCACTAATACATCACTATATTTTTTTCTACAATAAATACATTCCAGATTATGCCTAGATTATCCAGATTAAGGCTGAACCCAATTAAATGGGTTACTAATATGATACAGTATTGTGAATACGGCTATCATAATTCTTCTAATGCAGCAAAGCCTGTATGTGGTTATTTCCCCTTGCGCTTCATAATGTATCAAACATTTGCTTTTTAAAATAATTTAAAACAAAAATAATTTGTATTTTCAATTCATTACATGCTCCTATAGTTTTACCCAAAAGAGGTTATATTCTCTAAAAGCACATATGAGAATTATGAAGTATATGAAGTTTATAAGCCAATGTTAATAGTCCAATAAAATTAAAGTTTAAATCATTTTAAAAGACATGCTCAGTAAGAAAAAGTATGTTGTAGACCAATGCAGAGGTATAGAACTTAATTCTTCAAATGATCATGCGGTAAGCGAGGGATTGCATGGCTGTCTGCGCATGTTTCCGTTTTAAAAGGCTCTAATTAAAGACACTTTGTTCAATATTATGGGCTTTTTCATACGTATCTATGTTGTCTATGTTGTTTTGTGCTCTTCTTTGGCGTCTTTGTATTTTTGTTGTCTAATTCAGAAAAAAATGACAAAGCGCTCTGGTAATGCAGTAGAAAAACTACCTTAATGCACATCTTGACAGCTGAACCCAAAAAAATCACTAATGTTTCGGAGCAGCCGAGCTCCTTTATCAAAGCGTACAGCTCATTATTGTTGTCTGTTGATGGAGGTTGTCTTTTTGTCTTTATGTTAGCGTTTTACTCTAAAATGCATTTAAAAATTCAAAGCTTGTGAAACTAGAATTCCTGGAAACAGAAGACGGCAGCTCGTACCCGTCAGGAGGAAGACTCCTCATGTTTAATAGATGTTGTCAAACAATGGAGCTATGGTAGGCTCGAAGAACAATGGATCTACGGTAGGCTTGAAGATTCATTTAGAATAAACCTACAGCCATGATTTTTTCCCAACGTTATGTACACTAGCCTGTTTTATCAGCAGTCGTACGGTTGGGTTATGTTTTTTTTTTCCTTCTGGATTGGGTTGTTAGGCAGTCAGATACCGTAGCTTCTGGCAAACTTCTCCATTCTTCCATAGCTTAAATGATATGGAACATTAATGTCAAACTGACAGCCCCCAGACATGGGTTTTTAACATAGTACATCATTAATTTGATGGTTTTTCCCCCCAGCAGCCTTTGCTTCTGATTGATATGCATTCCTCCACATTAAATAACCGGTCAACAATGGCGCCGTGCGGCTCTAGAAGAAGTTGGCTCCTTAGGCCCAAGGACGGATCACAGAAACTAAAATCGTATGATAACGTTTTTGATAGAACATATTTAATACCGGTATATATATATATATTTGTGGACAGTGCAGCTAGCACAATACACAACTCAAATATCCTACTTGTTATAGTCTACTGGTGACCTTTAACCTCATCTGTATATTTAGTATACCAGATCCTTTATTTATTTTTTTTTCGTTTAGTGTTTAATGCGGTGTGTATTTCTTCCTTTTTTTTTTTATTTAGCTCTAGACAGAAACGATAAAGTTCAGAAGAGTAAAGTGATTACCTTTATTGCCTATTCTGATATTAAATCTCCAAATATCTCCAATCTATACTTTACCTTTTTTTACCCTGTTCTCGGTGAAAACAATCAAAGTTAATATCCGGAGGCTAATACAGAATTTTATTTTTAAATGAAATAGGTTTTCTGGAATCTATTGGGCTGATCAATCAATTATTCACCGCGCTTGAAAGCTACGCTAGAGGGAACACCGGATCATATTCATAAATAAGTCAAACCGGGAGCACCTTGGCCCCCGTAGGTTCCGCAATATCTTTTCCTCCCTTAGGTTATTCTACGACACGCTGATTGTCGATCTTTCTTCTAGCGGCAATAATCCATACCGAAGAAGAAAGAAATATATTGGTTATTAAGGTGGGAGTTCTTGTTGGTCTTAACGATTCTCCTCAGGGCAATCTCATTTCAAATAAGACGCAATAAGCAAATCTTTTGGTACACTAATTATGTCTACCCTACAGCTGGCAGCAGGTTGAGCTGTTGTACGGACCAGCATTATTCTTCTTTCGAGAAGAAAAAATAATATATAACTGTACACACATCAATAGAGCAGTTTTTAGCTGGATCTCCATGTTTCTATGTATTGGAATCTCGGTTATTAAATGAATACATAGTATCCCTCTACAGGCAATAGAACACAGAATATTTTTTTATTGCAACGATGCCTTCCTTGTGGAAACTCTGTATCAGAAAAATGACAGAGGCGTAAATAGATGCGGCCATGTTCCTTTTTCAAAATAAGACTAGAATGATTTTCTTCTTACATGGATTTTTAGTCTATTCATCAACAATGAATAGAGCTGATCACCAACATTTGTTTATTACTAATTTCACTTAGTTTTCACTTAGTTTTGATATAATGAAGCATTTATGATTGCTGATATACATGTTCCTTACATGCCAACCTCCACTAGGGCTTTGGAGGTAGAGTGTCACTCGTGCAACTGCGCATTCACACAATTCTGCACATGCACAGTATGCAGTCTCCAGGGCCGGTTGAAATAAGGACCGCTGGCTTCGGGAACGTGGGACGGAGGCAGAGCTGGGACGGACAGCAGGATAGAGGGGCATGAATTGGTTGGGAGGCTTGAATGTTCTTGCCCTGCTATGGGGGAAAAAAGCGGCCAAAGCATTTTAAGGCCGGCTACTGCTAAATGATGGATGTGCAGCCGCCATCTTGCTACACCATAATGCTACATGAACACACTAAGTACCGATCTTACTGCCTTGGGGTAAATGCTCTTAAAAACACAGAATGCCCCTGTAACTAACGAAGGTCCAAGGGTAAAGACTTAAAATACTTTAATATTGTCATAAACAACCATTTGTGTGGGGAAGTCAACCAAAAATCACGCGTGCCTGTAATGGCTGCCTGCAGGTCAACAGATAAAATGACATTTATTGGAACAAAATTAAACAAAGCCCACTCTTTTTCGCTTTTATTTATCCATTACTATTTACAGCTCTGAACGACATGATACTTAATGCTCGAAGAAAAATAATAACTTTTACATTTGAACTTGCAAAAGTTGTGGGTTTTTTTTAATTTTTCATAATAGGTGATAGTTTCATCAGTTTTAGAAAATGGGACATTTCCTATGTGGAATTCGAGGGATAATAGCGGAGGAGTCAATGTTGCTGTTGCCTGCTCAAATCTAAATTGACAACAATGAATTGGGTTCTTGGAAAAAATCACCCTCCAAATGTGTTTTCCCTTATGTATGCCCCCAGAGAAATGTAAATGCCCCCCCGTAGCCATCCATGACATGCGCCATTCAGAATGCAAATTAATGGTTCTAAGCTCATTTACAAAAAAATTACACAAGATTCATGACTGAGAAGAAGTGAACAGGAGGACACAATATATCATAACAGACCTCATTTTAATGCTAGTGTCTATTTAAATTGGCCAGCTAATTGACAGTTCATTATCTCACTTCTTTATTAAGGTTAATATGCTAATGATAATGGGTTTCTTTATTATGACTAATATTTAATGAAGTACAAATGAGGACAGTTGACTGGGACAGTTATGAGACTGAATTTCTTTGTAACAGAAATAACCTACTGACAACCCGGAGAATTTCTTTAGTCGGTCCTCACAGTAAACTAAATATGAAATAAGGTACGTAATGGAATATTAATAGAAGAATCTACTCCCCTCACTTTATATTTCTCAAGACCAGTGACATTATCTGCATTAACTTTGATTACATTCAAACCATCCTTACCCAAGCAGCCACTCACATTCCATCTCAATCCCCGTCTACTTTCTAATAGACTGTAAGCTCACAAGAGCAGAACCCTCTCTTTTCTCTGTACTCTTACGTCTTGTGTGTGCTCATGTTATTTTCAATTTAAAATGTATATTTAAACATTTATTCTTTGCACATTGAGCTAGAAATACAAAAACTGCTGGTATCAGATAAAACAAAAATGTAATGCAAAATAGAATGTAAAGATTATATCCCCTACTGGTTTTTCTATCAAAACTACCAAAAACACCCTAGTAGCCGCCACTACATGCAAGATGTGTATTTAGGGAAAAATCACTGGATATAGGAGGATTTTTGGTCACTGTTGATACAGAAATAAATGTATGTTTGTGACTCAAAGAGTGAGATGTAGACACCACCAGACACCACTTATGGTCCATGTGTCAGAAGACCCCTTGAGGGATTCACGTCATATATAAAGTCCCAAAACTAGAACTATTACAAGAGTAAAAAACACAACAGTGGCAACATTTTAGAAACAACCAGATTCCACATCAGACTGAATCAGGTCTTAAGGAGATCTCCATATCAGAAACTTTCTGGTCTGCATGACTATTTCTTTGGTTATGGTTACGAAAAACTCCTACACTTTGGAAGCTTCTGTTAAATCCAGATCAATAAAGGGTTTTACTGTTGCAGAAGCAGTGTTAAAATTTAAATTCATTTGGGATTAAACCATGAAACCATTGGCGTTATCATAAAGGCTTTGCTGGGCTCCTGCTCATAACCAGCGCTCTGAGAGTGATTTATTGAACGAGAAGCTCATATAAGTTTCCCAGCTGGGCAGAAAGCAGGAGTCGGCCTCCTTCATTCCGACAGCAGAATAAATAAGTAAATAAAAAAGTTTGGCAGTAAAACCCTTTCCAAGAATATATAGCGCTCATAAAAGATCACTTTAAGCGATCCCTTAAAAAAAAGTCTAATCTGCCTTCACGGAAACAGCTGCCTTGAAGGCATTCTTCATCGACGTCTTCTTCCTTGACTTCACTCTTAAATCATCCGCTACTCAGATGGAAGACGATGCTCTCCCGGTAGTCCTTTGAGGGCATTTGTTCTATGCAGGAATAGAATGAAGAACTCAGGGAACATTTGACTTTAATTCGTATTTATTTTTTCTTTACTTACTACAAGGCTCTTTAGGACCTTATATTTCTTCAATGTTTAAAAGATTAATCGCGGATCGTACATAAAAAGTTTGAGCCTCGCATAACCTTCTTAGAGGTCTCAAAGAGGAGCTGGTAATTCTAAGCTGTTCCAGTTTCGCGGCATTACATTGATTGAAAGAGACAGAAGGCGGTTTAATATCAAAACACTGCTCTCGGGGAACTACAAGTCCTCCCGTAGTAACACGACCACAGGGAGCAATTAATACCCAAACCATGAATGCGGCAAAAAAAAATATTTCTGAGTAGCGTTTGGACATTCAAAGGGTGTTAGGAAAGAAAAATGATGTTATATTTAATCTAAAAAGGTGGAATATTTATCAGCATGCCGGGCTGGCCAGCTGGCACACTGGGCAAAAGCCAAGTGGGCTGGTTGGCCTGTAGGGCCACATACTGAAATTGCAGATAGGGTTCTGTACATCATTTGACGGCTGCTGGTCTCAAAGTGCCAGGTCCACCAGCTTCTACCCTGTCATCTACATCAATGGAAAATATTGTAAGTATATACAGTACTTAGAATACAACCTTGGGATAAAAGGATATTTAGCAGGTGAATTCATAAAACCAACAAAATGTTCTAGACAAAATGATGCGAATGAATAAGTGAAGATCATAGCATTGCTTGCTTTAACATATCTCACTTCAAAAGGTCTTCTGATTGCAATGTAAGTGAGCGCAGGGAAGCAATCACCAGACAAAGGATAAAATGTCATAAATATACAAGATATTTTAATAGCTATCGCTGAAAATTTTATACAAGTGAATTTTATTACTATGAATAGCTGTACTGTACATATATACACTCCAAAATAAATGGGAGTGAATGTAATGTCTATTCTATTCCATTTTCTGACACGTACTATTAAATGTGAGGATCGCAAGTCATCAAATGTTTAAATTGCGTTGAAGACGTTTAAAAATAGTATTTAAAATTAACATAATGCCGGCTTTTCACAACCGGTCCTCCTCCTCTGCACGCTTTTAGAGAAGGAATTTCACTGCGGGTATTTGGAAACCAACTTGAATTCATCTAAGAGTCCCGATCGTGCACAGTATGCAAACTACCTAGAAGACAATTTTATCTAATAAATTAAATCCATAGTTACCCTTGGAAAGTAATTGGGGTTTGTGTAGGTTTCAGGATGATAGCAATGCATATTAATGACCTCCGCATACAGTGAATATTAAAACATATTTCCCCTATCGCTAAGTGGGAGAAATCGCAATCTGTGTTGGCAAAACATGACGCATTAGAAATGGAGAAACATAGAATTTTACAGCAGTTAAGAATCATTCGAACCATAAAGTCTGCCCATGTTCTCATATTTTAGAGACCTTAATCAGTCCAAGTCTGGCAGGGGAGCTGTGTTTGGCCTTGGCCGCTCTTAGGTAATGCCTACTCCTTACTCACGCTACGCATTCTCAGCACACTTTCAACCTCTATTGAATCTCGTCCTGAACCTATATGTGGCTAACCCTACCCTCTGTTTATTCACCAGGAGATGGGTATTTACAGATCCTGAGAATTTTCCAGATATACCAATAATGTATTTAAATATATATATATATGTTAAAAAATGTAACACACTTGCAAACCTACATTAGGAAAACAGGGTACTCATCTAAACTTTCTCCCTTCTCCAGTTTTCAGTACTAGATATAAAACATTTTAAGAAATTAGAAGAGGTTGACCAATCAGGAGGAAGATATTTGGTTGCATGCTACGATGTATCAACGTCTCAGCAGAAGGAGAGGAAGTACATTGCAAATATATTTAAAACTACCATATGGTGCTTGAGAATGTTAACACAGCACAGATCTTTTTATGTTTACTTGTTCAATGATAAATTTACTTTCAAAGTAAAAAAAAGACACCCTCAGCCTTCCAGCCACGAGTACAGAGGTCAGATGGGGTGAGGGGTGCAAGCATCTCCAGATCGTTCCACAGAGAACCAGTAATGGTTACAATGGACGGAAACCTTTAATCTGGGGATTAAATTCATTCTGTAATTGATAACAAAATTACGAAATGGAAGCAATTTCCTATAAAAAGAAACACAAATTAAAACCTCTTTTTAGGTGGGCTTAATGGCGGTCAACAAACATTACCAGATGTTGGAGCCTGATCACCCAAGAAGATGATATCCGGTGCATTTGTGTGATGGAGGGGGAGCAGTTGCCCCACTGAACTTGCTGCCCCACTGGACTTGCTGCCCCACTGGACTTGCTGCCCTAGGTCTGGGGGTAGTCATCCTAGTCCCGAATATGTTACAAATTTAAACCTCTTAGGCCTGCCCTATAAAATACAAAAACTATGATAAAGCATCCGCCGGTACATTCCCTATAACTGTCTCTATGAATTTTTATATTGAGTAAAAGCAATTTAAAAGGAATATATAAATATTGACTCATCTACTGTCAGTATAAGCGTGTGTGTGCTGAGAATAATAGAAGATCGTTTCAGCGGTACAAGAAGTACTACAAGGATTGTGAAAATCCTTCTGGTTTATTGTCTATTACGATCACAATGGCCGTGATTTAGGTGCGGGATTATGTTAGACAAATTAGTCATTCTCGGCGGACGTGGGATGAAGTAATGAATACCTTACAACATGATATTGCTACATTTAGAATTGAGTTGTGGGCAGAGTAATACAGCTTTTGTGCGGGGGGGGGGCCTGATGAATAATCCGTAAAGTCGGCGCAGTAAAGATAACCACTTGTATTGTATTTATCCGACTTCACACGCCGTCAGAATTATTACAGAGCCGCGTGCCCGGCGAAGATATGCCATACAATGAAATCTCTCCTTTGCAGAAGATACCACCTGCCTTCTCAGAAATTGTCAAAGCCTTTTCTCCAGCCAGTTAAGGATTTAGCGGGAAGAGAATGAAACCTTATTATATAGGATTCACCACTTCCTAGAGATTGAACCCCAAAAAATGGCCTGCGCTCACTATGCCATATAGCTAATACGAACTACGGTCCTTCTCAACATAAGCTGATATGTCCCATCTTATCCGATGAATGGTGGGGATACCCTAGCTCAACATGAAAAAGCGAACAGTTGTTTCGTGTATGTTTGCGCCTTTAAGAACATCCTCAATGGTTTTGAGATGTAATTCTTCGTGTCATCTTATTAACGGTGAACTATTAAGTGTTGACCGCAACAAGCCTCGCCAACGAGAACAACCGAGTAGGTCCTATATAATGCATATTAATGCCACTTCAATGGATATGCCAATTTTGCCCTGAAAGGGGAAAAAAATCCTTAACAAAAGACAGCCATTGGCTTTAACAATAATCCCTGGATTATAGTATGATGAGTTGACCATGGCAAGGCTCCCCTACAGAAACGGCTGAGTAGGTTCTATATAATTCATATTAATATTCTGAAAGCTACATTTTACATCTCGTGACTGTTTCCCCCCCAAAAAAATCACTTTTCATTGAATAAACCCCATTTATCTCCAGACCAAGACCAAGCCCACACTGGCCATCCGGATGAACACCTTTATGACGTCGTTTTCTTGAGAAAGAATAATAAATGTGGTGTGAATCAAGATGCAGAAATATGGAAAGATAGATATATCGGCTCAATAAAATATTTAAAAATAATAAACCTTTAATAATGAGGCTAATGACACTATCGTATATTTAAAGGTGCGACCCTTCTCCCTCGCCTTAACATTACCATAAGTAATTGCATGGATAACAGGTTTTAATGGAATATTTAAACACATGAGTTTAATGAGCTCGTAAACTAAATCTTTAAAATATTCAGTAGCTACCAATAAACCCCTTTTTTTTTGCAGCACAAATAAAAAATATGTTTTTTTAATGGCTGCACTACGCGATGTACTTTTATTAGTGGTATACAATAAAAAAAATACTAAAAATATTAAAAATCTTGGTCCGGTAAATTGATAACATGATAGAGTAGCGGTGAACTTTTTTAAATACTTGACAACCAATAAATATAAAAAGTCAGAATCCGGGGGTGTTATTATTAACATCTACGCAAAGAAAATTGTGCTATGAACCACATAAATCCTTTGAGATATGTCAATTTCACACATCTCTTGTAAAAAAGAATCACACTTTCTTGAGTTCAAATTATCTTTCACGCTCAAGGTCAACAAATCCAAGGAAAGTTTCTAATATCTTTTTTTATTTTTATAACAAAACAAAGTAAAATCACCCATTATACAGGAAGTAAAAGGTTGCGCAATAAATTATAACTTACTCTATTGTCGTTTGATACATTTTTGATCATTCTTATAAAAATTTCACGTGCATTTCATTCTGAATTATTTAACGCCTTAGACGACCTCTAGTTTAGCTTTGACTTCATTATGACTCTGGCCAACAATCTCTCAAAAATATCATGGCATATCATATGTTCACTACTGGTTTCTATACTTTATTGAATATGTGTTTATAATGTTTATAGGTGTTTATAGTTTGTTAAATAAAATGAGATTTGAGTTACATTTCCTATTTTTAGCTCCACTCTTTTATTTTTTTCTAGAATACGCTTGAAGTCTTTATGAAGAACTATACTCGTTATATTTCAACATTCTCCCAGCTCTTTGTAGAAGACAGACTATCCTAGCACCACCAGACTAATCTAACACATTCTCTCTCTCTTTATTATTCTCTCGGCCCTCACTATTTTTTCTTTTATCATTCTTTTTCTTACGCTCTACTCAATAAGTAGACTTTAGGAGGACACAGTAGATCAACAGGGCAGGTACCAGGGAGAAACGCAGAAGGCAGGGGCAGGGTAGCCAATGTCAAGCATGGTGGATCCATGCAAAGCTATTTATGTAGTCTTGAAAATATATGGGGGAGGTAGGTGAATTAAATATAATAATATAATATATAATATAATATATATATAATATTAATGAGTTGAGTGTAGAGAAGACCCTTTCCATTAAAAAGACCCTTTTTATTAATTAGTGATAGTTTCAGCTACCTCCTCCAGCATCCGACCTATTGACCTGATATGTGACCTGATCATCGAAATAGGACATTATAGCCACAACCATGGCTGAAAAGAATGTGCCAAAAATCTAGCCAATTACTATTATGTAGAGAATGTTCACAAATAATTCACTGAAAGATCGATCACAACAGGAAACGTAGCATTATTGTTAAATAACAAAGGTCGCAGGTGTAGATTTTTAACATGTCCACAAACACCCAGGATTGATTTACTTTCCTATAAAGCTATGTCCAGGTAATCAACGTATAGTCTCACCGTTCCATTTTATGAAAAAATCCATTTTATTAAGCATTTACAAGCAGTCTCTACAATAGATAAAAAAGAACAGGTAGATAATTTATCACACGGGGCAGATATATGCGCAGAAATACTAGAGATCTATCAAATATACCAGAGAGTATAGAAAGAACAGAGAGCACAGCATGAAGATTCTTATGGACGCGTCATGTAATTCCTTATGGAATATACTCTTATCTTATACAACCCTAATATATTATACAGTTACCCTATTCCTTGATAATTTCTCTTATAATATCCTAAATAGCAGAGAAAGGGGATATAATCTACATCTGTGAACAGCATTTATTTTACCCAATTAAAATGTAATTTTTGTACTAATTATTAGTTCTAAGTTAATTTACACATTTTTATGCAAATATGAATAGTATTCTTCAATCATAGAGTGCGTTTACAAGTAATTAATACCAGGTACATATGTTTGTCACTCAAGGATGTACAGTGTGACTTAAAATGACAAATGTGGAAAATTAAGGTTTAACTCACATTCTAGAAAAAAAAATGCCTTTTTCATGTTATCTTAAGATGTGTCAGTCAAACAAATGTATGTATTTCCCATGGACCCGACACGAGTGAGTCGGGGACCAGGACTAAAGCGGAAGAAGATTATAACTGTCAGCTTTTATAAATGTAGGGGCATCTTAAAAATAATTGTCATATAACTTTGTACCTTCTAGCTACCCCACTGGGAAAACCGTGCTTGATGTGACAGAATATCTCAAAATGTCACAACAGGAAAAATACTTTTGAGAAAAACGCTGCACGGAACATGCTGTATTAACGATTCTGGAAAACGGGTGGGTTGTCATAGTGTAGGTTTTTGGCAGTATCAATATTATGTACCGTGCGTTGACTATGGAGATTAAAGGTCAACACTGGAATTGTGTGACAGCCAGGTGATTCGCGTGACATGTAAGAAAAATGAATAACGAGTAACCTTTTGATAAACTAAGATATATTATATTTTTCTTGTTTTGTTTTTTTTCCTGATTTTGAAGGATGGGGGTTTTCACTGTGCATAGAATTCCATATGTTATTCACATTGATACATCGCTATAATATAACTTTTATTATAGCCAAAATATTGGCTTGCTGCTGTACTTGTATAACTAAACATAGCATCACAATCACCATTACTTCTCCCGAAGACAAACCAATCCAGAGCCGGACTCACAAGCTTACACTCTAGGCACTGATATGAATAAGCATACCTGGGAGCGCTCTAGATATGTTCCGGAGGCTCCAGATACGTTCCACGGCTGATTTCAAGAGCTTTGGCCAAGTCCTGAGAGTTCCAGGTAAGCGGAATGGTGATTAGTTTTGCCCACTCCTTTCCAGGCCCTGTCTTTTCTCCTTTTGTCACCTACCCTGACTCCTTCCACGTTCTATATAGTCAGGGGAAGGGAAAAGCTGTGGCACATCAAGCTAGGGGAAGTTCCCAGGTCCGCCAGTGCTGAACCTTTAAACATAAAGTCTACATGCGGCAGAACAGTTGCAATAATCTGGCATCTTTAGTTAACTTAAAATGTTTTAAAATCAAAGACAAGGTGATTCGCATGTGGATTTTCTCGGATACAGGATGTTCTCGTATGAGCATGTGCAGCAGTAAACTGTCTTCCCCCAGCCAAAGTCTGTGTTATTTATAATCATCCGTGAGAAAAATGATTAAAATACGTGAATAATCTAGTCTTTAATGCCGGTCATTTTACATTTTGTTCACATTACATTTATCTAGTCTCAGTGACATGGAAAGAGTTCATACATAGATGAAAGGCTTATATTTTCTTTTTCCCCTTCAAAGGCTTCATCCAATCTCCAAGTCTCCCATAGGGTCCTACTGTCATTGCTATCAGTTTAACAGCTAGGGGTGATTTCAATGGACTTTATTAACTTAGAATGTCGAAAAGCTATAAAAAGAAGCTCGGAAAATGATAGCGTGTCCCTTTTTTCTAAATTAACTTTTTTTTTCATGTGTATAAAATCATTACCACTCACAATATCATTAACAACTTTCACCACAAAAATTATAAACGTGCCAATGATAAATAAACTATGTATTAAAGATGAAACTTTCTGCGAACGCTATTTTAAATCTAAAACATAAAATTTTCAGTCAAAATAAGATTAAATATGCAACGTGAATTAACATGCTTTCATTACAGAATGCGTGATAGAAACATTAGCAAATATGGGTTACAGATGGCATAAGCAGGAGATTATTTCAAACAAATGGTTGTTTGTCTGAATTTTAATTTTTTTAATGTCTAAATTGCAAATAAGAGTAATTTTCTGTTTATTTTAACCTCCTCGCATATTTCATAACAACCTGCTGCACCGCATAGGATCTTCAAAGTATGCGCAGAATAAATGGTTTCCCACCCAGCCAGCAAGAAAGGACTATAT
>VKOC01000008.1:12987835-13014537 GCA_009364415.1 Spea multiplicata | reverse complement strand
TTTTTTGGAGATTGTCACAGTTAAACAAATGTTATATATTTCTCCAAACTGTATCATCCGTTGCAAATTCTCTAATGTTTGAAGAATTGGACCTATGCCCATTTTATAATCCAGCAAAATGTATTTTTTAGCGGTCAGTTCTGGTACTTTGCAAGAAAATTGCCTCTAATCGAAGCCGAATAGACGCAATAATGTGTGATAAAATCCCTCACCACTTATATAAAACAATTACCAAAAGAATAGTGACTGAAAAAACCATGGGATATTTAAGTAAAGATGAATGCTATTGGTTTTTTTTTTTTTTTATAATGAAACCCTACCATCATCATCTTTTCTTTAATTCTTTAACTACTTTATTTTTGGTAGATTTTTTATATTTTTTATAAGTTTCTGGCTGGGTTGTTTTCTAATTTTTTTGGCCCAAAATCCTGCCATTTGAAAAGCAGTTGCAGAAAGCCTTCAGGAATAATATTAGCGATCATCCTTTATCAGAGTGCTTCTGTTTACCAAATGGAGCCATCTGTACAATAATTCAGAGTCAAAATCTTCCTTCAGTTCGGTTTTACGAGGTAACATTCAGAGTGTTTCTACAGCGTAGCGAACCTTGCTTATCTATTACTGATCCGAGACCTGGGATTTAGTTGTTCATCTGGTAAAGCATCACAGGGTTATGGGAAAATAAAAACAGAAGGCCTCATTATTACTCGGCGAGTTGGATATTTTATATGATTAGGCTTATAAAAATGGCATGAGTGCGCATTGATATAAATACATATTGACAGCCTGCATGGTCTGTGTATGTGGTAAATAAAGTTTATGGAACGTGAAAAGAATCACTTTTTATATATATACGTACAATCTGTAATACCACCGAGACGTCCATCTTATAGAGTTTTATCAGGTGCACTGTTTTGTCTGCCGTAGATTAAATTAACTCTTGCAACAGAGATTGTCACCATGTATTACATACGTAATAACACGCTGCGTTAAACAAAAATATTCTGTTACTATCTCTTTTTACGTTATTTTGTTGACTTTTTGTTGTAACAACACTAGGAAATTCCGATATGATTGTTATGTAATAACAGTTTTTCCTAATGTGATTTTTTTTTTGTAATTTTTGTAATCTTTTTCAGAAGAAAAGCCATAGATGGTACATTTTGAAAGTTGGTTAATGTATACCAACTTTCAACCAATATAAGTCTAACACAGCTTAATTTGGCTGCTGGTGGTTTACCATTTCATAAGAAATTACTCCTGGGGCTACAGGTTAAAAACTGGGTCCCGTAGTTAACTATTGAGGACCCTACAATGCCTCATTCTTCTACTTTTGACTTTTTGGAAAGTTCTGGGAAAGCTGCAGAATCAAACAAGGGTCTTTTGTTTTTTTTCAGTCCATCTTCATTGAGAAGGGCCAGACTGGGGATGACGAGGTGGCTCTGCCTGTGTGGCCGATGGCTTAATAAGTGGTCGCGCAGCTCACTTAGATAGGATGAGTATGGAGCGCTGTTGGCCAGAATCCCACCAGGCATTTGTCCAGTGTGCAAGTCCAGGCCTGACATTGAGTTACAAGCCACATCTTTTAGACTACATGTTATTTATTTGAGCCAAAGTAATATTTTGATTGGTGTGAATGAAGCAATACAATGATACAGGTAAATCATATGTTATAATCAGTTGGAATAGTTATGATACAGAATTGCATTTTTTCTTGGCCAAGCAAATCGAGAGAGAATTTAGGCATGCTGTTTCTTTAGTGTTAAACCAGATCGATACCATTCCTGGCATATAGACATTCACATGGCTGCTACATTTTTGCGAAGGTTCCAAGTTTGCAGTGTCACATCACCCCTTTGGAAATAATTATGTCATTTCTAACCTAACTCTAACGAAACACCTGCAAATGATTGCTGTATTGCCTATGGACATTTACAGAATGCAGACCCTCAACATCCTAAAACTTGCTGATCTAAGGAGAAACTTTTACCATTCTGCACATCACTAAGGCAAATGTATACATACAGCGATGTGAGAAGAACAGTGAGATATCACAGTAATGCCAATTCCCATTCAAAGATTCCAAGTTTAAATGTTTCCTTAATATACAAATTACAGGCATTACCCAGAGGATTAGCATCTTTATAATGCAATTTCTATTTTCCTATGGTTAATACATATTTGTTTCTGATCAGCACTTTTGTATGTCATAGTGATACTACTAATAAAAGATTAAGATTATCAGATGGGGCATTGAGAGGCTCTTTTTTTATACGTCCAAGCAACACAGAAATTGGAGATCTGTGTGGATATTGTTGGTGGATCGTTCTTAATCTCAATGGGAATTAAGTTGAGTTTGGGTGTAGAGTCTACTCAAAGATGGATGTCAATTGAAGCCAATGGGCATGCCAAAAGGACGTTCCGGGGCAAACTGGAAAACGTGGGGCCAAATCAGCAACTAGAGCCTAGGAGGCTGCACCAGTGGTCAATAGCGAACAAGTAGCAACGACAGACCCAAAAAGAACGCAAGGACAACTCACGGAAGGGCCAGGAAATTGAGATCAAAGTGCAAGCCAAATGAAGGTCAGGAGGAGGCCAAAGATCAATCTCAGACAATAGGACACAAGAAGCCATTAGCAATTATCAAAATGAAGTGCACAGACACAACTACAGAATGGCTGAACACTAGCTCACGGTGTCCAGGATGACTTTTCAGTTGAGAAGGGTAAGCCACACCATCTAACATGTACCTCCAGGAATTTCTTTGGCAGTTGGAGCACCGGTGACGTCCGCTCATGTACACACCACCTACGTGTCTCTCTCGCCACTCTCTCGATACTAAAGGTGTGTGAGCCGTAGCGACGCGCATATGGCTGGTCCTGGATGCTCCCCGCTGTAATCCTTCAGAATGTTAGCTGTTATTCAACATCACCTATATTACAAGAATACTTAAATAGTAAATATGACCTTTCTTTCTTCTTGTTTTATTTTGTTATCCAGGGAAAAAAAACCCCACAAACCTATTGATTCACTATTTTACTGCCTGTTCTAATTGCAAGAAAACATTTCACTGTACAAAAAGTAACATTCTTGTAATGGCCGGGTTCACAGAAAAAGAGCAGATCTGTCACAGAGGAGCCACCCTTTTCATTAAGACAATATAAAGGTATAAAAAAAAAACCTGTGGATTGTGAGCACGATCCATCGCAGATTACGGAAATCAATGCCATTTGTGACCTCAATAATCCTTTGTTCATTTTCAAAAGGCCCATATCCACAACCTACACTTAGAGAATGCCAGATAAAGCCGGCACATCTCTAAACTGGCATTTGATTGCCAAAACTGTCAACAATCGCACAACGCACAATTCATACGTCCAAATAAGCTTCACCGTACCATTGGCAATGTGTAATACAAGGAGCGTCAGGGGACAAATAACCCCCTTTTTCTGTTTAATCATAGGCATTAACTGAGAACAAGAGAAGACCAATAGAACACCCCAATAACCGGGTCATTTCAACAGAAAGAACGCATTAATTTTAACGTTGGAGCGTTTATTCATAACAGTATTTTTCTAGATAAGAAACATGAACAAGTGTATTAAAAACAAATTACAAAACAACCCTTATTGGGTGTTTAATTAAAGGGGAAACACATACGAGGCATTAACCCATTAAACGACTGCTTTTGGCTCTTTCATGGTTAAAGATTTCATTACATGTTGTTACTCATGTTAGCGTCCCTGAGAGCCAGTCACAGCGCTGAAGGCACCATGGAATGGAGAAACAGACAACGACATCGATCTTCATGAAGCCTGATGCACATGGCTACATTCCTCCGTCCATAATCCGAGCATACAAGGCGATTAAATGATCAGCGCTATTACCTTTAAGTAATATAAATCCACGAGGCAGCCACTCAGAACACTACCTGTCAGTGTGGCTGAGCCCGGAGAGAACATTACTATTTTATGCGTAAAAACCACCTGATTTATAGCAAGAATTAAAAGTGCCATTGAAATTAGCATTCGCAAGGAGCATTTATGTCACAATTTGGAATTATGTATATAAAAAAAAGCATTCTATGTAAAAATACTAATCATTTAAATTATACCCAAGAAAAACAATAAAAAAAAATTTAAATTATTATTAAAAATGGGCGAAAATTTATAAATCTTTTTCCAGTTGGCATTAAAGAGAATATTGTATTATTTTCATTCTCTTTGCAGTAAGTATCACAGGAATAAAGTATTTATTAACTTACAGGGTGGTGGATAATCGGAATAGCTAATAATTCTGGGTGATGTTCTTGAAGGTCATATAATATATTGGCAGGGCCGGATGAACAACGGCGAGAAATTATTCCAAGACCTCTCAGTACTTACAGGTTATGGCAAATACTACTAGACTGCAGCTCCCTCGCTGATACTTCCTACCGGAAAGCAGAGTCATTTCCATCCACGCAGCCCAGTGCGCTCAGCTATATAAATAAAAGATAATAATAATAATAATAGTTATGAAGGACGACTAGATGCGAAGGACATCTGGCAACCAGTGGATGTGGTAAGTACCTTGAGAGGGGGGGGCAAGAGGGGCCTTTTAGTAGCGCCAATTAAAAGCAAAAGCTTCAAACGAATAATCTAGCAAATAACTTTGTTTTTTTCTCTCTAAAACTCCAGCGAGTAAAGTATTTGTTCATATAGTTATAGTGCGTTCATCATTGCAGGACTTGATTTACAGTCATAATTTCACCAAGCAGATGGTAAAATGCCGTAGATGGTAATGAATCACACAAAGTACGCCGTGAACATCCTCTCCATTCTCGCAAAAGTTTTTCCTGCCCAAAGAAATCACAGGAGAAGTCGATTAATCAGTAAATCTTAACTGCCATTCGCATGCTTAATCTAGAAATACTGTACCGCTTGATTATATGCAAATGAAAGAGTAGATTTATCAATGAAGAGAGATTCAGAATGTAGAATTCACAGATTCATCTATAACAATTTAACATTTTTTTTAAATCACATAAATTTTACCGGTTATAAAACATCAAAAACTAGATGAGCAATTCCAAAACTGATAAAACTAATAAAAAAGTGCAAGCAGGTTTTATTAACTTTTACCGGATACTCCATTTGCACTTCCATCGTAAAATAACAATCCTTCAATAGGAACAGTAAGGGAAATAATGGATTCACCTTCTGTCATAGAATATACAATTATATACGATTATGGAATATAAAATTATATAGAATACTCGCATAAATTCAAGAATATGCTAATTTATGGATGGACATTCTAAAATGTCTTTGAGTCTAGACATAAAACTCATGTCACGTACTATAAACGTGATGGGCATGACATCACTGACCAAAGAAACACATTTTTGACCTGAAAACACGAGAACACAAGAAGTAGTTTAAGTTTCTGCCATTTTTTTTTAAATATTTCTGAAATTCTGGCAAATTACTACTGGTGAAATCTGCAAGTTGATATTCAAGTTTTCCGGGCTACAGATATAAGCGTTTTTGTGGGTGGTCTTCATAAAAATGTTAAAGGCGACAAGGTATTCTCAAATAGTCAGAAGGCAATTTTACTTTTTGTCCAGCTTTACTTCAGGCGCATTTTATTATTTTTGGATTCATTGTGGGAAACACTTTTTTTGTATCTGCTTTAGAGGAGTTAAAACATCCTTACTGTTTTCTGATGATGATGATGGGAGACATAGAATTTGACGGCTGATAAGAACCATTGGGCCAATGTATTCTGCCCATATTAACCCCTTAAGGACAATGGGTGGTCCCTAAACCCATTGAAAACAATGCGTTTTGAGCCCGTACATGTACAGGCTTTGTTATTAAGGGGTTAATTATGGGTTTTATTATGCAAGCTCTTCTCTAACCTGGATAAGCGAAACCTGATGGAGAAACTCCATTTTTTAACCCCTTAATGACAAAGCCCGTACATGAATGGGTTTAGGGACCGCCCATTGTCGTTAAGGGGTTAAAAAGCAGAGATGAGAAAGGGAACTGAATCAGAAAAATTACGAGGAACATGGCTGCCATGGAATAAACTTTTTGAGAGCTGACAATAATGGTCCGTTCAGCCGTGATTGAATAAGCCGCATAATTTCTATATTAACGAGTATGACTCATTTCTAACTTTTAATTAATCATAATATAGTGCGGTTTCATCTGGGCCCTTGAATTGCATTCTATCATTTGCACATTTTGGTACTTTAATAACATTAAGTGCTTTTGACATAGGACATCATTTAATGTCATATATGATTAAATCAATGCGTGGTGCCATCTGCTCCCATGGCAGCATCGAAGATTCATGTTACGTTTGCCATCATTTGCATGCTAACGCCATATGATATTAACCCGTTGTGTACGGAAAATGAAATGCCTTCATGGGACACAGATATGGACATATAAATTATAACATGCAATATCAACAAAAATCTTACTTTTTGTCTTTTGATATGATTTATGGGATTATGAATTAAGTGAATAATTAAAAAAGAAAATAGATATTAGGGCGCCAAGCCCTGGCAGACATGCAGCCCGTAGTGCTGGACTGAATTTCCCCGAAGGCCATCACCCTACTTACCTACCTTAAACAAAAAATCTAAATGTTGATTGGCATTGAAAAAAGTAAAGAACCCCCCCCCACAAGTTGTTGGACCCATCAATTACAGCCATAACATCAATGAGATCAACCTCCAATTTACATGTACCCTCCTAAACACAATCCCTTCCCACTTTACGTCATAAAAGAACATCAACGCAGGTTGCAATTGCACCAAAATATGGGAAATAATCGACCAATATTACCAAGATGTTGCCATTCCTTTTCACTTGTCGGGCACCCTACTCGTTATTGGAGATTTGTACGAACGCAAGAAACCAGCAAATTTAATTAAAAGTTTGTACAAATCCAAATGCAAAGGTCTAGTGAATAGGGACACAGCTAAAAACTCTAAAAATCTGTAAAGTGCCCAACGAATTCTACCAATTAATCAACCCCCCCAACCCCTATATGTTCAGTGGGATCATAGGGTTAAGATAAATTATTCCATTGGACGCATGAACTCAACTGGTGCCCCCCCATCCCATGCCTAATAAGTAGGGTTTAAAGGACCGAAACTACGCCCCCCCCCCATAGACTGCCCATTGGCATAGGGGGTTTAAATTGGCAGTCAAACTTTTGGAGAAGCACTGAGCCCAAATGTTAGTATCTGCTAAATCATTCATGTAATGTAGAGGTTATTATTACTACCATTGTGCACAATGTGCAACACAACATTCTCAGGTATTTACTTATTTATTTGTAGAGTGCGTTACATTAGGTGATATCTAAAAATTGCCGGGTCTATGATCACCACGGAACCATTTTTTATTATTTTGTTTCAATTGTTTGTAACCCAATTTTCCTCATGAGTTAGCCTTGCAAACCAAAGCCAGACTCGCGTGGTTTTACGCTCGGTTCCAGGTTTTAGCTCAGCAAGTCACAAGCAGAAGAGCAAAACAATAAACGCGCAACGCCATTTATGAAATCATAGATTTTAAGATATATTAGCATCTCGGTTCTACGGGGACGTGATAATTCCTGTTAAAATTCGCATATTTGCATTGCAAATTATTTATACTTTATGAATCATTTGAATAAAACAATGTGTTTACTTGAAATGTAAGTCGGTAATATTCCCTTTTGTACAAACTCCAGCGTTCTCATCATTACGTGTCTACAAATTCCAGCTAAGACAATAAGCTACCAAAACTCTTTGTTTAAGGCGAAAGAAAATAATGATGCTTTACCTGGAAAAAGATCCGCTAGAAACATTTGAATTCTACACAGTGATGGTTAGGGATTTTTGTAGCAAAAATTATGTTTTTCTGATCAATATATTTGTCAGGCGGCTTGGGATGAAAATTGGCCCTGGTGCTTTAAGGCCAACAGCCATCAAATTACATGTATATGACAGAAACGTGTAGCGTGTGGCTGTGCATATCCAGTTGACGGCAACGCTCTACACTTTTGTACTCTCCGTCCATCTGGCCATGTGGATGTAGTCAGTCGGTGGCTCGAAAGGAGGGTGCGCGGGGCTCACAGCCATTGCCCACCAGGCATTTGCCTTATGTGCCAGATGGCCAGTCCAGGCGTGTTGCTATGTACATATCTGACGACGCTTAGAGTCCATCAAACTATTAACGGCTATTAAACTTCAAGTATTTGTTAAGAGCATTTAAACGTAGGCCACTAATGGCTTAATTGCATGAAGATTTCTAGATGAAACACAAGCAAGAGCAATTTTTAGATTAAACAGTCCAAATAATTCCCTAAAATGTGTTAATTATATATTTTAGTGCATATAACATAAAAACAACTAGACTTTTTTTAATGCATGCTTTTGTAACCCTGCAAATGCAATGGAATATTAACTGTAGATGTGATTGGATCTGAGCGGAATTATGTCGAGGTGAAAGAATGGCAAAGTAATTTTTTACAATGGCCGCTCCGAATTTAGCAAAAGCTGTTTTTGTTTTAATTGAATAATTATTCATTAGAATAAAAAAATAACAGTAATCAGTAAAACATAATATTTCGTATAGTCTAATACTATAACTTTAGAAGTTATAGAACTTAGCGCTGGCACTCCATGAGAAGGAGAAATCAAACAGTTCATCGCTAATAAAAACACCTTTATTCCAATCTTCAATTAACATTAAAAAAAGTATCCCCAAAAAATAACGATACAGAAAAAGAACGTACCAGCCGAAAAAGTCTGCTTAACGCGTTTCATTGGGGCTTCCTCCTCAGAAATTTTTACAAATTAACATATTTAACATAATTCGCTTTGACCTTAGGATAGTGTATTTGTTATGATGATATAAACACCCTACCAAGTTTTTCTATTTTGGGGGGGGGGCACAGTTTTATTATATAAATAACACAAAAATCATAAATAACATGTCATCCCTGACAGTGACCGCCATTTTATACTGAAAGGAGCCGCATCCACCTCAGCCACTTAAAAACCAACCCAACTGGAGGAGTGCGTTGGGGAAACCTGTTAAAACATCAAACACGTTTCCCAGGAACCATGTCCTTAGAGAAATAAGAACATAACATATGGCAGTCATTTTCTTGTAACACCTCTGCCATAACCAAATTCCTCTTTTTTTAGCATACACATCATCAGACCACAGATACAGCTGCGACATCCCAATGGGAATGATGAGAGCTACAGACCTGAAATAATAGAAACAGTAAAAAACATAAGGAAGCACACGCACGTAGCATACGGAGGGTGGAAGGGACAATTCTGTTACATCCACTTTACCGGCTTATGTCCATACCTGGGACTCTCTGAGTTAGACCCAGAGATTGCCGGGTGAGCACTGCTTCTCTGGTTCTCCGTGTCAAGACCTAAATCCTCCAGGTCATGGGAGCGGGGTCTTGACACGCCCCCCCCCAATTTTCCTTTAAATGGGGGTGTTTCCCGCTGCCGTCAGTGGGAACGCCACCAACATCAGTGGGAACGCCCCCGATGTCAGCAGGATCTTCCATTAACGTTGGCGGGACCGCCCACTGACGTCAACAGTACCTCCCACCGACGTCATGGGACCGCCCGCCGACATCAGTGTGCAGTCCTGGCCACGTCCCGCAAGGGAAGGCTCCGGGTAGCCGGAGCCAAGAAGTTCCCAGGTATGGACATATGCACATAAGCCTAATTTCCAAACACTTCCCCTGCCATGTGCCTCTCCACCTAAGCAATGCTCTGTTATGGGGCTCCTGAAACAAATCAGAATGCACGGGTCTAATTCCCAGTCTGACCCTGCAGCCAATGGAAAGTCACTGCTGATTGGACCATTCCCATTGGTTGTTATGCTGACAAAACCCCTAAATCTTTGCACAGGAATCTTTCTGAATACATAATTTCCTATATATATATATATATATTATATTATAATATATATATATTATAATAGCATTAGCGATGTTTTGTCTTTACCCTTTTAATGGTTCCATTTATTTCGACAGAAAATTGCTACAAATACAGAAAAGCTTTTCAGCGGTGTTTTATATTTTCCTAAATCGTATTTCTTCCCATTTACAGAGCGTGATTAATGAATCATTGACAGTAATGAAGAAGTAAACAACTTTAAGAGGGTATTGTCGTGCTCTACGTGTGATTTTTGTCATCTGTATTACCTGTTTAAACATTTTTTGTGTGTGTGGCTTTGCGGAAATCAATAGCCATTTGTTACGGGCTCTCATCAAATGCAATTCTTTATTGTCATGTTGATAAATAATAAATCTTGCCCGTGTTTGTTTTCTTAAATGTACTTTACAATTAAGTTACAGAGGATATTCGCACAGCAGGCCATTAACTGAGGCTGTTTTCCAGCATAACTATTTGATCAATAGCGGGAAAGTTTGAGAAATGTACAAAGTCTTAGCAATCATAAGGAGCTGTTTTCTGAGATACACTGAAAAAAAAGTAGGCATAAAATAGTAAAAAAAACATCAATGCTAGAGCGACACGCTTTTGGCAATCATAAGGAGTACAACTAGATTTTTTGATGGCATATGACATATCCTTCCTCAAAGGGGTGTTCCGGGGAAAGAAACAAGTACTTTGAAAGTTTTAAAAAAAGTACCCTTTGGAAAAGCTGCAGCTACAGAGCTGCAGCTTGCCACTCCCTCCATAGCCATAGACCCCCCTCCCAGTATCTGCTGAGCCAGTGCTCAACTATCATATACATTAATTGCTGTCCATTCACAATATGTTGTTTTTTTGTGAAAGTACATAAAATGCAGCCTAATGCAAGTTAAATAATAATTTTAAAAAATATTTTTTAACATAAATGTTTCCCTCTTCTTGAAATTCTCATTCTTGCACTTTTTAAAATCCTTTTATTTATTTGAATGCATCTTTCACTTCCCATCCCCCCCTCTTCTCACCTCCAAGCTACATGTTGAGATACTTTAATATTTAACGCGGCCAACCATTGACCGTTTTAGTAGCTCTCCTTTGAACTCCCTTTCGGAACGACCTCTAACTATTAGTAGCAGAAGGTGAGAGATAGTTCTGTCGCTTTACAGTTCCATGGTCAGAGCTGCCGTAGAAGACTACGTACAGTTCTAGAGACCCCATTTCCAGTAGAATATTGACATTCTGGAGCGGGTTCATGGAAGGGCTACTAAAATGGTGAATGTTTTGTGGTATAAAAGTGTCCGAAAAAATAAACTCTCATACTTTGTAAAATCCCTTTAAATAGTTAAATGTTTCTATTAAATCTCCTTGTTCTCTTCTTTGCTATCGTGTTCCCTAATTCTTTCCTTTAGGTCACGAATTACATTTCGGTAAGTTTTCACTTTTCGTTCACGAGTAGACTTTGGGAAATCTTGAGTTTTGGGAGAGCAGTAGATGCTATAAAAAAATAATAGATTTTGTTAAAGTAAAAGTATCGATTGAACCATAGAACTCTTTATTCGTAATGACTATCAGTAGGTGGCGAACCGTTACGAACGGAGACAAAAGACTGGCAATGTCTCCCTCGACACTCTGCGAATATCAATATAGAGAGTTGAACTTCTATTTACAGGTATTACAGAAAATTAGATTGACCCGACTCTGATGGATTAGTACGGGGAAAAAAATATGAAGTAAGTTCTAATTACTTCAAATGTCTTAAATCCTTTATAAAATTACCTATTCATCCAAATCCATTGAAATTCTAAGCAGTCTAATTCAAACACAAAATTAGTGAGACCTTTAGAGCTTCTTAAAGTGTGAAATATAGCCAACTTTTCCAGGTGCAGAGGAAATAAATATCCCCTGTAAATATTACCTTGTACAATCCATTTAACCCTTCAAGTGTTAGAAGCTAAGCTGCGCTTGTCACACCTAGGTGAATACATTGTAAAAGCCCGTTAACCCCTTCACGACAAAGCTCGTCCATGTACGGGCTCACAATCCATTGTCATTAATGGGTTTGAGGACAACCCGTTGTCCTTAAGGGGTTAATAATTACATTATTAAGGGGTGGCAGTTTCAGGGGGGCTATCTGCCCCCTTCCGTGCCGCCACTGAAAGGGCTGTTACAAAAGAGATCTCTGATCTCCCCAACTGTCTCTTTTACAGTATGAAGACACCACAGGATGCATTACAAGACGCTTCGCCAACAAAGTTCTGAGATATGACATCATATACCGGCAATGAGGTATATGGCTATGGTGGGGCAGCTTCCTTAGCTGGGTCAGGCCTAAGATTTATATAAATATGTATACACATATAAAATATTTAATATATTATATATTTAAATGCCTTTGTTTCGGTCTTTACAGTGTTTTTCTCTAATTTGAAAGTAAATAAATAGCGTGTAATAAAATCACCCATTGTACAGGACTGCAGAATAAGATGGTGATATGTCAATCAATAAATAATAATACAATTTACAAACAGTACATATAGTTAACAATGCAGAAATAATAGGCTATTTTTTGATAGCCCCCTTAGGGCTGTTTTTGTATAATGCAATATGGATACCTGTCTACGGATCCTTCGTTGCCAAAATGGGCAATATATACATATATATAAATATATATATATATATATGTATAAATCAATAAATATGTATGTTAATAAGCTAGGATGGCTGTTCCCATACTTTACACATTCTGTTGATGTCGGCTTATTAAGTATGCTTGACCTAAAGAATATAGGTATTATCATATAATCTGGGAAAATAACAGACCGTCTTTAACAGGTTAAATTAGAACATTTATAATTTATTATTTTTGTTGCCCAACGATCACCCAATTTGTGCTGTTTAAAATAAAATATAAAAGCCTACTGTATATGTTCTTGTGTTTCATAATATATTTAATTTTTTACTGTGAATTTATATGGATCCAAGCACAGCGGGAATAGCCTTTTTTACAGCTCAGTTTGATCAGTATTTGATAAATGCAAATTTTGTGTTTTTTTAAGATTGCCGAGAGACTTTAATCCATTGTTCATTTTATTGAACCAAACTAAAATCATATTTCCGTGACCAACACACGCTCTTTAAAACAACTCTGCTTAGATATTGTCAGTTTAAATAAGAACGAACAGCAGAAAATGATCCTAGAATATGGTTTGGAATAAAAGTTAGTATGAAATCCACTGTTGCATCACTAATTTAAATACTTGCATTTCGAGCAATTTGGATGCAGCAAATCAGAATTTAAATGATGCATAGTTAGTATAAAATAACAATTTATCAGGGAAAAAATATATTGTGGTCCCTTAATGGAGTCTTTAGTTGACTTTGATAGCTTTTATTTGGCCAACATGGAAAAGGAGGTAGAGTTCCGCAGCTTTTGGGACTTCAGAGGACTCTTCAGATGGTCGTTTCTTCATTGCATCTGAATAAGAGCCCTCTAAGGTCCCGAAAGCTCATGTAATATTACATTTTTATTGTATGTTGACCAATAAGAAGTATCAACTTCCCTTGAAGACTCCATACTCTCCAGGATGAATATGGCTATATCCATTTTTCTTATGTTAAGGGATAAATATATAAGTAATACATTCATGTAACAATATCACTATAATATAGAGACTAATGTATGTTTTGCACAGTAAGAGATTATAACAACCTATATTAAAGTGTATCAATTATTAATGTTAACCAATAATTCTACACCAAGCCCAGGTTATCATTAGTAATATTTAGAGAGTCATGCCACTGAATGATTATGTTGATGTGATAATTGTGACCTACGAGACAGCTGAGTGGCCATATTTATTATATTTAGATTATCACATATGATAACAGATAATTAGTGTAAGGGGAGATACTTAAATTGTTGAAGAGCAGTTGAGCCCCGTTCAGTTCAAAGCCTCGTGGACATCTGCCAGCGTCCCGTCACATGAAGTTGACTTGAATCTGTGAGAGTTGATTCAGCAGAATTGACTCACCGTGTCCCCTGTTTAGTCATCAGTTTTAGATTTATAGAACGCATTATCTCAAAGTAAGACTTCTGAATAATTTGTAACAGCTTGCAAGTGCTAAGAGTTATGAGCAGAGTAGTATTTTACAAATAAGCTTACACATGAATTCTATGCTATCTAAAAAGTGATTAATACATGCACGGCCCATATGAATTTTAAATATATTTTATTACTTCATAATACTTGTGGTGATTGAAACTCAAAGTTCAATTGTTTTGAGTTGTGTAAAATTATTTTACTTGTAAAAATGTTTACTAATCACCAGGAACGCATGTGGGTTGATTTGTGAGTTGAGCTTGAGTACTTTTTGTTCATAGAGTCCATTGGATATGCCCACCAAAGACAACAATTACTCCCCATACAAAATGATACATGAAAAAAGGTTGCAAGTCAGTTATAGAATAAATCCAATAACAATACAATCATCAAATACTCAACACAATTGGAAATGCCGAAACATTTTCTTACCCACTATCTTATAATTCTATCGAGAATCCATGTGATAATACAGCCAGACTAATGGCTTTGTTCATTGAGTAGCCTCATTCTGTACATGTTGGAGTCTAATAAATATTGAGGGTATTTACAATTCATTACACGCATGTCTTCTAATGAATGTCAATACATTTATCATATTACCCATTCTTAGATCTAGAGCATGCTGTTGCAAAATAAGAGTGTCAAAACCTTTCCAGTACTTAAATATTTAAGAGGCCACTGTGCTTCTTCCTCCCAATGGTATATAAATGGGAATCAGATATCAGGCCTTGAGTGCAAGAAGAAAATTTCTGCTATTAAAGTAGAAAAACGGTCCTGTGAACTTTAAAAATGTCAACCTGTACCTTAGCAGATACATAATTTACTATTTTGTTTCTATCTTAAGAACACAGTAGATATAACAAACTGCTAGCTTTTTTCTTTCTTTTTTTTTTATATAAATCGATTGGTTCCATTTTGAAAATCTGGTGAACAAACTTAGTTGTATATAAATTGTTGGTTTTAGAAAAAATATAAATCTGATATCTGATACGGTTATTTAAAAACATTGTATCTTTAATGAGAAAATTGGGCTTCTGGCATTCTTCTCCAAGTACGTTTTATTTGAAATGTAGACCTATTGTTTGAAGGTCATCATGGTTGCTCAATCAATACTCACAGGAGACCTGTGATCTCAATTGTCTGCTATGATCTTTTCATTTAAGCACACATTTAGGTCTATTCACTAAAGATCGAATGGCTGCAAGTAGGCAGTGAAGACGAATTTACAGAAGCAACTAACGCAAGTCTCAATTTTCTGGGCACTACATATTGGTTTTCCGCAACGCCCATGAATCCCATGCTCACGCATTCCCCTTCTCATACCACGCACTCATACAAAAAGACAAAAACCACCTCCATGGGGCTACACGCCCAACTATTAATTTGCTCGATTATAAGACAAGGTTTTTTTCCAGAGCAAATGCTCTGAAAAAAACCCCCATTGTCTTATATTCAAGGTCGTCTTCTAATCAGACCTAAAAATGAGGTCTGATTACAAGACTAAGATCCAGATACCCTGCAGCGCTGCAGGGGACCTGGATCCTTCTCTCTGGCAGCCAGTGGAGGTCTATGTGGACCTTCTCTGCTGCCGGCACTTCCTCTGAGGCTTCTATGATGGAGCACCGGCATCACATGGCCTTCCAGTGCTCCACCATAGAAGTCCCGGAGGAAGTGCCGGCAGCAGCGGAGGTTGTCTGTGCTCTTCCCACAGCCGGGAACATTTGCGGGATGCGCACAGACAACCTCCGCTGCTGCCGGCACTTCCGCCGGGGCTTCTATGGTGGAGCACGGGAAGGTCATGTGATGCCGGCGATCAGTATTGATATTTTTATTTGGCTCTGCAAACTATGGTGTATCCTTTGGTCGATAATACAAAAATATACAAACGTACAAAAACGTAGAAATTAACTAAATTTGTTACATCTTGCTATGTAACAAATATATCTTCAAAAATGTAGACACTCACAGGACTTGTAAATCAAAAATCTTATTTTAATAAGAGGTTCACATAGAGCAGATCAATGTTCTTGTATGGGAATGTTCAGTCCCGTATATCTTTTATCAAGATTATATATATCGTGTGACTGCTTTTTCATAAATAAGATAAGCTTTAACTATTCCAGGCCTTCAATACCACTTGGCAGAAACATATTAAATACAATATTTACGTACTTCATTACACATCCAATGAAGTTATATATTATTTATTTTTTAAGCTTGTTTTTTAAACTTGTATAACTGTACAACCTGCACAGTATATATGTATATAAATTAATAGTAATCATTATATTGTTCCTTTTTACAATTTAAACACCTAAAAAAGTTTTGTCCAGGTTTTATGAACACAACCTTTCATTTTTTGATTTGACGAAATATCCCATTCAAAAACACCCTTGCTTAGTCAATCAGAATTTCCATAAGAACCATCTGACGCAGGCAATATGAAATAGTGTAAATCTGATATATTTTAAGAAATATATATTAATAAGTAATAAAACTTTCCATCAGGATTGAATGCTTCAACATTTACAAACATACCGGCTACCAGGAATTTTCCAGATCTGCTAACGTTCTATGGAATGAATTACTGTGACATTTTTTACAAGATCAAATAAAATGATCATTGTTGTTTTTAATATTTCTGATTTATTTAATGAAATGTATCGCTATTATTTTTATTAAAGGACTTTTTCACCCTTGCAACTTTGTATACACAGAATATAAACAGAGTTTATGCATTGTGTTGCTAGAATTAAAAGCCAATGTATAGATCAAAAGAATAATGTTCTAATAGCCTTAGTTGGTCCTTTGTGGACAAAGTGAGATTGTCTTAAAAAAAAAAATCTTTACATGTATAAAATAGATTATTTTATTTGCTCTCTGAAAGCACGCTTGGTATTTTTGGAGCATGTGTGATCTTCAAACGTATCCAGACAACGCCGCCCGTTGAGTCGGGTCTAAATTTAATAAACGCTGAAGCAACAATAACACAACCCATCACATTGACAAGATACATTGTTACGGTATAAGCTGAGCAATAATGGGGTGATTTATTTGTACACTTCTCCATAGATCTAACCATCATTACATGTTCATTAGGCAATAATTGTCATTGATCGACAAGCTCACGTGTTAATAACAGATGAACGCGGAAAAAGGGAGAGGAGAAAAAGAGGAAAGAGTTGAATGAAACATCCAGGGATTGAAACAAACACTTGCCACATCCAATGAGACATATTAATAGGAAAAAATGGAACTATAGATAATTGGATCGTGGATGATTTCCGTTATCTCAGTGTTACTTATCATTACTGTCAAGGGCGGTAGACAAGAGCTGGGGCCTTCTGTATAAGTAATCTTGTTTTGACACCTATCTTCTTCAATTATTGCGGACCCGTGCAACGGCTTCTGCGTTCGGAAAAAAAACAAAGACATTCATACGCAGTCTTTTATTAAGGAAATTTCTCAAAATATAAACAAATATGACTTTCGCTTTGAAACAATGGGATATTGTTTGAGCATTTGAAATGACGCCTACGCGTTGCACATTGTACATTGTCAGAGTGTGATAAGAACACAATTTTTACAATTGGTGATAGACAAGTCGCTACCCAGTACATTTATACTATTATAATTATTTTATTATATAATATATATATATATATATATATATATATTATATTAATATATCGCATCATATTCCGCAAGCGCTGTACAAAGGGTAAAACAAGTATATATCATCTATATATAATATATATATATATATATATATATATAACACATCATTGATTTAGAGAAACATGAGGTAAGGATGGCATTAACAAATAACAAATATTTGAATATTATATAATAATAATTTTCTTGCTTTTTTACTGCATACCAAACAAGCCAGGAACGAGAGATTGGGTCCCCAGGATTCCTTATTATTCAAAGGGGGATGATTGAAGACTTCATTCTCATTAGCAGGAGATGGGGGGAGGGGGGGTAAATAACCTAAAAATTCTTTAATTACCCCAAACCTGCCTCACATGGGGTTGAGGGAGGGGCCAATTGTCAGTCCCCCGTGATTAATAGGGGCGACCATTCTGTTTTTCTTATTTATTGATATATTTTTTCCTTTACAGTAGAGGGGAGTAATTGACTAGCAAGTTACACTGAAACACGCTAGATTGTTCCACCTTACATTTTATCTTAAATTAGTGAATTGGTGAGTAGTCTGCTTTTGAAACTCACATGCACTCGTATATATTCAGATATCTCGTGCATGAATGAATAGATCTATTTGTGTATCTGGTGAGTAACAAAGCGCTCTCATTGATAGATTGTCTCTTCCTCTATTAACATTGTCATGAAGTCTCATAATTCATATCCAAAATGTTATTCTCTTTGAATCTGGCCCCTTCCTACCTGTCATCTACTGCATTTTCTCCATTCGACAAAGATGGAACACTTGATGAATGAATGATACAATGCATGATGAATGTTTGGGGAGTGCATACATATGCGCCTGTTATTCTGTAATTTTAATTTAAGCGCTACTCCTACAAAACACCCAAAGTAATGCATCTTTTGAAAAGTTATATTCACTAACATCTAGGCCATTGTTTTAACTCGTTGTGTGCAGACAATACATGAAATCCGGTATGACCCATTGCCAAATGGGAACACATTCCTTGGGAAGCATCTGAAGGTTACAGTATAATAGAAATGTATTTTTATAAGGTTAGACTGTCCATTACATTGCAGTGGAAATTGACAACGTGCAAGCAGTTAATGTAAGCTCTTCAAGCACATTAACTGAATAGAGAATCTGCTTCATGGTTTCCATGTGAGTTTTTTTTTCTTTCACACTCCTTGTATTTCTCTGCTCTTTCTGCTTAATGGCATCTTCTTTTAAAGACATCTTTTTCAGCCATGGATTATGTAAGGCCAGCACAGTCCTTGCATATTTACTGGGTTAAAGTTGACCCTTCATAATGCATAATGAAATGTGCAAATAGGCTAAAAATTATTCAGGCAAATTAGGGAGCATTTTTTATTTGGAAATGAAATTTGTTGCCCAGTGCCCACATTCACTCTCATTCTCTCACACTTTCATTCCTGTTCTCTCTCTCACAAACGTTTCCTTACCTTCTCTGCCACACTTACACATCTTCTTCCGTACCTACTTCATCTTCTATGTTCCCACTTCTCTTCTATCTTCAATCTGCTATCTCCTTTTTAAAAAATAAACACCTACCAAAGCAGGGAGTTATGCTGCACCACCTTCTGTGTCTGGCTCAGTATATATATAGATGGGATTTACGCTTTACCACTGTGTCTGGCTCTGTATATAGTGATAGGAGTTATGCTGTACCACCGTCTGTATCTGGTTTTGTATATAGCGATGGGAGTTATGGGCCCTTCTATTGTTTACCACAAGGTAGTATCATATGGAGTCAGGGTATAGTATTCGGCTCAGATAACAGAGCTGTAAGGCATACAAATGACTAACACAAAAACTGATTTAAAAAAGAAAACAATGCAATCATTTTTTTTAAAGTTTTTTTACTCTAATATCAGTAATAAAAAAAAATGGTACGCTTTAATATTGGAATATTTGTGTTAAAAAATATATGTGGCGTTTGTAACGATACCAGTGTACGCTCGCATGCTAGTTATGGTGTTGATGTGAGTTATACCACAGGTGACAGGAGCATAGCTCGATAGACACACCGAAATGCCACTAAATGACTCTTTGCATGGTGACCTTTAAAAAGGTCAATATATTGTATTTTTTATAGACAAGAGAACATACCTTTTCGAGTCAATAATATCATTCTTTCCGTGTGATTCTGTGCCATCTTCATGCCGTACTGAAAAGAAAATTCAACTTAACCATAACAGATAGTACTTCTAGGTAGCAAGCTTTACATTAAAATGTAAACCTGCTTTAAAAATAGATATTCCTGTTTTCATAAATTTTAGAAAGTTATTTGATTTTGCCATGTCAAATATTTTTGTTTCAAGTAAAATGTTCTACAAACTAAAATAGTAAAGCCTGTCTAGTGTGAATTCTAAAGGTGTGATATGATATGAAGACAAATACAAGCTAATCAAAAAAATGTTATTAAAAGTCCAGTTGTTCAAGATTAAAGTGCTCTAAACCAGAGGCATATTTGCCTTGGGTACTGCCATAGGCCTGATGTGGGGCAGCAGTGACCATCTTCCTCATTGCAGAGCGCCGGTATATATGACATCATATCATGGTGCTCCATGTCATAAAGGCAGTCTATGGAGGCTGTGCTGCAGTTTTCTATAGGGAAAGTGGTCCGTATGGAGGGATCGGAGATCTCCTTTATAACCTACTCATTAAAAGCAGCGGCACACCAGGTGGTCTGCAATAGGACAATCTGCCCCGCAGTAGAGGGACTACTCCCCCTACTTGACTACTGCCCCTACTTGACCTGCCATCCAAGGCCAAGTTAGCCTAGAATATGTTGCTGCAGTAAAAAATTATCAAAAGTCAGAATTATAGACATTATGGAACATTAGAAGGCCTAGAAAGCTCTAAAGCCAGTAAGTCTTCCTTAAGTACCTGTTGACACCAAATTTGTCTTCCAAAGTTCTGGAATATTTGACAACTGAAACTTGCAGATATGGTTTCATTACCAAGTTATTATTATTACTGCAAAATGACTTTTTTCCATTATTACATCTGTAATAACTTTTGCTCTTTGACAAACCTGGCATTTTTTTTTGGTCTTTTTATCTTGTCTGGTGGCAATCAGTCGTTTAATTAAAAGGGAAATGCCTGCTGCTTTCACGGAATGAAAGGTCACGGAAATATTTATCCACAAAGGAAGAATGAAAACATGAACAAAAAAAAGAGAGGAAGGAGCGATCTACCAGGGTTAATTAAATGGCCTAATTAGAAACGTTATACCATCTAAGACAGTTGTTGGTGTAAGATGTGATATTATTGTTTAAAAATAACCACTGGACTCACAGGTGCATTTACCTTTTATATTTCAATTGAGCTCTCCACAGGATTAAAGAGACTGTATAAATTATCTTTATTTTTTATACATCACAGGAGAGATAAAAGCTATGAACTACCAATTAGCCCGAGCTGACCTTTGACCCCAGATCTAATTAGCTTTTGATGTGACACAATTGAAAGCGCGTTTCCCTTTGCGGCATCTGGATATATACTCTTTATGTGGGGTAGCGAGACTTTTAGCTTTATTGAGCACAAATAGCACTTATGTAAAATGTAATAATGCATTAATTGTAACTCAAAAATATTTGGTATTTGGTAAAAGATCTATCTACTCTCCGGTCATTTTCGGAGCTTAATGCTGTCTGGGGCTAATGGCTAGCCCCATCCGTATGACTAGCATACAACATATATCATCAGGGGGGCTGGCATGGGGGGCAATTCTCCCTTGTACCAGTCCAAAATGTAAGTGTTAATGTAAGTGTGTTATAGAGTCACTATGTGTCAGCATTTCCTGTAACTGAACTATTATAGTGTGTCGCTGTGTGGGACCCTGTTAGTATGTGTATTAGTGTGTATGTGTGCTATTGTGTATGTTACTGGGGGAAGGGGCCAAAAGACCACTTGGCTGTACCTGTAACTCCCAGGTTTCCATATTAAATTACATCTAACCATTACATAAACATGTATGGATCATAAAATGTTAACCCTAACAAGCACTCGTGTATAATAATGCCCACGAGGGTCAGAGCGGGCCTGAGTGGGTCTTCCCTCCCTGTTTGTGGTGCTGTGTTGGGTGGTGTAAATTTGTCACAGTCGTGGGAAGCTTACTAGGGATCTAAGGGGGAAGAATGCTCTGGGGAGAGCAATTGGTGGTAATTTGGCGTGGAGCTTGGGACCTAGGGTCTGGGTTTGGGTATCAAGGTATGTCCTTCCTTGTGTTAGTAGTACCTGGATAGCCTGGTAAGCTGAAGGGTTTTTTTCTGTGTTTGTTACTTATTCATGTTTTTTATTAGTATGTTATTTATGTTTACCCACTCTTTAATATTTAGTAAATTGTAAAGTACTAAATACACCTGTTAGTGAAAAATAAAATACTATATATATATATATATAATATATATATGTACATCTACTCCCTACTTTCACCCTCAATCAAGGCAACTCCTCAGCTTTCTCCAGTTAAATTCTACATAAGGTATGAGAACTTTTTTTATTGTATATTTTAATATATAATCGAATTATTTACAACAATTGGAGAAGTAAAAATATGAAACCTAACTTTCATGGAAAGTAATGTTACTTGTAAATTGTTCCTAAGAAAAGGGTTATTCCTTCTGTAGAGTCTCCTTTGTCTCAAGTTATGTTTGAATTATGAGACATTTGGACACAATAAAAAGACACAATAATATACATTAATAGAAAAAATAATACATATAATGCATGGTTTTTAAATCTCACCATTTTCCCTTATTACTTTTGAATACACTTTGTCAGAAATAGCACATTATAAATTGATTATACGCATTTGCATGATGGATTAGAATTTCATTTAATGCGACTGTCAACACTGTCTGACTCTGATTCATACATGTAGCGGTGACAATATTTGGCAAATATTTTTTTTTTATTGACTGGTATAGATTATAATAAAATAATGTGACTCACATTTTTATTGTGATTGTAATTCACTAAACTCCCAGTAGTAATTTTGATCTTTACGATTCTAGGATATTATTGAGTATTCATCAAAATATACTTTTATTTAATCATATTTTATTTCAATGAATTTAAAATGAAGTTGGAAGAAACGTATCATTCCAAGGATTTCGCTTTGTACTGGTAGGCAATAATATTATTTAAATTGAAAGAACAGTAAAGTGCAGCAGCGCAGACCTCCATTGATTTTACAGCTCCCTGGGTTAATAGGAAGACCTCCTCAACTGGCCCATGATCCCCGCTGCCTGCAAAAGGGTACAGCAGGCAAAATGGAGCTCTATTGGCCAACAGCTCATGAGGCATTTGCCAAGTGTGTCAGGTGGCCAGTCCAAGCCTCCTTTTGGCAGACCTACTTAATCATTAAGTTTTTGCAGGATTCAAACTTCTGACCTACAGAGCCCTTAACAACTCTGTAACCCCTATATCTTACCCCCCTGTCCAAATACACCCCTAACCGCCCTCTTCGCTCCTCTAATGACCTGCGTCTCTCTTCTACCGCCATTTCCTCTTCCCACTGTCGCCTTCAGGAGTTCATACATACTCTACTCCTTCTCTGGAATCCCCTTCCTCGTTCCCTTTCTCCTTTGCACTCGACTTTCAAAAGCTCTCTGAAAACACATTTTATTGAGAAGCATACAACCTTTCTTCTTAACACTCTCAGCCAGCATCCTAATCAAGCCATCTGAATGACCGACAACCTCTACTGATCATCTTGACTCGACCAACTCATCCCCACTCAAGCCGTCCTCTTCTTATGTTTCACCTCCCGTCAACCACCAACTAGATTGTAAGCTCCCAAGGGCAGGGCCCTCTTCTCCTTTTGTACCAGTTTGTTATTGTTTGTGATTTTAAAATATCCCACTGATTGTAACAGTGCTACGGAATCCGTTGGCGAAATATAAATGTTATGTAATGCACTTTTCTCAAGTGCATGGAATACACTATTTGTCGTTTACACAATTATGAAATGATATTGTGTTGATATAAAACGGCTGGATTTATGTGAAGATTTGGTTTTGTGTGTAATTAACCACCATTTCCATTGTGGGACCCATTTCATAAACTGAGCCTGACAGCTCGATTTATATATTTTATATAAATGTATTTAGACAATGCCCTTTTTTGCTATGCGTGCAAACCAATAATTGTTAAAAGCATAATAATGACATGGTATGGTCTGCCAATATCACCTTGTTATTCGCAGCGTATATAAAAGTTTAAGGTGTAATTCTATTCAGCGTTAATTCAGGTCCATCAGGAAAAGATATATGCAGTTAAACGTTGGCCAAACACAGGATACCGTTTTACTGATTTTCACAAATAGTGCCAGATACGTTTAAAACTAAGATAAATAAGCCATTATGGTCTTGCAGGGAGAGACTGAAATTAGGCAATAAAAATAAATTAAGTGAATTGTAGAGTCAAAGCCGATAAACTTGTTCAATTTATTTTAATGGATTCCCACAAAATTGTAAAAACCTGCATTAATTTCTCCTAAAAACTTAAAAATCATGAAATAGGGGAATAGTCTCAAAACAATGGTCTTCCCCTGGAAAGCAAATGCATGATCTGAAGATATTTTCACAAAGTGCAATATCGAGACATGCTCGTTTTGAGCGGTTCAAAAACCATTTTATTTTAAAATGCAAATTAATTATACTACAGGAAAAAAATATTTAAATTACAACCCAACAATCCACAAATGCCTTTACTTGCGTTATTAAGGAACTGCCGCGTCCAAATCATAAATGCTAATCTTAGATCCTTATGGGATTTTTATTAACAATACAAAATTGTGTTTCTGATGGACTTTTGCATTATGCAATTAAGTGGAAAGTGAATTCAAGAGTTTGATTTAATTGTAATGCAACATATATGCGTACCTGAGGACTCTCTGGGGTTGACCTGGGCTCTCCAAGTGAAGCCCTCTTTTGGTGGGTCTGGCTGAAGAAGTCATGTGTGACCATATCTGATACCCCTAGGGTATGGTAATCTGCCCCTACACAAAGCCATGCACATAGAAGCCGATGCACACCAAGTATCCTACCCTGGAAAGCTCCAAGGTATGCATATACATACAAACACAGAGTATTGCACAAACGTTGTAGGCCACGCGGAAAAGATAACTTAAAGCAATTCGTCTGTTTTGTTTAGAGAAAAACTAATTATATTACATTGACAGAACCACAAAGAAACATTAATACAATGGAACCAAGAAACATTCCCTTTTTTGGCATCCCATACAATGCCAAAAGGAAGCAATCCACTCTAGCAGACTGTTTAAGTTTCGTCAAAGTAGACCTGTGCTTCTTCTGAGCTTTCGAGGGCCTTCAAGCTTTTGCCTGGAGTTTCTATGGCAGACACTGTATACAGATATGGAATGTATGTTGGCCAAGGAGTTCAAAATAAGGAAAGGCTACAGGCTTTCCTGGAGCCGTCCTTCTTGGACAGTGGAAGGAGAAATGGGTAAGGAGTAGACGTGGCTAAATGCTGCTCTTCTGACCTCTAGATCTGGTGCCCAGGTCCGGAGAACCAGAGAAGCTGTGTTTCACCTGGAGACTCCGGGCAAAACCAGGAGAGTTCCCAGGTGTTTTTATTAGTTATACGTCTCTAGCATTTATTTTTCTTAACTTTCACTGAATATTGAAAATATTTAGATACTTTTGGAACAGTCTATCTACCCGCCTCGGAATCCATCAGAAGTCCTAATAGAGTTATTTTTACATTTTCTCTCTTTAAGAAAGAATTATTCAGAATGACAGTTCCAGTATCATCCACAATAAAGTTAATCTTTTTCATTGAGCAGTTTTATACTCCGATTTCAATTTCACATCCTTCACAGTTTCTGCAGTTTAATTATTTGTCTTGAATTAATGTAATTTCTTCTATAACACCACGGTCATAAATTATTAAATTCTTTTTTATGAGTTTGTAAGAATTTGAGTTTTGTGTTATTCTCCGAGACACTCAGACTTTGCAGGTCACTGGGAGCTATTATAATATTAAATCATACTTTAGAGATTACTTTTTAAGAATTGATGTTTCCTTGGCACTTCATCAGCACCGTCACCCAAAATGTTAGCCTTTAAAATTCTTTACGTGCCATAGTTTGACAAATTATCAGGATCCTTCGCAAGACTTTGTTAAATATGGCTTGATCTGAGACAAAGTGAAATGTATCTGCCAAACTGCTCACAGTCCAACATGACTCAATTTAAATGTACTAAGTATCTTTCGAGAGTGGAGGGTTCTCTGTCCTGTTGGTCTCCGATATGGTAGCCGCAAGCCACATGGTTCTTCTCCCTCACTAGAGCGTCACAATAACTGACCCTAAACGCAGCGTGGACCTTGGCCAGCATTATTGACCTTCAGAGGCTTGAGATCTAATGCAGTAGCGGTTCTTCACACTTACTGCACGCTGTCTCCTCTTTGTACCAACTTTTGGGCATTGTTACCACTCATCGAGTTGAATTACTCACGGAAGGGTGGGGGTTGGGGGGTATTTGCCATCCTGGGCTGCTAACAGCATTGGCCAACAGTCCTCATTTTCTTGCACCGTTTCCCTACAAGCAGTTAGTGTGTTTGTGATAGAAGCCATGATCAGTAACTTTATTTTCAAAGACATCTGCTGTGTCATCATATTTATTAGAGATCATTACTAACCAGTTTGTGACGGGCTTCACACTGATACCGCTTACAATATGTTTAATAACATCTTGTCTTTTGTTCTTTCTGAAAAAGACGACTGTCAGTTTATACAATCGAACGACATACAGTACCTTTTTTTTCTGCCATGCACAACAGTGACAATTTGGCTGTTGTTGTATGACATCATAGAATTTGTGTATACATGTATTTCTGTCTCTCCATCTCTCTTTCTATGTGTAATAAATATAATTAGAATATAGATTTATGCCAAAATATTACCAGGTTTATCTAGTGTGCTGTTTGGTAT
>VKOC01000008.1:12971565-12982983 GCA_009364415.1 Spea multiplicata | reverse complement strand
AGCATCCAGGACCAGCCATATGCGCGTCGCTACGGCTCACACACCTTTAGTATCGAGAGAGTGGCGAGAGAGACACGTAGGTGGTGTGTACATGAGCGGACGTCACCGGTGCTCCAACTGCCAAAGAAATTCCTGGAGGTACATGTTAGATGGTGTGGCTTACCCTTCTCAACTGAAAAGTCATCCTGGACACCGTGAGCTAGTGTTCAGCCATTCTGTAGTTGTGTCTGTGCACTTCATTTTGATAATTGCTAATGGCTTCTTGTGTCCTATTGTCTGAGATTGATCTTTGGCCTCCTCCTGACCTTCATTTGGCTTGCACTTTGATCTCAATTTCCTGGCCCTTCCGTGAGTTGTCCTTGCGTTCTTTTTGGGTCTGTCGTTGCTACTTGTTCGCTATTGACCACTGGTGCAGCCTCCTAGGCTCTAGTTGCTGATTTGGCCCCACGTTTTCCAGTTTGCCCCGGAACGTCCTTTTGGCATGCCCATTGGCTTCAATTGACATCCATCTTTGAGTAGACTCTACACCCAAACTCAACTTAATTCCCATTGAGATTAAGAACGATCCACCAACAATATCCACACAGATCTCCAATTTCTGTGTTGCTTGGACGTATAAAAAAAGAGCCTCTCAATGCCCCATCTGATAATCTTAATCTTTTATTAGTAGTATCACTATGACATACAAAAGTGCTGATCAGAAACAAATATGTATTAACCATAGGAAAATAGAAATTGCATTATAAAGATGCTAATCCTCTGGGTAATGCCTGTAATTTGTATATTAAGGAAACATTTAAACTTGGAATCTTTGAATGGGAATTGGCATTACTGTGATATCTCACTGTTCTTCTCACATCGCTGTATGTATACATTTGCCTTAGTGATGTGCAGAATGGTAAAAGTTTCTCCTTAGATCAGCAAGTTTTAGGATGTTGAGGGTCTGCATTCTGTAAATGTCCATAGGCAATACAGCAATCATTTGCAGGTGTTTCGTTAGAGTTAGGTTAGAAATGACATAATTATTTCCAAAGGGGTGATGTGACACTGCAAACTTGGAACCTTCGCAAAAATGTAGCAGCCATGTGAATGTCTATATGCCAGGAATGGTATCGATCTGGTTTAACACTAAAGAAACAGCATGCCTAAATTCTCTCTCGATTTGCTTGGCCAAGAAAAAATGCAATTCTGTATCATAACTATTCCAACTGATTATAACATATGATTTACCTGTATCATTGTATTGCTTCATTCACACCAATCAAAATATTACTTTGGCTCAAATAAATAACATGTAGTCTAAAAGATGTGGCTTGTAACTCAATGTCAGGCCTGGACTTGCACACTGGACAAATGCCTGGTGGGATTCTGGCCAACAGCGCTCCATACTCATCCTATCTAAGTGAGCTGCGCGACCACTTATTAAGCCATCGGCCACACAGGCAGAGCCACCTCGTCATCCCCAGTCTGGCCCTTCTCAATGAAGATGGACTGAAAAAAAACAAAAGACCCTTGTTTGATTCTGCAGCTTTCCCAGAACTTTCCAAAAAGTCAAAAGTAGAAGAATGAGGCATTGTAGGGTCCTCAATAGTTAACTACGGGACCCAGTTTTTAACCTGTAGCCCCAGGAGTAATTTCTTATGAAATGGTAAACCACCAGCAGCCAAATTAAGCTGTGTTAGACTTATATTGGTTGAAAGTTGGTATACATTAACCAACTTTCAAAATGTACCATCTATGGCTTTTCTTCTGAAAAAGATTACAAAAATTACAAAAAAAAAATCACATTAGGAAAAACTGTTATTACATAACAATCATATCGGAATTTCCTAGTGTTGTTACAACAAAAAGTCAACAAAATAACGTAAAAAGAGATAGTAACAGAATATTTTTGTTTAACGCAGCGTGTTATTACGTATGTAATACATGGTGACAATCTCTGTTGCAAGAGTTAATTTAATCTACGGCAGACAAAACAGTGCACCTGATAAAACTCTATAAGATGGACGTCTCGGTGGTATTACAGATTGTACGTATATATATAAAAAGTGATTCTTTTCACGTTCCATAAACTTTATTTACCACATACACAGACCATGCAGGCTGTCAATATGTATTTATATCAATGCGCACTCATGCCATTTTTATAAGCCTAATCATATAAAATATCCAACTCGCCGAGTAATAATGAGGCCTTCTGTTTTTATTTTCCCATAACCCTGTGATGCTTTACCAGATGAACAACTAAATCCCAGGTCTCGGATCAGTAATAGATAAGCAAGGTTCGCTACGCTGTAGAAACACTCTGAATGTTACCTCGTAAAACCGAACTGAAGGAAGATTTTGACTCTGAATTATTGTACAGATGGCTCCATTTGGTAAACAGAAGCACTCTGATAAAGGATGATCGCTAATATTATTCCTGAAGGCTTTCTGCAACTGCTTTTCAAATGGCAGGATTTTGGGCCAAAAAAATTAGAAAACAACCCAGCCAGAAACTTATAAAAAATATAAAAAATCTACCAAAAATAAAGTAGTTAAAGAATTAAAGAAAAGATGATGATGGTAATTTCCATAAAACTAAAAAATAATACGATAATTAGCAACATATCATCTATCTACAATTAAATTACCCCATTGGTTAAGCTATTTTTTATGAATAATTTTTTAAAAAAATTTTATTATATCCATCATTTTTTGTTTTCCTTCCTTGCAAATGTTCACTGACCCTAAAAAAATACATTTTGCTGGATTATAAAATGGGCATAGGTCCAATTCTTCAAACATTAGAGAATTTGCAACGGATGATACAGTTTGGAGAAATATATAACATTTGTTTAACTGTGACAATCTCCAAAAAATAAAATAATACACAAGCTGGTGAATATTTAAATTCTAGATTTGGCTCTGAGAAAGATATGTGCAAAAATAATATATTTGGTAGTGTTCCTCCTTGATGTTATTTAATTAGCTATATCTATAAAAAAAAAATAAAAAAAAATTTCATTATAAAAAAAAATCCATAGACCTTTTTGACACACCAAAAATGTACTTAAGACTCTTCCTGGTTATGCCATATTTCATCTTTCACACCAATAAGCTATCTTTAGTGTAGAAGAACAACTATTGTAACAGCAACCTAAACCAATCACATCAACCTTTACAGCTCATTTTGCTTGGTTTGTTTTTCTTAAATTATTGTTACTTTGAAATTTCTAATTGTGGAGAGTGTCCAAATACTTCTACTCCAGCCATGGTTTTTGTTATGTGAAGAAATGTTGTCTTATAATGGTTTAAAACTGGGAGATCTAGAATCTTTCCAAATAGTGGTGTAAATAATAAAAACAGAAATCTAAAAAAAATTAAAAGTTTGTTTTTCATTTACAACAGGAGCGAAGTATATAAAATGTGACATTGATGAAAGTTCTATATCTACACAAACAATAATTTATTTTCATTTTATTCTTTTACATCATCCAACTTATACATTTTCATGGTTGACTATAGTAACATTTGTATGGACTCTGATGGACAACTGATTGCAAATTCACAATATTACAATATTACCTTCATTCTTAGTGTTCTCTATTTCTGGGTCCAAATAGTAGAGGTTGTGGGGGCTACATGTGCTTGCAGTCTTGAGGCAGAAGTGAAAACCGAGAACCTTACCTGGAATTGCTTTTTGAAAGAGCTCAACTTCAGATATGCGCATTCTGTTCAGAAGAATAAACCAGCACTCAACGCAAGGTTTATAGCGATACGCCTGTGAGGTTAAACAGATTCGATGGGTGTCTTGTGAACTGATTTATAGTTAACCCATTTATGTGATGATCAGATATGTAATAAAGTAGTAGATTATCTCTCATCTTCTTACTTCACTGTCCATTTTTAATTTATTTTTTCTGGTAGATCTCCACGCTACAGTATCAACCCAAATGTCACCAAGCTATGTGTGATTTAGTATATTTTAATAATTGTAGAACATGGCTTCACAAACTTCAGTCCTTGAGGGTCACCAACAATTTTTGTACATACAAACTTGAGCGCAGTTTTTGGCCCTTGAGGACTTGAAAGCAGTTTTTGGCCCTTGAGGACTGGACTTGGGCACACCCTGCTCTAGAAGATTAAAAAATGGGAGGCTCATTGGTATATATAGTCTAAACCTACACAAAAGCCTGGTTGCAGTGGAACTCATTAGAATGTTGGCACCAAACCCCCTCTAATTCCCTGCATTCTACGCAGGTTGCTTCGAAGTGTATTTCCGAGTAACCGGCTAAGAGGAAAATGTCAAGCGCATGCTCGTTAATATTATACTGTACAAAAAAAAAGGCTATGTAAGTATTTCTGTATTATTAATGTTACCATGTTACTGAGTTATTAAACATATGTTGACACAGATGATTTGATAATTCCTATGTATCTTCTAGATAGCCCACTCTCTTCTACTGATTAATGCAAAGATCTAGAGACAGGAACACTTTAAACATCTTCTCCGAATTTACATACTCCAGAGCGCGGTGAACATCAATAATATAACGTAAGATGCCAAAAAATATATCACTTTAATTTAAAATGCTTATCAACATTATTTAGTGCCAAGTATATTTTGGTTCTGAGACATCTTAGTTGTTAGCATGTAACACCTGACGGATTCTTCTCACTTTCTTGAAAGTAAGGTACTTTGTTTCAATTACAGCGTATATCTATTCCCTTGAAAGTAACTTTGTGCGAAGGTACAGAATCACATACATCGGCCCATTTTTTGCATTGATTGCTTTCTGACGGCAGCATCTGTTAGCAGTAAATATCCCTGATTCATATTTATGCCGAGGCTCATAATATGCAGAGAACTTTTCTTACTAAATTATACCGTCTCTGCCTCGCGTTCCAGCGGAAATACATTTTGCAAAATAAATAGGTATATTTTTCAAGGGATCCAGAGGTGGATGATCATTATTTTTATCTTTGCTTATTTAGGTTTGTTCAGGGTTAGGGTGTGGTATGGCTTTCTCCATTTGGCTTCCTCTAGTTTTAACTGTATTATTGAATGTCATCAAGCATGGTGCCTTTTATCTCATTCTGATTTTCTTTTCTGGTTTAACCACTTCTTCCTCACGCTTAAAATACTTTTCTAGAGTTTAAAATAATGGTGGGCGTCCCACCCAGTTTTGTATCAGTGCGCAATCACAGAGCATCAGATGCAGTGCCTGGAAGACCAGCTGGAGAGGACCTCATGGCTGCAGAGCCTTGGGCTGTTGTACATGTGTATCTGGGTGGCTGGGCTCTACAGAGCATTTGGACAGCACGTGACTTTTTTCAACCTTATGTACTATGTAACTATGTCTATACTAAATTCTATTTCCAGAGATAACTCTAACACACATTATCTTATCAACAGTGGAAGGCGGACACCGTTATTCCCAGGGGGTTAGTACAGCTAAGTGGCTCACTTGGACCAAAGTGTAAAAATGACACACTTGGTAAACACACTCAGTGAGCGCTATCCGGTCCTATCTAAAACATATTCACAGAAAGGGAATGATTTCCACACGCGGAGCACATAAAGGATTCACACACATTGGTGGCTACATGTCTAACTAAAGACCCAAAAGCATTAAACCAGACCACTGGGCAATTGATCTATCTCTAGGCTTAATGGTGCACTAAAGTAAGAATTTAGGTTGCCCCCTAATTTTGATATGGAAATGAGTAATGTTGTCTTGATTCAAGAAAAGACAACATTTTTAGAAGCTGGTGATACATTTGGTGATCACACGAGGACTCCTGTGAGATGTCTTCTTCAGGTGCTTAAGGTGCACCAAGAAAGCTTACATGAAATAAATGTTATCCTCATCATTTTCAACCAATGAGATTTCCTGAGAGCTTTATCGACCAAATCGAGTTCAAATGCTATGGGTGCAAAAGAATAAATCCAATGCTGATCCCAGTAACTTTGTTACACGGTATCTACAAATGGCGAACGCGTCCAACCCTTCACTTGCATACTAGACACTTTTAAAGATCATTGCTAGATAATTACAGACTCTTTGCCCTTGACGATGAATTCCACATCTAGCCTTTTCATATTAGGTGAAAATACGTCTTCCCTTATCCTTATAAAAATCTAGGAACCAAGAAAATGGATTTTTATTTCAAACCAAATCTTCATATTTAAAAGTTGGTTTTATGCACAATATGGTGCATTTATTTTTGAATACTCTCTGTAAAAAAAGATACAAATGTTAATTTTTCGCTGTTTATTGCTGTGGTCTTCTTTTTGTTTCTCTATTTTAAGTGCATCTATCTTGTGTTGTACATTGTTCAATGACCATAATTCTCTTGGCTATAAACTTATAATTGCTAAGGTCCACAGGTGAAACATTAAAACGCTATCCTTATGGGGCCTGCATACATAAATTTTTATGGTCTTTTTTCCTATTTTCTTTAGGACTTGGAACTAAACACTATCCATTAAGAAATATTTCCCAACGGATATTTGAATGCATATTGATATGAATATTGCATTTTCTTTTCTAAATACTTATTCCTAAATTCTTTTCAGACATTTGTTGAAAGCTGTTAATGGAAATTAGTAAATTACTCAACCATTTATTGGGAAATAGGATAAAACAACATTAAGCTGATTTTAGGCAAGATTTTGCCTAAGATTTTGCAAAGCTTCTTATTGTTATATTGATAATATATTGATTTATTTTTAAGTATTACTATTCTGTATATTGCATTTCTAAATTGAAATATAAAATATCATAAACTGCTATGTGCATATGTATATTTATATAGTGCGTGGGGGTGAATGGTGTGTGCATGCGCGCCTGCGTGTGTGTATTCAGATTGCTTGATATGTATTGTTATGCATGGTTAAACACAGGGTGTCACATATGTGATTTATCATATCACATTGCACTTAGAAGTGTGATATGTACACTTAATCATAAAAGGCCAGAATGTGTTACTGAATTTGTGTAACTACTAATAAATCTGAAATTTACATTTGCAGATAAATGTCTTTATTTATTTACCATGTATCCAGTAACTTTCATACCAATTTTCTTTAATATGGAGACTTTGTGCTGTGTGGAGTAAAAGGAGGTCGGGGTGTGGAGGTCTCGCTGTTGTCATAAGCATAAAACTTGGCATGAAATAACAGAAAACAAAGGAAAGCCCCGGAAGGGCAGCATGACTGGGGCTGGATAGGACCCAAGTTTAAAAAGGCTAAGTGGTCAAAAGGGGGCTAGACTGTAAGCTCATTGGTCAGGGCCCTTATTCTGATAATGATATGCTAATTATTATTTGCAAAGTTTGGGTGCTTATTATGACAAATTCTTTGGCATGTCACGGCGAGGGTTAATTAACCTGCCATGATCAACTATTTGATCCAGCGGGAATAAAGCATTTATTATAATATTACCGGTATCTGTGTTTTACTTCTAATTCTCCTGAGGTCATTAGACAAGCCACCATTCGTGTTATTTTATCACAGTGTGGTGAAAATCAAGGGCCCCTAATCCTATAACCATGTGCGAAATAAAACATTTCATCATGTAAAATGAGTTGATCACCAAAGCATCAGAAATCTAAACACTTAGCAGTGAATGGGAAGGGGTTTGGATTACCCGATGCAGTCCATAAAGCTACCTAATAAGTCGTGGTGAGTCATTTTTTTTTTTTTTTTCTTTTTTTTTACTTTGTTAAAATTAAACTATTTTTCAGTACTGATTTTAAAATTATTTATACAGGACCAGCCAACAGATTCAATGAGCAGAGGTTTGCCCTTTATAATGTAAAAGGGAAGTTGGTGAGAAGAAACTGCAACTTTCCTGCCAACTCCCTCTTTGGTAAATAATCCCCAGGGGGATATCATTACTGCAAACAGTGCATGGGGTAATTAGACATCAAAAACACGAATAGCCCCTCTGGGGTTACAGAAAGCACCTTGTTCATGTATGGAGCAAGTAAAAAATGTAACAAAAGACCCCAAATCAACATATTTTGCCTGGAAACAGTCATAGAAGTGAGCTGTCAACAACAATGCCTTAATTTCTAGGAGTCTGGATCATTGACAAATAGCATTATAATGAGGAAACACTTCACATGTTATACATTATTGATTACACATTAAGAACAGAATTAGTCAAGTACCTATTTACCCTTACCCAGTGTCTCTAAAGGTTGTATTAATAAATGCATTGGTGATCAATAATTCATTTTACATAGTTGCTTAACGATTTCACAGGATTATTGACTCTACGGCTGGTAGATATTAACAAAATGTACCGGTGTTTTTCTGTTTTGGACAACAGAATAAATTGTACAGTAAAATGTTACAGCAACGTAATATTACCGTACCCGGGTGAATCCTAGTTTCCCCACATTTTAAGTTCAGTATATACTTCACGTTATTTGCATAGTTTGTATGCATAGGTAGTCCTAATTAAATGAGACCTGAACAAATGTATATTTGTTTCCTATGCATTGTTTTAAAGTGCATTTACATAAATATATTTATAAGGTAAGACATTATTAAACACTCATCTACATCCACCAGACAAGCCAGGAGACTTGCTTTTCCCACAAAAATCGTCTAGTGCTGCTACCACCACCACTGCAAGGGATTCTGGGTAGACATATGCAAACAAGGTTAACAATGATCACCACTTTATACATGGATCCCTGTAGATAATGGAGGGGTTTTCCATCACACTTCCCCCCACCATACTTAATTTGATTTGTATGAACCCTTTGGGTCCAGCCTCAATCCTTAAAGCCGGTATCACAACCTCAAACTGGTGAGTCCCATTAAGGGCAAAACAGCCGTCTGGAGTGGTGATTAGACTATTATTTTTCTCCCTGGCTTTGTTTAAAGGCTGTCTAGTACAGTGGACATTTTCTCTCAAGGGCTCCATGTATAAAGTGAATGTATTGGCAAAAAAAAAAGTTTCTTGCTGCTAACCTAATTTGCATATATCTACCCAGAATCCCCTGAAGTGATGGTAACGCTATGAGATTTCTGTGGGACAAGCAGGTCTTGTGGCTTGCATGGTGGAGATAGATGAATGGATAATAATGCCTGATATTACCTAATTCGTAGTGGAGGGGTTTTCCATCACACTTTTTGTCCTCGCCACATCTATGTTGATTGATAAGATAAATGAGAATTTGCTTTCCACATTTATTGCATAAAGGTTTCAGGTGTGATATGCAGAGATTTTTCCTGATTAATATTTGTGGCAAAGGGGGTCTCTGCAAACTATAATCTGATTTGCAGCCAGCTCTAAGTTCCCTGGATAAGAAGTGTGTGATTGCTATTATTTTTAAAAGTATAATCATAAATATTAGCCTAATAATGACCCCTTGTCACCGAACAGCTGCATCTAGAATGTTAATCTTTTATTATTCCGGCCGCAGAAAGATTGGTTACTGTTGGTATCGTTCTCCAGAAAACCGCCTTAAGGACACACGAGCTGCCCTTCTGCTTTGCTAATAATACTCCTGCCGTTTTGCTACTACATCATGTCAGAGTCAAAAGTCACAATTTCTATCAGCTAAAAAAAAGTGACTGACAGGTTCCGTCAGACAATTATTATTTTTTTTTCATGCAGGTTACCGCAAAAAGGTGAGCGGAAACACGGTAAGATTACTTTAAACACAATGATTTTCCTTTTGGTGGGGTGTAGACGTTGTTAGAGAAATGCCACTTACCACTTTGTAGAAGAGGTCATGATAGATATAGTATGACATTTACAACATTTCAACTCAATCATAGAACACGAACAATGCTTCATTTAAGCTGGAGTTTAGACAAAGAAAGGATATGGTAAAACAACAGCCTCTTTATAGTCTTTGAAGAGACACCCCAGCCATCATACACACTTTTAATGTTTATCAGTCTTGTCTCTTCAGAGTAAACTAACACACTCAACGGTTTGTAAGTAAATAAAATTAGTATATTTTGAGTAACATTTCATCACATTCTTAGGTGGAGCTACAAGGCCTTTGGATCTGACGGCTCTCAACTTGTTTCATGTTATAGAATACCATCGCATAGCTGCCCACAGGCAGGCATACACACGCACACACCTTGACTCTTTCAAGCCTGCGAAGTAAATGATCACTGGACATTAATAAAGTGTTAATTGTTAATGTCATGGCGACAACTTTACAGGGACCTCAATATTTAAACAGTCTCTGGTACTAACAGCTAATGCATATCACGCTAAAATAATGCAGCTAGATTATAAAAGGTATGTTAAAATTATGGCAATTCTAACATTTCATTAGACACAATGAAGGACCATGGGAAATACAAAATTTGCATGATGTGTATAGGCTACTAGCAGAGGCAGACGGTAAGGCTTAAAAAATAAGTAATAACACAATAGTTTTTGCTGTCTTATAGTCGTATCTTAGATGTAATAGTTTATGTCTAAAGTACTGCATAAAAGACTGCCTTCTGCTGACTGAATACATGTTTAGATATAGGTGGATTCAGTGATTAATCACAATGTCTGAACCTAAACGAGGAGACAGAATCTGATGGCGGATAAGAACAATTCAATCCACCTAGTCTGCCCCTTTCTTAGGTAAAGACTCAGACTTTAATCATGTCTTGGTCTCATCTTAGATTCCGGATAGCTTTATGCCAGGTCCGTGCATGTTTAAACACTCTTACTGTGTCGGGTAGATGTCGATGAATGAAATGTTAGGGATTATGTTCTAATAGGGTTAAACATGTTGAATAAACACTAGAAATATGTGTCTTTCTTAGATGTTTCCCCCCCCCCATGTTTCAATTAAACAGTGCACCTGTTATATACCATCGCATATCACGATGAAGCATATTTGCTAGAGTACGTGACAATAACTCTGCACTTTCATCTAATCAAGATACTGTTAACACCTGCAATAGTTTGGCAGAAGGTTTCACAGCGAACTATTTCTGTGAACGCTGCAGCCAACTCTTGTAAAATCCTGCTTTAAGGTGATTAACAATTGCACTGACGTAATTATAATCAAGATGTAAAACTGTAACGCATTTTATACCTTAGAATTTAAAGCAAATTGACTATTTATTTATGGGGGTAGTAAAAGCATTATTAAACACTCATCTACAGACACCAGACAAGCCAAAAGCCTTGTCCCTCCCATCTCCCATCTCCCATCTCCCATCTCCCATGCTCCCATCTCCCATCTTCATCTCCATCTCCCATCTCCCTCTCCCATCTCCCATCCTCCCATCTCCCATCTCCCATCTTCCCATCTCCCCATCTCCCATCTCCCATCTCCATCATCTCCCCATCATTCTCCCATCATCTTCCCATCATTCCCATCATCTCCCTCCATCTTCCCATCATCTACCATCATCTCCCATCATCTCCCATCATCTCCATCATCTCCCAT
>VKOC01000008.1:12953101-12971465 GCA_009364415.1 Spea multiplicata | reverse complement strand
GTCTAATGAAATGTTAGAATTGCCATAATTTTAACATACCTTTTATAATCTAGCTGCATTATTTTAGCGTGATATGCATTAGCTGTTAGTACCAGAGACTGTTTAAATATTGAGGTCCCTGTAAAGTTGTCGCCATGACATTAACAATTAACACTTTATTAATGTCCAGTGATCATTTACTTCGCAGGCTTGAAAGAGTCAAGGTGTGTGCGTGTGTATGCCTGCCTGTGGGCAGCTATGCGATGGTATTCTATAACATGAAACAAGTTGAGAGCCGTCAGATCCAAAGGCCTTGTAGCTCCACCTAAGAATGTGATGAAATGTTACTCAAAATATACTAATTTTATTTACTTACAAACCGTTGAGTGTGTTAGTTTACTCTGAAGAGACAAGACTGATAAACATTAAAAGTGTGTATGATGGCTGGGGTGTCTCTTCAAAGACTATAAAGAGGCTGTTGTTTTACCATATCCTTTCTTTGTCTAAACTCCAGCTTAAATGAAGCATTGTTCGTGTTCTATGATTGAGTTGAAATGTTGTAAATGTCATACTATATCTATCATGACCTCTTCTACAAAGTGGTAAGTGGCATTTCTCTAACAACGTCTACACCCCACCAAAAGGAAAATCATTGTGTTTAAAGTAATCTTACCGTGTTTCCGCTCACCTTTTTGCGGTAACCTGCATGAAAAAAAAATAATAATTGTCTGACGGAACCTGTCAGTCACTTTTTTTTAGCTGATAGAAATTGTGACTTTTGACTCTGACATGATGTAGTAGCAAAACGGCAGGAGTATTATTAGCAAAGCAGAAGGGCAGCTCGTGTGTCCTTAAGGCGGTTTTCTGGAGAACGATACCAACAGTAACCAATCTTTCTGCGGCCGGAATAATAAAAGATTAACATTCTAGATGCAGCTGTTCGGTGACAAGGGGTCATTATTAGGCTAATATTTATGATTATACTTTTAAAAATAATAGCAATCACACACTTCTTATCCAGGGAACTTAGAGCTGGCTGCAAATCAGATTATAGTTTGCAGAGACCCCCTTTGCCACAAATATTAATCAGGAAAAATCTCTGCATATCACACCTGAAACCTTTATGCAATAAATGTGGAAAGCAAATTCTCATTTATCTTATCAATCAACATAGATGTGGCGAGGACAAAAAGTGTGATGGAAAACCCCTCCACTACGAATTAGGTAATATCAGGCATTATTATCCATTCATCTATCTCCACCATGCAAGCCACAAGACCTGCTTGTCCCACAGAAATCTCATAGCGTTACCATCACTTCAGGGGATTCTGGGTAGATATATGCAAATTAGGTTAGCAGCAAGAAACTTTTTTTTTTGCCAATACATTCACTTTATACATGGAGCCCTTGAGAGAAAATGTCCACTGTACTAGACAGCCTTTAAACAAAGCCAGGGAGAAAAATAATAGTCTAATCACCACTCCAGACGGCTGTTTTGCCCTTAATGGGACTCACCAGTTTGAGGTTGTGATACCGGCTTTAAGGATTGAGGCTGGACCCAAAGGGTTCATACAAATCAAATTAAGTATGGTGGGGGGAAGTGTGATGGAAAACCCCTCCATTATCTACAGGGATCCATGTATAAAGTGGTGATCATTGTTAACCTTGTTTGCATATGTCTACCCAGAATCCCTTGCAGTGGTGGTGGTAGCAGCACTAGACGATTTTTGTGGGAAAAGCAAGTCTCCTGGCTTGTCTGGTGGATGTAGATGAGTGTTTAATAATGTCTTACCTTATAAATATATTTATGTAAATGCACTTTAAAACAATGCATAGGAAACAAATATACATTTGTTCAGGTCTCATTTAATTAGGACTACCTATGCATACAAACTATGCAAATAACGTGAAGTATATACTGAACTTCATGTAGAAGAACTTAAAACGTGGGGAAACTAGGATTCACCCGGGTACGGTAATATTACGTTGCTGTAACATTTTACTGTACAATTTATTCTGTTGTCCAAAACAGAAAAACACCGGTACATTTTGTTAATATCAGCCGTAGAGCCGTAGAGTCAATAATCCTGTGAAATCGTTAAGCAACTATGTAAAATGAATTATTGATCACCAATGCATTTATTAATACAGCCTTTAGAGACACTGGGTAAGGGTAAATAGGTACTTGACTAATTCTGTTCTTAATGTGTAATCAATAATGTATAACATGTGAAGTGTTTCCTCTTTATAATGCTATTTGTCAATGATCCAGACTCCTAGAAATTAAGGCCTTGTTGTTGACAGCTCACTTCTATGACTGTTTCCAGGCAAAATATGTTGATTTGGGGTCTTTTGTTAAATTTTTTACTTGCTCCATACATGAACAAGGTGCTTTCTGTAACCCCAGAGGGGCTATTCATATTTTTGATGTCTAATTACACCATACACTGTTTGCAGTAATGATGCCCCCCCTGGGGATTATTTACCAAAGAGGGAGTTGGCAGGAAAGTTGCAGTTTCTTGCACAACTTCCCTTTAATATATAAAGGGCAACCTCTGCTCATTGAATCTGTTGGTTGGTCCTGTATAAATAATTTTAAAATCAGTAAGTTTTTTTTGTGCGTGGCAGTATTTCAAGTACTGAAAAATAGTTTAATTTTAACAAAGTAAAAAAAAAAATGACTCACCACGACTTTATTAGGTAGATTTATGGACTGCATCGGGTAATCCAAAACCCCTATTTGATGCTAAGTCTTTAGATTTTGTATACTTTGGTGATCAGTTCATTTTACATGATGGAATGTTTTATTTCACATATGGTTATAGGATTAGGGGCCCTTGATTTTCACCACAATGTGATAAAATAACACGAATGGTGGCTTGTCTAATGACCTCAGGAGAATTAGAAGTAAAACACAGAAACCAGTAATATTATACTAAACGTTTTATTCCCGCTGGATCAAATAGTTGATCATGGCAAGTTAATTAACCCTCGCCGTGACATGCCAAAGAATTTGTCATAATAAACACCCAAACTTTGTAATTAGCATATCATTTTCAGAATAAGGGCCCTGACCAATGAGCTTGCAGTCTAGTCCCCTTTTGACCACTTACCCTTTTTAAACTTGGGTCCTATCCAGCCCCAGTCATGCCGCCCTTCCGGGGCTTTCCTTTGTTTTCTGTTATTTCATGCCAAGTTTTATGCTTATTACAACAGCGAGACCTCCACACCCCGACCTCCTTTTACTCCACACAGCACAAAGTCCCCATATTAAAGAAAATTGGTATGAAAGTTACTGGATACATGGTAAATAAATAAAGACATTTATCTGCAAATGTAAATTTCAGATTTATTAGTAGTTACACAAATTCAGTAACACATTCTGGCCTTTTATGATTAAGTGTACATATCATACTTCTAAGTGCAATGCCATATGATAAATCACATATGTGACACCCTGTGTTTAACCATGCACAACAATACATATGAAGCAATCTGAATACACACACGCAGGCGCGCATGCACACACCACTCACCCCCACGCACTATATAAATATACATATGCACATAGCAGTTTATGATATTTTATATTTAAATTTAGAAATTCAATATACAGAATAGTAATACTTAAAAATAAATCAATATATTATCAATATAACAATAAGAAGCCATGCAAATGCTTAGGAATGGTTATAAGTTCAATTCGCCTAAACGCTTTAATGTTGTTTAATATCCTATTAATAAATGGTTGAGTAATTTACTAATTTCCATTAACAGGTTTCAACAAATCTGTGAAAATAATTTAGGAATAAGTATTTAGAAAAGAAAATGCAATATTCATATCAATATGCATTCAAATATCCGTTGGGAAATATTTCTTAATGGATAGTGTTTAGTTCCAAAGTCTAAATGAAAATAGGGAAAAAAAAAGACCATAAAATTTATGTAATGCAAGGCCTCATAAGGATAGCGTTTAATGTTCACTGTGACCTTAGCAATATAAGTTTATAGCCAAAAGAATTATGGTCATTGAAACATATGTTACAACACAGATAATGACCATTAAAGATAGAGGAAAAAAAAAAGACCACAGCTAATGAAACAGGTATAAAATTAACATTTTATCTTTTTTTACAGAGAGTATTAAAAATAAATGCACCATATTGTGCATAAAACCAACTTTTAAATATGGAGATTTGGATTGAAGTAAAAATCCATTTTCTTGCTTCCTAGATTTTTATAAGGATGAGGGAAGACGTATTTCCGCCTAATATGAAAAGGCTAGATGTGGAATTCATTGTCAAGGGCAAAGAGTCTGTAATTATCTAGCAATGATCTTTAAAAGTGTCTAGTATGCAAGTCAAGGGTTGGACGCATTCGCCATTTGTAGATACCGTGTAACAAAGTTACTGGGATCAGCATTGGATTTATTCTTTGGCACCCATAGCTTTTGAACTTTGGTCGATTAAGCTCAGGAAATCTCATTGGCTGAAAATGATAAGGATAACATTTATTTCATGTAAGCTTTCTTGCTGCAACTTAAGTATCTGAAGAAGACATCTCACAGGAGTCCTCGTGTGATCACCAAATGTATCACCAGCTTCTAAAAATGTTGTCTTTTCTTGAATAAGACATCAATACCTATTTCCATATCAAAATTAGGTGGTTTGCTGCCATATTCACCTTCATCACGTGCTGTCCAAATGCTCTGTGGGAGCCAAGCCACCCAGATACACATGTACAACAGCCCAAGAGGTCCTCTCCAGCTGGTCCCCCAGGCACTGCATCTGATGCTCTGTGATTGGACAATGATACGAAACTGGGTGGGACGCCCACCATTATTAACTCTAGAAAAGTATTTTAAGTATGTGGAAGAAGTGGTTAAACCAAAAAAGAAAATGGCACCATGCTTGATGATGTTCAATAATACAGTTAAAACTAGAGGAAGCCAAATGGAGAAAGCCATATCACACCCTTACCCTAAACAAACCTAAATAATCAAAGATCAAAATAATGATCATCCACCTCTGAATCCCTTGAAAAATATACCTATTTATTTTGCAAAATGTATTTCCGCTGGAACGCGAGGCAGAGACGGTATAATTTAGTAAGAAAAGTTCTCTGCATATTAGGTAAATCACTGTTTATTGATTTTTCAACAGAGCAAGGGTAAGAGGAAACCTGGGAAGGGGGAGGGGAAGGTAGCCAAAAAGGAGAAAGGGAAAGGGACATGTAATCATACGAAGTTGAACCACGGCGGTCTAACATATGCGCGAAATTCGCGAGTGCAACAATCTGATACAAAAGTAGAGAAAAAATAAAAAAACAAACGAGCATGCCGTGGAGCATCGCATACCCTGGCTACAGCGAAGGAGACCATTAGCTGGAAATCCAATCCCAGCGACGGAGCTGCGTAACCCCGCGGAATATAAAGAAGAGGAGGAGGAAGAAAGAGAGGGAAAAAAAAAAAAAAAAAAAAAAAAAAAAAAGGGGGGGGATGAAAGAGCATGAAAGAGCATTGAAGGGGAGAAGGTGAAAAGAGCATGACGGGGTGAAGATGATCTTAATGTAATCTAATGAAGGTAGTAGATACATGGAATAGTCTCCCAGCAGAAGTGGTGGCGGCTAATACAGTGGGGGATTTAAACAGGCATGGGATAGACATAAAGCTTCCCTATAGCTTCAGGCTATAGGGCCTGACCAAAGACCGATAGGGGCTTAAATCCTTTACATCAGGCAAAAAGACTAGATGGCTAAATCATTCTTTTCTGCCAAATTCTATGTTTCAATATGGCCTTGGAACTTTAGTGCAGAAGTGCCAGATTCGGGTAACTATGGGGAGCTGATGGCCAGCGGCCCACCAGGTATTTGCCCAGGGTACCACATGCCCAGCCCAGGCCTCTCTTCCACAAGACCCTTTCAAATCGATCCCCTTTGGTAAATTCATAGAATTTCACTCCCTTTCCAAAAGTTATATTTGTGTCTTTTTTCCGCATAAACCTCGGATTTTCCTCCCCACGGAAGTGTTTATCTAATCTTTACAATGCTCGTAGATTTTTTTGCGAGTCACGGGGAATGATTTTACCCCATTCAATAAGTCACAATAGTCTATTTAATTTTCGCATCCACCAAGCACTATGCGCGGTTTGTCAGGAATGACAGCCCCGTGCCGGATATTAGTTATATTCGGAATTCTGCGCTACAGATAATCATCTCTTCGCTCATATATTTTTTTTTTTTTTCAGGAAATTGTCTTTTTTTTTTTTTTTTTTTTTTTTTTTACTTTTGCATCTGTTTTGTGGCCTAAAAAAAAAGTAAGGTGGGGGAATACGCAGACTCCTAGAAAGTGACTCCTCGATAAATCTTTTTCCTCTATGCAAATCCCAGTAAAACTCAACTAAAATTTATATCCCGTGTACGTGTATATCGTCGAAATAATCTCTTATGTAATTTATGTCGAAGCCGAAAGAAAGGGAGACTGCAGAAATTTAGAGCCGGGCTTGTAAATAACGTTCCCCCGGCAGGACAGGTTCGCTATGCAGTACTTTCCTAAGCGACACACAATAACATTTTGTATCAATTTACTAAGTTCTGTGATTTAAATCACCAGTGCAGAGAAATGCAAAATGCAGAGAAATGTAAAATGCGCTGCCACAGCTCAGGGATAGAGAGGGACGGGATGGGGTCTGTGTCCCTTAAAGGGGCTTTCAAACTTTTTAACCTCCTCTTCATCTCAAGGCAAAGATGCCACCTAAGGGCTATTAATTTATTATGATCCCAACATCCCATAGGGAAAAGTATGGGTGATGGGAGGGAGAAAGTGCTTCCATATCTCCTAATTTAAAATATTCCAACCTATCATCCCTCTGTGAAGAGGTATAGGAGTGGGGGCGGGGGTTACATGGGGACTATACCTGCCCCTCCAAGGTTAGGTTAATTACCCCCTGCTTACCATACAGAGGGTAGGGGAAGGTGAGAGGTGGTTGTCAACCCCTTGGTTCATTTGGTTGGTCTTTATTATTTAATTTTTATATTATGTGAGGGGTAGAAAATCATGCTAGTTTTCGTTCAACTTGCATGCCCTCCCATAAAACCTACAAAAAGTAAAATGCTCACGCCCCTCATAAACAACTTGCATTTTAGTGAATATGCAATATGTTTTTCAAGTGTAGGAATGCAAGAGAAGAACTTGACTGAATTGAGTTAACCCTGGCCAGGAGACTTCTTAGACACAGTTGAGGAATGTTATGCCCTTCATCCCTATGTGTAAGTGTTTGGTGTTACAATGTATGGAGGTAAAGTGCATATGAATATATAGCACGCGTGTGTACATATGGTGTTAGCACGAGTGTGTGTTATGGTATGGCATTAGAGTGTGCATGTGTTAGTGTATGATTTTATAGTGTGTGAATATATGGTGTTAGCGTGCGTAAGTGTAAGGTGTTAGCATGTGTAAGTGTATGTTTTTAGCATGTGTGTTTTTGTTACTGTAAAGTGCTAGTGTGCGTTAGAGTATGGTGCCAGCATGAGTGTGTGTATGTTAGTGTATGGTGATAGAATGATTGTGTGTGTGTTAGTGTATAGTGTTAGCAAGAGTATGTGTCAGCATATGGTGTTAGAATGTCAGGGGTAAGTCTAGGGTGAGAGGGAGAGGCAGGAGGTAGCATGTGTATCTACGTGTAAGTGTATAGTGTGAGTTGATGTTATATTGAGTTTGTGTGTTACTAGGCTTTACTTATGCCGGGCACGCTGAATAAAATACAGCACCCAGGTGCCGCTAACCCTAGGCTCACCCCTGGACATTTGATTGAAGAGATCAGATCTTTTCTGTTCTTTGAAATAGATTGAAACACATAAAATATATTTTGGATTGAGGTAGAAATGAAAGTTTTTGTGATGGAGAGATACGAGCCAAAGGTCTTATGTCTTATCACAGATGTCTGCAGCGACACGTCTGAACATTTGTAGGTCTATTACCCTGCCGTTTTCCAAAGCACAATCCCTTTTTATATCACCATAAAACACATCTTTTTTCATAATGCCAGACTGACCTCGGGGCTAAAAAAAGCGAAAACACATTTCCTAACATTAATTTCTAGCATCTGTAACTCAAAGGAGTACACGCTGGCTAAGGGATCGTTCAGACCATACCGGTTTATACCAAATTTACCAAAAAGAGACTTAAGAGACTTAAGTGCGTGGCAGATGTCTTCTGCTTCCACCACCTATGCTCTCCCATCTGATAGCAGATAATAAGATAATAATAATAACAATAATTATTATTATAATACATTCATATAAAAGTATTTCGCTTCATTATCGCATCACTAGAAATTAATTACCCAGGACCGGCAGAGACACCGATTATTAGTAATAAAAGTAAAAGTTGGCGCAAGTAAAATTTCCAATTTTTAAAGAATAAAAAATATATAAATAAAACATATCGTTAATAGTAAAATAATTTAATGATAAACATAAATAATGAAAAAATATGTTGATCAATCAGTCTGAAATACGATTTTTTATCCATATTTTTTTTTATATATACGGTATTCATTACCAAATTTCGCCATTGTCTGAAAAAAAAAAAAATTTACATTTTTTTTGGGGGGGGGAGGGCGCCCGGGGGGTCAGCTTTAACAAATATACGGAACCTTTGTTAGAGGTTTTATACAGAGGTCAACTTTGGTGAACTTATATATTCATAGAACGTGACGTAGCGTTAGAACCGGATACAATATATCCAAAACTCTATATGTATTAGAAATTCTTGTGAGCGGTTATCTTAACTTCCTATATTCAGGATATCGATGATTTTTTTGTCGATCGCTTCCTTATCGTGAAGCTGCTGATTGGTTTAGAAAGCTGTCACTCACTGACTAAATATATAAACACAATATAAAGGTCATTTTTGTAACAAGAGGCTTTAGTTATACCAAAAGCCGGCAGCCGCACTCTTCGGGACCCCGGTCTGCTGCCACCGGGCCACGGGGCATTTACCAGCCCGGGCCTAGTAAGGATTAATAACCATTACTAACCCACCACTCGCTCTAACACCGTGTGAGCTCCTTTACTCTGGGGATCCAAAGGCCTGAGAAATCCAACCAAAATATTGTCAGCCGACAGATTCCTTCCATCGGCGGAGGGTAATAACTTGGATTAGCCTTTTGTGACCTCTTCATGCTTGACTGCAAGACACAGACTATTTCTGCTATTTTTAATTAAGCCGCTTTCGCTGATGTTCATTTGCGCTGAAGGCTTATACAGAACACGTGTAACTAGAATAGAATGACAATACTTTTATTACCTTTTTCTAACAGATAATAAGATTTCGAAATCTCTCAGATTCCGAAGAGAGAAAAAAAACCAGCGATTTCTTCTGTAAATTCCAATTATTTTTAGCTTTAAAATCAATTTATATGCATTATACAAAAATATTTAATTATAGTGATTATTGCATTTGTTAGGAAACACAGGTGTTAGTTCCAAGAAAAAAAAGAGACATGTCTGTTTGATCGCATACCTGCCAAGTGTCCCTGTTTAGGAGATACAGTCCCTCTTTGGAACCTTTTTCCACCCTCACAGCCCCTCTTTCCACCCTCGCAGCCCCTCTTTTCTAGGAGAGATGTCATATTGTAGATCGCTGACCAGCCATTGGGAAGGACACAAGAGATCCGTATAGCCATGAATCTCTTTGATGGAACATACATTGTATCCATCTGATAAAGCCTACCTTCCAAGTGTCCCTGTTTAGCAGATACAGTCCCTCCCGCCTTTGAAGTCCCTCTTTTCTAGGGGCACAGATCTGACATACAGGAGGAGGCAAGAAATCTCTTTAATCATATATATCTATTACAGCATACCTTCCAAGTGTCCCTGTTTAGAAGACGCAGTCCCTTTTTCCACCTTTTAAGTCCTTCTTTTCTAAGGGCACAGATTTGATGTATGTAATCTTTACTTTTACTGGTAGATCACTGATCAAACATAGAGGAGGAGTGCAAGAGATCTCTTTAATCATATATCTCTTTGATGGAACATATACCTTCCATGTGTCCCGGTTTCGGTAATGTAGTCCCTCTTTGTGATTTGCTGGACTGCCAGGAAAAGACACGCTAGCGTATAAATCCCAGTGTTTGTTCTAGTTTAAACATTTCTGTCTGAGCATCGCGTTGCTATCGATTCTCTTCACAATGGAACCCCTGCCGCTACCCATTTGCATCCATCCTGCCGCTACCTGCGCAGAAGAGAACATGTGGCTGTATATAAACCATACGCAGACGGCAATGAGCTCTGGCAACGGGCTAATTACAGGCACTTGAAATGGGGAGTCTTAATTGAAATAAATCAGTCGCAATAAGGATGCTATAAAGAGGAAACTAACTGAAGAGGTCTGAAATGGAAACAGCATTATGTGGATGGCACTTCAGAAATGTTTGCGGGGACTTCCCTTCGTTTCGGTCAGACGCCGTCCTTATCCATAACAACTATTGTTAGAATGCTTTCAAAGATTGCAGCTCACATCCATCCGTGTGCCGACTGCCTATGGAGAAAAAAAACATAAACTGAGAATTTTCCAGCAAATTGGCCCCATTCGGCCCCCGTCTAGTTGCCCGTTTCTCCAACTGTAAAGACTCAAACCTTCATCAGTCGTTGGTCTCGTCTTAGATTCAGGAGCCGTATGTCTATCCCATGCATGTTTAATACCCTCACTGTATTACCCTCTACCACTTCTGCTGGGAGGCTGTTCCACTTATCTACCACCCTCTCAGTAAAGTAAAACTTCCTTACATTTCATCTAAGCCTTTAACCCTCTAATTCGAACGTTTCTCTTCCTATGAAATAAACTTCCCTCCTGAACTTTGTTAAATCCGTTTATGTATTTAAATGTACTTTCTACCCCATTACGCATTTAGATCTGTACAACATGTAATTAACAATGAATCTGTACGAATGTCAGAAATCGTGGAGAAGTTGAGGAGCCACCCAACAAAATAAACAAAAACGAAGCAGAGAGCTCCGAATTTTCATTTGCTTTTTGTTGCCTTTTCACTCTGATTCGCTCTTATTCACGCTCTCTCACTCATTCTTGCTCTATCGCACATTCATTCTCTCTCACGCTCTCTCTCAATGTCTCCCTGCCTTTTTCCATTGACCTTTATGGACAAGAAAGCGGTCGGCAGAGACGGTAGGAAGACATTGAGAGAGAGCATGAGAGAGAGAGAGTGAATGAGAGTGAGTGAAAGCATGAGTGTAGGTGAGTGACAATAAAAGTATAATTTATTCAGGCAATAAGAGTTCCTTTAGATGATTTTCCATGATAATACCCTTCCATGGTCAGTTCCTTAGAAGAATCTGCGTCCTTTTGAAGGCATTTCAATCACCGTAGTGAAGAATAGTGCTGGTTGGACGTAGGTTCTCATTATAATCTTAAAACAGGTTCATCGATAAGGATGAGAAACGAAAAGCCGTTATCGAGGATCTTTCATCTCTTGTTTTTAATCACTGACTAGCGAGGCATAGAAACCCTGCGGAAAAACAATCAGGTGATTTCAGACGGAATATTTTAACGCTATTATCCCTCATCGTCCACGGAAAGCGGTTTATGGGACTTATCTGAAAATAATGCACGGAACATGGAGTTTGGCGAATCTCCGACAGATACTTTTGTTTTTCGTAGAAATGTATTTAAAAAAAACCTAATTGTCATTAGTCACGCATTATAATTCGGAAAACGTAAAAACAAAATTATTTTACATTTTTTCTCCTCCAATTTCTTTGAAAACCAGAAATGTCATGAAATAAAAGCTTAAAGAGGCTTGGGAATGCAAACATGGAATATATATCTTGTCGAACTGTTATTATTATTAAATTTTACATTATATTTATTTTATATTATATTTTATTTTATATTTTATATTAAAATTTTATTTATATAGCGCGCCAATAATTCCCACAACGTTTTTCTTACAGTCCCAGACATTTCAAAGGTTCTAATATTTTTATTATATTATTTTATACATCCCCATATTTTCCATTGGTGTTAAACATGTTGATGCAGTGGTGCCACTTGACCTGTAGGTGGCGATGTGACATCAGATCCTTACAATGTTGGCCCTTTAATAAACAGAGAACTGGCTGATGCCTAGGGGCCACTGTTGACACCTATGACAATTTTAAAGCAATTAACAACAAAGTAACCTCTGTTAGCCCATTGGTTAAGGGAACTGATATGGTCCCAATGGGCAGTATAGTGATAAATGTGCTCACTGCTGCCCCCTAGGTTGTAAATATTGTTTAACTCCGTCCTCTTTTATAGAGCTCAACATCAAAGTTAAGCTAACAAGTCCCTTAGAGTAGTTATTACTGCCAAACACTCTGTAATAATAATATACTTACATTAAGTACATAAACATTCTTAATTTGTTCGGTATCCCCGGCAGTATTTTTTATTACTGTCAAAGTCAAATAGTTAAGTGGTAATTATAACGGGTCCTGGGGCAACATCCATAAATCCTTAACCCATTGCTGGGGTGATGATCATCTCGCAGTCTATAACCAGATATCATCTCCGGACGCGGAGCTTCGCTAATGAGGCTGGAATTCCCGTCAGTTAGCAGATACAGCTAGCGGCCGGGATCAAAGCTCCGGGGACGTTTCCTTTAATATACACATAATTAGGTTTTTTGGGTTTTTTTTAATCCATCATTCTTTTAGCAAAACCAACCGACATTATAGGAGGTTTTGATTTAAATGGCCAAGGGCTTCTTGGTGCTAAAGCATTGTTCAATTTTATCAAATATACTGTTTTTTTATTTATACTTCCATGTGTGGTTATGAAATGCTTTGGTTTCAAAATATAAATAGAACCCAGTATCGTTTATCTGATAGGGGCAACCTGTAACATAGTAAATAGCGTGCTAAACTAGTGAGCTGGCCCTGTATAATGTATAGTTCAATCAGCAAGCCGGCCCCTGTATAATGTATAGTTCAATCAGCAAGCCGGCCCCTGTAGAATGTATAGTTCAATCGGTGAGATGCCCTGTATAATGTATAGGTAAATCAGCAATCCAGTCCTGTAAAATGCATAGTTAAATCAGCGAGATGCCCTGTATAATGTATAGCTTAATCAGTGAGCTGGCCCTGTATAATGTATAGTTAAATCAGCGAACTGGCCCCCCCCAAAATGTAGAGTTAATTCACTAAGCTGTCCTGTATATCTAAGTATACAGCATACAGGGCATCTTATTGATTTAACCCTTGGCGACACGCTGCTGTTTTTCATAAATGCATTTGTAGTTTACAAGCTTTGCAAACATCACTAATTGTCACTAAAATGGTAAAATAATGATAAAACAAAAAAAAAAAAAAGCTCACAACCTCGTTGCATGTGATATCAGCGTGACATCAATACGGAGGACTGCAGACGGGATGATGTCACACGCGCAGGAAGCTGATAAGTGTCTCATTTGTTAATAACATGGGCTGTAAATGTCAGGCAGAATGTCACACGACAGCCGCCTGTCACGACGGAAGGGACATCGCCATGACTTTTCCTTTAAATGCGATCCAGATTAGCGTCACGGAACGTCTGGAAAAGCGCAACGCGGTTTTATTTAATATCCTCCCTGTCTGAGAGACAAGCGGCGCTTTGAGAAACGCAGCCATTCCCAGCGTTTGCTGATTTAAGTCGCCCGATACGATCTGATTTATCCTCCAAGGCTGCCGGCCTCCTACCTGCGGCTGAACCTCGCACACAATCTCATTCTCATCTGCTTTTATGTTCGGAATGTTGATGGGCGTCGGCGTCGCTCTTTCATTCTTTCGCTGTGTCGAGATAGCTGGATCACGCGGACGGTCGTAAATAGTGAGGTATCCGATGAGTTTGCCAAAATGTATCGTTTTGTATAAAAAATTCAGGCATCGAGTTCTCAACAGGTGGCAAAAATCAACACAAATGTATTTAAATTCTAAAACTGTATGACATAAAAACACAGAATCTGCTGGCAGACCGGCCCCATTCGGCCCATCTAGTCACCCATTCCTCCTGCTGTAAAGATTCTTAATCGGCCATTTGTCTCGAGCCTATCCCATATATCCCCTCACTGTCTCAGCCTCTACCACCTCTGCTGGGAGACAGTTCCACTATCTACCAACCATTCAGTAAAGTAAGACTTCCTTCTTAATTCCTTCCCAACCCTCTAGATTACGGCTTCTTTGTTCTAATATTTCTCCCCTTGTACTTTGTTAAATCCCTTTAAGTATTTAAATGTTTCTATCCCATCCCCCTCTCTCTCTTCTCTCCCCCAACATACTGAGTCTTTTCTCATAACTCTCATCCTGCAAACCATTTCCCATTTTAGTCGCCCCTTCTCTGCACTCCAATATATCGATATCCTTCTGGAGATATTGGGGGTCTCCAGCACTGCCCCCAAAACTCTAGGTGACGTCTGACTAGAGATCTTTAAAGTCACAGAATCCCCCCCCTCCTGTTACTAATGCCTCTCGCTATACACCCCAGCACCCTGTCTGCGTTTTCTGACCCTTTATTGCATTGTCTGCTTATCGTTACGTCCTCAGAAATCATTACTCCCAAGCCCCTCTATTCCGTTGTCACCAACAGGGCCGGGGCTATATTCCGCCTTGAGATTTTTACTCCACAAGTGCATTATCTTACATTTATCAACGTTAAACTGCAGCTGCCACACTTTCGTTTCAACCATTCTTAATAATGAACTTAATAAATTCATGTGCCGTCAGAGTTGTTCCACCAGGAAGGTCAACCCTGTTGCAGACCTTTGTTGTATCATCCGCAAAAAGACACACCTTACCATTAAGACCGATACTGATCCCTGATGTACCCCTGATTTGCATAAATCTACCCAGAATCCCTTGCACTATTGGATTCCTATAGCAAATAAACAAGTAACACAAGCGTTAAATTCAAACTAGAGGCTTCTCCTATAGAATATATAGTTCGTTATGTCATTGAGATGAATCTCTCTACATTAACTATGGAGCCTTCTGGAAGCTGCCCTTCATAACGCATACCTCCCAAGTCTCTCCATTTTTGTGGGACGGTCCCAGTTTTTTGGCACTATCACAGGTAGCTGCCTCACTGTCACATGTTTGTGGGCCATGGGGATCATAGGCTGGTTGTGGAGATCTTTGATCTCTCCTGACCTACCCAACAAACTGTAACATCAATGGAGATCTGCGCTGGTGCAGCATAGACCTCCGTTGCAGCTCCCATATGGCCACCTTGTGACCCCACCCACTTCTGTACCCAGCTCCACCCCTTTTCACCTTTGGTCATGCCCCCAATGTTCTATAGAATAATAAAATAGTTACATTTTTTGATGTTATGCGTTTGTGGAATATCCGTGTAGAAATACCATTTTTTTATATTTCATTTTTCATTTTATTATTTTTATACAGAAAATGTTATCACAATTCTCTTTACTATAATAGACATTTTACGCCTGATTTCCCAGGCATAATTTATGTTCCTCTACTTGCAAATGTCCAAAAAAAACCAAAAAAACCCTCTTATTTTTATTTTCTCTAAAGTCATTAAAACAAATTTTATTTAAATCTAAACAATTTACTAACTACATTTCCACGTTCAAAAGAAAGCAATTTGCTTTTTATTTCAATGATTTGGCCGGGAATATGTAAGAGCCGTTTAACAAACAAGTCACAAGTGAGCTATTACCATTCCAAAAGTGCACTTAACAATGGAAAATCTCTCTGTTTATGGAGTTTTAAGTTTACAAAACACTCTAATAGAATAAAAAAAGAAAGAATAAAAAAGAATAAAATTCCTGTGTTTTGACAAGAGAAGAGTTTTTTGAAGAAAACATTTTATGGGTTAAATAGGGCTGAAAAAAATAAAATAAATAAATAGATAACCTTTTCAGTTTGTTTTGAAAAAGAATTCCTGAGCACAAAATTTGTGTTTTTTTTTTTAATTATTTTATATTAAAAAAATAAGAAAGGAAAAGAAAAAGAAAAAAGTTTGGTTTATGCGTTTCAAAGTTGGCCGATGCTTTTGGCTATAGTACGAGAAACCCCAAAACTCTGGGATCCATGTGAGAGGGTGGTAGGTACGTGGAACAGCCTCCCAGCAGAGGTGGTAGAGGATAATCCTAATTAAGGTTTGGGTCTTTGTGGTTCAGCTGCTTCTCTTGCAGGAAATTTCAAATATAATGATTAAAAGGGCTGCTTCCAAAGATAGTATTTTCTGCCACGCTCAAGCTAACCGTTTGTGAGTTTCTTCTGCTCCTCAAGAGCCCGAGGACAGGATGTTTTTGCTCAGATCTTCCTCATTATTCAATCAATGACAGAAATGATGTTTAACGGGAAAATGTCATTCCACCGCTAAAAGACACAAAATCAAAGAGAAAGACAACAAAAAGACAATTCATCCGACAGCTGCGAGACGCGGCTGTCAGTAATTTCATGTTCCCGAGTCTACCCAGACAACTGAAAGGCTTGTTCAAGTCTGATGCCTCCTACACAGCTGGAGACGAGAACAATGCTATGATAAAAAAAAAAAACAATAACCGGCGTCTGAATATCACCGGTTTTGGGGCTCACGCTCTTGGAGGAGACTTGGGGTGTCTCGGCTGGGTGAGCGGCCAAAGAACCAGCTCCAAAAAGTGACCGCTTCGTCTGTTCATTTATTTGCTCGAGAAATTAAAAATTTATTTGAAAAGTTTAGAAAGTAAAGTCGATCCATTAAAAATGTTTTTTTTTTTTTTTGTAATGCTGTTGCTATACTGTCTATTTTTTTTATTTAAAAAAAAAATAAAAAAATGTTTTTCTCTGAAATATTACTTAAAGGGATATTTATATTATTCCTTATAATTTATATAATTTTGTTCACAGTCACTGAATAAAATGTAACAATAATAAAATAATACAATCTATACACTTAGAGATGCAGGGCCAGCATCTCCAATCGCTTCCAGGCCTCGTACGTTGCAAGTCCAAATAGGATCTGTAGCTTCTCGGGAGGTATTTGAACGAAGCGTCCTGGGCTTTGGTGGAGATAGAACCCCCCAAAAAATCTGGATATTTCTAGTCAAACATACCTTGGAACCTTTAGGGTTCTAGCTACGCAGAGCCTACCCTTTGAGAGATGCAGACAGGTCTACCCGCTGGGGTTAGTAGGTGGTCCTGTTGACATCAATTGGCGTTCCTGCTGACATTGTGGGACACCCCCCTATTTAAGGGGAAAAGGGGGGGGTAGGGTGACCTCCTGCGACCCGGGGATTCAGGTGTCGACCTGGAGAACCGGTACTTCTGCTGGAGTCTGTAGGCAAAACCTGGAGAGTTCCCAGGTATGTAGTTAAGGTGAACCCCAGGTCTCTCTATCAAAGTCTAGTGAAATATCATAATGGTTCTCCTTAAGAAGGCGAGCCCACCTTACAAAAAATCAAAATCATATGTGTATGTCTCTGATCATTAACAAAGGGGCTGATCTGAAGTCAGATTCTATGTTCCTAATCAAGAAAAGCCTTAAAACTCAACTCTACAAAGAACTCTACAACTGGTGGCCATCTATTCCGCCATCTTTGTCACCCTCATCTTCTCCCATCTTCTTCCATGGTGTTAGATATCTCCCACCCCTGTTATACTTCTCATGTTTCTCGTGTACTTGGTGCTCTATAGGTTGTAAGCTTTAGAAACATAGAATTTGACAGCAGATACGATCCATTGGGGCCATGAAGGCTCAAACTTCGATTTCACTCACATCATTCCACTGAAGCCAATTGTTAAACTGGAGATCATTCTATATCCGAAACCTTTCTAGTCTTCTTTGAAAAAATGTTATTTCTTGACATTTTAATAACGCCATTATCTCTAATAAGGTGAGACGCCGATGAAACCAACAGCTTTGTAACAAGCCTGGAGTCAAACTCTGTAAACGTCGCGTACGAAGCAGTAATTGGATCTGGAATGGAGGTAGAAGTGACCGGCTGGTTTGATCCTCGTTCGCCGGGAGTCCGTTACCGCGTAATATATGAAATATAAACAAACCGTCCTTTCATTTTTGCCTGATTTTTACCAATTCACTGCTAAAAACAAAAAAGGCATCCAACTGTGCTAAATACGCTTCAGCCGATACAAGTTATTGACCTCGAAGAGAATGAAACTAAAAATAATGGCTGGGTTTTGCTCAAAATTACATCACAAATTTATATGTTTATGGCTCTTTAGGTTTACCTCTAATCAGAGACTTTATAATCGCTCATCCAGTTAAACAATAAGTATCCTTTTTACATGCATGTTTAATCCCCTCACTGTATTACCCTCTACCACTTCTACTGGGAGGCTGTTGGCCTCTTGTTTCTCAAGTATAACTAACCCCGTCCTTATAACC
>VKOC01000008.1:12928094-12953001 GCA_009364415.1 Spea multiplicata | reverse complement strand
CTCAGTACCTATTAGTGATAGTGTTATGCGTCCACCACCTGTCAATGTCTGCCTCAGTATAGTGATAGGTGTTATTTTGTACCCCAGTCAATGTGTGCTTCAGTATATAGTGATAGGTGTTATGATCCTTTATGCAGCCCGGAGCTCATAATTAATTTTTGCGGTGAGGATTTCACCTTTAGAATAGACCATGGAGTCAAAAGGGTTGGAAATATATAGCTCCACCCCCTTGCAAAGTGATTTTTTTTTTCCAGCTCCACCAACTTTATATGGACTGTAGAAGCATATTGTGCGCACCAAATTTTGGCTCTGGGAAAAATTTGCAGGGAACATTGCCGGCGATCCAACCAGCAGAACCGTCAGCGTATGCGGAAGACATCCAGGGGGCCCACACCTTCAGAAACCGCTCAGTAGTGTTACATAGTTATATAGGCTGAAAAAAGACATGCGTCCATCAAGTTCAGCCTTTCCTATATCTGTTAATTTGTTGCTGTTGATCCAAAAGAAGGCAAAAAAAACCCCCGTTTCACTCTTTCCAATTTTGCACTAACCAGGGAAAAAAATTCCTTCTTGACCCAAAATGGCAGTCAGATTTCTCCTTGATCAATAAGCTGTTTCCCCATAATTATTTAATTTTATTAATTAAAGATATATCCCCGGATATATTATGTTTTTCCATGTATCCATCCAGTTGCAGTTTAAACGTTCTTACAGACTCTGATAAAACTACCTCTGCAGGCAGAGAATTCCACATCCTTATTGTCCTTACTGTAAAAAACCATTTCCCCTGCTTTAGTCTAAATCTCCTTTCTTCCAGTCTAAAAGCATGACCACGTGTCCTATGCATAGTCCTGTTTATGAATAGATTTCCATTGTGTATGTATGCGGTGAGTTTTTCCATATGCATAATGTGCCAGATTTTGGACAGAATCTGAAATCGGGAGGGTTTCTCTCTAGAGAAATACAGACTGTATTCCAATTTTTAGCAACTGAGAGACGTGCAGCCGCACAAACTCTGTGAATGAGGCGGTGAGTGTGCAAGGAAAAATGTGGGTTAGTGTGATCCTTATTGAGTAAAGCTGTTAATGGACACATGTCCACTCGCGTGACCAAAATTTCACTGAGGAGGTTAAAGACCCATGTCCACATGTCCGCAATTAGAGGGCACGTCCACCACATGTGGAAGTACGTGTCCCTCTCTCCGCAACCTCTCGTGCACCCACCGCCGCCCCCCCACCCGGAAAAATTCTGGCAACACGGGAGGGGTGTAGATACCACCTGCCAACTACCTTGAACGCACCCTCTTTAATAAGAGTATTAGCGGTAAGTGAGAATGTGTTGGTGTAAATCTCCGTCCAGTCCGTAGGAGCTAGTGGGGTATCGAGATCTTATTCCCATAGTCGGCAGTGGGAGGGGGTGTCAGGAAACGCGAAGGTGATGAGGTGAGTATAGAGCTGTGAGATCGCGCCCGGTCGTCTCCCATCTGCCCAACACAGTCTTTCAAACGGAGTCAGTGGTGCCATGGTGCAGGGAAGTTTGAGTGTGGATAAGAATGACCGGATCTGGAGGAAGCGAAAAGCGTCTATCGGGGGTATCTGGAGGGTAGTAGTAAGAGTGTGTAAAGTGTGCAGAGAGCCCCGGTGATACATGTGGCCAACCTTAGTGATACCTTGAGTCCGCCACCAGTGGAAGGACACTGGGGCTAGTCCTACAGGAAAATCAAGGTTATGAAACAAAAGAGAGAGGACTGATGGTGTATGGAGCAATCAGCACATGACGGGCGCGCGCCCCCCCCAGCCAACAGACTTCCGAGATGTCGGGTAAGTGACACAGTGACTCCTCAAGAGGAACCCACCTAGGAGCCAAAGAGCCCAGGTGAATCAGAGCGAGCTGCGCCAGCAGGGCAGCATGACAATAGGTCATCAGGTGAGGTACCCCCAGGCCCCCCGCATCACGTGGTCTATAGAGGTGGGAGCGTCTTCACCGTGGTCTGGCGCCCCTCCAGAGAAAGTGTAAAATCTCTGCCTAGCGGAGGTCCATGTCTTGAGACACCAGAGGAACCGGGAGGGAGCGAAAAAGTATTTTAGGCAAGAGTGTCATCTTGACACTATAAACCCTGCCGAGTAGGGAAATGTTATAGGACATCCATCTACGGAGGTCACCTTTTAAGCGTTGCAACAACGAAGGTTAATTAGCCTTATAGAGATCAGATAGGTTGGCAGAGTAGCTAAATAGCAGAGTAGCTGTGACTGCCACTTAAAATCAAAATTAATGTCAATAAGTTTAAAGGTGTGTGGTGGTAAGGCAATGTTAAGTGCCTCACATTTAGAGCTATTAATCTTATATCCCGATATGGCAGAGTAGCGGGATAGAAGAGCAGGGACACCAGGTGGGATGTGATGGAGAGGAGAACATCGTCAGCGAATAGGCTCACCTTGTATTGGGAACTCCCCACCTGGACACCCCTAATGTCTGGGTTCAGACGAATAGAAACAGCAAGTGGCTCAATGCAAAGAGCAAACAGAAGGGGGAGAGGGGGGAGCAGCCTTGTCTTGTACCATTTCGTATAGGGAACGGAGAAGATACTGCCCCCCTGGTGTCCACCACCGCGCTAGGGGAGGAATAGAGGCTTCGGAGAGCAGTTAAGATACCTCCAGTGAAACCAAAAGCCCTGAGCGTCGCCCACATATAGTCCCAATCAACCCCATCGTATAGGGAGGTGAAGTAGTCAGCAAATTGTTTACAAATTTCATCTGGGTGGGAGGACGTACCTCCTGAGGAAGTGTGTATTTGCCGAATATTATGTGATTTTGTGACCAGCCGGAGACGCCTCGCCAGCATGGTATCAGGCTTATTGCCCTTTTCAAAAAATGTTTGGTTCGTCCAGCTAAGGGCCTTCAGGACCTCAGCCGAAACAATCAGGTTAAGTTCCCCCTTTTTGGTGATCAAGGAGCGAAGGGCCTGAGGGTCTCCCGTGGACTTATGTCTATGCTCGAGGTCACGTATGTCGGCTCGCAAGAGGCGCTCCTGACGGAGCTTCTCTTTTTTTTGTTAGAAGCTAGTTTTATGAGGGCACCGCGAATAACCACCTTGTGCGCCTGCCAAAGCGTCCCCACTGCCTAGTCAGGGGAAGAGTTGATGTTGAAATACTCCTCCAGGGCGTCCACCACAGAGGTACCTATAACAGGGTCAGCCAGTAAGGAGTCATTCAGTTTCCATGTGTAACCCGGGGGGTGGGGGGAAAGATCAGAGACCACACCCTCAACTATACCATGGTCAGACCAAGTAATCTCGTGGATAGAAGAAGAGAGCAGGGACGGAATTAAGGTGCATGTGTCGCGTGAAGAGCTGGAGGGGTTTGTACGATGACCGAGGGGGCGTGGTGCATCGAAAGTCAGATCTGTCCAGGTAAGGGTCAGGAGTGGCATTAAAGTCTCCACCTACAATCAGAGCTGTAGACCTGGGAACATCGATCAGACCTTCCAACTGGGAGTAGAAGCCCGAGAGGTTGGGAGAAGGCGCGTAGACATTAAGGATACAGATATCTCTACCGAACAGGGAACCATAAATATCTACCGTCAGGATCTTTGGTCAGGGTGGTGAGGAGAAAGTCAAGCCTTCTGTGTAGGAGAATGGTGACCCCATTACGCTTTGTCAGGTGAGTGGCGTGAAAGTGTTGTTGGAAATGTTTTTAATAGCCTTAAGACGCTTTTGTGGTGAATTGAGTCCGTCTGTGTTGTGGGTGATCACCTTCAGCACGGACCCCCTAGACGTCCCCTGCAGATCCATCAGGCTCCACAACTGCCTGGCTCAAGATGCTGGGAGAAGCCGCAGGATGCCTCTGCAGGGGAAGGATACGCTATGAAAAAAGAAAAAAAAAAAAACAAGATGTAAGAAAAAGAGGAGAAGAGCGGTCCCGATAGGAAGCACCAGGGGTCGAGGGCAGAGACCAGGTAGACGATGTGTGTGGGCAAGAGTGGGGAAGGGGAATCAGCCCACGAGTACCAAAACAGAGGGATCAAGTTTCGATCTCGGAGTGAAGGCAGCAGATAGGGATAAACTAAACAAGTCGTGGGATAAGCACCTAAATCTCAGAGTCGAGAAGGGAGTGCCTATAATGTGAGATCATGAATGAAGAGCAGGGCTCCTACCAGTTACCGGCAAGCCTGTCCTGTAGGGGGACCTGGGAGACCAGATGGGACCCCCCGCCGAGAGTAACAAAAGAAAACAGTGTGGCAAACATAACAGTAAATCAAACAGGATAACGTATGTGTGCAGTAATATATGTAGAGAATAGGAGAGCCATATCTGGTGTATAGGCCCCAAAAAGGAATGTATAGATAAAAAAAATAAATAAATTAAAAAAAAAAGGTGGGTATACGGCCGCAGCAGACCCGGCATTGGCAAATGACATTAACCCCTAGAGGAATCATACCAGGGATAAAGTCGCTAATTAGGGTAAACCAGTACAAAATAAAAAAGAAAACATGATTGTCACGGATCTGGCTAGTCCGCCCGACTACCTCCGCTGTCTTGTGCTCCCTTAGCCCAGGACACACACACTTTCCCCGGTTCCCCAGTCACTAGCCGAGACTCAGTGTAGGTTAAAACCAAACGAAGACTGATTTATTTCTCACACACAGGACTGGATATCCAGCAAACCACACATTAACATAAAACAAGATATTGGGACACAAACCGCCCCCGCGGTAACGGGATTAACAATACATTGGGGGGTCGGAGACTGATTTACACAACATAATAATGCACCATGGGGTGGGGGAGTTTGATATTAAATTAAAACAATGGCGGTGATGGGGGTAGCCACAGAAGTCTTTACAAACCCAGGGCCCATAGTCAATAGGGAGGAGGCTGGCAGTCAGGCCTTTCCAGTGGTCCCAGTGATGGAGGCTTCCGTCACAATTCTCCCCCCTCCGAATTGGACTGACACAGGATTAGACCCCAAACGGGTTGACTCCGTAGTCAGTCAGTTCATTTGGCCCATCCATGTCCTCCCAAAATTGGTGCTCCTGCTGCCGTTGAGGAGGGAGGTCAGGTTCCTCCGGTCCCAGAATTAGGTTCTGCCACTGGGGAGATGGACCGGCTGTTCTACCTCCCTGCTTCTGCTGGGGGGGCGGGTCGGCCGCTGTATCTCCCTGAATTCCGGCAGCTTTGGTAGGTGCTGGGCAGAGGCCAGCGATGCTCTGCCTGGTTGCCAGCGCTTCAGCTGGGGTTAGGGCATCTTCTGGGTCGGCCTGCCACTGGGGAGGGAGGACCGGTTCTTCCGCTCCCGGACATGTGAGCTGCCGCTGGGGAGAAGGGCCAGGTGCCGCATCTCCCTGGATCTCTGTAGCCATTGCAGGTGTGGGGCAAAAGCCAGCAGCGCTCTGCCCTGTTGCCAGCTCTTCAGCTGGAGCTAAGGGATCTGGGCAGACTGCCCAGCATTCTGAGGACCCAGATGTGGAGACCGCAGTGTTATCCACCCCTCTTGGGTTAACATCCTCAGATGTAAAATCGATTAGATCCACAATCTCTGGATCCAGTTGTGGTGTAAAGTCACATAGCTCTGGTATCGGATCTGGATTAGCTGCCCAGTATCCCTCTGACTCAGGGATGGAGACCGCAGTCCCATCCACTCTGCCTGAGTCAACATCCTCAGATGACCACTCAATCACATCCACAAAATCCCTGGACACTGGGGCATTCTGTTGAACGCGGTCGAACAGTTTTTTATATGCCTTTTCCAGTTCCCACTCCTGTGTAATTAAAAAGTCTAAATCACCTTTAAGTCCTAGTGCATCTGGGAGGTCCCACTTCCTGAAATCCCGGATGTCCTCAATCCGCCACTCCGCTGTACTTCCGAAGTCCGGATCCTCATGAAGACTATCCCATAATAATTCCAGGCCACTGCAGTCATAGCCCTCGGAGCTTGGAAGACACTGACCCCGGCGTATAACAGCCCTCTGCCATAGTGACCGTCGAACCAGTTGCCTCAGATTCTGGTATTGTTCTGTAGTCAGAGTAGTGGTGTAGCAGGAGAGGATGACCCGCAGTAGCCCCTGGAATTCTGATACCACATCCATGTCCTCGTCAATGCGAGTCTGCCGTCCTGTCGGTCAATCCCGGTACAAAGTAAGTGTCCCTCAGACTAAGAAGAAATCCTGCCACTTGCCACCAATGTCACGGATCTGGCTAGTCCGACCGACTACCTCTGCTGACTTGTGCTCCCTTAGCCTGGGACAACACACTTTCCCCGGTTCCCCAGTCACTAGCCGAGGCTCAGTGTAGGGTAAAACCAAACGAAGACTGATTTATTTCTCACACACAGGACTGGATATATCCAGCAAACCACACATTGACATAAAACAAGATATTGGGACACAAACCGCCCCGCAGTAACAATACATTGGGGGGGGGGAGACTGATTTACACAACATAATAATGCACCATGGGGTGGGGGAGTCTGATATTAAATTAAAACAATGGCGGTCACTCCCTGGTGGCAGATCCTGGCTGTCTGGTGGAGATAATCCCCTCAGCCAGTGATGAGATGATACTGCTGGGGGTAGCCACAGAAGTCTTTATAAACCCAGGTCCCATAGTCAATAGGGAGGAGGCTGGCAGTCAGGCCTTTCCAGTGGTCCCAGTGATGGAGGCTTCTGTCACAATGATAGCACTCAGTCCCCTTGTGTGGGTAGTGATGGTTCAGGGTCATCGGTGTTGCGGGTGTCTCCGGGAGCGATGTTGTGTGGTGGATAGGAGGAAGCAGCTCGACTGGAGCGAGGACGAGGATCCATCAGATTTTACAGGTGAAGGACTTTGCGGGTAACTGTGATCCCCAGATGTTTCAGGAAGTCCGGGCCATCGAAAGGGTCTCGAAGCACGTGTTGAGCAGAGCCATGGTGTGCAATAAGGCAGAATGGAAATCCCCACCTGTATTTAATACCGTTGGAGCGAAGGAGCTCAGTGATGGGCTTAAGCACCTTCCTCTTCTGTAGTGTTGACGGAGCAATATCTGCGTAGAGGTGAGGTGTGATACCGTCCAAGGATGGCATTCCATTGCGAATGGCTCGGAAGATGGCATCTTTCGTCGTGTAGTGGTGGCATTGGAGAATTATATCTCGTGGGTAATCAGGTGGCGCAGGTCACAGCCTAAGGGCACGGTGAACCCTGTCAAGATGGAGTTCCTGGGCCGAGGCCTCAGGTAGCAGAAGGCGTAAGTAGTGGTCGATGAAGTCAGGTAGTGGAGCCGTTTCGGGCACATTATGTACCCAAATATTACAGCGTCTCGACCGATTGTCCAGGTCTTCTACCTGTTCCTGTAGGCTTCAGTATTTACTGATCTACTAGGGGGCGCTTGTGTATTTAGTCGGTTTTCCAATATAAGCCATAAAACAAAAGAAAGTATATGATATACTTATATCAAGTGTAATTATACTTAAAAATGGAGTTGTATATGCACTCACACTTTAAGCAAGAAGATCAAGCCTTGTGTATAAACCCTCCACGATCCGTGTGTGGAGTATATATATGGAAAAAAGCAGAGAAATGAAAAACACAATGGTGTGGTATTTCAGCCACGCTCTGGCACGCCGGAACAGGTGTACACTTACAGTTAGTAACCGATGTGTCTGACGTTTAGTAGATCTGTTTCCTCGATCCTTCCAAATCACGTACTTGTGTATGAAGTTTGGTATATAAACTGGTCCACCAAGTATAAATCAAAGAATGAATTTATTCTGGGCAAATGCCCTATATATAAAAAATACACTACGTCTACAGAATATATCTGTATCACGTATTAAAATTAAACTTAATTAAAATGCCGAAAATAAAATATAAATAAAAATAATATTATAGAATAAAGTTCAATGGGGACGGGAGCTCAAACCGTCCCTCTATCTCTACGCGTTTTGCCTGTGTTGTGGCTTCCTCAGGAGTATCCGATATGTTGTCTCGCCGGTCTCTTTATGGACAGCGCCATTTTTGGTGTCTGACGTCCGTGCGTCTGACGTTGAAACGTTCTCCGCCGTTCGTGCGTCTGACGTTGATGCGTTCTCCCCTCTGGGCGTGTGTTTGTCATCCATTCCTTCAGTTTCTCCACCTGGTGCCGCCTCTCCTCTCGTGTTCCGAAGTGAGTGTTCGATGCGGGAAACAAGGAGACAGGAGTTATTATTCATTATGGTCTCCAGATTATATGGGAGCTTGTTTTCTTTTTGATTTTCAGGTACATCTCTCGTTGGGGGGGATAAATATAACCCCGGACAAGGACTACGGGGGGATGGGGGAGGGGGCCATAAGACATTGTAAGGGCTCACGGTTTCACAAAAAGGGAAGGGAAAAAAACGGGGGGCCCCAATAATGCATTGTGCACATATTGGCAACATTAATAATTAAATTAAATAAAAGATGAATAAAAAAAATAAAATGCAAATAAAATAAAAATAAAAATAAAATAATAGACGGATTCGTGTTTTATTGTGTATAGAAAAATAAAATATATTTAAGACGTATTTCGTGTTTTATTGTGTATGCTTGTAAATGATATATCCACTGGGTATGTATTAGTATGGATTTAATGAAACATAAAAAAGTAAAACACATATATAAAAAATATATATATAAAAAAATGTAACCGAATTAAAACATTATGAGTATCAAAACACGTTAAAAAAAAAAACAAAAAAACGTTGATAGGTGTTATTTTAATGTGAATACTTCTAGTGGTGTCGGTAACATATTCAAAAATGATGTGGTGAATAATTTATGGGGGTATTAATGGGTGTGCTAGGGTAGTTTAGTGTGGTATTTATATGTGTGCTAGAATATCAAGCTCCATATTCAGGCTACCTTTTTTGAAAGTTCCCAACTTAAAAATCCACTCAGTCTCCCGTCTTGATAGATTTTCTATTGTGTTACCCCCTCTCCAATTGGGGGGGACCCAATCTATACCGATGATTTTTAGATTTTCTATTGTGAATTTTGGGCATATATTACAGTGTCTTGGGACACTGTGTTTGGTGTTGTTATTCCTTATGTTCCCTATATGTTCTAAGATCCTTTCTTTCATTGGTCTTGATGTCCTACCTACATATTGGATCCCACACCCACATTCTAGTAGATATATCACATTTTTTGATGTGCAATTAATAAAGTGTTTAATTGCATACGTCTGACCTGTGGTGAACCCTATAAATTGATCTGTTTTCCTTGGTAGAAACGTGCACATTTTGCAGTGTCCACACTTGTGGAAACCTTTAGGTCTTTCGCCTAAAAACGAATGTAAGTTCTTCTTGGCGTCTTTTTTTGGTAAAGTGCTTGGGGCTAGTAGTGTTTTAAGTGATCCCATGTTTTTAAAAATAATTTGTGGTTTTTCTGGAATTATATTTTCTAAAACCTCATCGTTTTGTAATATGTGCCAATGTTTCTCTAATATTTTCTTGATTTTGTGCGCTTGGGTATTATATTGTAGTATTATATTGTATTATATTATAGGCTTCAGTATTTAGACAGGATCCCCTCCAGGTCTGCTCTGGCGGCCTGTTGCTCCTTAGCCAATGCCACGTGGTTTTGTTCGATGTCGGTGGCGCAGGACTGTAGATCTCGGACTTCCTTCGTCAGGGTTGTCAGACCATCTTTAATGTCCCGGTGCAGGTCATTCTTGACCGTTTTGAGAAGGTCTGTAAGGTCAGCGATGTCCTTTTTGGTACAGGGCGAATCCAAGTCCTCATCGCCGGCGCCTGGGCTGCCAGAAGCACACGGTCCTTCCTCCGAAAGTATGAGGCGACCGTTTCTCGGCAGGTGAGTCAGGAGCAACTTAACGTGCGGCCATCTTGGTCGAGCTCCAGGACACGCCCCCTCCAGGACACGCCCCCCATGATTTAATTTTTTTTAACGTGCTGCAATGTCGAGTTGAAATGAGTGCAGAATACAGACTCATTGCAGAGTCCTCTTTCTTATGGGCATTGGTGGATGTTCCATACAGAGTTCTGCTTCTTTACTACTTTTATTGAACCCTCTTTCATGTAATCTATTTGCTAGCTCTTTTACTTGCACCTCTTTTCTTCTTTCATCGGAACTCAATTGTTCTATTTTTCCTATATTTCTGTCGGTTTCTGAAACGGTGTAAAGCCCAGCTCGAGACCATGTGTGAAAATTTTTGACATCAAGGAATTGAATCTGTTGCTGATGGCAATTCCATTGTAAGATGAACTCGTACATAAAGCCAGAAAGATGTAATCAAAGAAACAATATAATGCAATATGTAGTCCATATTCAGATAATAGATATGTTTGTTCATATGGTACATGTATATATTGACATGTCTAAGCAAAAAACTCAATAGGGAGACCATTATATTCCGAGGCTTCTAAAATATTTAGTATGTATAATTTCCAAATCCTCAGCATGTGGTATGATTGTTTATAGACTGGTCACATACATGGTGACCAATATCCATTTAGGATGAGGATTATGTACCTTCAGATTTTTTGGAATGGATTCAGGAGTATTTTATAACCAAGTGGTGAGGGTATTGACAATTCCCCTAAGGTGAAAATCCAACCACTTGGCTCTAAAAAGGCTACCGTGGGCAGATATAATAGGTCTACCAGGTGGGCAGCGAGTGTATTCATGGACTTTAGGTAACGTGTACATCACTGGACAAATTGGGTGCCATTCAAACAAAAAAATCTAATGTTTCATCAATTTTCCTCATGTAGTGTAGAGTTCACAAGGCGTTCCAATTCTGATACCGCAATTTTATGTTGCAGTCAGGGCTGGCCTTAGGGGTGTGCGGCTGCACAGGGCGCCATAGCAACAGGGGCGCCTGCCCGGGACTTAAATTAAAACATCAGGATTTTTTTGTTTTGTTTGTTTTTTAACTTTATTTAGACCCTCTATGTTAAATAAAGTTTTTTTTTACTGTATTTAACATGGAGGATGTTAAATAAAGTTAAAACAACAAAAAAAACCCCGATGCTTTAATTTAAGTCCCGGGCAGGGACGCAGAGCGGTTGCTCGTGAAGTTTTAAGCAACCGCTTGGCGCCCCTCACTCTCCGAGCGGTTGCCCTCACTCTCCGAGCGGTTGCTGAAAACCTCACAAGCAACTGCTCGGCACCCCTGCCCGAGACTTAAATTAAAGCATTTTTTGTTGTTGTTTTAACTTTATTTAACATCCAGAGTGGCAGAGCGAGAAGACGGACGCCTTCCACTCCCACTGCAGGACTCAACAAGCTAAGTAAGAATAATGAGAAGTAGGGAGAGGGGTGAGGGGAAGGCAGTGAGAAGGGGCAGGGGGCAGTGAGATAGGGCAGGGGGGAGGCATGAGAGGGGAGAGGTTGGTAGATAGTGAGAAAGGGGAGTTTTGTGACAAGATTTTTTTCCTTTCCTTTTTTGGGATGGGGGCACCACAGGAGTAGTCTGCACAGGGCGCCAGAACACTTCTCTGGTTGCAGTGTCAGAGAGTTGACAAGAGATTTCATCACAATATGCTGTGTAATCTTAGTATCACCCCCTTTATCAGTAAGATGGATCACTATTGAGGGGTCTTTAGCCAATGATTGGAGTGCCAATAATTTAGCCTTTTGCTTAAATTTGCGAGCATCAGGCTTTGCCTAAAGTTTGCCGATCTCTGTAGGAGTATTTTGAGCAAATAATTTGAATATGTTAGTGTGAGGGTCAAAAGAGCTCCTATATTTAAAAGAAGAGAGAGACTTCTGAAGACAGTTGGCAAATAATCCATTTGATCTCAAGCTTCTCTTGAATATATATCGAGCCACCTCCAGGTAAAAATAATCTGGCTGATTAGAAGGGAAACATGACAACCAGAGGCATTCGTTCCATCATATAGATAGACAACATCGTATTGTTTTCTCAATGTTGGGACACCATTTGCGACCACATGGATTGTGTGATACGTATTCCAGTGAATGCCAGACTCCACAGACAAGTTTTTTTCGATCTCGAAATCCGAGCATCGCTGGTTTTAGTTAATCCACTGTGACTGTCCCTGCCTTGGTTCCCAACTCTCCTGGAAACTTTTTTCGTTAAAGGCAAATCCTATTGTTCCTATTCATTTCAGTCTGCTATTTTTAGGGGCCCTGTAGGTTCTGCTTGTGAAACTGTCAGGAAAGACCCTTTGGTTTCTTGCCTTCTGTGGGATATTCCCCTGTCTAGACACCCAGCTCCTCGCTATGAGACACTCGCGGATGTAGCGGTTGTCCTTGAATTTTGCACTCGTGGTCTGATAACGATTTGTTGTCTCTACAACAATTGCCGGCTAAGCTTACTCTGTTTCTGTTTATGTTATCATTTTGTAGAGTTTTGGATGTCCGTGCGTTTTGAGGCTAATGACATATCTTTTTTTCAGAAGGGTGACAGAAGGGTGTCATACAAGGCCCAAAGGTAGTCAGAGATGGCTCCAGTCTGGCTGCTATACAAAGATTGCACAGTCAGGAACTCCATTGTGTAAACTAATCCCATTAACAGGATTGCTGCCAGGGGGAGATTCAGTAGCTAAAGGGGATTAAAGGTTGGGTTGCCTACATGTACCTGTTTATCAATGTTATTTTTTGTTAATGAAGTTCTGTGGATATATGAGTCTATGTTTTACAACAATAAACTGTTCATTCCTGCTGTACTCAATTCAAGGTAGTTGTTTCTACTTATTGGGTACACATAGCAGGGTTCCAAGGTGTGCATGCTGACTGGTGCTGGAAGTGATTTCGGGGACAACAGGAGGATACATCTGGGTGATCTCTGGGAGTTATTACAGCTCTGCTGGTGTGCTTTTTGCTATTCACAGACAAACCAAGACTCACTCGTCATTGGTCTCTTATCCTTTAAGGATGACCCTAAGCTTTGTGTTGCTAGGTGTCTTTGCACATATCTTTCTTTCACAGCTTCTCTTCAGCCGAGCTCTGTGTCACAACTGCTAATTTTTTATGTTAAACATTTTTGTCCAGTCTCCTCAGTCTCCTCACCTACTCACCAAGTGGCTCCTGTCCTTGGCAGACATCAAGTACTCCTTTGGTGCCCACTCAGTCAGGGGAGCATCAACTGCACTTGCAGCAGGTGGAACCTGTCAGACATCTTGTGGGCGGCAGATTGGTCACAGGCTTTTTGTACCTTTTTATTTTCACCTCTACCCGCAGCAGCTCTAGCTCTGGGTTTCTAGTGTTAAAATTGCAAATACGAGGTGAAGACGTGAAGACGCGATGACGTAGCGTCACCGGAAGAGGCTGGAAGGCGCCCGTCGCAGTGCCGATGCACTGAAGAAACCCACGAGCGAGATGATCTTTACGCATCGCCGCTGATTTGAAGCCAAGACCTTTTGCTTCTATTGAATACACTTACCGCAAGAGTCTATCCTTTACCGTATGCTGTTTCGTCCTCTGCAACCCTCTGCAACCCTCAAGTCTCGGTAAACCTTGCATCACCCCCCCCTCACTCTGCTCCTACACGCTGACGGCTTAAACTCGAAAAAAATCATGATAGCCACGAGGTGGAAGCAGCTGCTGCCACGATGAAGATAAGTCCTTTTTGTTTATTCACTATAAGAGCATATAAGACTTTATTATTTTTTATTTCCTGGATAATACTCCACCAGCAGTTTCGGCAAATGTTGTAACATCTCCCTTTATTTGTTCTTATACGCTGATACGCTGATGGCTTAAACTGGACGGCTTCTGTTCATTCAAGATAAGATCATAAGAATACTACTATATTTTCATTTAACTTCCGGATAACAATTCATTATACACCAACTGGAGAGGGGGGGAAGAAGAAGAGGGGAGAGGGATGGAAGGATAGAGGGAAAAAAAGTAAAGAAATCGGTCAATCTGATATCTCTCAAATATCATAAACTTATAAATGAGAACAATCTTTTATGTACATACTTTTATATAAGCTTTCTGAGCTCATTCAGATGTTCTCTAGATTCAATAATCAGATCATACAGATTGTATATATATGGCTTTTTGTCACATGATTCAGATTACTTGAAATAACTATACATAGCTTCATCATTTCCAGGGGCACTAAATCCCTCTGAATATTTTATACTATTCATACATGTATCCATAAACCAGGGTAGTATTACCCCTATATAAGGACAGAAAAGAAAAAAGGAGGAGAATAAGAAGAAAAATCTAAGGCAAAAACATAAAAGATCTTTTTTTTTTTTTTTTTTTTCCCAAAATGACATCAAAAAGAGACCAATCAAAAGAGCAAACCCGAAGAGATAACAAAAAGGGCGATAAACAACCAAAGCGGGTCTCCAGCTTCTTTTCACCGACACCAAATAAGGATTTGAGAGATAAAATTCTCAATGAATATAGCAGTCCGAATCAACAAGATATAGATAAATCTCAGGAGACACTGGAAGACCGCAATATAAATCGAGACACAATTACACAAGAATTTCTGTCTGACAAACTAGACATACTCTTCAAAACTATTAAAGAAGAAATAAATAATAGTTCCGAGACAATTAGTGGCGAAATCAAACACTTGACCATAAAAATTGTAAACATGGGGGGCGTGGCTTGCCTTGCTTGGTGATGGCTGCCTAGGACCTTAGCTCCGCAGCAAACCCCAGAAAAATCCGCATCCATCCAACCTTTGACTTCGCCATGGGTCGTGTGAAACGTCCCTCACAGCAACACGAAGCCCCAGACTCTCAACCCAGACCGTCTGGACACTCTCTGAGGCATTATTTCCAGACCCCTGCGGTCCTGGACACTCAGCCATCTTCGCCCCACATGGTGCCCTCACCGGCCAGTACTTCCTCATCCGAAGACCAGCCACCGGTGCCGACAGCGACTGAGCCTACTCCATCGGCTGCTGCTTTGCAGGAGATGTTCCGCTCGCTCCCCACGAAGGCTGACTTTAGCACCCTCATCTCGGAAATGAAGCATGTGCTTCACGAAGAGGTAGCTGCACTGCGCGCTGATATCATGGGGATTGACCGCCGCACCACTCACCTGGAATCCTCGTTCGACGCTGCCTCGTCTCAACTGGCGGACTTGCAGCAGACTACAGCACGCCTGACCTCTGTGACGGCGGATTTACTCCGCTCGGTGGAGGATCTGGAGAATCGAGGTAGGCGTCACAATGTGCGTGTTCGAGGCCTACGGGAACCAGACGGCCCTGATGATCTTCGGGCCTTCCTGGGCCGCTTCTTCAATTTTGTTTTGGGCCGTGCTCATGACACCCCCATCCGGTTAGACAGAGCACATCGGGCCCTGCGGCCACGCGGCGGACCCTCGGATCCTCCGCGCGACGTCATATGTTGCATACAGGACTATCAGTTAAAAGAGGAGCTTATGGCGAAGGCGCGAAATTCCCGGTCATTCGAGTTTGAAGGCCAAGTGCTTGCGCTTTTCCAAGATCTCTCCGCCATGACTTTGCGCAACAGAAGGGCGTTGAGACCATTAACATCCCTACTTCGTGACCGTGGCATTCGCTACAGGTGGGGGTTCCCATTTCAACTGGTGGTTCCCTATGAAGGTGCTACGTATGTTGTTAGGCAGCCTGAAGACGTGGCCTCAGTGGCTAGGTCGCTGGATCTCCCGACTCCGCACGTGGAAAACTGGTTGCAGGCCGCCGCACTGAACCCCCGTGCGCTTCCGGCACCCCGCCACCCGAGACCTAGACGTATGGGTGAGGTGATTGAAGGCCGCTATAGCGCATCCACCCGGGAGGAGTAGGGTCGTCTGGCGTTTGGGCTTGGACTCCCATGGCTACCGCACATGGCTTCTACAGGCGACACGGGCAGTGATCACATTCACCCCTTTTTTTTTTTATTATTATTATTATTTATTATTATTATTTTGCCGCTGCCGGTAGTTCGGATCAGACACGCGGGCCCGTCCACCTATGCACTATCTCCTGGCGCTATGTTGCGCAGCTTTCACAAGAACTGTTACTCCTCACGTCGACCGTGCCATTCGAGATGGGTGAGCCGGAAAGTTCACCTATCACCTTCTCTCCGGGATCATGGGGGAACTTCAGTTTCAATGAGACTGTCCATACCTGGAGCGTCCTTCCTCGCCGCGTGCCTCTGACTGACCCTTTTTTTTTTCCTTTCTTATTATTTACTTGCTTATTGGATTGTTTGTATATGTGTATACACGTGTACATGTCTATTATATTTTATTCTTTATTTATTTATCTATATGTATATATGCTTTATGCTCCCACCCCCCCTTTTTTTTTTTTTTTTTTTTTTTTTCTTTTTTTTTCTATATGTCTTTTTTTGCCAACCTCTTTGGTCGCTCTGTGGGCCCTCGGTACACGCTTATTGTTCTCCTGCCCCAGTGCACCGTTGGCGTTATGGTTTTTTGTGGGCCTCTGCTCGCTCCCTGTGTGCACACATCTTGCTCTCCCGCCGCAGATGTTCGCTGGGAGTCGGGTCCTTCCTGCTAGACACACGCACGCATTCATACACTGGGGACCCACACGACTCTGCTCCTCTGCCTCTCTAGGTGCTGGTGCCTGTCCTGGGGATCCCTGATGCCTTGGTCCTCGTTAGCTCTCCTGTTACCTGACCTCTCGATTGGCGTTTGCTGGGCAGGCGCAGGCTGTCATACACTAGGGCCCCCTATCTATGTCTATACGCCTACACATGTGGGTTTTTTTTTTTTTTCTTTCTGGCTTATTTGATTGTTTATATCTATGCATACATGTATACAAGTCTATTTTATTTTATTTCTTTATTTCTTTATCTATATGTATATATGCTTTATGGCCCCCCCCCCTCCATATATATTTATGTCTTATTTTACCAACCCGCTTTTGCTGCTCCGTGGGCCTTCGGTACACGTTTATTGTTCTCCTGCCCCAATGCACTGTTGGCGATATGGTTTCAGGTGGGCATCTGCTCGCTCCCTGTGCGCACACACCTTGCTCTCCCGCTACAGGTGTTCGCCGGGAGTCGGGTCCTTAATGCTAGACACACGCCTTCATACACTAGGGACTCATGTCACTCTGCTCCTCAGTCTCAGTGCGTGGGGTGGCCCCCCCTTTTTTTTTTCTTTTTTTTTCTCCTTCATGCTCACTCAGTTTACTTATGTTGGTACCGGGGCGGTGCTGGTGCCTGTTCTGGGGATCCCTGATGCCTTGGTCCTCGTTAGCTCTCCTGTTACCTGACCTCTCGATTGGCGTTTGCTGGGCAGGCGCAGGCTATCATACACTAGGGCCCCCTGCCTATGTCCATACGCCTACACATGTGGGGTTTTTTTTTTTTTTTTTTTTTTTAATTTTTATTTATTTATATTTACATGTTAGCACTACATAAGCTCGGTTTGTGGCACTACTTGCCCGTCGTATGTCGGCGATTCCATGGGATGTCTATAGGTCGCTTGTTATGATCTGTACCTCGTTGTTCAACTGTTCGGATTTTTTTTTTCTTTTTCTTCTCATCATTGGGCTAGACTGTGCTCTCTATCATTGATACGCATGCTGTTTTGCTGCTTGCTCATTAAAATGTGTTGGATGGTCTCTCCGATAACTTGCATTCTGACGGGTATTTGCTGTGGAGCATTGCAATGTCTTGTCTTTGGTTTTTTGTGTCCTTGCACCTCCTTAGGTCCTGGGTGCGACACACTTTAGGCGGGGCTTCCATAGTTCCCCTAGCAGAACGGGCTCTCCACAGCGCGGCTGGTCTTGGTTCCTTACCTTACACCTACTACCCGCCCTGCCCGTTATCTGCCGTTGAGTGCTCTATTCGAGCTTTTTGACACCCTCCTTGGTGTTCCCTTCCCCTTCCCCCCTTTTTTTTTTTTTCTTTTCTTTCTCTTTCCCCCTCCCCCCTTCTTCTTCTCTTCTTCTCCTACTTTACTGGTACTCCCCCCGCTGTCGCCCCTTCTCTGGTTACTCTCTGCTTTTGCGGCTCCTTTTGTGCGGTCCCCCTTCGCTGTTCGTCCCTGTGCTGTCATGTCTCCCCGTGTCGCGCCCTTCCGTGCTTCCCCTATGGTGGTGATGAGTCTTAATGTTCGAGGGCTTAACACGCCTGAGAAGCGCTCTCGAGTGTTCAGGGACCTTCGACGAGCCTCTCCCTCGGTGGTCTTGTTACAGGAGACCCATTTCCGAGGTTCCCAGGCCCCTACGTTCCGTGATAGGGCATTTCCACAAGTGTACACTAGTAATTATGCGTTGTCTAAATCCAGGGGTACAGCTGTGTTGTTTTCCCGCCATGTCCCTTTCCAACTGCTCGAGGCCCGGGAGGACCCAGAGGGGAGGTTCACATTTGTTCGGGGTACGATCCATGATCAGGTTTTCACTTTTGCCTCCATCTATTTGCCCAACCGTAACCAGTGCTCTGTGTTGTCAAGTATTTTACGGACTCTGATGGAGTTCAAACAAGGTCTGCTAATCCTAGGTGGTGACTTTAATATGCCCCCTGACCCCCGGATGGATACATCCTCGGGGGCTTCTTGTTTGCCGCAATCTCAACTTCGGCGTTTTGCCTCCATTCTCCGCAACTATCGGTTGGTGGATTGTTGGAGGGCTTTTCACCCAGAGGGGAGGGACTATACATGCTTTTCCGCTCCCCATCGATCGTACTCCAGGATAGACCTTTTCTTGATGGAGTATTGTCAGGTGGGTGCGCTGTCTGGTTGCACTATTACCGCTGCTGAGCTGTCGGATCACTCGCCTGTTACGTTGAGCCTCCAGGCTCCACTTCACCGACCCACCACTACGTCCTGGCGTTTGAATGAGTCTTTGCTCTCGGACGCGGAGGTGGTGAGTGATATTTCAGAGCAATTGAAGCGCTATTTCCTGGAAAACACGACTGCGGAGGTGGGTCCTTCGTCAATCTGGGAGGCTCACAAATGCACGATCAGAGGGTTTCTTATAAGCAAAGCCTCCCATCTGAAACGCCTAAGGACTAGGGAGGTTTCGGACCTCTCTTCTCGCATTGCTGACTTGGAGGCCCTTCATAAACAGTCGTGTGATGAACAGGTTTACTTAGATTTGCTGGCCCATCGTAAACGATTGAGCACTCTGCTTAACTATAAAATCATGGGCTCCTTCTTACGCACCAAGGCCCACTACTATGAGTTTGGTAATAAGAGCGGTCGGATGCTTGCACGTGCTCTGCGGGCTAGGCACCAGACGCTCTATGTTAGCAAGATTAGGACCCCCAGTGGTGTGACCTCCTGTTCTCCCAGCGATATAGCGGACTCTTTTTGCCGCTATTACCGCTCCCTGTACAATCTCCCTGTGGACACGGCGGTTCCCAGTAGGGAGACCTTAATCAGGGATTACCTAGCTACGCGGGTTCGTCGCAGACTCTCGGTGGAACAGCTGGAATCGCTCGAGCTCGCCATTCCGGTGGAGGAGTTGGAGGCAGCCATGAAGTCGATGGACTCAGGGAAGGCTCCTGGCCCGGATGGGCTTCCCCTCCGCTATTATAAGGTTTTCTGGGAGCACCTGCAGGCCCCTCTCGCATCGTTGCTCAACGAGGTGCGTGCCGGCACTCCCTTCCATCCTCACTCCCTCATGGCGACGATCACTGTGTTGCCCAAGGAGGGGAAAGACCCTTTGCTCTGTCAGAGCTACAGGCCTATCTCCCTCCTCAATACGGACTTGAAGCTCTTTGCGAAGGTGCTGGCTACCAGACTGCAGTCTGTGTTGGGCACTTTAGTTCACCCTGATCAGTCCGGTTTTATTATTGGCAGGGAGGGTCGTGATGGCACGTACAGGGCTTTGAACTCGATCCATTTGGCCCGGGCGTCTGGTCAGAGGATTCTCCTTCTGTCTACGGACGCTGAGAAGGCCTTTGATCGGGTTGCATGGGACTACATGTTCCAGGTGTTGCGTGCGTTTGGATTTGGCCACTCGTGGCTGCATTGGATCACCGCCTTGTACTCGGCCCCCTTGGCGCGTATCCGTTTAAATGGTGCCCTCACGACCTCTTTCCCCATCCGCAATGGCACCAGACAGGGGTGCCCGCTGTCTCCGCTCTTGTTCGCCATATCCTTGGAACCACTTTTGCAGTCGATTCGCAACAACCCGGATATTCACGGTCTGAAGTGCAATGACTCTTCGTATAAGGTGGCCGCTTATGCGGACGATTTACTTTTCACTCTAGCGCAACCCCGGATTTCTCTCCCAGTTCTTCAGGATGAACTACGACACTTCGGATCCCTCTCTAACTTTAAAATAAATACAGACAAGTCCGAAGTCCTGGATGTCTCCTTGACTCCGGATGAGGCAGACGCAATCAAGGGGTCCTTTAACTACAGGTGGTGTCGTAACAGCATTCGGTACTTGGGGACCTGGATCCCCTCCGATCTGAGCACGGTTTTTCGCGAGAACTTCCCTAGGCTCTTGGGTCAGATTCGTTGTGATTTGCGTAGATGGTCCTTCCCCCATATCTCCTGGCACGGAAGGGTTAGTGTGGTTAAGATGAATGTGCTCCCTCGGCTTCTTTATCTCTTTCAGACGCTCCCTGTCTCTATTCCGAGGGAGTTCTTCTCTGAACTTCGTTCGCTAGTTACCAACTATGTCTGGCTGGGGAAGCGACCGAGGATTCGCCACTCTGTTCTTATCAGGCCCAAGGCGAAGGGCGGGTTAGCTCTGCCTGACTTCCGCGGTTACTATCGCGCGACTCACCTGTTGCGGATGCTGGAATGGCGATTCCATCCACCTGCCAAGTTATGGATCTCGTTGGAACAGGCCACCACGTCGATCCCTCTGTCCTCTAGTCTGGGTCTTCGCCCTGGTGTTCTTCGAGTGGCGAGGACCGAGAATCCTTTTGTCCGAGCTACTGTGCTGGTCTGGAGGCAGAGGTGTGTGAGCGGGTCTCTAACCTCTCATCCTTCCCCGCTGACTCCTATAGCGGACAACCCGGACTTTGTTCCGGGACAAGAGCGGGGTTTCCTGGCGTCTCTAGGGTGGCCCCCGAACTTACCTTTGTCGGCGTTATGGGATCGAACTGCGCCGTTGCCGATCGAACGCGCACTTCCCGATGTTGAGCTCACTTTGCTGCGGCGCTTCCGATATGGTCAGGTTACTCGGTATGGGCTTTCCCTTCCGGGAAGACACCACCTTTCTAGAGCCTTGACCCCCTTTGAAGCTTTGGCCAGACGCCCTACGCTGCCCAGGGGGGGAATATCTATCCTATACCGCCTGTTGCTCGCGGCCGAACTCACGGTGCCGCCGCCGTTTCAGGGTTACTGGGAGGAGGTCCTGGGTGAGCCTCTAACTGACCAACAATGGGACACGGTGTGTGAGTTGGCGCATAAATGTTCGGTGGCCTCCAAGGTTCAGGAAACAGCATATAAGCTGTTGTCGCTTTGGTACAGGACACCGGTATCGCTCGGGCGGCTTTTTCCAGGCGTTGACATCTCCTGTTGGAGATGCGGTTTGGAGCCTGGTACATACTTACACATATGGTGGAGTTGTGCTCAACTTCAACCATTCTGGCTTGGGGTGTTTCGATGTATGGGTGAGGTGGTGGGTCAAACAATATCTCCGTCCCCGGGTCTTGGCCTTCTCCTTTATAGTGGGTCCTCCCGGGTCTCAGTGAAACGCACGGTTTTGCGACATCTTCTTAACGCTGCGCGCTGCCTGATTCCTTTGTTTTGGAAGCGTACAGAGGTCCCCACTTTGCGCTTATGGGTAACTAGGGTGGAGGAGATACGTGTGATGGAGGAGCTCTTGCATGTCTCCTCGGACAGGATGGAGAAATACACAAACACCTGGGCTTGTTGGCTCTCCTTCCTCTCGTCCACCACTCTGCGGGATCTTCTCGCGTTCCCTTAAGCGACCCTGACTGGCTCGCCCTCCATCCACCTCTGTTCTTTACCTTTCCTTTATTTTGTGTGTGTCTCCCCTCCTACACGTTCTTCGTTGCTTCCTCAACACTAGCTCTCTCTTTTCCCTCTTTTCATCTTCACCCCGTCATGCTCTTTTCACCCTCTCCCCTTCATGCTCTTTCATCCCCCCCTCCCTTTTTTTTTTTTTTTTTTTTTTTTTTTTTTTTTTCTTCTTTCTTCCTCCTCCTCTTCTTTATATTCCGCGGGGTTACGCAGCTCCGTCGCTGGGATTGGATTTCCAGCTAATGGTCTCCTTCGCTGTAGCCAGGGTATGCGATGCTCCACGGCATGCTCGTTTGTTTTTTTATTTTTTCTCTACTTTTGTATCAGATTGTTGCACTCGCGAATTTCGCGCATATGTTAGACCGCCGTGGTTCAACTTCGTATGATTACATGTCCCTTTCCCTTTCTCCTTTTTGGCTACCTTCCCCTCCCCCTTCCCAGGTTTCCTCTTACCCTTGCTCTGTTGAAAAATCAATAAACAGTGATTTACCTAATATGCAGAGAACTTTTCTTACTAAATTATACCGTCTCTGCCTCGCGTTCCAGCGGAAATACATTTTGCAAAATAAATAGGTATATTTTTCAAGGGATTCAGAGGTGGATGATCATTATTTTGATCTTTGATTATTTAGGTTTGTTTAGGGTAAGGGTGTGATATGGCTTTCTCCATTTGGCTTCCTCTAGTTTTAACTGTATTATTGAACATCATCAAGCATGGTGCCATTTTCTTTTTTGGTTTAACCACTTCTTCCACATACTTAAAATACTTTTCTAGAGTTAATAATGGTGGGCGTCCCACCCAGTTTCGTATCATTGTCCAATCACAGAGCATCAGATGCAGTGCCTGGGGGACCAGCTGGAGAGGACCTCTTGGGCTGTTGTACATGTGTATCTGGGTGGCTTGGCTCCCACAGAGCATTTGGACAGCACGTGATGAAGGTGAATATGGCAGCAAACCACCTAATTTTGATATGGAAATAGGTATTGATGTCTTATTCAAGAAAAGACAACATTTTTAGAAGCTGGTGATACATTTGGTGATCACACGAGGACTCCTGTGAGATGTCTTCTTCAGATACTTAAGTTGCAGCAAGAAAGCTTACATGAAATAAATGTTATCCTTATCATTTTCAGCCAATGAGATTTCCTGAGCTTAATCGACCAAAGTTCAAAAGCTATGGGTGCCAAAGAATAAATCCAATGCTGATCCCAGTAACTTTGTTACACGGTATCTACAAATGGCGAATGCGTCCAACCCTTGACTTGCATACTAGACACTTTTAAAGATCATTGCTAGATAATTACAGACTCTTTGCCCTTGACAATGAATTCCACATCTAGCCTTTTCATATTAGGCGGAAATACGTCTTCCCTCATCCTTATAAAAATCTAGGAAGCAAGAAAATGGATTTTTACTTCAATCCAAATCTCCATATTTAAAAGTTGGTTTTATGCACAATATGGTGCATTTATTTTTAATACTCTCTGTAAAAAAAGATAAAATGTTAATTTTATACCTGTTTCATTAGCTGTGGTCTTTTTTTTTTCCTCTATCTTTAATGGTCATTATCTGTGTTGTAACATATGTTTCAATGACCATAATTCTTTTGGCTATAAACTTATATTGCTAAGGTCACAGTGAACATTAAACGCTATCCTTATGAGGCCTTGCATTACATAAATTTTATGGTCTTTTTTTTTCCCTATTTTCATTTAGACTTTGGAACTAAACACTATCCATTAAGAAATATTTCCCAACGGATATTTGAATGCATATTGATATGAATATTGCATTTTCTTTTCTAAATACTTATTCCTAAATTATTTTCACAGATTTGTTGAAACCTGTTAATGGAAATTAGTAAATTACTCAACCATTTATTGGGAAATAGGATAAAAAACATTAAGCTGATTTTAGGCGAAACTTCATAACCATTCCTAAGATTTTGCATGGCTTCTTATTGTTATATTGATAATATATTGATTTATTTTTAAGTATTACTATTCTGTATATTGAATTTCTAAATTTAAATATAAAATATCATAAACTGCTATGTGCATATGTATATTTATATAGTGCGTGGGGGTGAGTGGTGTGTGCATGCGCGCCTGCGTGTGTGTATTCAGATTGCTTCATATGTATTGTTGTGCATGGTTAAACACAGGGTGTCACATATGTGATTTATCATATGGCATTGCACTTAGAAGTATGATATGTACACTTAATCATAAAAGGCCAGAATGTGTTACTGAATTTGTGTAACTACTAATAAATCTGAAATTTACATTTGCAGATAAATGTCTTTATTTATTTACCATGTATCCAGTAACTTTCATACCAATTTTCTTTAATATGGGGACTTTGTGCTGTGTGGAGTAAAAGGAGGTCGGGGTGTGGAGGTCTCGCTGTTGTAATAAGCATAAAACTTGGCATGAAATAACAGAAAACAAAGGAAAGCCCCGGAAGGGCGGCATGACTGGGGCTGGATAGGACCCAAGTTTAAAAAGGGTAAGTGGTCAAAAGGGGACTAGACTGCAAGCTCATTGGTCAGGGCCCTTATTCTGAAAATGATATGCTAATTACAAAGTTTGGGTGTTTATTATGACAAATTCTTTGGCATGTCACGGCGAGGGTTAATTAACTTGCCATGATCAACTATTTGATCCAGCGGGAATAAAACGTTTAGTATAATATTACTGGTTTCTGTGTTTTACTTCTAATTCTCCTGAGGTCATTAGACAAGCCACCATTCGTGTTATTTTATCACATTGTGGTGAAAATCAAGGGCCCCTAATCCTATAACCATATGTGAAATAAAACATTCCATCATGTAAAATGAACTGATCACCAAAGTATACAAAATCTAAAGACTTAGCATCAAATAGGGGTTTTGGATTACCCGATGCAGTCCATAAATCTACCTAATAAAGTCGTGGTGAGTCATTTTTTTTTTTACTTTGTTAAAATTAAACTATTTTTCAGTACTTGAAATACTGCCACGCACAAAAAAAACTTACTGATTTTAAAATTATTTATACAGGACCAACCAACAGATTCAATGAGCAGAGGTTGGCC
>VKOC01000008.1:12916955-12927994 GCA_009364415.1 Spea multiplicata | reverse complement strand
TAGGTGGATTCAGTGATTAATCACAATGTCTGAACCTAAACGAGGAGACAGAATCTGATGGCGGATAAGAACAATTCAATCCACCTAGTCTGCCCCTTTCTTAGGTAAAGACTCAGACTTTAATCATGTCTTGGTCTCATCTTAGATTCCGGATAGCTTTATGCCAGGTCCGTGCATGTTTAAACACTCTTACTGTGTCGGGTAGATGTCGATGAATGAAATGTTAGGGATTATGTTCTAATAGGGTTAAACATGTTGAATAAACACTAGAAATATGTGTCTTTCTTAGATGTTTCCCCCCCCCCATGTTTCAATTAAACAGTGCACCTGTTATATACCATCGCATATCACGATGAAGCATATTTGCTAGAGTACGTGACAATAACTCTGCACTTTCATCTAATCAAGATACTGTTAACACCTGCAATAGTTTGGCAGAAGGTTTCACAGCGAACTATTTCTGTGAACGCTGCAGCCAACTCTTGTAAAATCCTGCTTTAAGGTGATTAACAATTGCACTGACGTAATTATAATCAAGATGTAAAACTGTAACGCATTTTATACCTTAGAATTTAAAGCAAATTGACTATTTATTTATGGGGGTAGTAAAAGCATTATTAAACACTCATCTACAGACACCAGACAAGCCAAAAGCCTTGTCCCTCCCATCTCCCATCTCCCATCTCCCATCTCCCATCCCCATTCTTCCCATCTCCCATCTTCCCCACTCTCCCATCTCCCATCTCCCCATCTTCCCAATCTCCCATCTCCCATTCCCATCTCCCATCTCCCATCTCCCATCTCCAATCTCCCATCATCTCCCAATTCATCTCCCCATCATCCTCCCATCATTCTCCATTCCAAAAAAATTTTTTTTTCTTTTTTTCCCAATCAGTCTCCATTCATCTCCCATCAATCTCCCATCATCTCCCATCATTCTCACCATTCATCTCCCATCATCTCCCATCATCTCCCATCTCCCATCTCCCATCTCCCATCTCCCAGTGCTGCCACAACCACAAGGGATTCTGGGTAGGCGCATGCAAACCATGACTTTTGTAATGGTATTTCTTGGCTACCCCAAGCCTCAAGTATTAAGCCAGTATCATAACCTCATGCTGACGAGTCCTATTAAGGATGAAACAGCTGTCCACGAGTGGTGATCTTACCAGAGTTTTGTCTACAGGCTGTACTGTACAGCGGGCAATTATTTTCAAGGGATCCATGTATAAAGTGGACATAGAGGCAAAAGGTGATTATTGTTGACCTTATTTGCATGCGCCTACCCAGAATCCCTTGTGGTTGTGGCAGCACCATGAGATTTCTGAGGGGAAAAACAATCCTTCTGGCTTGTCTGGTGTCTGTAGATGAGTGTTTAATAATACTTCTACTGCCCCCTTAGTTTTAAGTGGCCGGGTTTTCCAATCATCTTTACCCACCATAACTTTTGCAATGCTATTTATTTATGGTAAGAGCCTTTGTTGAAACATCTATCTTGGATTTGACAATAATTTTTTGTTTGTTACAGTTTAGACTTGAAGCAACATTTTGCTTTGGATTCCTAACTGGTCTGGGTACAGAGAGCTTACAGGTCTCTTTTCTTGAATAGACATCTAAGCTGTACTACCCCTTGTGGATCTCTTCCATGGATGTGTGACACCAGTGACAAAAGCCTGGAATCTGTCCCAAATATATGGTTGCTTTGGCAAACTTATGAATCAGTTGGGTATGCTGCCATGTGAAAGACGCTGTTCCACCTACTCATCTGAAGTTAGTTCTTCCAGTACACTAAATGCAGCATTAGAAACACAATGTGTACAACTGAATGCCCAAACCCTTCCCACAAAAGCTTAGCATTCTAGAGAGTGCAGTCAATGTTTTATCTAAGTGGAACAGCACCTTTAAATTTGATAACATATGCATTGTGGTATCCAAGCCATATATACACACACGTACGTCAGTCAGAACCATCTGAACAAGCACAACTGACTATTAACAATCCTCCTGCTCAGGGCCGGCCCGACAATGGAGCCGAGTGGGGCAACCCAAGCCCTTTTTTAAAGCCGAGAAGAGAGAGAGGGGCGCTGAGTGGTTTTAGCTTACCAAGTTATCAGTACCCGCTCGGCGCCCCTCTAGCTCGGTCTCGGTGCCGGCTTGTAATGTTGAGCGCCGGAAGAAACGTCATTTCCGGCGCTCAGCATTACAAGCCGGCACCGAGACTGAGCAGGGAGACTCACCGCAGGACTGCTGAAAGGTAAGGACGGGTGGGGGAGAGGAAGGGCAGATAATGGGGGGCTGCATTTTGTCTTGGGCCGGCCCTGCTCCTGCTTCTAAAATTAGATAGCCCAATTAACCCTTCATTAAATAAGATGCACTTATTCAAAGACATCAAACTGAAAAAATCTTACTTAAATTCAAAATGAACAAATATGCAAAGTATATGTTTAGTTTTTGTATGTCCTTTACACTTGGGGTGGACACCAAGAGATTTTAATAACAGCTTTCCCGAGAATGAGCGACTGCTTAATAGCCTGCCCTTCGAGGTGTCTCCGCTCAGGAGCATCTCTAGTTTTAGGTCACTTTGTGCTATTAGAGAGGAAAAATCATCGCCAACCACGAGGGCAGCCCAGAACCGAAATGCAAATTTCTCAGGTGAGTCGCTCTCAAAATTTTTGCATGTGACTTTGCCCTTCGGGGAATCTCTTGGGGTTCACCCCAACCTTAACGATGAGTCCAGACGAGGACCTCCTTGATTCCGTATGACCTAAAAGGTTATTGTCTTTACTCTATGGTGGAACTTTCCAAAGGTTGATGTTTGTGATTGCGGATGTTTTCTTCTTCTGGAGAAACTTTGTCTATTGTTTTAGTCCTGTTGTTTGTAAAGGCAGAATCATACTGGTAATTTAATAGACATTTTTTCCCTGTAATGGCACAAGTCAGTTTAAGATAGACCATGCACTCTACTGATATCCACTGAAACCCATTTCCGCTAGTATTTAATTGTATCAACGCAGTATTATTACATAAAATGCAAACTTACTTTAATCAGCGATCACAATTGTATAAACTTGCGATATTAAACAAAATATTGTCACGACTAAAGGAATCTTCTCAAAGCTCTAAACACCATAAATTTTCTTCCTCAAAGTGGCACTGTTGTACAATACATTTATATTAGCAAAGCAGAGGTTTACGGCTGCAATTAACATGAGCGTTAAACACTAAAATCTCATAATCCTTGGTTAATTATTGCAGGATTTCCAATCTAATATTCGTGTTGTGTGATAGGACACCTAAGTTAATTTAGGCACAGTATCTTGCATCTCATTCTATCAAATGAAAGAACCGGATTTATTTCTGCTTTACCACATGACACGGGGCTGAGTATGAATATGAGAAAAAAAAAATCAACAAAAATACAGACAATTAGGTTAGATCTGTACTTCTGATTTATGACTATTTATACCGCGAAGGAACAGTTGTACTTGTAATGCAATTTGCACAACCTCACAGAGGGTTCGCTTATAATGTGTGTAGTGATCAACATAGATCTGACTCACATTAACGCATATTGCATTGGCGAAGAAAATATGTTTTCGTTTGGGTTTTTCACAAAATATTACATTTATGAAGTCATCACACCTTCCTGCGGGGCGACCTGAGGTTAACTTGAAGGAAGCTCACTGGCATTATACCTTCGTGATGGAACTTATTCGCTAAACATCATACAAAGCAAGGTTTGAAATTAGCCCGTTAAGGACAAACAACTGGTTAAAAGCCTGTCCTATGATGCATCCCAAACATTATTTCTCTTGTGTAATTATAGATGAAAACTTCTACATATCAATCTGAGCCCATTGCAAAACCACTCCAGAGTCAAAACATAAAACAAACTTACTCTTCACCAAGTAACCAACAACCCAAGACTTATATTTTGATTTTTGGCGCAGAGAGCAAGCTTGTCCATATCTAGATTCACCTTCATTCTAGTTGGAGTGAGCCCCAAGATATCCCCTCCCCCCCCCAAGGGCAAAATACCATTCAAAACAAGGTTTAATATCAACCCACCAAGGACAGACAGCTCATGAGCGTTGTATTTTGCCCTTTTGGGGGGGGGGGATCTCTCAGGACTCACCCTAAGTAGAAAGGTGAGTCAAGACGTGGACTTTGTTGTTCTTTCTGGTATAGGGAGGTTATAATTGGGGAATCCTCTGGAAGCTAAAATACTTGTTGCATTGCTTTCTTGTGTAATTTCTCCCAGTTCATTTCCTGATATTAGTAGACTATTGTGTTAATTTTGTTGCCTGTCTTGATTTGGAATGGAGTCTGAGCTAGAGACAACCTAGCTGATGCCCCATTTCTTAAAAGATTGCTGTTCCTTCTTTGTATTCATAGAATCTTCTTGTTTCTGGGGTGCCTGGCAATTCAATACATTAGAATAATATCGAATACATAAGTGATTTAGGCCCCAATAAACCCCATGAAAGACACCATGCACCAAATTTCTGGTTAGGGTGTTGGCTACATCATTATTATTAACTCCCCAAGCAAGCAGGGACAGCTGCTGCTTTTCTGGTGTCCAAAGAAAAGAGGTAGGACACATCTCACCCCACATTAGACCTAAAAGTTGCAGTGACCCACCAATACCAATGGTCGGCCATGACCGACTTCCCTGTGGTTTTCACAAAGAGCGATTCGTGGTAAGATGGCGCAATCACGAGAAACACTACCTTGAAAGCTATGGTGATTGCTCAACTTTCACCACTTACCACTTTTTACCAGGCTCACATTTATAAAAAGGGAAATCTGGGGCAGAGTAGTCCATGTGGAACAATTGGAAACCGTTATTTCCCCCACAATTACCTTTTATCATCCAAAGCCCAGCACTTAATCTTTGAGACAGTGTCATATCCATGCAAAATGAATGTATTTTCAAAAGCCAATATATTTTTGAGACGTTTGTTAAAAATAATAAAAAAATCTAAGATGGTTTAAGTATTTGGGGCATACAATTTGTTTCCAGGTTTAGAACACTTAAAAAAGATGCGCCTTAGCTATACTTATCTTTGATTGCCATGGAACTCAGACAGCAAAGAAAATTGTTGCTGTATCATGGAACATTCTATCAATTTGTTCTCATAATTCAGACAACAAGCGAATACAGTCTGTCTCTTAATTGTGTTGAAATAAAAACATTACTTATCTATTTTTTTTATTTATTTATTTTTTGCTAGTGAATTTGCGACCCGTAAACAGACAGTAAATTACATTTTGTTATTGTGATGATTGTATTCAGGGGTCTTACATCGCAGTTGTCTATTTTCAGTGAAACCTAATTAAAGCTATGTATCACATGCAGCTCAGAAGGAGAGCTCGGTACTATTTCAACTAAATTTATTTCTCAGGGGTTTGTTTAAATTTAGGAGACAAAAATACTCGCAAGACCTAATAGTTGGTACAATTTTGTGAACATTCAACGCCAGCAGGAATAACCATTTTAGCTGCATGATTTTTCCTCCACACCAAGTTCTTGCTAACCTTAAGTTGCGGATTGCTGTCCAGTGTTGGTTAGGGGAGACTTTGTAAGGCAATGGGATAGAGAAAACATCGGAACAGGTAATTGACTTATAAATGTTGGTTTGGACCCTCGTTGCCATAAATCCCAACGAAATTAAACTGATTAGGAATCAAATGCTATTTACAGCAAAGACTTAAACAATTAAGTCTGTACTAAAGAGCTCTATACATCATATGGGATGCTGTCTATGTATGCACATGCTATAATATCAGATCTCTTACCTCATTTAATGCGACCAAGAACATTTTAATGGCCAAAAGCCACCCTCAACTCAAGAGGAAGAGACCTCAGAGGTCCCGAAAACGTACATGACTTGTATTTTGTTTTTTTTCCCTTCTTTCTTCTACATTTGCCTAAAAAAATGTCTAGCTGCTTTCATCTAAAGAGAAATAAAAATCCAGCACATTTCAATTACTCTTTCAATCTGTGGAGCACGTATTTCAAAGGCTTTGTTGTATGAATCGTGTATCTAGAATGACATCGTAATGTAGGGGTTCTTTGTTCGCTGTCGCATTGTGCTCAAAATTGTCAATATTCTTCCGCAAGTAATACGTGCACACATTAACCCTTTAATGGTTGATGGAGAAGCCAAGTCATAGCAGACCAAATGGATTATGCCAAAGCCGTCAAGCCGTCAAAGCCATCACTCTTTCACCAGCAACATTTGTAGCGGGCTGCATTTTTGGCCGTGTAGAACCAACAACCACCCCCCATCCGCCTTTTTGGGTATAGGTATGTGCATATGAAGTCCACTAAGCATCACAATGGTACTTTACATAAGTGGTAAAGGCATAAACATACAAATTAACCTATATTTTTACAATTCTATGTATAATTTCAATTGTGGAATTAATTTTCTTTTTTAAGATAAAAAGAAATTGAAAACAGAAGAGAAAGTTACTTATTTTACACATGTATTTGACTTATTTATTGACATTCATGGGTATTATAGTAAATTGGTCTTTCAAACAGTCCCTCCTGTCTTGGAACTAAATGCTATTGAATCTAACTAAACCAAGGGTAATCTCTTACTACCAATGAGGGATCAATGGGTAACGACATGACTTTTATTAAAGTTTAGAACGTGGTATTCCTAAATTAATTCTATCCATCAATGTATACTGTGGTTGAAGACAGTCAACCGTAGCTCAATGACTTTTTTGTAAGAGCTTTGATAGCGATATGGTGTCTCTGTAAAGCTCTGTATTAAATCCTTTATTATTTTATTTTAACAATAGTATTACTGTTTTATTCCATAAGGAGGGAAGACTCAAGTTTTGGAGCATGATCGCATGCTCATGTCGGCTGGTTAGGAGTGGGTTAATGCTTGACCCAAACAACCAGGAAAGCACGTACATACATGTTTAATTTAATGAAGACAGGCGTGTTTAGTTCCGAGAGGTTTCAGGTGTCAGTTATGGACATAATTACAAGAATATTTCAATCTGAATACAAGAAGATGAATGAGTGAGCAATGATACACCTACTCGCAAGAACAGATGTTCCCATATTTTGGCCCACGCTCGTGAATATGAATGAAATTAAAGTTTTTTTATTCAGAGATTAGCTCTTTCGGGACAAACTAATAGGTATAAATTAATAATTTAAAATAGTTCTTAACTGGCCAATATTGGGATAGTATAAAATTATTAGTTAATTGAGTTTATAAAATTTAAAAAAAATAAAAAAGCCTTCTATTTAAAAAAAAAAAATGGTCCCCCAAATCTAAATATTGGACACTTTAAAGGAGAACTCCCACCATACTTTTATATCATTTTGTTATTGTCCAGCAATAAGGTTTCTCGCAACCTGTGACCATCACACCTATCACACCATCATACTTGCCTATATAAGTCCCATACAGGGGGGGAAAAAAAACAAGATTGGGAGTTTTCTTCGGGTTTGGGGTTCTTCTTTTTGACTTTAACTCATTTTAATAAATCCAGAATGACAGAAGCAGATGTAGGAGCGATCGCCTCTTTCTGTTTCTTTGTAACTATCCAGTTCGTCTCTCATCTGTGTTGCCTCCAAACACACGACAGGAGTCTTTCCCTGGTCATCATTGTTTAATGGGGAAATAAAGTCAGAGGCTTCATAAACCTCTGACCCCTAAGCTGTTATCTAGAGTCATCTTTGTTGTTAGCCGTCTTGGTCTTATATTATTTGTTGCTGAACCTTTCCTCTAAATGATTGAATATTTCTCCCTTGAAAGCATTACCTACCTTGACCTCTGCCATTTAAGTAGAATATCTGTGTTCTGCCCCGAACTTTTATTGGGTAATTAATCATGCTGCGACCTAGTGATTTTAGCTAGGGGGTCGTGCTTTCTTTTGACATCTTTTCCTATTATCCCTTTTCAGCTCTTATAAATAGTTGATGTCCTTTATACATTTCCTACCGAATACCGGCAAGTAGAGTTCGTCGGAAATGATTTGCTAATTTGTCGATACTATAATCAACCCTTTTGTCCGGCTCTGCTTAGCACACGGCGGTGCTATGAATTAAAACATTGAAAATAATAGTCCCGAAAACTTGAAACAATCCATACTAAACATTGACTACGATTTGTTTAGTATGTTTTGTAACGCATTCCACAATCTTGGATGGGATGAATATCTAGAGATTCGGGTTTATTCACTAATTTATATGAAGTATGACTCCATTTCAGTCACAAGACTCACCAAATATGTGACTCAAATGGCCCTAAAGTTGTCCTCATGGAAACATTGACTTGATTGGGTCACCTGCATTCAAGCAGGGATATCAGTCATATCATACTGGTGGCAAAAGCTCCAATTGGGAGTCTTATATATGATCACAGCAATGTAGAATATGGAGTCAAAACATTCCGTATCACCATGAAAATCTGTCCCTTTACCCTAAGATTTTGAGAATGGTTCAAGACCCTGAGACCTTTGGGCAAGTCTTGAGAATTTTCAGAGGTATGATATTCAAACTTTGTCACTGATGATACAGGGGCTCCTTGGACATTGTACGGGGCTGACTAATATCTCAACGTACCGCCAAACGAATAGGTCTTGATGCATGAAAGCTGGTCACGTATAGAGTCTTGCAGACATGATACATTCATGCCCATTTAATACATCATTCATGTACATCAAGAAATGACCTTTGCAGTATCTTTTGGGGGTACATATTTTATGAAACACCATAATTATAAGCCTACAGATTAATGGAAACAGAATACCTTTAAGATGTTCAGAGCTGAGCTAATTACATATGAAAGACATTTATTCCCTTTGGAACAGTTGTGTATCAGTCATAAACAATTCATATTATGCCCATTTATTTAAAAATGTTATACAAAATTGTTTTAACTATCCCAAAGGACAGCTATAAGGACAGCTTTGTTCGAAGGCGGTCTAATGATAGTCTAAATGCAAATACACGGAGATGTAAGATCATTTTCAATTGCTGTCCTCATGGATCAGATGCTGTACCTTTTAGATGTAAAAGAGAAAGAACCTTTTAATTTTCTAATTATCTGGTATTAAATCTATTTGTATGTGAATATTGTCATTCAAAAGTTCTTTGGTAAAGTTAGCAATTGCTTAATTTTCCAATAATTATAGGCTGAATACCTGATGGCACATTTTCCAGCATTTAACGAGTTTATAAATGCATGTTTCCGATGACGGCTTCTATCATGTATTTTCTATATTACGATCACGTGTTTTCACGTTAAATTTTAATATATGAAAAAAAAGTCTGTTATATTCCAAAGCCTAAATTTTAATTGACCACATTAACTTAACCTATGGAATTACATTTACAAATAAAAAAAGGGAATTTATACATATTACAATAGAAACAACATGGCAGCCACCTAAACTTCCTATTCTCAGGATCATTTTGATGATGACTTATTCATTCTAGCAGCCGATAGTTGTAAGTATATATTTTATATTTTCATATATATATTTATAGTACATGATTCCAGGGGAGGGCTGGAAATATTCATCTTGGGGCAGCTAGGTGGCCAAAAAGTATATAGCTTAAATCCTTTTTGGTTGGACAGGTACTCATTGTGCACTATGCAGGAATGTCCAAAATAAGCCATATGAAAAGCTCATAATTGGAGCACGACAAGGATCTAGTTAACATGCAAATGTTACATGCAGTAAAACCCACAAAAGCTTCAGTCTCCGTAAGGACCTCTGATGTGGACCAAATTTCTACTTCCGGCTTTCCTGTTAGAAAACACAAAAATGTTTCTGCTCAATGCTGATGGCCATTCTATTATTATTATTATTAGTGAACTAGATTGTAAACTCTCATTAATCCCAAAGCTAACGCATATTATATATATATATGTGTATATAGAAGCATTATTAAACACTCATCTACAGACAGCAGACAAGCCAGAAGGCTTGTTTTACCCTCCTAAATCTCATGGTGCTACCACAACCAAGGGATTCTGGGTAGGTAATGCAAATAAGGTTAGCAATTCTCATCTTTTGCCTCTATATCCACTTTATACATGGAGTATTTGCCCACTTTGCAAAACAGGCTTTAGGCAATACTTAGGTAAGAGATGCACTAACCAGATCACCGCTCATGAACAGCTGTATCATCCTTAGTAGGACTCATCAGCATGAAGTTGTAATACTGGCTTAATACTTGAGGCTTGGGGTAGCACAAGAAATACCATTACATAAGTTATGGTGGGTAAAGGTGATAGAAAACCCTTCTACTAAAATTAAGGAGGTAGTAGAAGTATTATTACACACTCATCTACAGACACCAGACAAGCCAGAAGACTTGTTTTTTCCTCCGAAATCTCATGGTGCTGCGACAACCACAAGGGATTCTGGGTAGGCGCATGCAAATAAGGTTAACAATTATCATCTTTTGCCTCTATATCCACTTCATACATGGATCCCTTGAAAGTAACCTCAGGTAAGAGGTGCCATAACCAGACCACCACACATGGACAGCTGTTTCGTCCTTGGAACTTGTCATTTTCGTGCTACCTCAAGTATATATATATATGTGTGCAGAGCATAAAGCTAAAACGTTGAATATATCAACACTAATCAAAAAGTTGAAAGAAACGTTATCCTTATATCCTAATCATGTTTTTGGAGTTTTGGGCTATAAGGCTAATCATAGGTATCTGGAGATATTGGGATTGACATTGATCATATGGACATCTGGGCTTGATTTATATGGATTTTTCGAGTGCTTCACTTTCTCCTTAAATAAAAAAAAAAAACCATGACATTATTTTTTTTCCCATTCAGTTCCAAAAATTGTCACTATGCGTAGTCTGGATATTTCAATTGATTTTGTTCCAAATTCAGTGTTTCTGTAATAAACTTCACAGGAAAAGCAAATATTCATAAAAGAAATCTGATTCTATAAATGCAATTATGGATCATATTTGATGTTGAGAACGGAATAATTATTGCTTCCTCATGAGCAGTGTGGTCGGTGGAAA
>VKOC01000008.1:12899098-12916855 GCA_009364415.1 Spea multiplicata | reverse complement strand
TTTCCATCACCTTTACCCACCATAACTTATGTAATGGTATAGTGTTAAGAGCAAAGCTGTGCAAGTTTGCGCCAACTCATTCTGATTTCTGTAATCATGCAAGAGTAGTTTGTAGAGGAATGGCAAATTCTAAGATCGTTTCATTTTTTTAAATCAAACAAAAGTGCTGCGTAAGTAACCAGAATACTTTCATAATCTACTTTATTTACAGAGACAGATACAACATGCACATCGTTATAGACTGGGTTTAAAATCCACAGTGTAATTTTTGATAGTTAGGAGCCAGCTGAAATCAGTTAAGGCTCATTAACACCGAAATTTATCCAGAGAGAGCAAGGAAGTTAGAAACACTGGTACATTAAGTTTTACAGCTGTGTCCCTGTAAATAATGTTCAGGTTGCAGCTATGATCCTGTTCGAGCTATTATATCTGCTCATCCCTTATTATATACATTTGTCCAAAAACATTCAGGTATCCTTCAGGAGGACCGGTAATGATGTTATGATCTTTCGTCTGAGAGGAGCCACGAAAGGCCACTCATAGGGATTTGTTCATAAATCAGAATTATTGCCCTCTGCAAACTAGGTTTTTCCTAGAATAAAAATACTCCATAAGACAACCATAGAGGAGAACATGTTTTGCAATTTGTGTTTTAAACATTTTATTGCTAGGGAAAAAAAAAACACACATCAGTAAATTATACAAAGGAAGAATTATTAGGGGATGGGGTAGCGGAGATATATACCCCAAGGTTTATTTTGTTAAGGGAAGAGGGGCAAATTCAACTCTATATTAGGGGTCCAAGGACCTCATTTATCATATTTATTTATTTTATTATTTATTTAGTATTGTGAGGAGGTACAGATTTCACATTGAACTCACATAACCTTACATGTCCCCACCTATAACTCATAAAATGTAAAGTCACAAGCACTCGCAAACATCTTGTAGATTAATGTTAGCGTTTTGCTACTGTTAGCATGCAAGGGACTGCGACTTAACCCTTAAAACTACTAACCACTTGACTACTGAATAGGTCCAAATGTGAGGAAGCAACTCGTACCCTCAAACATACAAACAGCTTACTTAAAATTTCTGAGGCAACTTAAAAAAAGTCATCTATGTCATCTTTCAAATATGGATGTTTTTGTAAGATATAGTGAGACTTTAACCTATAATCAATCAACCATTATTGTGTATTTATATCAATTATTAGTATCTGAAAGCCTTTAGGTTTTGCAGCGAGTGGCTAGGAGATGCGAATGGCAGATGGTAGCATAGACTAGAAAAAATTCAAGTAAATTACTAAAATCACTATTTTTTGCAATTAATCTTATTAGTGTGAATCTATACTGTTCTTCTCAATATTGTTTGCTGATCTTATGTGATTAAGATAAAGTGAATACAAGAACTTATTTTCTATATTTTAGAGGTCTAAAGATGCCCTTTTCATTGCTACAGAGGATAGTTTGAAGAAGAGGTGAAATCTGGAAATTAAAATCATTAATCGGCACCTTCGTAATAAACCCATCATGCCTATGATTCTCTTGGGAGATCAAGTAAGTAAAATTTTCCATCCCACATACCATTTCTTCTATAAAGATACAGCTAAATGGCTTTTTGTGCAGTTCACCAATAAATTATGGACCATTAATCAGGACACTCAAATAGAGATGCCTAAAAAGACCAGGTTAAATGGCTCTACCTCACTGATCCTTTACTCTCAGCTATAAAGTCATAATTACACATCAAAAATTCAATATTAGGCCATTGTAGGATGGATGGAAAATCTATCTATAGTGCACCAAAGAAACAAGAGATTAATCAAAATGTTCCATTTTTACAAGTTTTGGGAAAAGCAAAATCAGAAAATATAGAAAAGGCCCTTAAGCAAACTGATGGAGTTACTTTTTTACTTTAAAACATGATTAACCGTTTAAGTCAAATTTGACCCAATTTAACATCCCCCAGGCTCTGTTAGTACACTTAAATCATAATTGTGGGAATCTTTTTTAAATTATGGTATTATAACGCAATTCTCTAGACTGCAGACTTTCATTTGAAACAATTCCCACATTATCCTTTGGAAATTAAACATCGTGTAGCGGTTTGCATCCGGTGCTCATTTGCTTTGCTCCTGTGTTTTACGTTCCACTTCTATGTTTAATATTTGTGTTATTTCACCTGCCCGTTTTACCCTCAGACTGCTGCGTGCAAGCTCCTCGTTGTCCGTCGTCCTACTTTGTTTCAGGACAGTTGGCTAGTTTGGTGTTTTTTTTAGACAGCATTAGTGTTAAGACTTGCTTATAGTGTAGATACTTTTGCCCTGGCGGCCATCTTGGCCATCTGGCATTTTTCTGCTTTTAGTTGAAAGTAAGCTGCAAAAGTAATTAGTGTTTCAAGCTAACTTACACACCCTTGTCATAATGATATTTGGAGAGAAACGGTGTTGTGAAGCCGTTCAATTCAAGTATTCTTTGTTTCGCCCTGTAGGTCAAGTCAGACGTGTGTTTTGACAGTTGGCCACATAGAGAGAGCAAATAAAATCTTTGTCTCTCAGTTTCTATAAAGATTTAGTATTTTTCCAACCTACTGTACTAAAGTTTCTAGAATGATACCTGTTGTTTCTGATCATCTTGTTCAACTTGTTCAAAACTTGTTAAAGCCAGCAGAGAAAAATAAAATATAAAAAAGGCATTCCATGTGCAAACAGGAGGGAAGATTTTTTGCTTGAATTCCGAGGTCTCATCTACTCCCACTGTCTCACACTCTCATTCAGTTACTCTCACATTCTCATTTACTCTCTCACACTCTCTGAATGTCTCTCTACTTTCTCTGCCAACTACTTTCGCTTCCGTGTCTCGCAGCTCTCCTTCTACCCTAACACCTTCTTCATCTTTTTGTTCTCACTTCCGTCTTCCGTCTTCTTTCTTTATCTCCACAGACATAACCTCTTGGTGAACTTCTGCAAAATGGTGGAACTTCCTGCTTAAGTTTACCGGGAGGTCATGTCCACAGAGATGCGGACAGCAGAAGTGAGAAGAATAAGACGATGTAGAGGATGCTAGAGAAGAAGTAGAGCCACAAGACATGGAAGTGGAAGCAGTTGACAGAAAAGGTAGGGAGACATTCAGAGAGCATGAGAGAGAGAGTGAATGAATATGAGAGATTGAGTCTATGTGGGCATCGGACAACAAATTTAGTTTCCAAATTCAAAACGAATAGGCAAGAACTGGAATTCAGTGTCCGAAAACTAATGGGCAGTTATGTGACCAACATATTAGGAAGGTTGTTTAATTATTTATTCATTTATGCGCAGGGAATGGGCCAAAGGCAGTGGAGGTTTAATTGTATGCATGGACACTAGTCTGAAGAAGCAGGTCATGCTTTTACAAGGAAAAGAAATGGAATGTGGGCTGCGCTAGAGGTTAGAAAGCTTCTTGGAGGCCTGATAATAAACAAGTTCTAGAGAATTACCAGGTATATTAAAACAGCAAAATAGAAGACTTCTGGCTGCTTAACAAACAGGGCTAGGCTGCGGTATAAAACTAGTCCTGGCCCAAGGACCAAGGCCGGTAAATGACATAGGCGTGGCTGCCAGCTTTATATATGGGGTCGCACACAAGGCTCTGTAGATGCAACTGGAGTTGTCGATAAGCCATGACACCGGCAGACTATTTAGGGGAAAAATGGTTTAAACAAGTCAGAATAAGTTCTAAGGATTTATAATTTCTAAATTTCAGATGAATTGCATCTTGCAAATTATGTTGGACTGACTGAGTACACCTCAATCAAGATCAATGAACTTTTATGAATTGTGAAATCACATTTTACTCTCCACCACAGATAATAAAACTCAGAAAATGGATAAATCATGAAAGAAAGACGCGAGAAAAATCATTAGATGCTAAAACATAGATTAAGGGAACCAAAAAATGTGACAGCTGGGGCTTTCATTTTCAAAATCAGTGTAATGTAGTTTATGTGAACTTTGCTACCCGGATATGATAAATATAACACTTCTAAATGTTTAATTCTCAACCAATCATTGTCATGCAGACAGCTGATTAGAAAGATAACATTATTCGAAGTTGATGTGTGAATCATTTTGTAAAATAATATTTTTTTTTTTAAGGAAAAAAAAGTAATTTTAAAAAGAAGTAATGCTTTATCAAAATGGTAGGCAATGGCAGACAGACACATTATACTGAATAAAAAGAAAAAACATGAAAGAAAACAATTAGATTAAGACTAGATATTCTCTTAATTCCTTCATTTTAGAGGATTTATTTAAAAAATAATAATTGCATTTTATTATATTAAAATAATGTATTATGTATTTCTTGTTTTAATCTCTTATAGGTCAGGTTAAGTTTTTTGGGGTTTTTTTGCTTAAATTTGTTAGACTTTCCACACTGATAAAAACCGCGCTAGTTTTTATCACATGATCAAATATTATTTAGCCGCCTTTCATGATATTACAAACAAAAATGAAAATCTTTCATCCTGATTATTGCCACATTTGTTGAAATTGTTGAGAAGATATTGTTCTTGGATGTTGATGCTTGAGGCGTATAATCAAACTAAGCACTGAGTACATAAGATAAAAATAACTCATAGCTTGTTATGTTCTGAAATATCCAGTGGTTTCATGCTGCGCTTGTATATGTCCCTCATTGAATTAACCAAATCCGACATTGTGTCAAATTTGGTTTAAATTGTGTCAGTTCCTGTTATTATATTGCATAATATGTCATAAACTTGTGATCTGGGAGGACATAGAAACATTAGCACATAATACATGTGTTACCTTTAATAAACGATGAGCTACAATCAGTTTTATATACAGTAAGCAAATGCATTAAATAATGAAGATATACACAATTGTGACTTTGACAAGCATTGATACTTACAAGAAGAATTATAAAATAAAATGTTAAGACAATATTTGGTTTTTAATATTATATATATATATATATATATATATATATGGTTAATAATCATTCTTTCTAAATCCTACATTGGATAGTTCCATACACTAAACATACCCATATAAAAAAAAATGAAATAAATGATATATGTATTGAAAACCCTCCTAATACAAATGCCAAAGGGAGAGTATCTGATTTACCTAACTAACTGTCCCAGTAAGCCAATTAGTACAATGTTTAAAGATTTTAATAAGCAGCACCTGTTAGATTTATTGGACTCTGGATGCTTAACTGTGCCCACTTTAAACCTGAACCACATTTTCTGGGCATGCTGTCAAACATGCTAATCATACCTTGTTTAAGCCTGGCTGACCCCAGAAAAAGTAACATCTTGCAATTCCTGGCAATCATCCCAGAAAATGGGGGGAAAAAAGAAAAGTGGCCCGCAGACCCGGCAAAGGAATGCTTTACCCAGAGACTCTGGGTCAAAATCTTGAGCGTTCCAAGGAATGAAGGATTTACTTTTCACTGGGATCTACTCTCCACTGTTTAAGAAAGGAACGCTATCCAAACGCTAAATGGAAGACAAGTTGTTTGACCTTCCATCTGCATTATGATGATAGAAAAATTAAATGACAATACAGGTACAGGGCAGGGTACAGGGAAGGGTACAGGGAAGGGTACAGGGCATGTGTACTGATTTTATTAATGAAGCCCACGGGGGCCAGAATGGACTAGAGTGGGCCCTGACAGAGTGCTGAGCAGGGCTAGGCTAAGGCAGGAATTGTGGATTTTAGGGGAGGAGTTTTGGTAGGAGGATATTTAAGTTTGGTGATCACAGGGGTAAGGATCCATTTTGTTTAACCTTACCTGGTGTTGTTTGTCCCACCCTCCCTCCCCTTATGTGGTTGAGTTTGTGGCGTGGTGTTGCTGCATTAGTCCCAGTTGTGGGCAGTAGCTTGCCAGGCATCCAAGGGGTTAATGTGGTGGTATGATCATTGGTGGTCATAACCGGTGGGAGGTTCCTTGCAAGGAGTGGTGCTCGGAACCTCAGGTCCGGGTTGGGGCATCCTGGTATGTCCCCTCCCAAATTGGTGTGTGGTATGGTGTTGCTGCAATAGTCACAGTCGTGGGCGGTAGCTTGCCAGGTATCCAAGGGGTTAATGTGGTGGTATGATCCTTGGTGGTCATAACCGGTGGGAGGTTCCTTGCAAGGAGTGGTGCTCGGAACCTCGGGTCCGGGTTGGGGCATCCTGGTATGTCCCCTCCCAAATTGGTGTGTGGTATGGTGTTGCTGCATTAGTCACAGTCGTGGGCGGTAGCTTGCCAGGTATCCAAGGGGTTAATGTGGTGGTATGATCATTGGTGGTCATAACCGGTGGGAGGTTCCATGCAAGGAGTGGTGCTCAGAACCTCAGGTCCGGGTTGGGGCATCCTGGTATGTCCACTCTCAAAATTGGTGTGTGGTATGGTACCTGGATAACTTGGCAAGCTAGGTTGGTTTTGGTTACGTCATTGTCTCTGTTAACGCATCTATGTTTATTATTTCAGGTTTTACAGGACAATGACTGTTAAATAAAACGGCTGTGGCCTTTTCAAACCCATCTTGTGTGTTGGTGTTTTATTTAATTAAGCAACTGAGCTGAGCCTGGCCCGTGAGTCGAAGCTACATCTGTCAAAGAACAAGTTAAATTATGTGAGTTTAACTATATAAATAAAAGCCTTTATTGGGTTTCCTGCTTTCTGATCAAAATCATCTACAGAATGCTTATAGCAAAAATCACTCGATGCTTTTACAAATTGATGTCTCATTCTTAAATTAGAAATTAGAAGTTAACATGACTTTTTTTTGGAGCTCACAGCCTCCAAATGTAGATTGAGGCAGGGTTTGCAAAGAACAATGGATCTTCTACTACAAAGTACACAAAGAAAGATCAATAAAAGTTACGTTTCTATTTGCTCAGAATCACAGACATTTCAATAGAAAGAGAGTTTCTGAAAAAAAAATTTTTTGTTCCCCACCTGAAGAGGCCAGATTGAATAATCTTTTCTCTCTCTCCCTGTCAAATGGCTTTCGACGAGATAAAAGACCCAGCGCTGCCAATAAGAAACCAAGGAGATTTATTCAGAAACTTGAACGGTTGCCATAAGCAATCTTTTAAAAGCATCTTAAGTACACTTAATAGTACATTTCACTGAACGTAACAATACAAATTTTAGGTATGTCATCCAAGATGTAAGTGTCTCGTATCAACCCAAGATGGAACAGACAAGATGGAAGGCCGCGTATCAAAGCACTGGGAGAACAAGGCATCAACGCACAATTGGTCTTCAAAAGTTGTTTACGTTTTTTTCCTTAAATGGCTGGGACTATAAAAGTGATATTTTAAGACTAGACTAAGATTTGCTTGCAAAGTAGTATTTATCGGGTAGTTATTATTTACTTGTCAGGAGAGAAAATGTCACACCAGATTCTTAACTGACAGCTTGTTTTTACAACTTGTTTTTCTCCTTTTTTTCTTTCTTTCTTTTCTATTTTTTTCCCTTTCCTTTTTTTCCAGCTGTAAAGGCTACTGAATATGGAGTAATTGGTAGGCGTTATATGCTGGTAGGATGATTAGAAGGTTGTTAGTGCCAAAAAAAAAAAAAAAAAATTAGTGAAAAAAATTTACCGGTAATTTGTGTGTTTTTATGTTATATATTGAGATATTTTACTTTACTTTTATTTTACACATTATTAAAGAAAATAAACAAACACTGTCAGAGGTAAAGTTTTGCATTTTTTTTGTAGGGTTGTAGAATAATCAGTTAATATCAAAAATTAAAATCCTTGCAGAATATCACTTAGGAACAACTTTGAATTAGTGAATGGGCCACAACAAAAATGATGTGGTGTTATGTATCTTTTATTTGTCCCATAGAAGTCAATGTTAAACATTTCAGGGCCGCCATCATGGGGGTAAGTCCTGTATTGGAGTACTGGGCCTGGTCTCTCTGCACCCAAGAGTGCGGGCAGGCTGAGCCCCTCTGCTTGGCCAGAGAAGTGGGTGAGATGGGGGCCCAATAACTGAGTCACCCAGTGGGGTATTAGGGTACGTATTAGGGTGACCGCATTGACCATGTTTTCCAGGACACATGTAAGTTTTTCATACTGATGGCCAGCACAGGTAAAGTGATGCCCTGCAGTATGCGGGATGTATAGACTCATGGAAGGGAACCAATTAGTAAGCTATACATCCCCCATACTGCAGGGCAGCACTCTATATGGGCTGGTCAGGAACATGTAAAAATTATGTGTGTCCTGGAAAACACAACTGATGTGTCTCCCCCTAGTATGTATGTGTACCAGTCTTAGATATATATTTATATATAACTGACATACTGAGTTACCCACTTAATTACCCAAGTCTGTCACTATATATATATATATATATATAAGACCGAGTCATTCTGTTGTTTACTGTAGGCAGTATGATAAGGTCAAGATGTTTGTCTAGTAGAATGGTGTAAGATAACGGAGCTGGAATGAACATATTGCATAATCTGAAAACTAGGAACATATTAAAACAGAAAATTCAAAACTCATTTATACTGTCATAGTTTCCTGTTGGTTTTTATACCAGCATCATCATCAACTGGAAAAAATAAGAATTCATTAATATTAAATGCTAGTTAAAGTTATATTATAAATACATTTCAAAACAAACCAAAAAACCAAACTAAAGTAAAAAAAAAAAAAAAAAAAAAAAGGGGCGCATAATTAACATTTTTTTTAAAAGCAATGCTATAAAATAAGACCCGCGTTTGTTCAGGAAATGCAATACAGAGAACTGATCTTTAAATGAAGTTGTGGATTTGTGCACAAAAAAATATTATCACAGTTTTTCAAAATAGCACAGAATACCCCAAAATGTGTACTCTAACGTTTTACCTTCCAGTCAACTGAAACCCATGAAACTCTGAAAAACAATAGCAGGTTAATGCAATCAATGATTTAATAAATGCACAGCATCTGAATTCATACGTTATAGGTTGTTGTAGTGATCCCATTAATCACATAGATAAAGGTTAAGCAGTGATAATGATGGCAATAACAATAATCATTTACCCAATACCCTTCTTAAATTGGCCCATTTATTTCATCATCTGTCTCCCTTTACGCTATTTAATATGTTTATGGTGAATGGCGGAGCTTAATATCTGAATAACTGAAAGGTAACATTAACTAATAATAATAATATTAATATTAACCCCTTAAGGACAATGGGCGATCCCTAAACCCATTGAAAACAAGGCATTTTGAGCCCGTACATATACGGGCTTTGTCATTAAGGGTTTAATATTAATAAATTAGATCTGCTACTTTCCTTTGTGGGAAAATTGCCATGGAAAGTATCATGTTTCTGCAGCTGAGCATGCGTATGACTTTTCACATTAAACTCTCCTGCACAGCTGTTTCTGGTTCAGCGAATGATTGGGTTGCAGCCTACATATTAAATTGATGAATTATGAGCACCTGTTTGGTATAATTGTTTAATCATATATATAAATATACGGCGACAAAATTTAAAAAAAAAATTAAGAACACCAAGCAGGCCCCTGTTACTGAGGTAGCGCCAATGCGTCGCCCCCTTTTACCCCCCCTTCCCAAATAAATACACAAACACAAAGTAAACAATATAATGCTTTATTTTAGTCAACTGATGGAAAAATAAGGCCACGGTGCAGTCCGCTTTACGCCTTCCACACCGTGACACAGATATAAATAACTTTATTAATAAAATAAACTTTATTATGTAAACACATATAAATATAGAGATGCACGTGACGCACCACCTGACTTACTTATGACACGTGCAAGCCTTAAAACTAACCATTGTAAACCAAATGTACAGGTTACACATCGTAACCATAAATTGTAAACAACTACCCGGCTGGCACAGGCGTAAAACCGTAAAAACGTAGAGACCACCGGCGGCCCCTGCACGGCAGCCATTGTCACGGCTAGGATTCACCAAGGCACAAGCCCAGGGAGTGTCCTGCACTTAGGCCGAGGGCCTGTGCACCACGGGTAAAACCACACCTAAGGTGGTTAACCCTTGCTCTATGCCAGCTTGTTAACCAACCGCCACGGAACAGAAAGGAAATAAAAAGAGAGAGGGGTGGGAGGGAGGGAAAGCTTTTCAGGTGAATTGAAAAAGTGACCTAAATGGGGTGGGCTCCCATATATATAGTGACCCCCACCCCTAGGCACATTAGGATGATGCAAACCTATCATTGTCAGCCGAGGGCCGTCAATCAACATAGACTGACAGCCCCCTGAGCTGACTCAGCAAAATTACTAATAAACAGGAAAACGGGAGGGGGGAGAGGGCTGCCTGACGACCCCTCAGTCATGCGCCCTTGTTGCTCCATGCTCTCGCCTGGGGCTTTCTAGAACAGAGAGGTGCAGAACATCAACATTCTTTCTCTCTCTGTTAATGCTTCTACAATATTCTGGTCTCTTGGGGTACAAAAGGCCAGTGCTAAGGGGGCACAAGGTGCGTGGAGGCTTCGGCATTTTGCAGAAGTGCTCCGGGCGCCCTAGTTTCCCAGGTGTGTGTGGGGGATGATTGACGAAAGAAAACAGAAGAACAAGAAGAGCCGAGAGAAAAAGCACAGCTGCGGGAAAGGAGATAGGGACATGAAAGTGGTCGGTGGAGAAAGTAAGAAGACATTGGGAGAGGAGGTGAGAAAATGTGAAAGAAGCAAACAGAAAAAAAAGTAAACTGTGACATCATTATCATATTTTTTTTAGAGCCAGAATAAAACATCTTATACTTTTGTTTAGCGTTGTTTTAAAATCATTAACAATATTTAAAATAAAATTGCTAGAAATTAGCTTTTTTAGCATGCTCACCATAAACATGCTGATAAGACAATAATATTGTGTACGCTTGCACACATTCATTTACAGGGACATTCTTGCATTTACCATGAAATCCTAGGGGACAAAATAATAGGCTTCTAATGATCCAATTAATTTTATACAAGGTTGTTTGTAATTTTTTTTTTTCAGATTTACACAGTATGTTCGTGTCTTTCTACTTTATGGAACGGTTCCCTGGGAGCGAGTCTATGAAATATTTTTGTGCATTTCAGCTTAAAATCGTAAATGAAAGGAGAAGTGGCGTTCACAAAGTGATAGCGGCAGAAATAGTACGGCATGTTGCTTGTATACAATGAAATAGATACAACAGGGCTCATTTTTTTCTGTGTTTTCGCTCAGTAAATACTGAATAGAGTGTTAATAAATTATCTAATTAGGTTAAGGCCCATTTAATGATAGGGAGGTAATCTGCCAAAAAGATACCTTCCGGTATTTAAAGTCTTAGGATAATTTTAAATTGACATATTTAAGGATATGCCCTTGGCAAATCACAAAAGACACGTTAGAATGTACATTAGAATGATAAGGCTAGTTCTGATTGGGTATTTGCAATGTACACTAACATCCATCTAAAATCACAAGGGTAGAATCCGACCCTGTAAGCAGTATTGTATTTTGAAGTAGACCGATTAGGCATAGGGCCGCACTCAGTGTGCCGGATACAAGGGTGATTTCTGATCTCCTCAACCAGCCCATTTACACTATGGAGGACTGTGCTACGTTCAAACCGCCTCCATGGCGCTGTGCACCTTCAAGACTCCCTGTCCTATGACTGTGATATAGACTTTTGCATTCAAACTCGTACATATTTTGTCAATTTGTACGATTTTCCAAAAATGAGGCAAACCACCCCCCAACAAAACAAATGAAAACCAAGCAAAAAGCTCAGAATTTTAGTTTTAATGATGTGAGTACATTCACTACCGCTCTATCACAATCTCATTCATGTTCTATCACTCTAGTTCTCATTCAATCTCTTTCCCGATCTCTGAATCTCTCCCTACCTTCTTTGCCAACTGTTTCTGCTTATGTGTCTCATCTTCATCGTTTTCCTTTATTGTTTTCCTTTATCGTTTTTTTGGTCTTCATCAGTTTTTTGTCTTCATAATTTTTCTTCTCCTTCATTCTTCCCCTTCTTACTTCCGCCATTTTACAGAAGTTAACTGGGAGGTCATGTCTGCGGAAATGTGGACAATAAGATAACAATGGCAATGAGATAAGAATGTTTTTGGCCTATTTGCACCTCTATTGTGATACAGCCTGGTGCTCAGGCCTAGGGTAGTGCCAAAGGTGAACAGCCTGCAAGGATTTTTTTCAGGGCCCACATCATGTATTGTAAGACCACATACTCTGCTGTATTTTACCTTTTATTTTTTATGGTCTCACCCAAGAAAAGACTCCAGCCTCCTTTTAAAATATCCCACACTATAAACAGTCGTCGTTCTCTACATAAGATGGAACATGAGCCCCGGTAGCCATAATTGTTGGATCCTTGGCTTTGCTATCCCTGTAGACCTTCTCTGACCACTATCGTCTGGGTAGGAAAATGGATACAGCCATACTAATCCAAGAGGAAATTGTGTGCTTTGTTGAAGTCGATACCTTTTGTTAGGCCTACACAGAAAAAGATGTCGGGACCTCAGGGGTCTTTTTTTCAGGAGTGATGAAGAAGAGACCTCTGAGATTTTGAAAGAAATCACAGGATTATGATTACATTATATCTGGGCATTCTGTAAACTTCAATGGATTCATTCTGTTAGATAATATTCTAGATAAATGAATAATGTTGTACCAATAAGAAAGTATGTATACATGTCATTTGTTGTAAAAATCTGTTTATTTAGCAGGAATTCCTAAAAAAAAAAAAAGCTCTTCAAAGCTGTTGTCTCCAGGTAGCTAAGGTGCACAAAGAAGATAAAATACCTATTTATTCCAAAGTATTTAAAAGCAAAGTAATATGATTCAAGAAAGAACTGGTGAGTGTAGATTATAAACTGCAGGGGTGCAAAGACAGAAACAGCCGGCGTAACATGAATGTTGGAATTAATAAACTCCCAGAGCGAAATAAAAACCAGAAGGTTTTTATTACATACAGCATGATGACCGACACTGATCTGTCTTCGAATATAACTACGATAGGACTACCTTTTCGACTGGCATGTACTAGTACAGAGCTCTTAGGCTCTTCAATGAGCCAAGCTTGTGGGCTGGCTCACCTACCTCTGGATCAAAGAGTAATATGTGAAGGAACCTTGTGGCTAATGCGGTATAAAATACATCTTCGGTTGTGGTAGTATATAAGAACTCGGTCAAACAATTAAGTTGTTTATTGAAACTCACTGTATAAGCTGGCTCTTAAAACTCAAAGCTTTCATTTACCTCCCTTGACCGTTGCAGCCAACGTCTGCGTGACAGCACAAAGTGCAATGCTTGATGGTTGCGGCGTTAGCGGTGGTTTTAAGAAAGCTCACTTTCTTTCTCTCATGGTTAAATATCTGTTAGCTACATAGCTGTTGCCTGTACCCTATAGAAATGAGGGCAAAAATGGAAACATCTAGTCATTTTTCCTAATGTAAAGACTCAAATCTTGTCCAGTTGTTGGTCTCATCTTAGATTCAGGAGCCATATGCCTATCCCATACATGTTTAAATACCCTCCCCATATATGATCATGTGTATCCGCAAACCATTCCCTATTCGTGAAGTGATGCCCAAACTTTTTGTTCCATTTATTAATTAAATTACTGTGATATTAAAGATGTGATATTCTACTAAAGCTGTACATATGGAGGACCAATGTGAAATACACTATAGGGGGAAAAGGTATGTGGACACCTAACCATCACACCTATTTGAGGTTTGTTGGATGTCGCATTCCAATAATTAGAAGGGATGTCCGCTTTTGGTCATATAGTGCACAAGTCTTAATTACCAGACTGGAATGAGTTCCACCATCATCCTTGTAACCTGAAGTCGATGAAATGCGCTATTTCATACAAGCGAGGTATCCATTTGTTAAGGTGGAGTAAAAATATTCCGCAATAATTAGCATTTCTTTCAAATCCCGGAGTGATTTCAGGAAATAATATTTGCCTGCTGTGCAAATCACTCGTCGCGATCATGGGTTTGGGATTGATTTGTACATAGTTAGCTGTGAACATGCTGTCCCTCCTTGACATTTTTCATGTCACACCTGAAGGTATCACGCTCTGTCTTGAAATAATTACATGTTCCCTGAAATATAAGGAATCGAGAAGCCGGTATCATAGATATTATGAGTGTTCTACAAATACAAAGTTTTAGCAATGCGTATGGTAACAATATCACGCCGGCAATATTCCAGGAATGTAATAAAACAAGGTCCTCAAGGTTTTCATCTCTCCAGAAGACACTATTATAAGTAATACTGTTGGTAGGAAAACGCTCACAGTCTTTTACTTTTTTCTTTGTTTCACATGTTATGTCTATAATTTTCAGCGTTTTATATATTTTTGCACTTGCGTCATCATGCACATTAACCCATTGCGCCGTATGCATTGCTGGGTAATGGTTGAATGTTGTGTCAACACATAGCTCTTGGTTTCTTCAGGACAAGATTGGTTCGTTCTTGAGAAGACAATATATATTTTATTTTCTTCTTCAAAAAGAATAGGGGCCGGAGATGGCATTTACACAAATAAATATATTCACTAAAGTGGAAATTAAGCATGCCCTCACCTGTAACTCACAGAGTGTATTGTCCCAGACAAAGGCATATGGCCAGTTGGGTTAACCCTTACTTGGACTGAGCATTCTCAAGTCCCAAATCCTTCTGTCCTTCTTTCCTTCCCCACTGTCCTAGGGCATAAAGGGGGTGAAGTCTTAAGTAGGCGGCGTTAGCTGCATGACTCCACTCTACTTTAGGCTCCACTCATTATGCCCCAGGTTGTCTGGAGCTCGCTTTCCAGCATTTAGACAGCTTAAACGCTAATACTGCAATGGATAAGCAGTATTTTTAGGCTAGGACAGACTTGATTTTGACGGGACAGGACCCAAAAAATGGGACTGTCCTGGCAATTCGGGATTCCTGGCAAAGATACATAATATGTAGCCAGAAAAATTAGGAATACCTTATATGCAGCCACTAACAGGACATCTAAACCCTAAAAAGTCTTGATAACACCCAGTTCCTTGCCATGTCCCTATTCAAACCCTCAAAAGCAAAAGGGTCCCTCCATTGGATGCATTACAAGGCCATTTGCACCTTCAAGACACAGAGCACTAGGATGTCTGTTGTATTTATAAAAGATAATTTTAAAAAAAAACCTTGCATGTCCCTTATGGGAAAAGCTGAACATTACTGATTTAGATCAGCATGCTCATCAAATTCCTCTAGGCTGAGTAAAAAAGAGGTTAATTAATGTGTGAAAATTTCATTAAATTGAGTAAGTTTACACATAAGGAATCTTAATAAAATACACACTTACAGTGAAATGATAATATTTCCGGGAAAAAACATATTGTATCAAGAACAGAATAAATCCATTTCTTTGTCTCTGTACAAGTGTGGGGTTTTTTTTATTTATTGTTGAAAATGAATTTGATTTGTAAAGTGTGGATAATATATTTAAAAAAGTCATATGTCAGTTTCTCGCTACAGTACGAGGTAGAACAATAAATGACTAAATACGAAAGGAGTTATAATGGAATCAAGTGGTAAGGACAGCATTGATTCTTATTTAGTCACCCCTGCCAGGCTATGGGACGCCAACTACAGAGTCCTCTGTTCTGGGTCATTCTCCTCTAGCTGGTTCTAGGTGTAGCCCATCTTTGTGGAGGCCTCTGACTGTCTGGGGATGTTTGTTGGCCGCTTGCGTAGAGTATGCCTTATCCAGCCCCATCTTCCTTCCCTGATTTCTTCCGCTCCCAAAGATTGGTGTTGCTGGTCGTGTCTGGCCAGCGGATCTGGAGCATCCTTCTGAGTCTGCTGTTGGTGAACGTCTTGACCTTCTTGATTGATTTGGTTGTCTTCCAGGTTTCAGCTCCAGGAAGTAGGACTGACTTCACATTAGAATTAAATGGAATTAGGTGAAGGACCGCGCTTCTTCTATGGGACTCAGAAGCTCAGAATTTTAGTTTTAATTGTGTGAGTACATTCACTTCCACTCTCTCACAATCTCATTCACATTCTATCACACTCTGATTCTCATTCAATCTCTCTCTCACGATCTCTGAATATCTCCCTACCTCCTTTGCCAACTGTTTCTGCTTATGTGTCTCTTGATGAGATGTCTGATTTTCAGGACATCCATTTAAAATCTAAGATTTTTTAACGCATAGCTCTAGAATATACAGCTCCAATTAAGGAGAGGTTGAAACAGTGAATTCAAACACACATCAGTAATTTTCACTCAATGTCTAATATAAATATGTTGGCTTTTGCTCCTGTATACGCCTACGTCCATCACAAGAGAATGTATGTACAACATATATTTTATGTACTTTGGCATAATAACAACGTGTCCTTTAGGGCAATGTTCACTAATATCTTTTTATATGAAAATCTAAACTTATTCAACCAATGTTAATGGGAAAAAAGGCATTACCTGAGTATACTTCATCTGAAGCTGTCAGAGTCAACTAACGGAAGTGTTACTCTTTCAACAATTAATAAATATATCCCCTTTTGTTTCATATTAACTCAAAACGGCTTTAGTAAGTATGTTGTAGATGATCTCTTAAGTAGTATCTCTTAACCCTCCACCACAAAACATGGACAGCTAAAGAGTGGTGATTAGCACATGATAAATTTACATTTATTTATACATTTATAAACTCCATTTAGCAGACATAAAAAAAACCGCACCGTCTCCTTCTTTATGTCATTTAATGAATAAGCTGTTCACACACTTGTAGAGTTCTTTATGTTCTTATGTTAGTCATTTGGCCCGATTAACACAATATTTCAAGGTTATTAGCTGAAAAGACGCCTTAGAAACACACGCCATTTGTAGCAACTGATAAAGTTCGTCGTTTCTAGAACCCTAGAGGGCGGAGAAGATTAGATGAGCATTCACCTCGCCGATTCTTGCTCTTTCAATAAAACATACCTTGCGGGATGAAAGAGATTCTGCAGAGTAAAGATAATATATTGTGTATAAAAGATTAAAACGGAATTCTTTATGCCACTTACAACGGAAGACAAGCGATTCTAGCCAGGTAATCATCCTGCGTTTGGGGCTATGTGCGGTGTAAGAGAAAAGCACGAGTATAAAGTATAAACAGAAAAAAGAAAATATTTTAAGAATGAATCAGTTGGTTAATTGGATCTCAAATGTAAGCAATATAGCATTAAAAACAGAATGTGTAGTGTTGTCAGTGATCCGTTGGTCGTACCATTTTTGTTTCTCATTTTATGTATATATGCATGTATGTATGTATTTATTTATTTATTTTACTGCTATTGAGGCTTAGCTTACCCTTGCACCCTTTTCAAGGCACTGTACATTAACACTAGCATGTAAGTCCTACATAGGTTGACACCAGAATCATGTTATGTTGGCACAAATCTGTCCTAGAAACATAGAAGCATAGAATCTGGCAGCAGAACAGAACCATCCGGCCCGTCTAGTCTGTACGTTTTTTTCCTGATGTAATGTCTTGTCTTAGATGGAGGCTATCCGTATGCCTATCCCATCCATGTTTAAACTGATGTACGTATTAACTCCTTCCACTCTTTTTTAACTCTTTCAATAAAGTAAGTACTCTGCCTATTACTCTAAAGGAATCATTGGTGTAAGCCATCAATTGCTTAATAGTTGTTTTGTATTCTCATGGTAGTGGAGAATAGGTCCTATACATCTTTCCTACCTACTCAGCTGACTCTGAAGGTAAGTTGCCTTCAATGTTATATATATAT
>VKOC01000008.1:12877649-12892510 GCA_009364415.1 Spea multiplicata | reverse complement strand
ACAGATATATGCCCGCTCGTGAGATCGGGCATTCCCTCCAGTATGTCATTAGCCTTGGGGGACTGCCCCACATCCGGGGCAGTCCCCCAGGGCCACACATCCGGCAGTAATGTCACCTGATCGCTGTGATGACCAATCATTGATTGAGAGATCATTGTGCAGAGCTGCAGCGTTTTGTGAAAAACCACATATATAAACCATCATATATAAACCCCTACTACCTGTCTTATCCAAAATCAACCCACCCTTTCCTCCCCACAATCCTCAAAAAAAAAAAATCTTAAAAAAAAACTTAAAAAAAATACAAAAAAAAAATTGGGTTTAGTTTGGTGGGTGGTTAGAGGGAATTGGGGATAGTGTAGTGTCTTAGAAATTGGGTAGGTAGGTGTCCTGTACAATGGCGCAACGTGTCTTCAGCACTGAGGAGGCTTATGACTTCCTCACTCAGTCTGATGATGAAGCCACTCTGACTGCGTCAGACGACGATGCCACTCTGACTGCATCAGATATTGATCCAGTATCTGATGGATCTACGTCTGAGTCAGAGGAAGAAGATGATGGCCAGGGTCCATCTGCTAAAGCCAGGCGTGGAGAGCCTGACTCTAAATATAATTGGGTGCCCCCAAATATGATTGACCCAGTAATCCCTGCTTTTACTGGGACTCCTGGCATCAGATGTGACATTGATGCTAGTGAGCCAAACTCATTTTTTAATTTAATGTTTGCCCCCGAGTTTTTTGAGCTGCTAGCATCTCAAACAAACCTCTATGCAGCCCAGTGTCAGGCAGCTCACCAAGGAGACAGAAGCCAGACCTGGTACCCCACTGACCCCCATGAAATTAAAAAATTTTGGGCCCTGACCCTTATGATGGGCATTGTCAAAAAGCCCACTATGCGATTATATTGGAGCACAGATCCCATAATATCCACCCCTGCTTTTTCCCAAATAATGCCCCGGAACAGGTACTTTGAGCTCCTAAAATGTTTACATTTTAGCGACAATTCCCAATGCCCCCCTAGAGAGCACCCCTAATTTGACCGTTTATATAAATTGAGGCCCATTATTAATTATTTTTCAAGTAAATTCCCTGAAATTTATACCCCCGATCAAAACGTGGCTATAGACGAGTCCCTGGTCCTATTCAAGGGTAGACTGAACTTCAAACAGTATATCCCGTCCAAGCGCTCGAGGTATGGTGTAAAGTTATATAAACTTTGCGAGAGTGGGACGGGATATACTGTTTCCTTCAGAATCTATGAAGGGAAGGACAGTCACCTTGATCCCCCTGGCTGCCCACAATCTGTGGGTACTAGTGGGAAGATAGTGTGGGACCTGCTGTCCCCCTATTTGAATAAGGGCTACCACCTCTGGGTGGATAACTTTTATATCAGCCCAGATTTGTTCCATTTTTTATTTTCACAGCAGACCCCAGCATGTGGCACTGTTAGGCCAACCCGCAAGGGTTATCCTAAAATTCTGACATACCCAAAACAGAAGCGCGGCACTACCAGTGCTCTGCGCAGTCAGGAGCTGTTGGCCCTCAGGTACACTGACAAGAAGGATGTGTATATCCTCTCCACTATACACAATGAGAAGGTGGTACCTGTCAGTGTACGTGGGGAAGGTGATACTCAGGGACTCAAGCCTCAGTGTATCACCGATTACAACAAAAACATGGGGGGTGTAGATCTTTCTGACCAGTGTCTGCAGCCGTACCTGGTGCTGCGTAAGACCAAGACCTGGTACAAAAAGGTGGCCATTTACCTCACCCAGGTTGCCATGTACAACACATATGTGTTGTACAAGAAATGTGCCACTGGGAAGATCTACACCTTCCTAGAGTTCCAGCTGAAAATCCTGAGGGATATCCTGTTTGAGCAGGCAAACCCTAACGTGCAGGATGAGAATGTCCTGCGTCTTACCGGCAGGCATTTTCCTTCTACAATCCCCACCACTGGTGCCAAACAGAAGCCTCAGAAAAGATGCAGAGTCTGTTACAAAAAGGGTATTAGGAAGGACTCCAGGTACCACTGCCCTTCCTGTCCCTCTTTGCCAGGACTCTGCATCGATGAGTGCTTCATGATCTACCACACCAAGGTAGATTATTAAATTTCCGTTATACTTTTTTTTTGTGTTAGGGTGAGCCACAGGGGGGTATTTTCAGTTGGCACAATTCCATAAGTTTTTGCCCTGCAAATTAAAAAAAACCCCCATAAATAACCATATGCATAAAAAACCTATGCATGTGGGGTATTTCCGTAATCAGTGATCCAGTATGCCAGCACGTTACAACTTATGCCCTGTAATGTCCAGAAAACCACAAAAAAACTAGACATGTGGGGTATTTCCGTAATCAGGAGAGCTGGCTGAACACTTTAGGCTGGATTTCTCTGCCGTAACATATACCATGTGCAAAATATCCTAAGCAACACAGATGTGTTGGCGAAAAAAGCGCATGAAATTATTGCTACGGCTGACTTTGGCAGTGATTGGCGGCCACATGGTTGCATAAAAATTGTCCAAATGCTCTTGATGAGATACCCTGGGTTGTCTGCTTTTCAGAAATATATACTTTTATGGGGGTATCTATAATTAGGGGGGGTGCTAAACAGCCCCAAATGAAACATAGGTCTACTAAAGCAAAATGTGAAAATTTCACGTTTGGAATCTATAAAGCGTATGGTCCCGTTTGTGCCCTGCAATTTCCAGAAAACCACAAAAAAACTAGGCATGTGGAGTATTTCCGTAATCAGGAGAGCTGGCTGAACACTTTAGGCTGGATTTCTCTGCCGTAACATATACCATGTGCAAAATATCCTAAGCAACACAGATGTGTTGGCGAAAAAAGCGCATGAAATTATTGCTACGGCTGACTTTGGCAGTGATTGGCGGCCACATGGTTGCATAAAAATTGTCCAAATGCTCTTGATGAGATACCCTGGGTTGTCTGCTTTTCAGAAATATATACTTTTATGGGGGTATCTATAATTAGGGGGGGTGCTAAACAGCCCCAAATGAAACATAGGTCTACTAAAGCAAAATGTGAAAATGTCACGTTTGGAATCTATAACGCGCATGGTCCCGTTTGTGCCCTGTAATGTCCAGAAAACCACAAAAAAACTAGACATGTGGGGTAATTCCGTAATCAGGAGAGCAGGCTGAACACTTTAGGCTGGATTTCTCTGCCGTAACATATACCATGTGCAAAATATCCTAAGCAACACAGATGTGTTGGCGAAAAAAGCGCATGAAATTATTGCTACGGCTGACTTTGGCAGTGATTGGCGGCCACATGGTTGCATAAAAATTGTCCAAATGCTCTTGATGAGATACCCTGGGTTGTCTGCTTTTCAGAAATATATACTTTTATGGGGGTATCTATAATTAGGGGGGTGCTAAACAGCCCCAAATGAAACATAGGTCTACTAAAGCAAAATGTGAAAATTTCACGTTTGGAATCTATAACGCGCATGGTCCCGTTTGTGCCCTGCAATTTCCAGAAAACCACAAAAAAACTAGGCATGTGGGGTATTTCCGTAATCAGGAGAGGCGGCTGAACAATTTAGGATAGATTTCTCTGCCGTAACACATACCCCGTATAAAAAATCCTAAGAATACTACAAAATATTAAGACGCGTTGTTGAAAAAAGTCCAGGAACTAATTTCTGTGGCCACCTTTGACAGTGATTGGGGGCCAAATACCTGCATGTAGAGTGCCCTAATACCCCTGATAGGATAGCCTGGGTTGTCTGCTTTACAGAAATATATACCTTTGTGGGTTTTTTGTTGTCTTTGTTTAAAATTAGAGTTTCTGTCCCATCATACCTAATGTTAAAATTTAACGGCTTTGTGTAAAGTAATGTAGACCTTATAGTATGTTGGCTTTATGTGCTGGAAAAGTATGAAAATTCTATTTAAATTAGGTATTTCTGAAATCAGGAGACCTGAATTGATAAATTTGGATGGAATTGTCTGTCACTTTACCTAATTTTGTGAGGATTCAGAGGGAAAATTTTAAAAAAATTAGGTGTTTTTTTCAAATTTTTGCTACTTTTTACTAAATTTCTAATTCTAAATTTTCAGCTAATCATCCAACTATGGTATCAAAAGAAAGCTCTATCTCTCCTTGAAAAAACAATATATAGTTTATATGGGTACACTATTCACAGGAAAAGAGAATCATCGCTGAACCGACATAGTGCAAAAATGGCAAAATTGCTCCGGGCTTTGAGGTACCAAAAACCCCTGGGATTGAAGGGGTTAAAGGTAAAAGCCTATTTTTGTTTTATTTTGTTTTGTTGCTTAAAGTTAAAAGCCTATTTTTGTTTTATTTTGATTTTGTTTTCCATAAAGTTAAAAGGACTTATGGTTTTGTTTTATTTGGCTTGCATTGGTTAGCCTATAATTTTGTAACTTTGGAGTAATTGATTTGGTTTTATTTTGATCTTAAATTTTGGTTTTAATGCCAGTGTAATCTGGTTGAATAATTAGTTTAAAAAATTAGTTTGAGTAAAATATGGAAGCAGTTTCACAATTAGAAAGATTTGTTATCAAATATATTGATGAACACAAAAGTTCAGCGTTTGCTTGTGAAACAAAATTACAAAATGATCCTTGGGCCTATGTCCAGGAGCTTTTTGATACAGAGGTTACTACCTCAAAGAAATTGAAAAAGAAAAATAAGAAAGGCATGGCAGTGGCTAGTCTCTTTGCTGCATGCCTCGCAATGAAGGACAAATTAAGTGAGTGTCAGCAAACCCTTCAAGAAGCAAAAAGAGAAAATGAGTTGACACAACAAAAATATGAAGTTGTTAAAAAAGAAATTAATGAATATAAAGTAATGCTAAAAGAGAGCCAGACTGAGCAAAATCGCCTTAAAGACATGCACATCCAGCTCAGTGCTGCGGGGCAAGAGTCTATAGACCATGCCCCATGTAGAGAAAGAGAAATTCAGTTGTTAAAATCACTTGTTGTTTAAAAGAACAAAACATGATGATTCAGGAATTGAAATGTAAACCATCTGTTGCATACGTAATAAATGATTGGGAGGAGCCCTACCCAGACACTTGGGACAATGATTCTACTGAATCAAACAATTGTGTACCGATTGCATTAGGGGAAGTTGTTGACCCGCACAGTAGGGGAGAATGTTCCATATAGACAATGAAAACCCCTGTCTCCGTAAAAACATGTCTGTTTCCTTCTACAGGAGGAAATGATAAAATTTTGGGTTATGACAGTAAAGAAAGAACATTATATAATGCACCAATTCATAATCAACCCTTACAACCTTTAGAAGGCCCATACTGCCCAGGGGAAGATAACACTGCCGACAATCCAAACTCTGTAAAAAGGTCACAAAACAGGTCTCAAAACAGGTTTTTCTGGGGTAGACCCGAATGGAAAGGTGGAGAAAGGGACTTTGATCATATCGGGTATCAAAACACTCCTTCCTACTTTGAATTAAAAAAACAATTAAGGGAACTGCAATTGCAAACGCAATCAGAGCAGGAGAGAACAGATAGTACCCACAATGCAGTTCCATCTTATAAACAATTAAAAGAGATGGAATTAAAAACCCAGGACCAGGCAGGTGATTTAAAGGCTTCCCAGCATCACCTGGTCCCAGATAATCAATGACGGGAACAGACCCCCAAATATGTCGCACCTATAACTCTGGATAGGTGTGGGCGCCCTCAAGTATCAGTGATAAAGGGTCGTCAGTGCAAAATGATACTTGACACAGGAGCTGCCATTTCCATTTTACGTAATACACATCCTCAAGAATCACCAATATCATCAGGGGAACAATTATGTACAAGTCTGCTAGGATCTGATTTTTTGTTAATCAATGGATGTATGTTGGATTTGACTAACCTCATGTTGTTACAAAGTTCTCCCAAAACAGGTACCAAGACGGTGGTAATACCAGATTCACATGCAATAGCAGCCATCAAACTAAATGATGTTAAATATGATTGGGTAAAAGTAACAGAGAGCCATCCAGACAAAGAAGTATTAGAAGCCATTTTAGGAAAACGTTCCAAAATAAGCGATCACTTAACCAAATTCTCTTCCCACAAGAATCTTTCGCAAAATGTGGATGATTTACTCTTAGCGACTAGGTATAAACAGCAACGTATACAACTGGATGAACTTCGAGGAATCCTGAAAGAGGCTGGAGTGAAGGGTAACCCTACAAAAGCTCAGATATCACGTGAGTCTGTATCATTTTTAGGAATTTCCATCACACCAGATGGTCGAGCAGTGGCTTCAGACAAGGTAAAATCCATCCTTTATTTACCTCTACCTGTCAGTATTCCTACTATAAGATCTTTTCTAGGGCTAGTAAACTACTTGATATGTTTTATTATCAATGCCGCAAAAGTTTTCACACATACCTGGAGTATGCAAGGTAAAGACAGATTCAACACGTTCACCACATTGGGAACTAAATGTTACTGCTGGCTTACTAGCAAAACAGGGAGCACAAGGGGGCGACGTGTGGGAAATGACAGAAACAAATACTGTGTGCCCTGCTGTTTGTGCCATAACTAAAGTACCAATTGTAAAACCAGATATATCAGAAGTTCCAATGCAGGACCCCGAGATTAAAAAGAAATTGACAAATTAACAGTCTGACGTAACAGAAAGGAAAATATAGAAAAGATATAGGACATGGTGATCATATGTCTGCCTGAAAATTTTTGTTTGTGTCACATACAGGAAGATGAGAGCCGTGTGCATGCTGGGCATATACAAGGGCGTGGTGATATATCAACAACCCGTCATAAGAATCAATAAAGACAAAGTTCCCGTATTCTGCAATGAGGGAGAAGCAGTCTTCCTCCCTGTCTATGTGGAAGGAACAAGAGATCATAAAATCTCTTGGTGGGGGCCTGCTGATAAGGAGATGGCGTGGGGAAGCTCCGACCTACAAAGATAGAGTCACCGTTTTTCCGAATGGGTCACTGTTGCTCCATGACGCACACCTTAAGGATACTGGAAAGTGGGCATATTATTTCATCTTGAACCTTGCCTCACAAAACGCAGAGTCTCAGGTCCCTGGAACAATTTGTCTCAGGGTATACCCTAAAGCAAAGTCATCAACTGTCCATGCAACGGTGGCAACAACAACCATGGGACATAAAACAAACAGATCCATGGAATGCATGGTAACACAGGAAGGGTCCACAAATGGCCTCACGGCTACCTCCATTCCTGGAACTTTGTATACTAATGTAAAATTCATACATGTACCGGTGGTGGTAAATTTGTCCAAGTGGGATATGGCGGAATTTGGGTATTGTGAAAGAAGTTTAGTTTAGTTTTATCCTATGCACGCAGGACTCAAGATCCCTTCACAGGGCAGGAGGTTTCCCATCTAAAAGGTACTCATAGGCTGAGGAGAGTAAGGAGTCTGGAGGGAATAATTGGAACAGCCACGGGACTTTTTGGGTCAGGGATGTCCATTTGGAATAGGGCAGATTTAAAGGCAATACGGGCTCATATCAATAAGTTTGAACAACAAGAAGGAAAGCACGTTTTGAAACCTGTCCTGCAGGGGATTGAGGGTCTTGCAGCAGAGGAAACGTTTACAATATTGAACATGCATGACATAGCAAAATTGTTTTCCAGAACGCAAGTAAAACTGAATGCGCTCATAGAAGAAAACAATCAGAGAGTTACAGAAAACAAAGAAGGGCGAGAGATTATATGTACAGCCTATGGGGGCTTTGTTTTGAATAAAATAAGTAATATTATAAGGGATATACAGTCAGGGAAAATTCCAGATATATTGAAGGATAAGGACCTCACCCGCTAGTACTATCCTCAGGGGTACTATAGCAACGGGAACTGTACACCTCTACCGGTAACAGTAATCCGTAATCTGGGTATTGTCACGCCGCATCCGATTGGAGGTGCTCACCCTTGCAGTGGAAATCATACCAATTGTTCAATTAACGGCTTGTATGTGTCTTTTACCATGTCAATACCGATCTTCAACCCAAGCGAAGATATGGTCAGCACGCTGGCATCTGTAAGATCTATCGGATATTTGGAGAAGAATATTTACAAGTAAAGGCTGAATGTGCCAAAACTTTTGGCGAAAGTTCAAGGAAATTGGAAGGTGCCCAACACAGCATGCTGCGTTAGTAAAGATAACCAGTACTTGTGTCGCTGTGATGTGTTCAAGATCATCACTCCAATATGTGGCCTAAGTCAAAGTGAGGTCATAACAGAAGAAGAAAAGATAGAGGGCACCAACAATCCAGTTCCAGAACCCAGAACCAAAACCAGGATGAAAACCAGCAAGACAACAAATATAACCAATCCTATAACCGGGAACGGATGCCCAATCCAACACCCACGGTAAAAGTCACATACAACCATGAAGGGCAATACTGGGTGGTGACCGATGTCGGGGAGTATCTCTATGGGGATCAGCGGTGTCCTATACACAGACCAAATTTTTGCTTTACACCTCATGAGTACACTAGCATTGGGGGAGGTCATTATTACACCAATCCCTATCTATAAGAATGATATGTACCTTGACAGTGTACCAGACAATATCCAACCAGGAAGATATGTCCCTGTATTTAACATCCACATAGATCCACTGTCCCTGAATTTACAGAAATTATTAGTTGAATGAATTGTTACATGATGGTGATGTGAGCATGGTTTTAACAAATACTTGGATGGAAGTTGGTTTGCGAGGACTGCTAATAGGACAAGTGGTTGTGTTAATGGTGGTAATCGGTATGGTCATCTATTTAAACAAGGTTTTTAAAATCCAAAGACAGAAGATGCAAATGTTAATTGCATTTAGGCAAAAACAATTATTGTCTAATGTGTAACTATGTATCAAGTTGAATGGTCACAAGGGGGCGACTGTTACACTATAAGCAGTTGTGTGAATAAATATGTATATGGACATGTGTATGCGGGTGTATGGATGTACATGTGTGTAGATATGCATATGTAGGTATGTATGTGTATATATATATATAAATCACAGTTTCTGTTAATACTGGTTAAATCAAGATGCATGGGAGGTGGCCGGGAATGATAAATATTTGGGAAACCTTTTGTTTTCGTTTAGATAACACCGATATGCGTGATGAAGGGTGTGTGGAAGAAAGACAGGTTTTGTCAATAATCAGGTCAGGAGATCTTTGGGTTTTACTGCTCCATGATTGTAAAGACCCCAGGGTGTGGTGTTGGCCAAAGGGAATAACTTCAAAGGGTAACTACGGCAACCACAGGGTCCAATCAGGGATCTCCCAGTAGACTCAATTGGGACCCTCTAGTATATCAAGGGACAGGTAGTGAAAGTAGAGAGAGGAGGAGGAGAGAAAGTAACAAAGTAACATCATTAACCTGGAGCTCTCAGGGAAGGTAACTATGAACATGCATGTTTGAATATTGTAAATAGGAACTTGTATATATATTTGTTGTAAGTGTGTCAATTAATGTGGGGATTATTGTTATTGTTCTGTTATTTGTATTGTTTTATGTTTGGAACGTTTTTAGTAAAAGTTTGTATTGTTGTATCATAGCCGCATTGTGGATTCTTGGATATCCTGTTGTTGTTTCAAAATATTCTGTTGTATTCTGAAAGAAGCGAAAGTTTTCAGTTCAAACCTTAAAAGTTAGAAGAGGTAGAACAGAGATTGTTTAACTTAATAAGCCAGTGGGTGGTTTATCGGTACATATTTCATAAGTGTATCCATATACCTATTCACCTGGATAAGTGTAGTTATTGTAGCTAGAAGACACATTAGCCTTCAGGAGATATATCCGAATACATATTGTGATTTCATTGATATGTGTTTGGATGTATCTGTTGTTTGATCAGTTGTAATCTTAAGCACATAACACATTTATAAATCTTTTAGATGGTATGCTGTAGATAAAGCATTAATCCATCTGATTGATATTTTAATGATGCAATTCCCTAGTTCCCTAAAAAGAAAACTTAACAACTCTATACTGTTCCATACAGTGGCAGAGCTGGGAGGCAGAGGCCTTGCACCCTCACCGCAGGACTCCTGAAAGGTAAGTGAACTTCAAAGAGGGAGAGAGGTCTTGGGTTCGTGCTCAGGATCTTCATGCTCCTACCTTGCTTCGGGCTTTTCATACGAAATTTCCGCATAAACCTGGTAGAGGTCGGCCTTTGGCCGGCCCTCAAGGGGGGGGGTAATGTCACTATCCCGGCGGCTCCGGACGCTGCCGGGAGTGTCTCCGCCCCGGCGGCTCCGGACGCCGCCAGGAGGAGAACGGCCGCCCTCCGCTCGCCACACGGGGGCTAGTTGCGGGCAGAGGGTTGACCGCGGTTCCCGGGAAAACATCTCCCCGGGCAGCGGACAACCCCCCGCCCGAGGTAGGAGTCGGGGAAGGTTCAGCTCCGGGAACAATTGTTCCCGGAGCCTGAGTACTTACCCGTCCTCCGGTCGTCGGTCTTCCTCCCGGGTTCGCGATCGTCGGGGATTTGATTGACGGCCGGGGGGGCGTGGCCTTTTGTTTCAGGTCCGGGAGGGGCTTGTGTTTGGCGCCAGTTTTAAAAGCCGGCTGTGCCTTTCACAAGCACCCTGTTGTGGTCTTACAGTTTATTGTTATCCGTTCCTGCTATCATTTAGTTATTTGACCATTGGCTTTCCTGACTTCCCGTTTGCTCTACAATTCGGTACCTTCGCTTGTGTCTTCTGGTTTTGACCCCTGGCTCGTCTGACTACCCGCTTGGTGAATCTGACCCCTGGCTCGTCTGACTACCCGCTTCGTGAATCTGACTCCTGGCTCATCTGACTACCCGCTTAGTGAATCTGTCTGGTGCTGCGCCTTGCTGCCATTGCTCAGAACCTATCTCCAGCTGGTGGGAGGTTTTCCGCTGTTGGGATCATCTAAGTCCTGGGCTGCGGCTGCTGGGAGACTCCTCTCGGTAGCAGTAGTCTGGGCAGAAGAACTTCTGCGGGGACTACCTTCCTTAATAGCCCAGCGAAAAAGTGACATTACAACAGGGTCATGGATCCATCTGAGCTTGGCAAGGTGCTATCCACCCATGGACAACGGCTGGATTCCCATGAAGTGCGTTTTTCCAGTATTCAGGACACCTTAGACCAGATGGCCCGGGCTAATTCAAGTTTTGGTGTCCAGATCTGATCCGGTCTCCGGGAGTGCTACGTCTGCTTCCCCTCCGGTTGTGACTTCCCCTCCTTCTACGGCTACTGGGACACCTTCCGGTTCCTCGTCTGTGAAACTCCCAGCTCCCGCTCGCTACCAAGGAGAACCGGAGGCCTGCCATGGTTTTCTGAACCAGTGCTCCATTCAATTCGAGCTTACTCCTCATCTGTTTCCTTCGGAAAGAGCCAAAGTGGGATACCAGATTTCTTTACTATCTGGCAAAGCCCTAGCCTGGGCTTCTTCCTTGTGGGAGAAGGACTCTCCTCTCGTATATAACTGCTCAGCCTTCGTTTCGTCCTTCCGGAAGACTTTCGACACCCCGGGTAAAGCTGCTACTGCTTCATTGTCTCTGCTTCATGCCGTCCAGGGCTCCCGTTCGGTCACGGAATATGCCATTGAGTTTAAGACCCTTGCAGCTGAGGTTAATTGGTCCGACGAAGCTCTCATTGCCGCCTTCTATGATGGCTTATCAGAACGGCTTAAAGACGAACTTTCCACCCGGGATCATCCTGTGGAGTTGGAGGATTTTGTCGCCTTGGCACTCAAGTTAGATAACCGGATCCGTGAACGTTTGTCTCAAAAGGCTAGGAAACGTGAATGCAGTTTTTCTCCTCAACTACGATCCCCTTATCCTTCGAATCCCTCTATGTCTTCAGAGTCCCCTGAAGAACCTATGCAATTGGGAACCACCAGACTATCCACCATGGAAAGATCTCGCCGGAGATCCGAGGGACTTTGTTTTTACTGTGGCCTTAAGTAGACTTGTGCATTTGTCTTCGGGCGAACATGAAAACGAGCACGAAGAGGCCGTTTTTTTGTTCGTTCCTGTAAGAAAATATGGGCCAAATACAAACTTTGATCGGGAACAACACATAAATATGTATGTGCGTCAAAAATAGGCAGAGTCACTTAGATGCAAACAAAGGTAAAACATTTAATACGAACAAAAATAAAAGAAGAATATAAAAAGAAGATAACAAAAATAATAAGGAACAAGTCTTACAAAACCTTGGAAGGAATTTAGTTCATTACATCTGTCCTATGCATTCCTGAGGATGGAGGGAGGGAGTGTTGGGACGTGAAGTGTCCGTGGATGGCAAGTACATCTTCACTCGACCTCTCTTCCCATGCCTCTCCATGTCTTACACAGGCCTAGCTTATATGTGCCTTGGATAGTGATGTCAGTCTATTGGTCTTCACCTAATTGGGTAAACATGCTCACTAAGATCTTTACGTCTAAACCCTATTTTAGGTGGCCACTGTAAGCCTACTGTAATGTCCTTTTACAGTTACAACTACCATGCATTAACAAGTTACTATCCTATCTATAGACTGCCTGTTCAGCAAATCCTTCATTCCATAATTAAGGTCAAGGAAACCTTGAAACCTACCATTGAAACATATTAATATATCTTAATTATCATTTATTTATGCCCAATGATTACATTTCTTTGACTATTGCCTATACCAATAATTTCATATGGTCCTTTATCATATACTTAAGGTTAGAAGAGATGTTAAATGTGTTAGAATCTTTTACAGTTCCGAAGGAACGTAGAACAGAATACAGTGCCGGCAAACCGTAGGCGAAGACGAAGACTCTGCTTCATGCCGTCCAGGGCTCCCGTTCGGTCGCGGAATATGCCATTGAGTTTAAGACCCTTGCAGCTGAGGTTAATTGGTCCGACGAAGCTCTCATTGCCGCCTTCTATGGTGGCTTATCAGAACGGCTTAAAGACGAACTTTCCACCCGGGATCATCCTGTGGATTTGGAGGATTTTGTCGCCTTGGCACTCAAGTTAGATAACCGGATCCGTGAACGTTTTTGCCGCGCAACCGCCAAAATTTCAAACAGGAGTGAGCTGATCCTCGTCTGTCCAATCAGCTCACTCTTGTGACGTAACGCTAAGGGTCTCGTCCAATGCCTGTGCTGCTGTTTTTTGAATTCTGAAGGCGCCTTTATAAGACCAGAGCTTGCCTGAGAGATCCATTCATTTTTCGCTGTGACTGCTTTGGCAACACTGCTGTGCTGCATCCGAGCGTTACAGAGAGAGATTTTTCTGTTCTGTGTGAGACTGGTAAGCCTTAGCCTGCCATTTCTCACTGTGTACTTCATCCTCACTTCAGTGCTTCTTAATTAATATATTTAATAATAATAATTTGATTAATTTAATTTTTTTTAATTTAATTTGTCATCAACTTTAGTGTAAGTGCTGTTGAGTTGACAGTGCACCCAGTGCCTCAGTGGCACTGGGGTGCCCTTGCCCTGGGCTGGCACTAGTGCCTATTGCCTGTCCTGCTTAAATAAATTAAATAGAATTTATAAATTACAATTTAATAGAATCTATAATTTAATAGTTCATTATAATATTATATATATATATATATTTGTCAGTTATATATATATATACTATAGTATACTAGTGTAGAGTGTACTGTAAACATTCATCTACTAGTGTCTAATTTAAAATCAGTAATATTAATTAATATAATTAATAATTGAATTCATTATAAAATTATATATGTATTTGTCAGTTATAGTTAGTAATAGTATACTAGTGTAGAGTGTACTGTAGACATTCAAGACATCTACTAGTGTCTAATCTAAAATCAGTAATATCAATAATTCTCTAATTCTTTCTTATCTTAATAGTTAATTAAATTAGCTATAAATAAAAGTAATAATATTAATTAATTACTACTAGCGTATAGTTCAGCTAATCTTATTAGTACTGGTGCTGCAGCGCTATAGTTTGTGCTTTGTAAGAGACCAAGTCAATTTTTTCTTAATTAATCTTTCATTTTATTTCATTTGTTTTGCTCACCTCAGTCCATCAGTGAAGTGAACTTGTTGGGCTAGTGAGTGCAGCCGCATAAGTGCTGTGTTTTTTTTTGATCAGCAAGCAGTGACGTTAACTGTTTTGCAAAGATTTTCTCATTTATTTTACATTTTATTTCAATTTTATTAATAGTACCCTTAGTGTTTTGCTCACCTCAGTCCATCAGTGAAGTGAACTTGTTGGGCTAGTGAGTGCAGCAAGCAGTGAAGATAACTGTTTTGCTGTGACATTTTATTTTATTTCTAATTCTTTTCAAGAAAAATTGACTGTGACGAGCTGTACTAAGCAAAGCTTCAAGCTACTAGCTGTAGTACTAAAATAATTCTAATCTTCTTTAATCTTAATCTATAATATATTATAAATAATAATATTCTAATTCATAATCTATAATATAAGTAATTCTAATTCTAAATTCTAATTCATAATCTATATTCTTCTATCTATAATACATAATATATATTAGTAAATTAGTTCTAATCTATTAATATTATATAACTTAATATTAATTAAGAAATCATATACTTAATCTGATTTAACCTCACTTTAGCTTAGTGGGTTTGAGAGCGTCTGCCTAGAGGTAGACTTATAGTAAGGAAATATAGCTTTAGGCTAGCATAGTAGTAGGCTAAGCTCTTAGGCCCGTGTAAATTCAAATTAAAAATAAAATACTGCTAGTTATAAAATAGTTAATCTTGAGTTACCAATTTAAATAACTTTAGCACTTTGGCAGATTGCACACAACAGCACAGTGCAGTAGTGCATAGTTTTACTTAGTAGCACTGAAGAGAACTTCCTCTATTTTTTTTGTCTTTAATTTGTTTTTCCTTTTTTTT
>VKOC01000008.1:12827823-12841917 GCA_009364415.1 Spea multiplicata | reverse complement strand
TTTAATGCCAGTGTAATCTGGTTGAATAATTAGTTTAAAAAATTAGTTTGAGTAAAATATGGAAGCAGTTTCACAATTAGAAAGATTTGTTATCAAATATATTGATGAACACAAAAGTTCAGCGTTTGCTTGTGAAACAAAATTACAAAATGATCCTTGGGCCTATGTCCAGGAGCTTTTTGATACAGAGGTTACTACCTCAAAGAAATTGAAAAAGAAAAATAAGAAAGGCATGGCAGTGGCTAGTCTCTTTGCTGCATGCATCGCAATGAAGGACAAATTAAGTGAGTGTCAGCAAACCCTTCAAGAAGTAAAAAGAGAAAATGAGTTGACACAACAAAAATATGAAGTTGTTAAAAAAGAAATTAATGAATATAAAGTAATGCTAAAAGAGAGCCAGACTGAGCAGAAACGTCTTAAAGACATGCACATCCAGCTCAGTGCTGCGGGGCAAGAGTCTATAGACCATGCCCCATGTAGAGAAAGAGAAATTCAGTTGTTAAAATCACTTGTTGTTTTAAAAGAACAAAACATGATGATTCAGGAATTGAAATGTAAACCATCTGTTCCTATGTGTGCATACGTAATAAATGATTGGGAGGAGCCCTACCCAGACACTTGGGACAATGATTCTACTGAATCAAACAATTGTGTACCAATTGCATTAGGAGAAGTTGTTGACCCGCACAGTAGGGGAGAATGTTCCATATTGATAGAACAACAGAATGTTGAGAATGGGCAGGCTGATACAATGAAAACCCCTGTCTCCGTAAGAACATGTCTGTTTCCTTCTACAGGAGGAAATGATAAAATTTTGGGTTATGACAGTAAAGAAAGAACATTATATAATGCACCAATTCATAATCAACCCTTACAACCTTTAGAAGGCCCATACTGCCCAGGGGAAGATAACACTGCCGACAATCCAAACTCTGTAAAAAGGTCACAAAACAGGTCTCAAAACAGGTTTTTCTGGGGTAGACCCGAATGGAAAGGTGGAGAAAGGGACTTTGATCATATCGGGTATCAAAACACTCCTTCCTACTTTGAATTAAAAAAACAATTAAGGGAACTGCAATTGCAAACGCAATCAGAGCAGGAGAGAACAGATAGTACCCACAATGCAGTTCCATCTTATAAACAATTAAAAGAGATGGAATTAAAAACCCAGGACCAGGCAGGTGATTTAAAGGCTTCCCAGCATCACCTGGTCCCAGATAATCAATGACGGGAACAGACCCCCAAATATGTCGCACCTATAACTCTGGATAGGTGTGGGCGCCCTCAAGTATCAGTGATAAGGGGTCGTCAGTGCAAAATGATACTTGACACAGGAGCTGCCATTTCCATTTTACGTAATACACATCCTCAAGAATCACCAATATCATTAGGGGAACCATTATGTACAAGTCTGCTAGGATCTGATTTTTTGTTAATCAATGGATGTATGTTGGATTTGACTAACCTCATGTTGTTACAAAGTTCTCCCAACACAGGTACCAAGACGGTGGTAATTCCAGATTCACATGCAATAACAGCCATCAAACTAAATGATGTCAAATATGATTTGGTAAAGCTAACAGAGAGCCATCCAGACAAAGATGAGTTAAAACATTCCAAAATGAGGGATCACTTAACCATATTCTTTTTCCACAAGAATCTTTTGCAAAATGTGGATGATTTACTCCTAGCGACTAGTTATAAAGAGCAACGTATACAACTGGATGAACTTCGAGGAATCCTGAAAGAGGCTGGAGTGAAGGGTAACCCTACAAAAGCTCAGATATCACGTGAGTCTGAATCATTTTTAGGAATTTCCATCACATCAGATGGTCAAGCAGTGGCGTCAGACAAGGTAAAATCCATCCTTTGTTTACCTCTACCTGTCAGTATTCCTACTATAAGATCTTTTCTAGGGCTAGTAAACTACTTGATATGTTTTATTATCAATGCCGCAAAAGTTTTCACACATACCTGGAGTATGCAAGGTAAAGACAGATTCAACACGTTCACCACATTGGGAACTAAATGTGACTGCTGACTTACTAGCAAAACAGGGAGCACAAGGGGGCGACGTGTGGGAAATGACAGAAACAAATACTGTGTGCCCCGCTGTTTGTGCCGTAACTAAGCTAACAATTGTAACACCAGATATATCAGAAGTTCAAATACAGGACTCAGATTAAAAAAAGAAATTGACAAATTAACAGTTTGACCTAACAGAAAGGAAAATATAGAAAAGATATAGGACATGGTAATCATGACTGTCTCTTAAAATTTTTTGTTTGTCTCATATACAGGAAGATGAGAGCCGTGTGCATGCTGGTCATATACGTGGGCGTGGGCGTATGTCAACAACCCGTCATAAGAATCAATAAAGACAAAGATCCAGTATTCTGCAATAAGGGAGAAGCAGTCTTCCTCCCTGTCTATGTGGAAGGAACAAGAGATCATAAAATCTCTTGGTGGGGGCCTGCTGACAAGGAGATGGCGTGGACGAATGGAAAGGTTGGGGAAGCTCCGACCTACAAAGATAGAGTCACCGTTTTTCCGAATGGGTCACTGTTGCTCCATGACGCACGCCTTGAGGATACTGGGAAGTCGGCATATTATTTTATCGTGAACCTTGGCTCCAGGTACCTGGAACGATTTACCTCAGGGTATACCCTAGAGCAAAGTCATCAACTGTCCATGCAACGGTAGCAACAACCATGGGACACAAAATAAACAGATCCATGGAATGCCCGGTAACACAGGAAGGGTCCACAAGTGGCCTCACGGCTACCTCCATTCCTGGAACTTTGTATACTAATGTAAAATTCATACATGTACCGGTGGTGGTAAATTTGTCCAAGTGGGATATGGCGGAATTCGGGTTTTGTGAAAGAAGTAATGTGTCTTTGTTTTATTCGTCATTATTAGCCGATTTAGTTTTATCCTATGCACGCAGGACTCAAGATCCCTTCACAGGGCAGGAGGTTTCCCATCTAAAAGGTACTCATAGGCTGAGGAGAGTAAGGAGTCTGGAGGGAATAATTGGGACAGCCACGGGACTTTTTGGGTCAGGGATGTCCATTTAGAATAGGGCAGATTTAAAGGGAATATGGGCTCACAACAAGAAGGAAAGCACATTTTGAAACCTGTCCTGCAGGGGATTGAGGGTCTTGCAGCAGAGGAAACTTTTACAATATTAAACATGCATGACATAGCAAAATTGTTTTTCAGAATGCAAGCTAAACTGAATGCACTCATAGAAGGAAAAAATAAGTAATATTATAAGGGATATACAGTCAGGATACATTCCAGATATATTGAAGGATAAGGACCTCACCCGCTGGTACTGTCCTCAGGGTACTATAGCAACGGGAACTGTACACCTCTACTGGTAACAGTAATCCGTAATCTGGGTATTGTCACGCCGCATCCGATTGGAGGTGCGCACCCTTGCAGTGGAAATCATACCAATTGTTCAATTAACGGCTTGTATGTGTCTTTTACCATGTCAATACCGATCTTCAACCCAAGCGAAGATATGGTCAGCACGCTGGCATCTGTAAGATCTATCGGATATTTGGAGAAGAATATTTACAAGTAAAGGCTGAATGTGCCAAAACTTTTGGCGAAAGTTCAAGGAAATTGGAAGGTGCCCAACACAGCATGCTGCGTTAGTAAAGATAACCAGTACTTGTGTCGCTGTGATGTGTTCAAGATCATCACTCCAATATGTGGCCTAAGTCAAAGTGAGGTCATAACAGAAGAAGAAAAGATAGAGGGCACCAACAATCCAGTTCCAGAACCCAGAACCAAAACCAGGATGAAAACCAGCAAGACAACAAATATAACCAATCCTATAACCGGGAACGGATGCCCAATCCAACACCCACGGTAAAAGTCACATACAACCATGAAGGGCAATACTGGGTGGTGACCGATGTCGGGGAGTATCTCTATGGGGATCAGCGGTGTCCTATACACAGACCAAATTTTTGCTTTACACCTCATGAGTACACTAGCATTGGGGGAGGTCATTATTACACCAATCCCTATCTATAAGAATGATATGTACCTTGACAGTGTACCAGACAATATCCAACCAGGAAGATATGTCCCTGTATTTAACATCCACATAGATCCACTGTCCCTGAATTTACAGAAATTATTAGTTGAATGAATTGTTACATGATGGTGATGTGAGCATGGTTTTAACAAATACTTGGATGGAAGTTGGTTTGCGAGGACTGCTAATAGGACAAGTGGTAATCGGTATGGTCATCTATTTAAACAAGGTTTTTAAAATCCAAAGACAGAAGATGCATTTAGGCAAAAACAATTATTGTCTAATGTGTGACCATGCATCAAGTTGAATGGTCACAAGGGGGCGACTGTTACACTATAAGCAGTTGTGTGAATAAATATGTATATGGACATGTGTATGCGGGTGTATGGATGTACATGTGTGTAGATATGCATATGTAGGTATGTATGTGTATGTGTGTATATATATATCATGGTTTCTGTTAATACTAGTTAAATCAAGATGCATGGGAGGTGGCCGGGAATGATAAATATTTGGGAAACCTTTTTGTCTTAGTTTACATAACACCGATATGCGTGATGAAGGGTGTGTGGAAGAAAGACAGGTTTTCGCATGAAATAGATTGTCATGCCAATAATCAGGTCAGGAGATCTTTGGGTTTTACTGCCCCATGATTGTAAAGACCCCAGGGTGTGGTGTTGGCCAAAGGGAATAACTATAAAGGGTAACTACGGCAACCACAGGGTCCAATCAGGGAGACTCAATTGGGACCCTCTAGTATATCAAGGGACAGGAAGTGAAAAGAGGGGAGGAGGAGGAGAGAAAGTAAAGAGGCAAAGTAACATCACTAACCTGGAGCTCTCAGGGAAGGTAACTATGAGCATGCATGTTTGAATATTGTAAATAGGAACTTATACATATATATATTTGTTGTAAGTCTGTCAATTAATGTGGGGATTATTGTTATTGTACTGTTATTTGTATTGTTTTATGTGTGGAACGTTCTAGTAAAAGTTTGTATTGTTTTATCATAGCCGCATTGTGGATTCTTGGATATCCTGTTGTTGTTTCAAAATATTCTGTTGTATTCTGGAAGAAGCGAAAGTTTTCAGTTCAAACCTTAAAAGTTAGAAGAGATAGAACAGGGATTGTTTAACTTAATAAGCCAGTGGGTGGGTTTATCGGTGCATATTTCATAAGTGTATCCATATACCTATTCACCTGGATAAGTGTAGTTATTGTAGCTAGAAGACACATTAGCCTTCAGGAGATATATCTGAATACATATTGTGATTTCATTGATATGTGTTTGGATGTATCTGTTGTTGGATCAGTTGTAATCTTAAGCACATAACACATTTATAAGTCTTTTAGATGGAATGCTGTAGATAAAGCATTAATCCATCTGATTGATATTTTAATGACGCAATTCCCTAGTTCCCTCAAAAGAAAACTTAACACACCTGATGAGACCATTTTATTGATAATTTGAAATCGCCTAATTATTGTGTTAAAATATATTGTGTGGGGTTTGTAGTCTAAATAACCTCATTTATAAATTATCTTGGTGGTGGCACTGTTATATTATAGTTAATTGTGGGTGGTATTAAGGGTGGGTATTTTTATCACTATTTCCGGTCTGGGGCAGACAGTGAATTTTAACCCTTTTACCACCAAAACCAAGTCACACGCACGCTTGGAGTAGGGTGCGTTCGTGCCCACATGTAATTGAAATATTTTTTGTTGTTACACTATATCGTTTTTTTTCTCTTTGTTTATATATATACATTCATATGGAGTTGAACATTTAAAAAAAAAATAAAGTAACATTTGGGTGTAAGAAGCGCACTATCCTAAATTGATTTAACTTATTTGTTTATATTTCTGGTTGAGACAACTAGAGGGCGGTGCAGCTGGTGTGGTGAGAGGCGCAGTGCACGCAACACTAAATTTCTTTACGCAAGTTATAGATGTAGGGTCATCTTTTAAAATAATATACATTAAACATAATTATTAGTAATAGATTAAAGGAACTTGGCAAAAATGTTCATATGTTTTGCGTGGAAATGAGACCCTTGGGTTAGCTGTAGTCTTCTCTTCCCGGATCCAGTTCCTTCAAGTAGATAGGTGTTCAATGGAGGCAGAGAAGGAGTAATAAGTAATAAATATTTATTTAACCCCTTAAGGACCAGGCTGTTTTTATTTTTGTACCCTTTGAGACCAAGGCTGTTTTAACACATTTGCAGTACTCTTGTTTAGCTGTAATTTTCTCCTCTCTCATTTCGTGAACCACACAAGTTAGACCATATGATAAAAAAAAATAGTATCTAAAGAAAGCCCTTCTTGTTTTGAAGAAAACCCAATGTATAATTTACTATAATAAAACATGGTGAAAATTAAAAAAACAAGCAACTTTTGTTCGAAACCACTGTTACTCATTAATGAAAGCTAATGAAAAAACCTGCTAAAACCTGCTATTTGTCCTGATTTTCGAAATACCCGATGTTTTTATTTTTGCGCAATAAGTACAAGAACAATTTCCAAATCTGTTAATTCTGCCCCATGTGCTATTTGGGACATATTTGAAGCCGGCCACTTAAATTTACCCCATCCGTGGTGCATGCATGGGTTTGTCAGGTTATTTGGGGGCTAAAAGGCCACATTTAGGACATGTGCAATTCAGATTTTAAGTTTGGAATTTAGACATCTGGTCCTTCTTCCCCCATGTCCTAATTGGGCCATCTTTGATTGGCCAGTTCAATTTACCCCATCAAATGGTATTTCAAATGGTGTTTTTTTCCCAACTCTTTTAATGCACTAACAGCCCTAGACGCTGAATGCTTAATTAAATGAATGAGATTAACTGCACGGATAGTCCCATCTCTACACTCAATGCCCAGGACAAATCCGGAACCGACCAATACGTAATGCAAGAATCTTTGAAAACAATTTTAGATCCACGTTCAACAATAAAATGGGACTATAACTCCCACAGAGCTCTGCATCCTTCCCCTCCTTGGGAATCACTGATCTCGTGGCAGCCAGGGTGTGAGGATGGAAAGAGGCCCCCTCTAGGATGGAACTGAAAACATCTACCAAATAAGTCCCCAGAATGTCAAAGAACTATTTGTAGTACCGCAGAGACAGACCATCCGGTCCCGGGCATCTCTCTGTCTTAGAGAGCTTTACGGCCACTTCTAACTCCCTGAGCGAAATCGGAGCCTCCAGAGACTCGGAATCCCCCAATGCCAATTTACGGGACAGATGTTTTGATAAATATTGAGCAATAGCCAACCTGCGATCCTCAATACCAGCAGGGCAGTCATGCGTAGGGGAATGATTATATAGGTTGGAATAGAAAGCAACAAATTCCTTAGCTATATCTGACATAAGCTGGCACGTAACCCCACCAGAGCTGCGAATCCTAGGTATGTACGACACCTGGCGTCTCTTACTCAAAGCTCTAGCTAAGAACTTCCCCGGCTTGTTGCCATGTTCATGGTATAAGGCTTTAGGTCTGGTATAGTGCTTCTGGGCCTGAGCATTAAGGATAGAAGCAAGTTCACTGCAGAGTGCAGTGAGTCAGGAGAAGTCATCATCTTGCAAAGTATCTTTATGGACCTTCTACAAAATAGCAACCCCCTTTGATTGAGCGAAAGGGTTGTTACTGTAATATGTGAAAGGAAAGTCCTGATTAACCAACCCCGGATGAGAAGGGCCCCTAAAATGGGCTTCTTGAAGAAATGTGACGCATGCTGACGTCACAGATCTTGAAATAGGGCAGAACGCCTCCCTGGAACTTTAAGACCCTTAGCGTTAAGAGAAAAAAAACACACACCACCGACAAAAAGTGAAAGCGAGACAAAATGTAAGACAATAGACAAGAACACAAAAAACAAGAGGGAAGCCTGGAGGAGGAGAACCAGGAGAGGGGAGAGGAAAGGTGTAGGAATCAATAGGGGAAAAGACAGGAAAAGAAAGGGAGAGGGAAAAAAAATTGAATACCAAGGGCGTCTGCCGGTACAAATAAGGTACGCCGGAAGATCCTAGAACCCCCTCGAAGCCCCATCAGCACAACGACACCAACGGCTCACTTAGGTTGCTTCTGCATTGGAATAGTCTCTTTTCACGTAGGCTATTTTAAGTAGGAGTTAAAAAGAAACAAGAGTTGAAAAGAGAAAAAGGGGTTACACAAGGTACTGTTATTTATTTATTGGTCTGTTTTTGTTAAACTTTAGTTCTGTACTTTTGACTGTTTAATTTTTACTGTTATTTTGTAGATTTTTCATTTATTTATTTTCTACCTATACTTGATTGTTTCAAATTATAATTTATAAAATTGTAGCTTAATACAAAATGTTATTACATTGCACTATACAGATAGCAGAAAGGTTATGCAACCATTTAGGACGCTATCAGTGTTTCTATTTTTTTGTATATGGCAAGCCTAACATTAATGTTGTGTAGCATTGTAATGCAAATACACATGGGTTTCTTGTATATTTGGCAATACATTTTTGGATGCTTACCAGCAATACATGTGGTATAAGACTCTGCTAGATTTAACAAAAAAAAATTGGTCAATTTGTTTATTTCTATTGGTTCTGCAGAAATTTTCCATAAAGGTTAATGACTGGGGAGGTGGAAATTCAACTAATCATCTGGTGATTAAATCTGGATATATTATTCTTTCCAGGAATATAGACCTAGATATATTGTCTTTCCTGAGTGAAACAGACAGATTGAAGCAGCAATAGATAAGTTGAAGTTGTATGCAAATTTACCTCTACATTAATCTAACTCTTTAACATTTCCAAATGTATTTTTTTTTTAATTTAAAGTTTTTCTTTATTAAAAGGCACGATTGACAAATAATGCAGTGACAAGTGGTTAGAACATAAAGTAGAAATAAAAAGATTACAGTCCACAATCATGAAGGGAATGAAAGGAGACATCCCCCAGGAGCAATGAGCGAAATACAGACAGACAATCTCAATAGCAATAACCATAGGAGATGCAGTAAGGCAGACTGTACAGAATCATTAGGCACCCTCATACATTAGTGAAGACAACAGTACATCGTCGTCGGGAAAGAAAAGAAAAAAGGAGCATACAATGTGAGTAATGCGTATGAAGTGCCAGCAAAGGTCGAACCAGGGCATCAGAGTGCACAAAGTGAACATATAAACAAGAACATTTAACTACATTGCAGCTATCATACAAGAGAAACCTGGCTGTCTGACAAGGTAGTAAGAGGAGTGTCACAATGAGAAAGGCTTATGATACACACGGAAAAGACGGCGACTGCGACTGGGCGGGACTCCCTCGTAAAGAAAAAAAAAAGAATCCAAAAAAGAAAAAAAAAAGAAAAAGGCAAAGGTCAATCCTCCTAAAATGAAGCAGCACACATCTCGGGCCAAGGAGACCAGATTTTGTCATACATAAAGTTTTTCCAAAATGTGGATGCGTTCTAAATGATATCGAATAGAGGACAAGCTAGGAGTCTCCGTTGACTTCCAATGGCGGGCAATGAGCAATTTAACAGCCAAACAGAAGTGTATAATTAGTTTTCTAGTAGGAGCAGGTAAGTGGTCAGGGAACATGTGTAAGAGTGCAACTTGTGGGGAGAGAGGGAGGTGAACCTGTAGAGAGGCCTCCAGAAAACAAAAAACCTTTGTCCAAACCTCAAGTATAGGTGGACACGGCCACCAAACATGCAACATAATACCACCCTTCCAACAAACAGAAGAGCAGGAGTGAAACATGTGTGACAGGCGCTTTGGTGTAAGGTACCACCTACATGTTACCTTTTTTTGCAATTCGATATGGTTGGTACAATGCGTCACGCCCCTCATAGCTTCCTCAGACTCAAGCCAAGTTTCAAGTGGGATCAAAGTGTTATTTTTCCCATGCCAGCATATGTGGGAGTTTATTCTCCCATAGACCGATAAGGAGAAAAGCATAACATATTGAAATCATACCCCGTTGTGGAGCAGTTGCGAAGCACAGTTTAATAAAAGGGGGGAGAGGAGAATATATTAACATGGAAGGAGGGGGATTTGGACTGCAACAAATGTTGGATTTGTAAATATGTCCCGTGGTGACAATAGAAAGGTGGAGCATAAATCAGAAAAGGGACGTTGGGAACCATGGCTAAATAGATCTCCGAGTCTCAAAGGAATAACAGCTCCCCTGGAACTAAGATGTAAGTCCGGAATCAGCAATTCCAATGAGCCAAGTGGAGTGGCCCTAGTGATATGATGTACGGAATGGACAGTTCTGGCGACTTGGGACCAAATCTGGAGTGTGCAGAGTGTGGTGGGTGGGAGGGCAGGGAGGGGGGGATGATATCGTTTGGGAAGCCATAGTATTTGGGAGACTGAATGTGGGCTTAAGTAGGAGTCTTCCAATTCAACCCAGCGAGGGATCTCATTACGATAGTGAAAGGCAACTACATTGTAATAAGGCTACAATGTCTGGGGCGCCTAAGCCCCCTTTAAATCTAGGGGAGAAGAAAGACTGTTTAGAAATCCTATACCTCCCTTTAAGGTTGATGAAGTTGTTAAGTGCCCTTTGGATTTGTAGGAGAAATTTATTAGGAATAGCGACCGGGACTACTCGAGAGACATAACAGTTTTGGGAGAGCCATCATTTTTATAGACGCAATGCACCCAAGCCAAGAAAAGTCAAAGGAGCACCACCCGTGAATTGTGTTTAGTATGTGTTTCCACAACGGAATAACGTTAAAATCATGCAACTTAGACAGGGTTCTAGGAAGTTTGATACCTAAATAGGATAAGTAGCTTGAAGAGAGGCGGACAGGTAAGTGGGTAAATGTAAGTGCATTGATTGTGTTTTGTGATAAGAAATCGTCGAATAGTGTGTGAATTGGTCTAATAGCGCCGGGACAGAAATGGAAGTTTGAGTAACAGCTGCTAAAATGTCATCCGCAAATAAACCTAGGATGGAGTTGTCACCGGCAGGACTGGGGAAGCCACGAATCAGAGGATCAGAACAAATGCGTTGGGCTAGAGGTTCTAAAGCTAAATATACAACAGAGGGGAAAGCGGACAACCCTGGCATGTCCCGTTGGAGCAACCCAAACGTAGGCGCGCATGTACATATGTGGGAGAAAAATAAAAAATAATAGTGCAATAATGTAGGAATAAAAATAGTATGTGTGCGTGTGATAGGTGCACTCACAAAATTACAGATGGTCAAGGCTCTTGAGAATAAAATTCTTTCTTTATTTCTTCTTATTACTAAAAAGTTGATATAAAATGAGAAAGGCCAATGGTGCAGTATATTCCTGTAGAAAATAAAAATGCACTTACAAGATGGTAGATTTTTTCAGGCACTTCAACTCAAAGTCCGGGGTTTAAAAGCAACAAAGTCCAAAATATTAGATAGTCCTCGTAAGTAGTCCTCAACGCGTTTCGCCTCTCGGCTTCCTCAGGAGAACAATTTCTTTTCGGAAATTTCATGGTGTTCGTGGGTATTACGCGTCTATTTATGTGTTTTGTGTCCGTGTTCCGTTCGGTCCGTCGTCTTTGCTTCCGGGTGTGACGTCAGCACGCTGTTCCCGTCGCTGCCCGGCAACCATGACGCTTTAGCGGTCCATCCCTCCTGTGTCTACGGCGTCTCCATGCGTTTCCTAGCTATTGGGACGCTGCATGACTCCTTCCGTTTGATATACACAGATCCTCTCCCCTCTCTGCTTACAAACTCGTCAGGTCCTTGAGGTAATTCTCGAGCAAGACATCGAAAAAAAGTCTTTAATGTCGCTCGTTTTCGGGATATTTGGTGAGGGGGGGGAGAGAAGGGATATATTAGGAGTTTTATAATATGTATAGTAACATGAAATACGGATGGAGAACGGAACCATGGAAATGAGAGAGTAGAAAAAAGAGATAATGTATAGTATGTGTATATACAGAGATGTAATGTAACGATTTATCCATAGAGAGACATATAGATTGTATGGGGATAATCATTAAATTATGTAGATGTAGAGAGACATATATATTATGTTTTATGTTTTATGTGATCCTTAAATTAATAAATAAATTGATTATTATTTATGAGGATCCAAAAATAAAATAAAATATATATAAAAATAAAAATAAAAATATATAAATAAAAATGTGCAAGACTCATTAAATATGGCAGGATTTAAATTCCAGTAAAAAATATTTAAAAGATTTTAACCTTATATCCATCTAGCTGGTTCCTTGCAAATTTAATTAATAATTTAAAATAATTTTATAAACAGTAGGTAAAAATACATAACTTAAAAAATGTATGTATAATCAATCGATAAAAGCAAGTATATCTAGATCAGTATTTAGGCCACCCTTTTTGTATGTCTGAAATTTAAAAATCCATTCTGTCTCCTTTTTGGACAGTACTGTATTTATGTCACCTCCTCTCCAGTGTGTTTTTACCAAATCAATTCCTAGAATTTAAAAGTCTGATAATGAGAACATTGTACATGTGTTACAGTGTCTAGGTACACTGTGTTTCGTATTTACATTCCGTATTCCCCCTAGGTGTTCCAGTATTCTAACCTTAAGTTCTCTTGTCGTGCGTCCAATGTACTGTTGGCCGCACGTACATTCCAATAGATATATCACATTTTTAGTATTACAATGGATGAAATGTTTTATTGGGTATTCTTTCCCTGTATTATTGCATTGAAAGACCGTAATTTTCTTTTGTTGGGTATTACACGTTCTACACACTTTACACCTCCCGCATTTGTGAAAACTCGGGGATTTGTCCACTAAAAAATTCTGATATTCTTTCTTTTCATCTTCATTAGGTAATAAACTGGGTGCCAGAATAGTTTTTAAATTAGCTAGTTTTTTATAGATGATTTTCGGTTTATCTGGTAGATGACTCTGTAGTATCTCATCTTCCTTTAGAATAGGCCAGCATCTGTTTAGTGCTTTCTTGATTTGGGGTGCTCTATCATTATATTGGGTTAGGAAGGAAAACTCATACCCGTCTTTATTTTTTTGTTTTTTATTGTAATTTATAAATTCTTCCCTTCTTTTTTTCTGTATAGTGTAAAAACTATCTGTTAGAAGATCTTTTGGATAATTCCTTTCTTCTAATTTGTTTAATAGGAGGTGGCTTTGGGTCATAAAGTCTTCATCATTTGTACAATTTCTACGTACTCTAGTGATTTGTCCCTTAGGTATATTTCTAAGCCAGCTTGGGTGGTGGCTGTGACAGAACCCTCCATCACTGGGGCCCCTGGAGAGGCCTGAGAGCCAGCCTCCTCCCTATCGACTATGGGCCCAGGCCTTGTAGAGACTTCTGTGTGTGGATACAGGGGTTCAGTCTGCTGATGTACCCCATGTTTTAGCACTCAGAGTCTCAGAACTGTAACATCTGCTGGACATCCTGTGGTAGAAAGAAGGCTGATTGTCTTTGCATTGTTAATTGTATAGGTGTGACGTGTTTCCCCTGTTATTGTGTGAGTTAGCCCTCGTCTTAAGACCCCCTGTAGGTATGACTAGGTGTCACTGCTGCATACCTAATTATCAATTACATAACAGGTAGCTGTTAATCCTGTGAGCTCCTGTTATCCCTGTGTCCTGGCCATTGTCTGTCTCAAGCCAATTATATGTCTATCGTCATTCCACGTCTACGTCCCCAGTTAATGTCATTATTTATGTCTCGTGACATCCTGTCCTTCCCCCGGATATTTGATCTAATTACTTCCTTCCTGCCATGGTAATTAGATCATGTGATATTTGTCTTGCCCCTTTTCTACCTGTGTATATCTACCTCTGTATTTGGCTTTAATAAATGAGTCCTGCTTTCACCTCAACATGAGTGTTGCCTGATGTTTGGGGTGGGTTATAGCCACACTGTGTAGCTAAGCTTCGGATAGCCACAGTGCCAATGCGGCTTCGGTGCAGCGACGTCCCTCCTTCTATCTACAACGCTGGTTCTGCCCGGCGCTGAAGGGGTTACTGGTTGGTGTCCCTGCAGGAGGAAGCAACGTTAGGCGGGAGTACCCAGTCGGGGTAAGGTCGGTCCCGTCACAG
>VKOC01000008.1:12773104-12805882 GCA_009364415.1 Spea multiplicata | reverse complement strand
CCCCCCTAGATTATCCCTTGCCCCCCCTGTTGCCCCCCCGCCAAAATTCTAAATGCCGATTGCCTACCGGGAAGCTGGGAGATTTCCCGGTAGACCGGCTGCTCTGAAGACCCTCGCGATCCCGTGCTGTGACGCCTCTGACAGCTGCTACGCTGAGGCTCTTCATCCTGCCCCCTTGAAGACGAGACGTGACGCCTTGCGGGGGCGGGCTCACGCAGTCATCGGAGCTCCTCGTTTGCAGTGAGTTCCGAGTGCAGAGCAGAGAGGAGGCTGAGCAGAGAAGTTCCCCGGGAAAGCCAGAATTAATACGGATTCTACGGTATTAATAAAATTGTTGCTCTGTGGGACTCAATGTGGAGTGGACATATATGAAATGTAAATAACATACTAAAGGGGGCTGGCTGGGGGGGCATAAGTGCACAAGGCAGTAGGGCCGGGGTAACAGTAAACAAGAGAGGGCCGGGTGGGGCATCTTATATAAAGGAATACTAAAGGGGTTCCTGGCTAGGGGCATAAACATAATTGTGTGGGAGCATAACTACACAATACAGGCCATACAAGTGTGTGGGAGAATTAAAACATAATGGGGGGTTGGGATCACATAAATCAATACATAATTGGGGCATAAATAAACAATGTGGAGCTGGCTGGATGGCACAAATACAAGGGGATGTGACAGTGTGGGCATCAGTAAACAAATAGGGACTGGCTGGTGGTATCGTGTAATCAATACTAAAGGGTGGCTGGCAGGAACATCAATATACAAGTGGGCAACTGGGGCTATCACATAAATCAATACTAAAGGCCCAAAGGGAGGGGCAGGCCGGGGGCATAAATACATATAGCACTGGCTGGAGGCCTTTGGCGTTTATGCATGGGTGTGGGGGCACCACATTAATCAATACTAAAGGGGCAAAAACACAGAAGTGGGGATCAATGAAAAAGCAGTGTGGAAAATCCATCCTGTTGGTAGAGCCTGTCCTGTTGTGTGTGTTTGGGTGTTGGTGTGACAGAGCCTGTCCTGTTGTGTGTGTGTATATGTGTCAGTGTGGCACAGCCTGTCCGGGTGTGTGTTTTGGGGTGTCAGTGTGGCAGAGCCTGTCCAGTGTGACAGTGTGGCAGAGCCTGTCCTGATATGTGCATTTGCTCATGTTTCCTGGCACTTAACTTACAGTAGGAACTATTTCATTTTTACTTATCCAGAGACAAAACCACTTCAGAGGACAAAATTTTCTTGGCCCAGAAATCAGTGAGAGGAAAAGTTAAAGGTATTCTGTTATTTACTCTATAATATTTATTTCAAGGATTAGTCGTACTAAATTGTTGTTTCAGGCTTCCCATGTTGATTGACTGTTGTTTTTAGTGGACTGATTACTCCCAATCCCAGCTCATACTATCTGCCTCGCACTGATCTCATCTTTATCCAGTAGACATGGATGCCATTGAGTTAAGATTCTGTCTGTTCCTCAGTACTTTAACACTTTTGTTTCCTAAGGATTTTAATATCAATGTGGTATTCTGTTATCATTAAGAAACTATTTAATATATATTATAAAAATAATTATTCATAGCTATTTGAACGGCAATTAATGTGTAGGTAATGGCATGTGCTAAGATATATGGGGCTGGTGTCCCAATATTTCCAGGTCTGCTTTTCATTCCCAAAACAAACCTGTATAGAGTAACGCAGCAGGCTCCATAAAAGGCATAGTATTTTTTTTTTTGGCTGGAGTGGCACTTTCAATTAGCACAGGTCAAAGGTGTCTAAAATGTCACATTTCTATTTGTATTCAACTGACTTTAGTGTCACTGGTGCTAATTAATGTGGTAGATGCAAAGCTAGGTCTGGACGTCCATTAATACCAGTATTTCCGTAGCTTTGAAATATAAAATACAACATGTTTTAAACATTGCAATGCTTGATACGCATATAACAGGCCTGGTGAAAGATTTTGGTTACTAGTGTGTAGTTTTTTAAAAATGTCTTAGTTAAACGGAATTGAGCTTCCCAGGTGCCTGCCCTAAGTGCTCTTGTACCTCTGCATATTTTTACTATGAGCCGACCCTCTGATACAACGCTTTTGGTGTCAGATACATCCATATGCTACTCAAACTTTGAAACTTACATTTAATCTTACACGTCTTTGGGCCTTATTTGTCTGCTTGCCGCAGAAGGGCACCTAGGTACACCGTGGCCAAAGAGCAAGCTCTGCTTCTTATGCTCTCAGTTACTGCTAAGAAGGCAATGCTGTCCCATTGGGTACATAATACTCCCTTTCATTGGATATGGCTCTTACTAGATTTTATTATATATTCAAGATGGACTGGACAGAGGCTATCCTGGATTGACAGATATAAAATATACTCCTTAATTCGTGAATGGTTTCCCTTGCAGTTGTTGGCAGATGTACATCCATTACCCGGTGTATGGGGTTTACAAACACCACTCTCTGTGTGATAGGTTTCCGATTCTGGTCATGTTCTCAACACAGCACAGCGGATACCTTTTGATATCTTGGTCTCTGATCCTTTGAACAAGGTGGGAGGGGGAAACATTGCACCTTGTGCGACAAGTTTGGGCTGCCTGGCTGATGTGTACTACTTTTACGATAAGAACTCTACTGTCCTATGATGAGCGACAGGTTGTCTCCTCTTCCGGCCCTCCCGTCCACAAACGAAACTGAAGTTAATAATAATAATGTCACTAATATTGTTAATGCTGATAATTACTTACTTTCAGTTACTGTTACTACGTCGGCTGAATCAACCTTGGCTTCTGTATGTACAATGTCTATTTGTAAGCTTGTTTGAGCAGGGCCCTGTTGTCTCTGTAAGTCAAATTGTTATGTTATATACTACTTGTTATGTCCACCCATTGTACAGCGCTACGGAATTTGATGGTGCTATATAAAACAATAAATAATAATAAATGTGTTTTATTTCATGTATCCTCCTTCAATAAGAAAGCCTTAGGAGGGGCTGTCTATGTATCTGTGTCAGGCAGTGGGTCTGTGTGTGTCAGGCAGTGGGTCTATGTGTGTCAGGCAGTGGGACTGTGTGTGGCTGAATTGACAGAATGGAACATTTTCTTTTGTATTTTAGAACCTGCAGAACGTGAAAATAACACAAGAGAATGGACATACGATCTTATTATTCATCTCTTACAAAAAAGCAGCAATCAGATTCTGCTGCAAAGGAGCAGCAACAGGATGAAAGTCAGCAATCTAACCATCCAGATTTAGAGATTGAATATGTTGAGATTGATTCCCCAGAAAGTGATTTTTATGTTGCGGAAGAAGAAGAGGAGGTCCCTGAGGTACTATCAGAGTTTGACGAATCAAGCTTGCCATCAACAAGCTCACACCAATATAGTGCTCATGGCGAATCCTCTCAATCCTGTGACTATAATCTGTCTTTGGTACATAGACCCACTGGTGGAATCAAGAGCAAGCCACCAGGGCCCCATGACATCAGTCAGTGTGCTACTGAAGGGCCAAAACAACCAATACTAAAAAAATACCCACAGACAAAATTGGGAGCAAGCTTTCGTTCTTTCCGACCTCAATGGTTCCAGTCATTTAATTGGCTGGAATACTCAATTTCACACAAGATGCAGTATACTGCTTTTCATGTAGATTTTTTTCTGTGTCCAAATATACTCATGGAGAAATGAAAAAAATACCATTTATTAATGTTGGTTTTTCCAACTGGAAAAATGCAATGGAAAATGAAAAAGGGATGCCACAACATGAAAAGTCTACTGCCCACAAAGAATCCTGTGTAAGCTGGCAGGATTTCAAATTAAACAAAGAAAAGGATACATCCATTATGAAAGGCCTAAGTAAAGCACATGCCAGAGAGGTGGAAGAAAACCGGCATTATATTAAGACCATTGCTGAAGTCCTTCTTTTAACAGCAAAAACCAAAATTGCTCAAAGAGAACATCGCTACAACTCTGATGAATTAAATCATGGGAACGTGAGAGAGATCTTATACTTAATTGCTAAAAAAGATCGCATTATAGAAAAGAAGCTTCATGGGCCAAAAAATGCTCGGTACTTACATCCATCTATTCAAAATGAACTTTTAGCAGTTATGGCTTCATTCGTTAGAGAAGACATTGCAGAGAGCCTAAAAGGCAGTCCTTTTTCTATCCTGGCAGATGAGACAAAAGATTGTAACAAAACCGAACAGCTGTCTGTTGTTGTCAGATATTTTTTTGATCAAGCTGTGCATGAGAGGTTTTTAAAATTTTACAAAGCTGATTGCCTTGATGCCGCATCACTGACAGATTATATATTCAATGTCCTCTCCTCGCTAGGGATTGATAAAAATGGATGTGTTGGTCAAGCTTATGATGGGGCTGCAGTAATGAGTGGAAGGGTAAATGGTGTTCAAGCAAGGATTCAAAAAGAGGTGCCTACTGCCCTATATGTTCATTGCATGAATCACCGTCTTAATTTAGCTATTGTTGACACTGTTAAAAATGTAGCTGAAGCATCTGAATTTTTTGCTAAGTTGGAGAAGCTTTACGTTTTTTCCAGCACATCCGTGGTTCACTCGGTGTTTGAAAGCGTTCAAAAACAAATGTCAACAAAACCAATTATGAAGCTAAAACAATTAAGTGATACAAGGTGGACATGCCAATATGCTGCGTGCAAAGCTGTTCTTCAAACACTTGAGCCTCTTCTGGAAACCCTTAAGTTAATAGCTGATGGGAAACATACAGAAAGAAGAATTGAAGCAAATTCCATCAGTATTTTCATTGACTTCAATTTCATTCTTTCACTCGTACTTTTTGAAAATATATTGAAAAGGACACAGACATTATCCAATATGCTACAAGCAAAAAATCTTGATTTGGCATCAGCAGTGCTTCTTGTCCAGACTGTCATTCAAGACCTTGAAGAAGTACGAAATGAAGACAAAGGCCCCACTATAGGATCTTTACACTCTCCTGTAATAGGAAAGGTTTGGGTGGATGCAATTGACTTGTGCGTTAAATGCGGAATAGAAACTCCTGACTCTGAAGGAGATGAACCACCTCGCAAGAAAAGAGATCGCCGACCACCTTTGAAGTTAAGGGACAGCATTATAATGGAAACAGTGGGTCAACGAACACAACTCAGCAAAAAGGATGATTTTATACATCATTTTATCTATGTTGTTCTTGACAAAATAATATCAGAATTAAAATCGCGTTTTTCAAGGGATTCCTTGCTGGTAATGGAAGGCATTCAGGCACTTAACCCAAAAGCGGATTGTTTCTTAAACTTTCAAAAGTTGACCTCAATGGCAAAATTCTATAGCTGTAATCTAGAGAAGTTTTTCAGCACTGAAATTAATAAAATCCTATTTGCGTACGACAATGACCGAGGAAAGGCTGTCAGATCTTGCCACACTGGCAATTGAGTTTAGGCTCGCAGACAAAATAAACATGGATCAAGTCGTTGACAGGTTTGCATCAATGCATAAAAATTCACGTATAAGTCTGTATTAGGCTACTGTATATGCTTTTCTCAACACCAAAATATCTTCAGTCTATTTTCTAAAGGATACTATTGGCATCAAAGCAACTTTAGCTAAATGAAGCTGCACTTATTGTATGTTAAAACTTTTAGTCCAGTTCTTTGTTAAATTTAATGTTCTATTTTGTTTATCACTGTTCAATGAGCTGGTGCTCTATAAATAATATTTATTAATATTTTTATGTTATTTATTATAAATACCACTTGGCAATTATATTTTGAAAATAAAGTTTTGTTTAAAAAATATATCTCATTTTTATTTTGAAGTAAGAAGTGGCTGGCTGTGTAAAATTGGTACATAGTACTTAGTATTAGATTAGTAACACATACAAACACTCTGGGTCTGTTCATTGGTCTTCATTAGTGACGTATTTAAAGTGAGTGCATATTCAATGGTGAAAATTGCAGTTGTTCCAAGGGCGACAAACTTCACAAAAGACATATCAGGGAAGGGGAGCTTTACTGATGAATCATCTCCTGCCATCATTTGAATTATTAGGGTTTTGTACCAGTGGCATGATTTAATGGTGGAAAATATTAGTGCCCCCCCAGTTTTGACTGTTGAATCTTATGTGCCCCCCCTATATTTTGTTCCTAGAGTCGCCACTGATAGGACGCGTGGTCATGCGTTCAGACTGGAAGAAAGGAGATTTAGTCTAAGGCAGAGGAAAGGGTTTTTACAGTAAGGACAATAAGGATGTGGAATTCTCTGCCCGCAGAGGTAGTTTTATCTGAGTCTGTACAGACGTTTAAATTGCAACTGGATGGATACTTGGAAAAACATAATATTCAGCGATATTGATCCAAGGAGAAATCTGACTGCCATTTTGGGGTCAAGAAGGATTTTTTCCCTGATTAGTGCAAAATTGGAAAGAGCCAAACTGGGGTTTTTTGCCTTCTTTTGGATCAACAGCAAAAAATTAACTGATATAGGAAAGGCTGAACTTGATGGACGCATGTCTTTTTTCAGCCTATATAACTATGTAACTATGTAACTCTGCCGTGGCTACAGTACGGATTCCCAGATACGTTCCCACAGCTGTTGCTTTTGGTCCCGATGACAGATCAAGACCCTTTTTGAACATAACATCCTTGGACCCTGAGCTTTCCATTACTTGATTACCAGGTACTTGACACCACTCCCTCTGGGTCACCTTGAAATAGTGACTTTCTCAAGTGGGAATTGCTGGCCATAGAACTGTATGGCGGTGCTGGGCTGTCTGATAATGGGGATAATACTCCTGATCTAATTGTATTTGTGTGTTTTAAATATCTGTGTTGTTCCAAATAAACTCAATTCTGTTTGCACCCTACATTAAACCTCAACTAGCGCTTGGGTGAAAACAAATGGTTAATCCTTTGCGCAATTGAGTTGTCAAAAGAAAGGAATATCTCTACAGCAGAGCTACTCAGTCAGACTACAGGGTAAAGACATAGGAAGGCTTTCTTCAAGGCTGGTGTGCCTACTTTTAAGAACTACAACTCTCACCATTCTCATCAGTATTCTGGCTAATCAAGCAGCTGGGTAAACCAGGAGTAGAGAGTCTAAATTCTTAACAGGGATTGTATGTTATGCGATTGGTAGAAGAGCCAACAAGGAAGGAGACTGTCCCAGATTTAGTATTTACAAATGGAGACTTTATTTCAGATGCCACTGTTGAGCTCCAGTGAATATCAAATAATGTGCTTTGATATATTAACAGAGGATGAGTTTAACTTCCCTAAAAATGTATTATTTTTTCTAAACTGGAAAGATGTCAAACTAGAGATAATGCATGGAAGTTTCACTTTACTGAGAGGACGGTAGATAAGTGAAACAGCAAAAGTGGTAGAGGCTTTAACAGTAATGGAATTTAAACACGTATAAAGCTATCCCTGAACCTAAAATAAAACCAAGGACTGATTAAGGTAATATTGGTTGAATAGATGAATGGTTCTTACCTGCTTTGGAATTCTATGTGTCTCTGCATGACTGAGTTTTGATGGTCTGGACATCTTTAGATGCAGTCCAAGAGAAGTTGAATTATTGAAAGGCAGCAGAACATTGCATTAAACATTTGCATGTTCTAGGTCTGGCTGGGATATTTGAAAAATACCCCTCATCCTATATTCAAGATCATCTTATAATCAGACCTCAAATAGAGGTCTGATTATAAGACTAAGATCCAGATCTCCCGCAAAGCTGCAGGAGAACTGTATCCTCTTCTCTGGCAACCTCCGCTGCTGCCGGCACTTCCTCTGGGGCTTCTATGACCGAGCACCGGCAAGACATGACCTTCCGGTCCGGACCTCCATCATAGAAACCTCAGCGGAAGTGCCGGGCAGAAGCGGAGGTTGCCTGCACATATCGCAGGCAGAGTGGCATATAGGGGGTATAAGGCATATCTGGGGGCAGAGTGGCATATAGGGGTATAAGGCATATCTGGGGGCATAGTGACAAGCCTGGGGGTAGATCTGCATAACTGTGGGCAGATGTGCATAACTGGGGGGGGCATTTTGACAAATAAAAGGAAATAAAAACCAAAAATTCCTTTTTCTCAATCTTAGTTTTTATTAAATATGAACCAATAGTTTACATGTGAATTAATATTTACTAGTAAAACTTTTTTCCTATAGGGTAGTCTTATATTCAGGCTTTTCTTTTTTTCCTAAATTAATATTCAAATTTTGGGGGGTCGTCTTATAATCTTGGTCATCTTATAATTGAGCAAATACTGTAACTCCTTAAAATTCGTAGATGTCTTAAAAGAACAAACCACTTAGCCAATTAGGGTCTTGAGAGAAAATCCTACTATCATTATTAAATCGTCCGATAAAGGTGGTTCTATTGTTGTCATGGACTGGAATGTGTAGGAAGCTGAAGCGAATAAACAACTTAATAATATCTACACTACACTACACTCCCTAAAGATCTACTACCTGACATTCGGGTATGTATTGCTGAATTAATTAATACTGCATTACAATCCCATGCACCTCCAATTTTAACTTACTCTCGTAAGAATTTACGTGAGCCACTGGTGGGACCAATAGTATCTGGTAATAATTCTGTTTTTCAACCACTTAAGATCTTTGTTGATTTACATTTACAGGTTTTGGTTAAGAAAACACCATCCTTTGTTCAAGGTACTACCGATTTCCTGAACAAGTTGTCTTCATACAATTGCAATAGATCAGACTTGATTTTATGCACTATGGATGTCAATTTTTAAGAAAGGTGCTTTTCTGGTTAAGCATAACATAACGGGCTACAACTGCTAAATGGACAGTTGTATTCGAAAGTTGATCCAGGGAGTAATCTGATTGCCCCTATGGAATCAAGAAGACATTTTTACCCTGTTGTGGCATAATTGATAATTGCCCCAAGTAGGGTTTTTTGCCTTCTTTTGGATCAACTTTAGAACTTTACAACTAGGTATGTGTGAAAGGTTGAACTTGATGGACTGAAGTCTTTTTTCAACCTACTATACTGTACTATACTATACTATAATTGTCGCTACATCAATACAGCATAACAAGGGTCTTGAAGCAGTGAGTGAAACTATTTCAGTGTTTGACATTGATCAAGATACTTACCTTAATATTGACTAAGAGTTACTTTAGATTTGAGGATACATATTATCTACAAATACAGGGTACGACAATGGGGTCTAATGTGGCACCCTCATACGCTAATTTTTTCATGGGCAATTTTGAGAAGAAATTTGTTTATGATAACCCCAGGTTCACTTGTTATGTTAGGTATATGGCTGCACTTTATTGATATCATCTTTACCTGGATGGAATGGCAGTGATTTGGCATACTTTCTAGATAATAGTAGCATTTTTTGACGTCTACAGAAAATGAACAGACCAAGCTTCCTTTTTACATGCTTTGTCTTTCTACCCGAGAGGCCTTTTACATCATCCAAAGAACTAACTGATGCACTCATTTGCAGTGGCTATGATACTCAGCAACTTAACTGTAGTCGGGAAGGAGCATGTGTCGTTAATAGAGCTAATCTACTTATTGTGACAAACTCACTTGTATCCTGGTAGAGCATCTCTGTCAGACACTTGAAGGAGTTACGCGACAGTCTGCTTGCACCTACACCGAGATCCCGTGACTAGTAATTCAACTGCTGGCGTTGAATTAATTGCAACATAGTTATTGCCTCCTAAGATTTTGTACATCCACATAGGGACACCAAATCTAAAATTGATACAAACATCAATTGTCAGACAGGCAAATGCCCATGTGGTCTCTGGTATGTGGGGGAAAACCACAAGAGCACCCACTCTCTGTGTTAGGGAGGACAAAAGTGCTATATTGACCAACAACAATAAATCTTCCATGGCAAGGCACTTGGCTGAGAGTAAACATACAGTCTTACAATGATGCTTTTTTAGGTATTGGGAGACCTGTTTGAAAATAATAGAGATGTTCTGGATTGATAAGCTTGGGACATTATCACTGAAAGGTCTTAGCAAGTATAATGACTTCTAGGTTGTAAACCCATCTGTTGTTTCTGTAAATCAAATTATTACCGTATTTTCATTGATTATAAGACAAGATTTTTTTCAGAGCAAATGCTCTGAAAAATACCCCTCATCTTATAATCAGGTCGTCTTATAATCAGAATAGGTCTGACTATGAGACTAAGATCCAGATCTCCCGCAGCGTTGCAAGGGACCTGGATCCTCCTGACTCTCCCCCACACTTACCGGTGCTTCTGACTCCCCGGTGTGTAGCCGAGGCAGCGTGTAGACGTCTACGGGATTCGCGTAGGCAACTTCCACTGCAGCCAGAAGGAGGTGCGGTTAGCAGCGGGGGTTGTCTGCGTCCATCGCGCAGACCTTCCCCGACTGTCGGAGATCAAACAATGCTCCAGTCAGAGTGGGCCTTCATTCTATGGATGTTTCTGTTCGCTTCCAAAACATACCTATAGACTGCAGACTGAGACAAACATAACAAATGGATGGGGCACAACTTATAAAGGAAACAGAAGCTGAAGCTAAGACCAGAACTAAAACAAAGTATCAGAAGTAAATGGCAGAGCACAGTGAAATCCAGGAATGGACTACAGCAAAGGGGGGACTGTAGCGAGATAGGAGAACTGTAGCCAGATAGGAGAACTGTAGCGAGACAGGGGAAACTAGAGATAAGCAGCTCCACAGCCTGAATGGTGCTTGACTGTATCCCCCTCTGAATGAGCGCCCTCTGGAAGCGAACAGAAACATCCATAGAATGAAGGCCCACTCTGACTGGAGCATTGTTTGAAAAAGTCAACCCCGGAACCAGCATGTTCAGGATTCTGGGATCTCTTCAGAAAGAGAGTCCTTTGGCGACCAGCACTACTGCGTAGCAGACCAACTTCCTCCAAAGCATGAATCAGCATATCTGACCGGGAATGAAACAAAGTATCAGAAGAAAATGGGAGATCACAGTGAAATCCAGGAATGGAACACAGCAAAAGGGGAACTGTAGCGAGACAGGGGAACTGTAGCAAGACAGGGGAAACTAGAGATAAATAGCTCTGGAGACTGAATGGGGCCTGACACTTATAGTCAGATTAATTAAATTAATTGATAATGAAAATCGTTGACAGTTTATCGATGAGTTGTGGCAGTCCTAATTATTATTTATTGTTTTATATAGCACCATCATATTCATGTAGCAATTTACAATGGGTAGATATGGCATAACAAGTATATAACATACCGTATTTGCTCGATTATAAGACGACCCCCCAAATCTGAATATTAATTTAGGAAAAAAAGAAAAAGCCTGACTGTAAGATGACCAGTAAATGTTAATTCATGTAAACTATTTTTTTTAATAAAAGCTATGATTAAGAAAAATATTTTGTTTTTATTTCCTTTTATTTTCCATCCTGCCCCCCCAGTTACATAACAAACGGGTGGGGCACACCTGAAGCTGAAGCAAAGAGCAGAATTAGAATCCATGAATCAGAGGTTCAGAACAGATCATATGGAAATCCAGGAATGGACCACAGGAAAGCTGTAGCAAGACAAGAACATACAGAAACGTGCAGTTCCACAGCCTAGGTGGAGCCTGACAGGCAGTGTATATGTATATGTGCGTTTATGGGCAGGTTTGTGTAAAGGCAGTGTATGTGTATAAATGGGCAGGTGTGTGTAAAGGCAGTTTGTAAGGACAGTGTCAATAAAATAAACTCTGTAAAACAGCGGGGGGGGGCACATTTTTCCATTCTTGTCTCCGGCGCAAACAGGTAGTGCGAGTGCCTGTCGCTCAGTCTCTGCTAACATCCAGTTAGCGACAATTGATGACCCAAACGGTGTTGCTGTAACGCCTCAATGTCAAGGCATTCAGCAACACTGAGATTGGCAACAGGGGCCATGTCTGGGCCCACCCCTGGGCATCAACAGGCTGTTTTAAAAGAGTTTAGAGGCTCAACAATCGCCTCCTAAACTTCAATGGTGTGACTGAAATGCCTCAATAGCGAGGCATTCAACGACACCGAAAACCCACCTCAGGACGAGCTGTGACCGCTCTAGAGATTGCTTTATCTTCAAACAATTCTTGCATGGAAAGAGTTAAAATACTGGCATGTTAAATGTCCACGGGTGTCTACTTTTAAAAATATATATTTTGATGGGGTAGATTGAATTGGCCGGGTTCAACAATGCCCTAATTAACACAGGGGGAAGGGTGACCACATATTTGGTTTGCAATTTGAAAAATGCACACGTCTCAAATGTTGCCTTTTAGACCCCAAACGACCTGACAAACCCATGCATGTGGGGTATCACTGTACTCAGGAGATGTTGCTGAACACATATACCAGCAGCTGGTGTGGGAAAAATACACAAAAAAATACTACTAGGCTGGTGGTAAAATGCATGGAAAGAGTTAAAATACTAGCATTTAAAATATGCTGCGGTCTCTAGATTTCAAAAATATATGGTTTTATTGGGCACACTGAATTGCCAGGCTCAAAGATGTACCAAATAGGGCATGGGCAGTGGATCACCAAATAAAGCTCAACATTGCAAAATGTGCATGCCCCAAATGTGGCGGTTTTGCCCCAAAACAGTGAGGAAAACCCATGTATGGGTGGTATCACTATACTCAGGAGATGTTACTGAACACATATTGGGGTGTTGTGTGACATATACCAGAACCTGTTAATTCATACCTGAAAAAATAACTACCACAAAGTTTGGCAAAGACTGGTGGTAGAATTACTGGATGGAATGCGTTAAAATACCAGCATTTGAAATACCCTGGGCTGTCTAATCTTCAAAAATATATGGTTTGATGGGGTAAATTGCATTGGCTGCTCTAAAGATACCCAAAGTAACACATGGAACACAATGACCAGATTTGCAAAAAATGGTTTTGAAATAACAAAATGCTACTTGTACTTATTGCCCAATAACTTAAATAAAGAAGCAAAAGTATTAACAGCCTTGGTCACAAAGGGTACAAAAATAAAAACAACCTGGTCCTTAATAGGTTAAATCACTATAATTATTCTGAACATCTGTTAAAATAAGTGTTTGTTTATATTCTGTGTTCTGTGACAAATTGAGTAAATAAAGCATTTTTCCACTGTTCTGAAACTACCTGACCATTAAAAAGGCTGCCTAAAACGACAAGTAGCTAAACAGTGGAACAATAACTATGAAGAACATCAGTACAGGTGTTGAGTTGCACAGTGTTATCCGTACAAACAAAAAGCCTTTGAGGTTATTTAGGTCTCTTCTTTAGGCATTTATACTTCAGTTAGCCAATAAAGATATAATATTTACCAAAATGTGTAGGGTAAACATGTAAGATGAGCTTCTATTGCAAGTGTATTGTTTTTTTAAATTTGTAAATATGATATGATTTGTATAATAATGTAAATTGTAGGATTTGGAGAGACATGTCAGATGTATCCTTTGCTTACTGCTTACCTAAGCCCTTCTTAACCATTAGGGTGTTGAATGTATGCTTAATATAATCATATGATGAGATAAGATGAAGTTTAGCTTGAATCGAAGGCAAAGCTTTTACATATAAATTAGAGGAACATCCAAGGTACTTTTTTCAATGAAAATAGTAATAGCCACACAACCATTCAGAAGTGATAATTTGTTGAGCACATTATCGTAGCTGATGATGTGCTAAAATATCTCTACAAATATATATTTTTTAAATGGGGGGAAAAAACAACTTACCAGCAAATAATGGTGTCCAGAAGAAGTAAAATATTATAAACAAGTTCATACTGTTTTCAGATGGCATAAACTTTATTCAGTAAACCAGTTCTTCCTTTCAAATCTCTTAATTTCCAAAACACAATTGTCCAAGTACCTAAAATTACACAATAACACCTAATGCTAAAGTAGAGTAATACAAAAAAAACCCTTTTTTGTTATTCCCAAAACTGTAACCATGCAAAATGTTCCAATTTAGCATTCCAAATTATTTTTAAAATGGTGCATTCCAGAGTAGTTTTTCATCATACTGATACATCTATTTTACAATAATTAGTAGATACTGGAACACCTTCGCTCATACTATGTTTACCCAAAAGCTACGAACACTAATGAAAAAAGCCAAAACTTACTTTCTCTGTTTCCTTTACATCACAATGCAGTATACATACAATTTACCTAGCGAGCACAGAACAACTTGATCAAAATATAACCAATTATTCACTATGTTTATCCCATAAATACTCGCTTGTTTTGATTGTATTATGTTACTCTTGTGTGATTGGTTTCTGTTGATGAGATATAATTTGCATAATACTTAGATTTACTGCTCCTAATATTTAGACTTGTCTGTTATTTTAACTAGACTCAAACAAACCATTTACAAGCAGACTGTCATATAATAACATGCAAATAATTAAAATTAGATGTTTATATTGTCTGTTTATTTTGTCTATTGATGTTTTAATGGTGATGTTGCCCAGCCTTATATCTCATGCAGTGATGATTTGTCATTGTAAATACAGAATGCAAATCTATTGTAGTCTTTATTATTTTGCAAGTAACCTGGATAATCTAAAAAATGTGTATTGCTAAGTTTTGTCAATTATAAGACGACCCCCCAAAATTTGAATTTTTTGAATAGTTCTCTATACCCCCTAAAGAGATATTCAGATATTTAAGAATTAAGGGCTTTTTTTAAAAATGTAATTTACTCTACAACGGAGAAGATCTGAAACAATTTAAAAGAATGTATAGTATGAGGAATACTAAGGGTATGATTTCTAGATGTTTAAGTCTTATTAGATCCCACCAAAATTATACGCAGATTTCGGCAATTAAGCTATGGGAAAGGGATTTAAGGAGGACAATACCCTGGGAATCTTGGTTAGATTCGGTACGGTGGGTTAATAAAGCTATACGCTGCCTGAATACTAGGGAAATTTTTTATAAGCTGGGTTACAGATGGTACTATGTTCCCTCCAAATTGGCAAAAATGTATGGGAAAACAGAAGCAACATGTTGGAGATGTGGATTTGAAAATGGGGACTATATACATACCTGGTGGTCATGTCCTCAAATAAAAGATCTTTGGAGAAAGGTCTTTGACCACATCGAGAGACTGATTGGAATTAAGCTGCCTTTTACCCCAGATTTTGCTCTTTTACATCTGGATTGTCCATCAGGTCCAAAGGTAGATATATATTTAATAATCCATATACTTCTGTCTACTAAGATATTGATAGCCAAATACTGGAAAAGTAATAAGGTTGCTCAGTGGTTAGAGATAAGATTACGATCATTATATCATTGTAAAATGGAATTGGGCATAACAAAATCAGTTGGATATAGCATAAGTAAGATCAAAATATGGGAGAAATGTATACAGCTCCTGGAAATCGCGTAGTAGGAGATATATTGCTTCCCTATAACATCGTTGCATCCCGAATTAGAGGTTTATTGTCATTTTCTGTTGACTTTATGTGTTTTGTCTTCTGTAAAAATTTGTTTTTTTTATGTATGGAAAAATAATAAAATTTTGATATGGAAAAAAAAAAAGTTATTTGTCACGCTCTACCCAGGCTGCGGAGCTGCATGTCTTTTGTTTCCCTGTCTTGCTGTGGTCCATTTCTGGATTTCTGTATGTTCTGTCCTGAACCTCTAATTCCAGTCCTGCTCTTTGCTTCAGCTCTGTTTCCTTTATAAGGTGTGCCCCACATGTGTGTTCTGTTTGTCTCAGTCTGCAGTCTAAAGGTATGTCTCAGTGCTATGTGTTTGGATTTCATGTTTGGTTTGTTTCGTACCACTGTCAGCAGGGATTAGCGTTAGGACCCACCGCCATTGGAGTACTTTGGCGTAGTGGTGGGCTAAGCATACTATGGCCATAAGATGTGACGGAATCTCCAATAGTTATCAAACAGTCCTAGGCTAGTTTCTCTATTTATGTGTGTCAGTCTGTCCTGTATCCCCGGCAGCGGGGTGTCCTGTCCTGTATCCCCGGTAGCGGGGTGTCCTGTCTTGTTCCCTGTTGTGCCCTGTAATTGTATATCTTGTCTGGTTATGTTTATTCCTTGTCTTGTGCCCTGTATCATGTATATCTTGTATGTTATGTTTCTTGCCTGGTCTCCCTATCCCTTGCTTGTTATGTTTCTGCTATAATCTCTGCTTAGCTTCCACTCTCCCAGCCTGCAGCATCCCGCTCATGAGTCTTGTGTGATGTCTCATGCCTATTCCTGGGTGCCTGCAGGATTTCACTTTGTTCTGGACTACATCCGCTGCTATATCAGGGCACTGGTGTTTGGCTGCACAACCCTAGATACTCAACACCCAGGTGAGTGCAGTCACCCTGCAACCAGGCCCTGTCCAACTCCACTACTGCACCGTAACTTCTGCACACAATCTTTGGGCGCACTGGGTCTTTTCAGTCATCTGTTTGGACCCAGTCCGTGACACCATCATACCAAGTAGGAGATAAGGTGTGGCTCTCGTCCACACACATAAAACTCCCGGGTCCCGTAAAGAAACAACCCTAAATACTTTGGTCCTTTTTCTATCTCGGCTGTGTTCTGTCCAATGGCGGTTCGCTTAGAATTCCCTCACTCATGCCGAATACCCCCGACTTTTCATGTATCTCTCCTAAAATGATGGTTCCGTGTTCCCAAGAATGAACTTGGGAACCTCTAAATTCCGTGCTTTTCATAGAACACACCCTGGCAAACCAGCCCCTGAACGCCCCCTGAGGTTGCGTATACGGAGGGGTCCTGTCAGGGTCCTACCTCATCTGCAGGGGGTCTCCACCCAGCAGGGAGACTGTTGGCTCACGTGTTCACAAACCGCTCAGGCCTATGCTAGGCTGCATCCCCGGCCTCTAGTGCCCCGAGTGCTGCACAGGACGAACGCTAAGCGCAAAGTGATGGTGGGGACGTGTCCTGCGCTCCGATGACTCGGGGGGGGGGGGGGGGTTAAGGACCAGGGGCGGGACAAGCTTTGACAGACAGGTCACCACTAACTAGTACCTATAGGTGATGGGAGGATCTCTAGGAGCTGGTGGGAGGAGCATTGTTTTGGTGGACTATTTAAACCCCTGACAGCACTTATGCATTATCACTTGATTCTACAAATACCTTCCTGTATTTTCCTTACCCGTTTGCTGATATTCGTTTTTTGGATTCTCTGGACTTTGACCTTGGCTTGTTTGTGGACTTTGCTGATATTCTCCAACCCCTGACCACGGATTGCTGTACTGTACTGTTTATGCCTTTTTGTCTATTTTTCACTACTCAGTGGAATAAACCATTGCATATATATATATATACCTTATACTGACTTTGCATCTGCTGTTTGCCTGGTGTTTCTCTGCGCTGTGCTCCAACCCTACACACCTGACGGGTGTGGTCTATAATCCGGCCAATACGGTGATATTGGTTTAATATTAGCATTATAACCTTTTGCTTCAACTTCATTAGACTGTGGAAATTTTAGACTCAGACTCATACTGGCCCAGCTCCAGCCATATCTTGGACAGCAACAATGAGAAAGTGTCACTATTTTGCTGGACTATTGAGGAAGGTCGTCCCCGCAGAAGTTCTTCTGCCCAAACTACCGCTACTGAGAGGGAATTCCCGGCAGCAGTAGTCCAGGACTTAGATCATCCCAACAGTGAACAACCTCCCACCAGCTGGAGATAGGTTCTGAGCGGCAGTAGTCGCGGCAAGGCGCAGCACGAGACCAGAGCACAGCGGATAATCAGAAAAGCCAGGGGTCTGATACACGGAGCAGGATAGTCGGACGAGCCAGGGATCTGATACACGGAGCAGGATAATCGGACGAGCCAGGGGTCAAAACCAGAAGACAAAAGCAAAGGTACCGAATCGTAGAGCAAACGGGAAGTCAGGAAAGCCAATGGTCAAGTAACTAATAAATAGCAGGAACGGATAACAGAAACTGTAATACCACAACAGGGTGCTTGTGAAAAGCACAGCCAGCTTTTTAAAACTGGCGCCATTTCACAAGCCCCTCCCGGAGCAGGACCAAAACCACGCCCCCCAGCCGTCCATCATTCCTCCTGCAACGTGCGGCGTGCTCGGGAGGAGGACCGACGACTGGAGAGCGGGTAAGTACACAGGCTCCGGGAACTACGGTTCCCGGAGCCGAATCCTCCCCGTGTCTCACTCCCTCGGGCAGGGGATCGTCCGCTGTCCGGGGAGATGTTTTCCCGGGACCCGCGGACGACCCTCCGCCCGTTACTAACACCGCGAGCGGAGGAACGGCCGCCGTCCCGAACGGCCGGCGTGCGGGAACTGCGGCCAGCCCTCCTCCCGGCGGCGTCCGGAACCGGGATCGTGACAGAAAGGCTTCTTCAGGATCAGACCCCACACTTGACCCGTTTCTCTCTAACGTGCTTACTACAAAGCAGTCTGATTCGTGGGTAAAGTAACTCCCTTTAAATAATCAACACAATCAATCAAGATAATTAAAATAATAATAAAAACATGTTTAATCGTCGTTTATTTTGGACATTATATTGATGACGTGTTAGTTATCTCTTATGTTAACACTGATGAACTTAATCTGCAATTTACACACAAGGTGTAATTTGAAACTTTCCTAGATTTGACTTTGGGAATTACACCCGATAAGGAATCTATAATAATCTAATTATCGTAAACCAGGTGCTGGTAATACAGTATTGCTAAAAGTAATTATCCACGTCATGTTGGCAAAAGTGTTCCGGTGGGTGAGTTCATTAGGTTAAGGAAAAACTGTTCTATACATGAGCTTTTTGAGGAACAGGCTCAGGAATTAGTATAGAGATTCAGATTGAGAGGATATAAGGAGAGTGATAGCCAACAAGCTTTTAATATAGCTAAAAATGAAGATTGTTTGAGTTTATTATCACAAAATAGTAAACCTAAGGATAATAAAGAAGATACGAAGAGTATTATGTTTGTGACCAACTATAGTTCTGATTTTTATAAAATCAAATCAATTTTACAGAAACATCTACATATTTTACAGGCAGATAAAGCATTGTTCCAATAGTCCAGAAATGCGAAAATTAGAAAAAAAAACTATTTATATATTTTCCCCTCAGAATCCTCACAAAATTAGGTAAAGTGACAGAAAATCTCCTCCAACTTCAATTCAAGTGTCCTGATTTAAGAAATACCTAATTTATATATAATTGTCATACTTTCCCAGCACTTATAGGGAACATACTATAAGGTGTACATTATTCTTTACAAAGTCGTAGAATTTTTACATTAGGTATGATGGAATTGCAACTCTTATTTTAAAACACAAGAGTACATATTTCTGTAAGGCAGACAACCCAGACGGGTATTTGGGCATTCTTCATGCAGCTATTTGGACACCAATCACTGTCACAGTTGGCCGCAGAAATTATTTCCTGCGCTTTTTCTCACAACACATAAACAGAGCCAAAATTGTTTAGCTGCACATCTTTAGTTTATTTTTCTTTCTAGAGGGCCATATCCATCCCTTATATATAGAACCTTATAGTGTACTATTTTTTAAACTTATGGCTTAATGGGTTTGGGGGTTGTGTTAAGGCAATGGGATGTAAGGGGTTTTTTTCTTTTTTTAATTATCTTTTTATAATTTTGTAAATGTTTTATTTTATTTTTGTGTATTTTTTTTTGTTTTTAAAATGTGCACTATTAGTGCAGTATGGTTAGAGGTCCTCTTAGGGACCTCTTGAACATGTTATTAATGCCAGTGATGTCACAATGACAAAAGAAAAAACCCTTACATCCCATTGCCCTAACAGAACATCTAAAAAGTATAACCCTCCTGCCCCTGTTCACAACCCCCAAACTCATAAGCATAAAAATTATATGAGGGGGGCATGGCTTGCCTGGCTTGAAGATGGCAGCTTGAGTCTTTAGCTCTGCGGCCGACTCACTATAATCAGCATCCATCCAACCCCACAGGACACAATGGGCAAGCAGAAACGCTCATCCCAGCGTAATGACACTCCGGACACTCAATCCAGGTCGACTGGGACCTCGCTGCGGCCTTATTTCCAGAATATGCTGCTTTCAAGATTTTATTTTAAAGGAGGAGGTCATGGCTGCAGCACGTAATACACAGTTTTACATTTGAAGGCCAAACTCTACCAGGATCTCTCTCCCATCACATTACGTAACCGACGGGCGTTGAGACCGCTCACTTCATTACTACAGGAACGGAACATCAGGTACCGCTGGGGATTTCCCTTCCAACTGACCATCACGCATGCTGGCTCCACTTTTTCTGTGTGTAAACATGGCGATGTTGCAGAGGTGGCTTCGGCTCTCAAGCTGCCTGTGCCGCAGGTGCCGGATTGGTCCCTTTTGGAGGTTGCCTCAACATTCGTGCCCCGAGCGGTTCCTGCCCCAAGTCCTCGCGACGCCCCGCTGCCGCGACGCTCTCGCCCACGACGTGGAGGGTCCATAGACGACGAGAGAAACCCCGTCCTCGTACACGAGGAGTAAAGGATCACACCTGGTTGCTGTTATACCGTTACACTGCGACCCATGAGGGTATTTACTTTTTTTTTTTCTTTCATTATTTTTTATGTTTTCTCTCACCGCCGTGTGCATGCACTAGTGGCTGGTTACCCAGTACGACGGCCCCGCACCTGACTGCTGCGCTCTTATTCTCCTTTTGGTTACAGAGTGCTTATTGATAACGAACTTGACATTGTGGGACATCATTGTTCAATGTTTCCTTGGTGTACTTTAATGTTCCCGCTAACACTTATGCTCTACTCCTAGGATTGTATTTTGCTCATTTGCTAATATACTGCTAATATTATGCTAATATTGCTATTTACTTTCTTATGATGTGCTTCACCTAGACGTCGATTAACTAGGAAGGAGGGCCAGGGAAGGACGCACTACACAGGGAGGGGAAACACACAAAACACTAATGTAAAGCTGCGCAAGGAGCCCGTAACAGCAGTTTTAGGAAAGGACGGTGGCAACAAGGCCAGGCGTCCAGTCAAGACGGAGTCAGACCTGCTAGGGGGTTATAGAAGCCCCGCTCCAAATTGGCAGCAAGATGGAGAGAGCCAAAATGAGTCGGATAAAAAAGAAAAGAACTAGAAAATAAACACCACATTACTCCGCAGCCTTAACTCACATAGTCATAATCAGTGAGCTGAACCAACCATAAACAGAACACAACACAAACCACAATGTCGGGTTGATGAGCCGCATCTATGTTAAATAGGATCATGACAATCGTCCCCCAAACCCCCACCCACCACTTGGCAATAGAAGAAAACAAAACCAAAAAAAAACATTGTAGACCTGGGCCTTAGGGCAGGTGGCCGACACCATGGTTAACAAAGTATAGGCCTAGGCATGATACATCTGTTAGCGTGAACATGAAAGTACAGGGGACTGATATTGAACAATAATGCCCCATAATGGCAGACACATGAACAGTAAGCAGATGTAACATGGTGCTCTGAGATGTGTAGGGGGCAAGAAAAGTGCAACAGTGTAGTGCGTAGCTCCCATACCAAGTAATTAGCCTTTAGCCCATGGCCGTAGCGGCGATAAGAGGAAAAAAAACCAAACCCAATTTAGACCGTGGCAGACATAGCACTATTAGATCCAGCAGACTCTTCCATAAAAGACTTAAAGGTCCCAAGTTAGACACAGAAACATTAAGTGTCAGGAATGGCTCTACCAAACCTGCAAATATTCCTATAGATCAATATCCCATATGGGAAAATAACAATAATTATTATTCTCCCCAATACATGAGCAGGGAATGCAGTATTATGCAATTATAAGAGCATCCAGTGTATAAAAAAAAAAACAGTTCCAGAAACAGGACAATCAATAGCTATAGATATAAACCTATAGTCCTGATGCAACATGGTATTCCGAGACATATAGGGGGCAATAAAAGTGCAGCAGTGTAGCGCGTATCTGCTGTATCAAGCCTTTAGCCCATGGCCGTAGCGGAAAAAAAAAAACGAAAAAAAAAAACCCCCACCCACTGAACCCAATTTAAACCTTGGTCACAGTCTGGTAAGTAGTACGCTCAGTGCGTGTGCATCGCCACCTAAGTGTGAGCACGAAACGAGGCATCACGTCACAGCCTGACTTCCATTCAGTGCTCGGATATAGTTCTGGCTGAACAGTTCCTATCACAGAATACTTACCTGATTGTCTCTCCTTTGCTGAATTGTGCCTGTCCCTGACTTTTGCTGCTTTCTCCATTCCTGATCTGGCTTGTATGACTACCATCTCCGTTGCTGAATTGTGCCTGTCCCTGACTTTGCTGCCTTTTCCACTCCTGACCCGGCTTGTCTGACGATTCCTACAGTTCATCGGTGCCATTGCTGCATACTGGGTTCCTCACTTGTATTCTCAAGATCATTGTGACACCCAGGTGCCATAACCCACAGCCACAAGGAAATATCCTTATGATCCCACCAGAGCCCCTGCCTGAAAGCCATCCTCTGCCTAAACTGCACATCATAAAGCAGCCACGAGCTCCCACCAAACATCCTATAAGCCTCACAGATACGATCAAGACAACAAAATAGACCCGAAAGTGCTCAGGCGCTTTTTGCCCAATAACGCTGGCCAGGGAGCAAAGAAAATATCTCAACATACTCCCCATGCCAAATTTTTTTCCTAACCTCCTGCTTCAAATGCGTACCTAATGGAGCCTCAAAACACACAATACAATTCACCCCTAGAGGAAACCCCCAAACTCACCGAATCCTCAGGCGCCGGACTGTAACCTGGTATCTCCACCACATCCGCAACCCCTTGGGGCAAGATCACGAGCCAAAGGAAGTGAACCATGCTCACCTGTGGCTGGAGCGCCCGCCAAGGTGGATGTAACAGGTCTGGCCTCAGAACTGGGTGCAGGAGAAGGACCACGCTCAAAAACAGCTGGTGTATCCAGGACATCCAAAGCATCAACTGCAGAGACTGCAGTTGAATGTTCCCCCACTAGAGGGCAGTCCATCCTGGAGCAGGCACCGGACATCACAGCCTGCACAGGCCCCGTCGCAGACAAAGGCACCCAGACACCAGCACCGCAGCACACAGCAATCACCACACCACCATCGGAAGCATAGGGACTCAGAACACGTCGCAGAAAGCCCGCTCCGGGCATCAAAAGGAGGAGGACAGCCAAGCCCAACCCGTCCTGGACACGTCGGCAAACACCACAGTCAGGGCAGCATCTCCGGATACAGGAGCCTCCGCCAGGAGCAGGGAAAGCCGATCCCACAGCCAATCTTTGCCCGAGCCCGCAAGTCCTGGAGAAGTGCATCAACACTAGACTTGTGCAATCCTATTCGGGCGAACATGAAAATGAACACGAAGAGTGTGTTTTCGTTGTTCGTCCCGAACAAGCGAAGATAGCGGTGGTAAAACGTACACAAAGACGAAGACACACAACACAAAGAATCTTCGTGTTCGTCTTTGTCTACTAATCTCCCTGGTCCCTTCCCTATTAACTGTTGGAGCAGGGAGACCAGTGGTTTCTGCTGGCCAAGTTGCTGGACCAGGATTTTAAAAGTCAATACGGGTGTCTCTATTGGTCGCCAGAAGGGGGCTCGTCTGCCATCAACCTATGAAGTACAGGTGTACTTCATTGGTTGATGGCAAAGAAGGCCTTAGCAGGCGACCAATAGAGTTGCTTGTACGGACATTTAAGCTCCTGGCGCCAAAGCTGCTGCGTAGTCCATACTGCGTAAACCGACCACGAAGAATGCACACGAATATTCATCCGAACCAAACACAGGAACGGGCGAATATTCGCAGAATATGAAGCTTTTTTTCCCCACGAAAACGAACACGAAGACGAAAACAAAGAGTTGGCGGGTGCCCAAGTCTAATCAACACTGGGAACAGCCATGTTAAGTACCCTAGTTATAATTTATTTGTCCTTCACAAAGGGAGGGAGGATCACCTTTATATGACCCTACTCCACTCCCAAACGTTGACCCAGGGCATCCCTAACTAATCCAGGGAGGGGGTCCCCCCAGTTAATCAAACTTCTGATTGACTGTCATCAAAGGGACAGAAAATGAGGGATGGCTGCCTTATAGGGTCACACAAGTCTTCATTAAAGCTTACTTTTAAAGTTAGTCCTTGTGACGGAAGCCTTCATCACTGGGACCACTGGAGAGGCCTAACTGCCCGCCTCCTCCCTATTGACTATGGGCCCTGGGTTTGTAAAGGCTTCTGTGGCTACCCCCAGCAGTATCATCTCATCACTGGTTGAGGGGATTATCTCCGACAGACAGCCAGGATCTACCACCAGGGAGTGACCACCATTGTTTCAGTTTAATGTTGTATAAATCAGCCTCCCCCCCATTGTTCTGTTAATCCCGTTACTGCGCCTGTTGTCTCTGGGAGGCAGATTAAGGGGTGGTTTGTATCCCAATATCTTGTTTTATGTTAATGTGTGTTTTGCTGGATATATCCAGTCCTGTGTTTGAGAAATAAATCAGTCTTTGTTTTGGTTTTACCCTACACTGAGTCTCGGCTAGTGACTGGGGAACCGAGGAAAGTGTGGTGTCCCAGGCTAAGGGAGCACAAGACAGCGGAGGTAGTCGGTCAGACTAGCCAGATCCGTGACAGTCCTACTAATGGGTACACAAGGCTTAATAAAAAAAACAGCTTTAAAGTTACTTATTCCTTATAAGGTCACACAAGTCTTCATTAACCCCTTAAAGACAGAGCTGTTTTTCATATTAAGTACACTTCGTGACAATGGATGTGCCATTTCAGCGGTGCTCATGTTTAGATGTAATGTTCTTCTTTCTCATTTAGAGTACCCATACAAGTTATATGTATTTTTTAAGGACAAGAAGGGCTTTCTCTAACTCCTTACTGACCAATGACGTGCTTGGCACATATTGGCATTAAACAAGCTTATAAAGCACTTAAACAGTGTTGCTGTAATGTTTCGATGTCGAGGCAATCAGCAACGAAGAGATCAGCATCAGGGGCCTTGCCTGGCCCCTCCCAATGGCTTCAATGTCCGACATACACTGTTTGGCGGCTGACGACCATTTTAAAATAGTTTATCGAGGCATTCAGCGACACTGAACACTCACCTCAGAACGCACCGTGACCACTGGTGAGCGGTCAGAACCGCTACTGCGAGAGATTTTGCAAAATAGCACATCCTTTAAATAAATAAGCAAGTTTCCAAGAGTGATTTCACCATCAGAGTGATGTCACCTCACTGGTCGGCTGGTGGTTGCAAATGTATATGAAGTTGAAGCAGGCAAGATGATAATATCAACACAGGAAGAAGATTAAGAATAAATACAGTAATGGGACATTTTTCATTATCAAATACAGTATGATGATGCTCAATACTGGCTAAACGCTGTGAAAAATAAAAAAATATTTTTTTTTTGTCAAGCTTGATCAGTATATATTTATGATAGATAATAATGAAATATGGCTCCTAAGAAGGATAAAGATAAAGTTCTGGACAAAACAAAACCAATTAATAATTTTTATTCACCTAAGCGGCTGGAATCAAAAATGAAAAGTACAAGCAAATCCCTTAGCGGAGACTCTAGAGATGTAACAAAGTCAAGAAAATCACTCTCATTAGAACCTAGGGGTACTACTGATCCGAATATATCTGAGGAAGAAATACCTCTTCAGGGGATTACTAATCAGTCACTGGGCCAAATGCTTGACACATTATATAATAAATTGAAACAAGATATGGATAAAAAATCCTTGGATCTAAAGAAAGAAATCGAATACTTAGCAGAAAAAGTGGAAATACAAAATGTAAGACGAAAATGAATGTAAAAACTATAAATGGACTAATCGATAAGAGAGTAAATTTTCTAGAGACTAGGATGAATGAAATTGACATTTCTAGACACAAAAATATCCGTCTTAGAGGAATCCCAGAATCAGTTTCGGAATGATCAGATACTTACTTATTTGGAGGGTTTCTTTAGTTCTTTCATATCTCTAGAGCAACTTGGCCTTCATTATATAGAAAATCATCATAGATTATACAAACCTAAAGAAGTGGATGCCTCCCTTCTGCTAGATGTTATAATAAGATTTGCAAACCTACACTTAAAAAAATGTATTGTTCAAGGCTTCAAAAAGAAAATGAATTCCATTCCACAACAATACAATCAAATAAAAATCTTTCCTGACCTTTCTTTTGCAACGCGACAATTAAGAAAATTCATTAATTCAACACAAATTCTCAAGAAAAATGAGATTAGGTATAAATGGACATTCCCATACTGCAATACTGCCCAAACTGCAGGTCTTTATGAAAGCAGATTACGCCACACTCGAGATGGCCACGATTCCTAGACACCGGAAGTGACGTCATGACTATTTTGGTGGGAGATTTGAATTTCCTCTGCGGTGCCTATTTAAGCTCCTCAGACCAGCTATACCTTGCCTTCTGATGGTTGTCTATGCCTTGTGCTAGTGCCCAGATAGCGTTTTACATTTCCCGTGTTTTGACCTTTGCTTGCCTGACTACATTGATCTCCGGAATCCTGAGCTCTGCTACGTTTATCGTTGATCCTGCTCTCCGGAATCCTGACCTCTGCTACGTTTACCGTTGATCTGCTCTCTGGAATCCTGACCTCGGCTTTTCTGAACTCTTTCTGTCCTGGAGTCCTACCTGACTACGGTGCCTCCTACTACTTGTACGTGACACTCATTATGGAATTTGGACAAAATCCTTTTTTTCTCTCTCTCTATATATTTATACTTTATATACATAAATATCAAATATGGGTATACTTATACTGCTATCGACAATTTCGGCACTTTAATTTAGTACTCAACATGGAATACTCCTTTTTGATGGGGTTTATGACCCCACACAGATATATGCACTAGACACGGAACACTATTGATAATAGAGTTGGTAACTTAATTAAATTAATAGGAAAATAGGAAATAAGTAAATAAGTACTATTCTCGGTACCTTATACACTAGTATCACTAGTTTTCAATATATTGGGATGGATTATACCAATACACGAGATACACTATACCATTAAATATATATTAATTACTTTAAAATACTTTTTTTTTTATCAAATGTGAGGTATTTTTTTATTTTTTTTTATTTTATATTTTATTAAATTTTTTGTACATTCAATACAGACAGTATTTCCTTCAGCTAAAAGTAAGGTTCTTCAGCCTATACACAAAAAATTTCCGCGCGAGTGGATAACATAGTATGGATATTACATATATGGAAGTAAGCTGTCAACATTCAAAACTTGGACGGCAACAACAACTGCCCTAGTTTTAATCAGAGCGTAAGGCTTTCGAGGGATGTACTCTGCAGAGTAAGTATGACTATAAATATAAATTGCCAAGGAAAAAGAGAGATAGAAGGGAAAAATGAGGAGAAAAGAAAGGCATCATTAAACCGTAGACAGTAAGGTATTTCGCCAGGGTAGCCAGATCTTCTCATATTTTATTAGATTATTGTGTATTCTATAAAAATGTTTCTCCATCAAATATTGATATTCAATTTGATTTATAATTTGTGGCCATGTTGGTACAACTTCTGATTTCCAACAGCGGGCCATACAAATTTTTATTGCTGCTAAAATATTAATAATTAAATCCAAATTTAATTTGTTTATGTAAGGTACATCAATATGAAAAAGAAAAGCTTGAGGGGTTAACTCCCATTGCTTACCAAACATCTTTTGGAACAGGTCCTTAATTTTATTCTTTAAGTCAATTAAACTACTACACTCCCACCAGATATGAGCCATAGAGCCCAGTTCGTGTTTGCACCTCCAACATACATTTGAGATTGATCCCATCATTTTATGTAAGATTGTGGGAGTGTAATACCATCTATGGAGAATCTTAAAGTATTGTTCCTGGAGATTTATACAATGGATGGCTTTCCTTGTTTTAATCCAGGCAGAATGCCATTCTTCTAGTGGGTAAGAAATGTCTAATTCAGCCTCCCATTTCAAAATAGTATTGGATTTTTCCATTAGTGATTTTTTTTCTAATAATGTACCTATTTTGGATATTAGATTTTTTTTAAAATGAGCTTCCACAAATGCATCTAAAGTAGTTGCTGATTTCACGGATTTGGCTTTAATAAAACTTGTAAATCTTAAAAAGGAGAATTGTTCCCTGGCTGGAAGAGAAAACTTCTCTTGTATTTCTGAAAAAGATTTAATAACCCCTGGTGTTACACTATAAGCAGTTGTGAATAAATATGTATATGGACATGTGTATGCGGGTGTATGGATGTACATGTGTGTAGATATGCATATGTAGGTATGTATGTGTATATATATATAAATCACAGTTTCTGTTAATACTGGTTAAATCAAGATGCATGGGAGGTGGCCGGGAATGATAAATATTTGGGAAACCTTTTGTTTTAGTTTAGATAACACCGATATGCGTGATGAAGGGTGTGTGGAAGAAAGACAGGTTTTCGCATGAAATAGATTGTCATGTCAATAATCAGGTCAGGAGATCTTTGGGTTTTACTGCTCCATGATTGTAAAGACCCCAGGGTGTGGTGTTGGCCAAAGGGAATAACTTCAAAGGGTAACTACGGCAACCACAGGGTCCAATCAGGGATCTCCCAGTAGACTCAATTGGGACCCTCTAGTATATCAAGGGACAGGTAGTGAAAGTAAGGAGGAGAGGAGGAGGAGAGAAAGTAAGAAAGGAACATCACTAACCTGGAGCTCTCAGGGAAGGTAACTATGAACATGCATGTTTGAATATTGTAAATAGGAACTTGTATATATATTTGTTGTAAGTGTGTCAATTAATGTGGGGATTATTGTTATTGTACTGTTATTTGTATTGTTTTATGTTTGGAACGTTTTAGTAAAAGTTTGTATTGTTGTATCATAGCCGCATTGTGGATTCTTGGATATCCTGTTGTTGTTTCAAAATATTCTGTTGTATTCTGGAAGAAGCGAAAGTTTTCAGTTCAAACCTTAAAAGTTAGAAGAGATAGAACAGGGATTGTTTAATTTAATAAGCCAGTGGGTGGGTTTATCGGTACATATTTCATAAGTGTATCCATATACCCATTCACCTGGATAAGTGTAGTTATTGTAGCTAGAAGACACATTAGCCTTCAGGAGATATATCTGAATACATATTGTGATTTCATTGATATGTGTTTGGATGTATCTGTTGTTGGATCAGTTGTAATCTTAAGCACATAACACATTTATAAGTCTTTTAGATGGTATGCTGTAGATAAAGCATTAATCCATCTGATTGATATTTTAATGACGCAATTCCCTAGTTCCCTCAAAAGAAAACTTAACATTGGCGACCACGAAGGGACTGAAAATCTTTTGTATTTTTCCAGGATCAACACCTAGCTTTGTTGTATGACATTGAAGGGTTTTGGAGGGTTTCAGGCTGAAGCAGCCGACCACCAGTAACAGGGTCACTTTGTTGGTTTATGGTTTTAAATATTAAAAGAAGCAGCTGCATTAAGTTTTGAAGGTGGCAAATGTTGGATAATTTCAGAAGAGCTAGCGAACACTGAAAAGAGGACAGTAAGACCACTGGATGTTTTGTTTTATTTTTGTTAAAAACCCAAAGGTCAAGAGAGCCTGATTTTTAGTTTTATTTTTTATTTTAAAGGTGAAACAGCCTATTTTTGTTTTTTGTTTTTAAAAGGTGAAAGAACCTATTTTTTTTTTGTTCATGTTTTGTTTTATTTTGTTAAAAACCCAAAGGTAAAACCCCTGGTTTAGTTTTATTTTTTTTTTGCTTAAACGGTAAAAGCATAATTTTTGTATTTATTTTGTTTTGGTTGCTTTAAAGGTAAAAAGCGTAAATTTTTGTTTATTATTGATTTGTTTTCCATAAAGTTAAAAGGACTTATGGTTTTGTTTTATTTGGCTTGCATTGGTTAGCCTATAATTTTGTAACTTTGGAGTAATTGATTTGGTTTTATTTTGATCTTAAATTTTGGTTTTAATGCCAGTGTAATCTGGTTGAATAATTAGTTTAAAAAATTAGTTTGAGTAAAATATGGAAGCAGTTTCACAATTAGAAAGATTTGTTATCAAATATATTGATGAACACAAAAGTTCAGCGTTTGCTTGTGAAACAAAATTACAAAATGATCCTTGGGCCTATGTCCAGGAGCTTTTTGATACAGAGGTTACTACCTCAAAGAAATTGAAAAAGAAAAATAAGAAAGGCATGGCAGTGGCTAGTCTCTTTGCTGCATGCATCGCAATGAAGGACAAATTAAGTGAGTGTCAGCAAACCCTTCAAGAAGTAAAAAGAGAAAATGAGTTGACACAACAAAAATATGAAGTTGTTAAAAAAGAAATTAATGAATATAAAATAATGCTGACAGAGAGCCAGACTGAGCAGAAACGTCTTAAAGACATGCACATCCAGCTCAGTTCTGTGGGGCAAGATAAGTCTATAGACCATGCCCCATGTAGAGAAAGAGAGATTCAGTTGTTAAAATCACTTGTTGTTTTAAAAGAACAAAACATGATGATTCAGGAATTGAAATGTAAACCATCTGTTCCTATGTGTGCATACGTAATAAATGATTGGGAGGAGCCCTACCCAGACACTTGGGACAATGATTCTACTGAATCAAACAATTGTGTACCAATTGCATTAGGAGAAGTTGTTGACCCGCACAGTAGGGGAGAATGTTCCATATCTATAGAACAACAGAATGTTGAGAATGGGCAGGTTGAGACAATGAAAACCCCTGTCTCTGTAAGAACATGTCTGTTTCCTTCTACAGGAGGAAATGATACAATGTTGGGTTATGACAGTAAAGGAAGAACATTATATAATGCACCAATTCATAATCAACCCTTACAACCTTTAGAAGGCCCATACTGCCCAGGGGAAGATAACACGCCCGACAATCCAAACTCTGTAAAAAGGTCACAAAACAGGCCTCAAAACAGGTTTTTCTGGGGTAGACCTGAATGGAAAGGTGGAGGAAGAGACTTTGATCATACCGGGTATCAAAACACTCCTTCCTACGTTGAATTAAAAAAACAATTAAGGGAACTGCAATTGGAAAAGCAATCAGAGCAATTGAGAACAGATAGTACCCACAATGCAGTTCCATCTTACAAACAATTAAGAGAACAATTAAAAGAGATAGAATTAAAAACCCAGGACCAGGCAGGTGATTTAAAGGCTTCCCAGCATCACCTGGTCCCAGATAATCAATGACGGGAACAGACCCCCAAATATGTCGCACCTATAACTCCGGATAGGTGTGGGCGCCCTCAAGTATCAGTGATAAGGGGTCGTCAGTGCAAAATGATACTTGACACAGGAGCTGCCATTTCCATTTTACGTAATACACATCCTCAAGAATCACCAATATCATTAGGGGAACCATTATGTACAAGTCTGCTAGGATCTGATTTTTTGTTAATCAATGGATGTATGTTGGATTTGACTAACCTCATGTTGTTACAAAGTTCTCCCAACACAGGTACCAAGACGGTGGTAATTCCAGATTCACATGCAATAACAGCCATCAAACTAAATGATGTCAAATATGATTTGGTAAAGCTAACAGAGAGCCATCCAGACAAAGATGAGTTAAAACATTCCAAAATGAGGGATCACTTAACCATATTCTTTTTCCACAAGAATCTTTTGCAAAATGTGGATGATTTACTCCTAGCGACTAGTTATAAAGAGCAACGTATACAACTGGATGAACTTCGAGGAATCCTGAAAGAGGCTGGAGTGAAGGGTAACCCTACAAAAGCTCAGATATCACGTGAGTCTGTATCATTTTTAGGAATTTCCATCACATCAGATGGTCGAGCAGTGGCGTCAGACAAGGTAACATCCATCTTTGTTTACCTCTACCTGTCAGTATTCCTACTATAAAATCTTTTCTAGGGCTGGTAAACTACTTGATATGTTTTATTATCAATGCCGCAAAAGTTTTCACACATACCTGGAGTATGCAAGGTAAAGACAGATTCAACACGTTCACCACATTGGGAACTAAATGTGACTGCTGACTTACTAGCAAAACAGGGAGCACAAGGGGGCGACGTGTGGGAAATGACAGAAACAAATACTGTGTGCCCCGCTGTTTGTGCTGTAACTAAGCTAACAATTGTAACACCAGATATATCAGAAGTTCAAATACAGGACTCAGAGATTAAAAAGAAATTGACAAATTAACAGTTTGACCTAACAGAAAGGAAAATATAGAAAAGATATAGGACATGGTAATCATGACTGTCTCTTAAAATTTTTTGTTTGTCTCATATACAGGAAGATGAGAGCCGTGTGCATGCTGGTCATATACGTGGGCGTGGGCGTATGTCAACAACCCGTCATAAGAATCAATAAAGACAAAGATCCAGTATTCTGCAATAAGGGAGAAGCAGTCTTCCTCCCTGTCTATGTGGAAGGAACAAGAGATCATAAAATCTCTTGGTGGGGGCCTGCTGACAAGGAGATGGCGTGGACCAATGGAAAGGTTGGGGAAGCTCCGACTTACAAAGATAGAGTCACCGTTTTTCCGAATGGGTCACTGTTGCTCCATGACGCACGCCTTGAGGATACTGGGAAGTCGGCATATTATTTTATCGTGAACCTTGGCTCCAGGTACCTGGAACGATTTACCTCAGGGTATACCCTAGAGCAAAGTCATCAACTGTCCATGCAACGGTAGCAACAACCATGGGACACAAAATAAACAGATCCATGGAATGCCCGGTAACACAGGAAGGGTCCACAAGTGGCCTCACGGCTACCTCCATTCCTGGAACTTT
>VKOC01000008.1:12745820-12757787 GCA_009364415.1 Spea multiplicata | reverse complement strand
AAGGTAATAAAACACAATCGTGACCTATTGTAATGTGTACTATTTTAATAAAGAACAAAATAAACATAAACATAAACATTTACGATATGTTGGGGGGTTTTTTTAAAGTCAAAATTTAAAAACATGCTTTTTAAAGGGGTAAAGTAGGCTCTTACAAAAATAAGACGCCGCCATGAGATATGTAGATATAGGAGATAGTGAATTTATATTTTGGGTGCTTTGGATCCCCGTTGTGTATCTGCAGTGACAGAAGACGAAGTGTTAATTCGTAATGACACACTGTGATGTATGATTAAGGACTTGTGACCCAGCAGGACATATGATTCCAATACAAGGCATTAATTGGAGATAGCACCTCCTAAAACCGACTAATCATTCCGGCTCAGAACCAGTGATCATAATTAATGACTAATTAAGAAGTGCTATTCTGTTTGGTTTTTGATTGACTGATGTGCAAAATAGACGAATGCCATCCTTTCATCAAACTCTTTGCAGCCTATTTATTGACTAGCTGTAATATTAGTTATTGTGCATGAATTTTAAGTCTTAGTTATGCTTCTTCTAAATCTACCCTGAAGGCATAAATACTTTACCAGTTGAACTAGTTCTAGTAAATCATATGATGTGGATTGTGAATGGTCAACGATTCGTTTGGTAAGAAGACAACACTACATTGAAATTATGTATAATAGTTAGACCATTTACTAAACACATACCAGGAAATTGTCATGATTTTGTTCCAGACGCCCAAAATGTCGGATGACAGCTCAACTTCTGGAGCAAGGATTTGATCTTGGGTATGGGCTTCTTCTGTCCACTCTTGATGGGCACAGAAGGATGGTTACCCTTTAGCGACAATCCTCATTTTTAAATAAATATTTGCTAGCCATGTTGGCCAGCATAGTATCTGGATCCCTCTGATGGACTCATAGGCATGAGATAGACAACCAGACGGAATATGAGAATCTAGGGCTAGACAAGATCAAGGACTCATAAGGACCTTACGCTTACATCATTCCATTAGTGGAATGGTTCTTCCCTGCCATCACATTCTATGTTTCTATGTTTAATTCGTCCATACGTTTTTGGTGAAATGCCCACTTTAGTGAGTCAATATTAGTTTAATCCCACTCGGTGTCTCCTTTAAAATAGTATATTGGCTCAAAGTATTGCGCAACAGCTTTTCCAGGTAAGGACTGTCAGATGTTAGTTATAAGCTCGTTTTACTTTATACCAGGGAAAGAAGTACGAGAATATTTATGGTATGATTAAAAAACATCCATTTTTTTTTCTTAATAAAGTGTTTGAATTTCAGAGCATGTTCCATGGCAAAGAAATCCAGAACAAGGAGAAATGGCTCAGCCTCCCCTGAGATTTTAGCTTTCATTAGGAGTTCTCAGATCTTCTTCTTGTTCTAAATAGCATTTCAGATCTCCCGATGGAGAAAAAGGTTATGGTAAAATCTGTAGAAAAAATAAGGAGATAAAAGGAAGTGACTTAGTCAATTTAGAAATCATTTTTATGATATAAATCATTTAAATCATGTGGCTTTTGGAGGCTAAAAATAGAAAAACCCCCAATATATTAAATTTAAAAAAGTCACTATGTATTGTGTGTTTTATTCTCAAATAATGAATTATAACTTGATGTACTTTCTATTTGTTTCTCATCTAATAGATTAATATATATATATATTATATATATATATATGTATATAGTTACAGTACAATACATGTCACACTAAGATAATAATAATAATAAGTCTATATATACTATATATATGATTAAAATACATGTCCACACGAATAATATTTTAGTTTATATTGGTTTGGCTGTTGGATTAGTGAAGCAAAGAGAATTTAATGTTTTCATTTTTTTAATGGGGGTTGAGTCAATGACCCATTTAAGCCTTAATTGGTTTTAACAGAGGTAAAAAATGTGCGTTTTGCAATCCAATGACCTGTCTAAAGTCAAACTCACAGCAGTAGAATCTAGACAACAACCTAGAAACCTAAAAAATACCACATTGAAATAACGGTTTGATAAGCATGTTGTATTCACTTTGGGTACCCTCGTGATGCACTTTTATATACCCACTCTTAAATTGCCCCTGCAATTTTTTAACTTATCAGCCATTTGCTGGGGCCTGTGATACTCTCCCTGACACTTATTTGCCAAAAACCTTTTTTTTTTTTATTTCCAGGTTTCAGAAGAGTTAAGCACCATTGGGTCGCCTGAAGGTACAGGGAAACTGAGCCCCCCCGAAGGCTTCTGCCTGGGTGGGAAGTGCAGCCTCAGAAGATGAAGATTGGGGACTCGGCTCCACTGTGGCATCCACAGTTTAGATCACCGTATCACCTTCTTCTTCTTCTTTGCGCTCGGTTGTAGAAGACAGAAGAGCATGACCTCGGGCTCTCAAAAAAAGCATGTTTGCTAAGATCAACAGCGTACCTATGAGAGAAAGCTTGGATATCATGAAGCCCTGAGGTCCAAGACTAGGTGCTTTGCATATTGGTTTTGTATTGGGTTCAGCACACATAACCTATTTTTCTTTGCACCTCGGGCCCCTCCATAGACTTTTTATTTTTATTGCATACACTAGGGGGCTTTTAGACAGAGACTTTTATTTATCACACCAGCCTTAAAGGCTGGGGCTTCCTTGGGGAGAACTTTGTAACTACTAGTTTTGTTCAGCATGATTGCACTGATTTAGGGGGGGGGGATATTTGAATACACCCTGAAATTGCCCTGTTTTTTCTGATGAGGAGGGGTGATAGGTAGCTCTTCTTGCCACCAATATTTGCAGACCTTTATTTCCACATCGTTTATCACATAAAGGATTGTATCGAAACATCAGGTAACTCTTCTTTGTGTGCATCCAGTTGTTTCTTAAACACTCTTGATCTTATTTAGTTTAGGTTACAATGGTGGTAAATAAATAGCAAAATAATGGCTAGACTCAGTTAGAAGACATGTCTTTGAAATAGAATTTATCAAAGCCATATTTTCACAGGTTCAGCCAGAAATATCTATCAGTTCAAGCTATATATGACAAAACAAAAAATGATTGATTTGAAATACTTGAAATATATTATTGGTAATATTATTTTCTGAGGTCCTTTAAATAAAAAAGAAAGCCCCATGTAAGAATGTTAATCTAGAGGAGAAAAAAAATGGGGTTGAAAACAATGACACTCCAGAGGACCCACAGTGGATCATTTTATCTTGGGGACTGAACTCCATGAAAGTCTCGAAAAGGATGCTGAAACCAAAAGGCCACCCACCTATTCATCATACAATCATGCATCTGTACCCCATTCCAACATTAAACTAATATCAGAAAGATTACAATACCATGATTAACAGCCAAAACCAACATATCTCACACCACAAGCCCCTTGAGCAAGAATATCCATTTCTGAACTACCCTTTATACTTAAGGAGATTTGGTAGCAGGAGAAAAAAAAAAGAAATGCATATAAGCATAAGACTAGCTTATCAAAGAGTGAGCAATGCAAATGTGAACTACAGCTTCAAAGCTTATAATATTTACTCATTTGGTTTTTTTGGTAGAAAGAGTCTCCCTAATATTGAAGGAGACGTCCGGGAATGTGAATGTGTTTGATGTGTGGTTGTGGCAGTGCTATGTGTTTTTCTGCCTTGTCTAGTGGCTGTAGCTGGCTGTAGTAATAATACTTTTGCTACTGCCATAATTTTACCCAACATGACCTATGTAATTGTGTTTATCGTGCTACCTGAGGTCTTAATTATTAAACCACTATCACAACCTCATGCTGATGAGTCCCATTAAGGACAGTTCTATCGCTCATCAGTGGTGATCTGTCTATTGTATCTCTTACCGAGTTTTGTCTAAAGGCTGTCTTGTACAGCGGGCAATTACTTTCAAGGGATCCATGTATAAAGTGGATATACAGTCCAAAGGTGATCATTGTTGACCTTATTTGCATGCGCCTACCCAGAATCCTTTGTGGTTGTGGCAGCACCATGAGATTTCTAAAGGGAAAAACAAGCCTTCTGGCTTGTCTGGTGTATGTAGATGAAATCTTCTATTAACCCCTTACGTAATGGTATTTTTTGTGTGTGTTTAAGAAAGACAGAAAGAGTACATGCAAGTATGCAAATCTAGTCTTCATTATGTCTTCATATGTTGAAATAATATACCCGGTTTTGTTGTGGGCCTTGGAACTTGCACTTAGCTTTAGAGAAAGTCCTAATTTTACCTCTCTCCTGGTTTTTTATGGGCCTTTTGTCGAAGGTGAAGCACTTGGTGCTTAATATACATATTTTTGTCCTCTTTTGGATGGAGTCATCTTTGTGTGTTTTATTTTGTTTGTTATACTCTTCATCGAGGGCTATTGGCACTTTAATGCTCACCATAAGCTTACTAAATCTGTGGCATACATCCATTCTGCGATGTGAGGATGTGTGTTTGGGATGTTGTTGGTTCATATTAGTAATCCAGCTTTGTTTAATACCTGATTGTGTTGGTGGTGTGTGCTGTTTTTTTGTTTTTTATGTCCCTTGGGACCCTCAATGGATCTACCTTTTTGAGGGGGGCAGGAATATTTACAGGTTAGGCACAGAACATCTGTGACACCAAGTACAAGCCTAGTGGTATACGTATCCCCCCCAATGCACAAATCCTAATGCTTATGATTTACTGGCTGTGGGTCTTAAAGTGCCAGGACTCATTTTACTGCTTTAGTCTACTGTTATTATTATTATTTGACTGCACTTATTGTATGTCTCCTTTTATTATACTGTAAAGTGCTAATAAAGAAGATCAAAATGGCTTGTGTCCTAAAGACATGTCCAAGCCTGGGATACTTAAGGTGCATTGAAGTTTTAGTTTCTACGCACAGTTATCATGAGACGTATTGTATTTAATTTTTTTCCATACATATCTATCTATATCTATTTATCTATCTAGAAAAGCTGAACAAGGATTCACTTTAGAACACCTAGGAATCCACAGAAAAACAAAGAAAACAAATAAGATGAATGGGAAGATATGAGACATTCCACAGATCAACGCAGATATACAATCTGGAATAACTGAACAGAATATTAAATATTTCACATATTTCATGTGTTTTCTTTTCATTTTGTCGAGACATACAGGTCTTAAATTCCATTCTGATATCATTGAAGACAAAAAAACTGTACTGCACTACTTATTGAAAGGTCCACAAATGTGATTACGATCCATGCATCTTCCCAAAGGAATTATTATTTGTGAACGAACCGGCTGAAGAATATTTGCAAATATGCTTTGTATTGGCACGCAGAATGAAACAGAGCGTACAAGACAGCTCTACAAGACAAATAAATAATGTTCAAAGGCATGGAAATGTTTTAATTATTTTATCTGCATTATTATTGTTATTATTTTAGATTATACACATGGAATTTTAGTTTTTTCTTGGTTTATCAAAAAATTCATTTCCCTGTGCCACCCACAGTGAGACTATAAGAGACAATTAGACGGGCGTCCACTCCTGCCATTCTAGTAGAACCCATCAACAAAGGGTTAAAAGATGCTGTAAAGAAAAATACACTTTCTGGAATAGATGGATAGACCAACTACAAATGGGCAAATTGGATTAATATTAAATACTTAAGCAAGTTTTATTCTTTGTAACTTAATGAATAGTTACAATTTACCCTGGTGATGCGGGGAAGATAATGTATGTGCAATAAGTTGTGAACGAATTTGAATCTTAAATGTGGTATTTTGTATCTTATTTATTCATGTCTATATGTTTACTATTTATGTATCTATTTTTTCCCCTTTTTTGTTTTTTCTGTTTCTGTTTTTGTTTTTTTGTTGTTATGTCTCAAATTCGCCTGTTAAAGATACAAGCGAATTCTGCTTCCTTTTTTTCCTGTACTAATTTTGAAAACCAAATAAATATATAAAATAAAAATAAAAAAAAAAAGATGCTGAATCGTTCCTACACATAGGCGCAGACCGACCATTTTTTCGGATAGCTACAATTAGAGAAAGATGCCATTGGGCACATATCCCAGCCCTGTTTTCCGCTGAAACATTGCCCATATCAAAGATGAACAATAACAGGGAATCAAACACAGCTTGCTTCACAGAAACATAGAATTTGACAGCAGATAAGAACCATTCGGTCAATCCAGTCTGCTGTAAAAAACAAAAACTTAAATCAGTCCTTGGTCTTGTCTTTTATTCAGGCTAGTCTTATGTCTGTCTCATGCATGTTTTAAATTCTCTCGCTATATTAACCTCTACCACTTCTCCCTGAAGGCTATTCTGCTTCTCTACCACCCTTTCAGCGAAGCTTCGCTCATCTCTGAAAAATAACATTCCCTTCCTCTGGTTTCACAAAAGTTTTTGCTATGTGAATTATTTGCTATTTGTTACATTATAGTTTCTGCCATTACCAAAAAACGTGACGCAGCTGCACATATCCAGCAGCAAGAACCGCAGATCCGGTGAGTATGGGGCGCTGAGGACCAGGTATGCCGGATAGTTGGTCCAGGTCTCTTTCTTGGCACAGTATCGCAAAACCATCATATTCTATATATATATAATATATAAATAAGATAGACAATTTAGCCATTACAACAAAAAATAAAAGTTAAGAAACTTAAAAAAAATGAAATTATATTTTTAAAAAAAATTAAAAAAATTAGTTGTGGTGATATAATCAATTAATTCTATATAGTAACCCCTCCTGCAGGAGAAATGCCCAGAATAGCAAATCATTTAAAGACATAAACTGTACATTATGTTGTTGCTTTTCTTCTGCATAATTGCAAAGCTGCTATATTGCCATATTTGAAGAAAAATAATGCATATATTTATTCCATATCCATAATATCAATTGTTGTAGCAGAATACTTGAGCATTTTTCATTTCACTTATAGGATAATTATTCTAAGTATGTTTCCCACTTTTACGTCCCTCTGTAAGAGCATTATATGGAAAACACAGAAGCTAAAAGTAAATTCATATGATGCATGCATATCCACTATATAGACATAAATGCCCCACACAAACACATTAACGGCTAATTATATCCACTGCACATATAAATGCACAATGACATATCCCATAAACACGTATTATATGGCACACAGAGCACATAGTCCATATCTATTCATTGTAATGCGGTCCTCCTGGTGTGAAATCCATTGTGACTCCCTGGGGTACCGGTCCCTGTCATTATACTTAGTACCGAGACCTGCGCTGCTTAATAGACACTAAACGAGCAGAAAGAAATGTGTAGTCCACTTAGCTTTAAGAACAACATCCTGAACAAACCAAAAAAAACAGAGACCAGAAGGCTAAGTGCCGGCCACCAACCCTGTCAGATGCCCCAAGCCAACAGTACCCCTTGAACTCTAAGCAACTGGCAGGCTCAATTATAAAGGCTAAAGCCTACCAGTCATTTTTTACTAATGACCATGCGCAGCATTAAGCCACAACATCATCATTGACATGAACATTCCAATCTGGTCACAACAGTGGATCACCAAACCGCCGTAAGCAGTGAGGTCCACATCGGGACTCATGTTTACAGTTGGGGTGATCCCCAAGAGAGTCCCCGTGGAAAATATACATAAATTAAAATGTAAAACTTGCCCAGCCCTTCAGTGAATCCTCGTGAAGGTCTCAAGATTGATCTCACATGTGTCAATACAGAGGAAAAAATCCCCATCTCTGTTTCAGATTAACCCCACCACTCGAGTAATCCAGAATCAATGACTAATTTGGACAAATTTCCAAAAGAGTGCCACACCAGATTTATTCATTTTATTTATCAGTTCATACTGAGAAGATTGATTATGCTCTGACGTTGTTGGGTAACAAAGAGTAGCTTCTTCCTTCAATTCATAGCCAACAGAGAGCTTAATTGACATTTATAACCAAGCACACAAAGAAAAAGCACAATGCTAACAACAGATGCATAACAACCAACCAAGCACACTGAGCAAGGAGGTCTACATTTGGATGCACCTTCACACTATGGGAGAGCCCTAAGAGCTTACTGAGTAAACTCTTTCAAAAGTAAAGATTCTTCAGAGGGCTGGCCCTTAAAGTTATTTTGCATACAATGTTTCGCGTATGCATAATTGGGGATTTTTCAGAGTCTCCCCAAGCGTAAAGGTGCGCCAAGTCAGTGACCTCTTTTCTCAAGGGCTCACCAACATTGGAGTATAAGATCTATGATGGTATAGGAGTCTTTGCAACACAGATCTATCACGGTTTTTGGTTTCAGGTTTATGTGATAGAGGTTTGAAAGCCAAGTTTATAGTCTCTTGGTTTTTACTTTTGTTAGAGCCAAGCATGTGAATGATCAGATTCCAGCCCTCACTGCGGCACAGCCAACTTGGGCTGATGCCGCACCAAATCAACTGACCAATGAACCCCAGTGCGGTTATACTTTGTGAAGAGGCCGCTGTTTGTGTCTCAGTTTGCTTTAATATAAAGTTGTGATCTTGACTATACTGAAGTGAGAATGTTTTATTATGTGAAGAACGTTTGACATTCATAATAGTAAATTACAATGATTTTTTTTTTGTTTGTTTCAAGAGGAAGTCCCGCCATTTTCTTTTAGGATTTTACAGTCGTCCTTTGGTTTTACGGAGATCGTTATAAACTGGTGGTATAACAAATAGTCAAATAAATTAAATAAACATAGACTAGGGTAACTGGATAAAAAACATCACTGCTTATTCCAAATTGTCCTGTATAATTTACATAAATCACATAAGCCTCTAAGATATCTCTGGCCGAATATTTAAAATAAATTGGTCAAGCAAAACTCTTCTAAACACCCCAAAGACAGTTCGGTTTAAAGCTAAGCATGTTATACGTATATTTTATGATATTATACATATTGTCATATTTGTGAAACTTATCAGGTCCTCATTCTGTAGAGGGCAGCCTTGTTTCAATTTAGGAAATGTTACCTTTATTTTTTCCAGGGGAAAAATATATATTCTGTCATGCTTAAAACTATCTGGAGCATATTAAAATCAGAGATTGCATGTGTGGAACAGTGTGAAAGAAACAAGTTAGCTTTTGCTTCTACAAATAATATTTACGCCTTTAGCCTTAAACAAACAATTACGTGTTCATTCTCTCGCTTGATCTTCATTTGATTTTTTTCTTATGTTGTGGTCAGATTTCCTCATCCCTGGTGCGCTAATAAGATGGTTCCGAAATTACATTATTAAAGGATTACAGACCAACTGAAACAGATTATTCATGTTTTTGTGGTTTGTGTTAAAATGTATAATACATGTGGATTACAAGATTTAATGTTTCCTAATGTGAAAAGGTAGCATAAAACATTTAAAATACATAAACTACAAAATTATTCTGTTCCAGCAAGAAGACTTTCTTTTTTTTTACCATGGCCAAATAGATGGTGTTTAATGTATAGATATGGTTGATATATCCGACGCAGCTGTCACATATTAGAAAACAAACCTTTATATATATACATACTATACTATTAATAATACTATATAGTATAACTACTATACTACTACTATGATATATCTAATTTCCACAATCTAATCTAACTATATAAAATAGTTATATATATCGTATAATTTCACCAATCTAATCTATTATACTTATATATATATATCAATATATAATTTCCACAATCTAACTCTATATATATATTATATACTATAATATATATATATAATGCCACAATCTAATATATATATATATATAATTTCACAATCTAATCTTATATACAAGTCTTCATAGTGCTGCCCTGTTGTAAACAACCAAATCTCGAAGCCTGAAAGGTGTTGATCTACATTGATTGCACTAGGTAAACAAACCAGAGATCTGTTTTTTTATTCTTTTGTCTGAAAGTTTAGTTACGTAAAAAAAAAATAAAAAAAAAAAAAATAAAAAAAAAAAACATAGAAACTTTGACAAGATTTTACCTTTCATGGGAAAAAACAATCAGCATCTGCTATTATGTCCCATGCTTTCCTACTATTGATGAATGCATACTAAAGTACTTTAATATGTATCCTTCGCCTGCATCAAATATTAATGATCTTTAGGAGAAGCTGCAGCTCCAGTGAAACACTGCCTGATTGGTCCCATTTTCCCATCACTGATTGGCTGTACATTGGGATGATAGGGCAGCCATTACCTTTAACAGATAAAGCTTTATTTTTATTACCAAAGTCTTAAAAAGATCCAACCAAATGTATGTATGTAGAACACTCAAAGCTGTGTATAGTAAGCATGGTACTAAGTAACAGGTAAATGCAAATGACGGAGCCAATAAAACAGCGGGTAAGAGATCAAAACGTCACTGAGATGCATAGTTTCTAAACATTATTAGTGAATATTGTTTTGCTTGTGTTACTTTGTACACTGGAGTACTCGTTATAGTTTTTCCTGCCATCGCATTCCGAATCTGTGGATAGAATCGATAGCTACTTCCAGACAAAAAGTGATAGAGATGACATTTCTAATGACGTATTTAATTATTCATGTGATACATTCAGTAGCGCAAATGGAACAGTGCCTTTAAAAAGTGACTTTGGGAATTTGTTCTACTGTATTTTCATGAAATCTGAAAGCGCTGGCAAATCTAGAAAAAAAAAGCCATTTAGATCAGAGGTAAAATGCATGACTGCAGTGAGTTTTCCCCTGTCTGCAGCTGAAAATGTCTTACTAAGTATGAATATGTCATATATTAATATATAAAGAACCTTTTTCCCCTGCTACGCTCACTAATGTGAATACAATTATCTGGCGTCAGATACATCGGCTGTTGTGTCTCTTGTTGTCCTACCTAAAGATCCTGTATATTTTATATAAAAAAAAATTGAATGCTAGCAAATTATAAATGTGAAAGAGTGATTCGAAGCGCTTTAGAAATAAAATTAAATATAAATATATTGCAGCGACCTCAATACACCATCCACAAGCTTATAGAGCAATCACAAAAGGTAAAAGTCAATACAGAGTGTGAAGCATGTGATAATATGTACACCCAAGGGCGAAGTTATATAAAAAAAAAAAAGCTTGTTTCCTGTGGTGCACAATGTAATACATAAGAAAAAAAAAACATATACATATAGTGCAAAAACATTAAAATATATAGTAACAGGTGCCCATCCCTTGGTAAGGGGAGCAACCCAACTGCTCATTGATTTACGCACGAGGAAACACTCACCAGGGACCACGATCACCGCTCTGCACAATATCAGCCAATTCTATGGCTCAAAGTAACAAAAAGACCGAAGGAGCACGGGTTAAAAAGGTATGTCAAGATTTATTCCCCAAAAAACCCAATAATTTGTATCTTTATTCCGCCCAAATCACCTGAGGAAGCACATTGGGCATTTCAAGGCTATCGGAAGTGTGAGACCTGGTTCTTCCTTATTTCTGCCCATTTGGTTTGGATGAAAATCAAGGGGGCATTTTTAGTTGGGGAACAAAATATGTTGTCCGGTGGCCACATTCGCTCTCATTCTCGTTCACTCTCTCACACACTCTCTAAGTGTTTCCCTACCTTCTCTGCCGGCCTCCACTTCTGCATCTCCTTGTTCTTCATCTTCTTTTCTCTCTAACTTTATTTATTTTTTTTTTTTTGGAGCCCGAGGTGCGTGCTCCTGGGTGCCGCAACTGTGCACAAGGCAGCAGAAGCCAGACTACGATACCGAGTTCCCACACGGAGAACTCGGACAAATTCCAACACCCCCCATGAGAGGGCCAGATCTTGAGTCTCACTCCGAAGAGTGAGACTCATTGCTGGGTTTTTTTGAAGAGAGGAAGGGGCCGAAAGGCTCCCAATCCTCCTCCAGCAAAGTCCAGACTTCACTGCCTCTAAAAAAAGAAAACAGTGTCCGTAACGTGATTACAAAAAACGTCTGCCAAAGAATAGTGGGGGCCAAGCCGTGAATTTCAACAGCCGTGAACTC
>VKOC01000008.1:12698750-12737412 GCA_009364415.1 Spea multiplicata | reverse complement strand
CAGCCCCGGCGTCTCTGCGGGGAGGCCGAACCGCTCTGCAGATCCAACCGATTTCCTCCTTAAAGTAATATTTGCCCCATAAAGATGAAAAAGTGTGTAGTTTTGTCCCCCTCCCCCGAGTTCTGAGGGCACTGCACTTTCCGGCTTTGCAGCCTCAGCCTAGCTTGGATTGGGGGGTAGGGATAAGGCTGGCTGCTGATGTACAGCGTAAGGGACCGTCTCCAAAGCTTTGCAGCCGCTGATCAGTGTGATTCCTGCGCAGCTGTGCCACCTGTCGCTGCTTTACACGATGCTCGCTGGCGATACAGTGAGGTCACCCCCTCCCCTATGCATAGCTGCCAACTCACCTGGATCCTCAGCAACCCTAAAGCATCCTGCTTTTCTGTAGCTCTCACCCATTGGATGGGTAAAAGGGAAATGGTCCCCTGTACTACTCTGATTGGAAGAAACTGTCTCATCCTAGGACATTACTTTATAAAGCATATACACACCATTTACTATTGGGTCTATAGAGTCACTGGGGCCGTACGTAATAATGGTGTTGGTGATTATAGGTGAATAATGGCGAAGACTAACGGTTCTCTAATTGGACTCTCATCGACACCTATGAGATTTTGTTGCGTTTGTAGCCCAAGGGCTGTAGGGGAGTCTTCTTGATGAACCTGACCTCCTGGATCCTATATTTTGGTAGCCCCTTGTCCCCCCTGTAGCTTACACACAAACTGGCACACATTTTCACACACATACTCTCACATTTGCACAGACCTATGCCACACACATGCACATACTCACACTTACACCCTACACAGTCATGTAGCCCCTCTCACACGCATGCATACTCCCTCACTCACCCCTTACCTCAACCACAGCTCTCCTTACAGCTATGAGCAGCATCACGTTTAACCGCAGAGCCATGTACCCTCACGTTACGTGACTCAGCTACGTTCCATGACCCCCCCCCCAGGATGTCAGCTTCTGGGTACACGGGGGGCTGTCCGCACGTCTCTGCCTTTTTGCTGAAGTGCACGAGAGGCCAGGTAGGTAGATTCATGGAGAAAGGGAAACGCTTCTCCTTCACAAATCTATCTGGATACAACATGTGTTGAGAAAGAGCGCCTAGGTCCAATGGACCCACCAGGACTCATGTGAAGTCAGGCTCTGCACAGAGCATGTTACTGTGCATGTGTGAACTCAGCACTCATTTACATGCAGTTACACTACAGAGCAAATGAAGTTGTCTGGAGGTGAGTACCAAGCGGGGGATCCACAGCCTGACCTCAGGAGGGGCACTCACACGAACACACACCCAGACACTCGCACTCACACACGCATCCAAGGGGATACCTTTAAATTTACATGGTGCCCCCCTTGGAAATGCATGGGGGGATTTTTCTCCCCAGGTATTTTCGGTGCAGGAGATGTCAAACAAGCAATATACTCATTGCTTACTGGCTCCAGCGCTGGCTAGACAAATGCTGCAGGCAGGGTTCTGTGCGTGTGAGCGGAAAGCACTCCCATTGATTTCAACAGGAGCACTTTCCTGCTAAAGGGGGAGGGAAGCTGCAGCTTCATTAAGGTAAGCACATTTCCATTTTCCCCCCTACTTTAAATGATGCATATGAATGTACTTACAAAGTAGTTTGATATGCATAGTTTATCTGGAATATACCTTTATTTATAAGATAATACTTAGTCATATTATGCATCCAAGTGAATATGGGGGTTGGAATGTACATTTAACGTAAATCATCAGTAACGTACATTACTAGAAAACTGTCTCACTTCATCTATAGTCAAGACAAATGGAAATCGCATGGAAGGAAAGACCCATAATGTAAATTGACAAACACAATGTAACCGTTTACAGGGCAGTGATTTAATTATCCATGGCGGAGGAGAACACTGAATAATGCATTGTGAGGTTTAATGATGTGTTATCTATGAGACGCCAGTCATTTACTTGGAAGTGTAAATAAAAGGATGCAGGTCTTGATAAATAGATTGTGATGCGCTCGCAGTTGTACGCAGCGGTGTTTTTTCTGGTTATTAGTTTGTTCCCTGAAAACGTATGACCCTTCACACGGCATACACATCGTTAATCTTTGCAATTAGTGTCATTGTTCTCCTTTGTTCCAGTCAGGCCTGTGTTTTTTTAGTCCATCTTCGCCGATTTGCATATGAAAGTAAATATGTAACTCAAAATGCTGCCCTCCTGCCTCTATGTATGTTTTGGATCTAAACACATAGCCCCATACCTTGGAGTTCTCTGGATTTGACCTGGAGTCTTCGGGTGAAGCGCTGCTTTCCTGGGTCTCCTGGTCATTCTTCTCTATCTCCTGTGCAGGGGAGTGGTGTTTAGCCACACCCACTCCCCACCCATTTCCACTCCCAACCTATGTACTGCTCTCTGGGGCTAGCCCTGCCCCTTATACATCTAGCTAGCCCTGCCCACAGTGGGAAGTTCCTAATTATGTAGCCAAGAATTAGAGACTTTTGTTGGAGTGGGGTGGAAGGGGTTTATAAGGGTGGCTAGAGGCAGGGGGCATCTTGGGACACACTGAAGCAGAATGTTGGGATATGGCCATGCCTGGGAACTCTCCGGGAGTCTCTGGATCACTAAGGGGAGCACCCTGCTCCCCAGCCTCTTCCCCAATGAAAACAGCGTGTGACACCAAAACACCAGCACCCTCCTAAGTCCCCCAACTCTTCACCGCTATATAAAAGTCTTGGCTATTAACACCTCTTGGGTGATCAGGATTCCAGTTAAAAGGGAGATCTCAGTGATCTCACCAGCCGGGCCACTAACTCCACAGAGGACCATGCCGAGTCGTCACTCCCACAGCTCACATCCGCCTGACACCACTCATCCTTAAAAGCTGAAAGGAGGGAGCTACATAATCTGGTGTCTGCCGTGAGATATTTTTCTTTTAGAATGATTCAAACATGTAGAACTCAACCATCTGTTTTACAAAACGTATTAAAAAAACGACGTGAATGAGAAAAGCAAACGTTTATGAAGAAGTCCACTTATCTCCTGTTTTCATTTCCAAGGGCAGCCGTTTAACTAGAGCTGGACTTCAGCAGACAGGCCACAGAAGAGGCCGCTAATAACTTAATAACCTTGAAATATAAAATATCTAAAAAAAAATCCTGGCTGCACCAAATTGCAGTATATTAGGAGCTTTAAGTATAAAAATGTTAAATAACTTTGTATATTTACAATGCAGATCTCCGTGGAGCGGCTCAAGCCGAGTTCTTAATTTCACGGTCTTTTAAGCATAACCTCACTTTGTATGCAGAATAATTGGGATTTGGTCTACGGAACCTTTTCATCTATATTTATGCTGTAAGTATTTTGATTAAAATAGGGGTTTAACACGGCAACACGAGACCATTTACCTTGATGATCCTCTCGCACATGACATCACTGTGCACCGTGGGTCAGTTTTATGCCGCCATTGAAATTCTCCTTCTTTGCATTTTTTGCCCTATACATGTCCAGATCTACCTTGATAAGTACCCCGGTCTTTTCTGATCCCATGCATACTGTTAATGTGGTGCTGCCATGAATGTTTGACATAATGAATGTTCATGACCTGAACACTTGAACCGCCTGAGAACGCCCAGCATTTTCAAGTGCAAAATTCAGTAAACAGATCACACTTAAATAATCCCCCCTCCCCCCCATAATTTCTTCCTCATCGCTACATCTCACCCCTGTTGGATGTTTCCCAGGTTTGGAACACAGGAGTAAATAGTTTTGGGGCTTATGCCCATACTTTATCCGCCACCGTTAAGATTACATGAAATATTGCTTAGATGAAAATTGTTTATCGGTCAATAAACCATTTTTGTTGAGTTTAATATTACAAGTAAGGTGTGCAGAATTGTTTCTTTGAGAATATAGAAGGAAAATAAATAGTTGACTCACCTGCTAGCTCTCCACTGTGTAAGTGCGGAGCCGGGCATGCCTTTTGGGCACAGATGTCTTCTGCATGGTTGGTTTATATGGAAAATGATAATTATAAAGAAATGATGCTGGAAACCTTAATATTAATAGAAGTAAGGGTAGCAAGCAGTGTTCCCTTGTGCGCTTGTGCGTGCGCACATTGCATTTTTAGGGAGCGCATACGTCCAAAAATTGCACGCACAACAGTTTTTCCAATAAAAAAAAAAATATATATATATATTTTTTGATACTTTATGCTGTGGATATTGTGCACACGTAATTTTGGCTCTGGGAAAATTTTTGCACAAGAGAAATTTTCTGTGCACGCCACCTAAGAAAAATTAGATGGAACATTGGTAGCAAGTTATATGAATGCATCACTGTATCTTCTGTGTTTTGTATTTATATCCATGATATTTCATCAGCCATTTAACAATGTATTCTGCGAGGACAACACCTTCCTCCTTTCAGGAGACACATCCAACGCTGGCCCAGGAATTCTCAGGGTCTCCGGGGGAAGGGGCAGAAACTCCTTCCTATTCTGTGATTAATATATTATATATATATACTTTTGTTACCAGTATGTTATGGTGGATACCCCTGCTTGAATGCTGGTGACTCCATGAGGACTGATATGAGCCACTTGGGTAACACATTTGGTAAGTCACAAAAGGCTATTAAATAGTTAATATTTCAAGATTCTCAGGGTCAGCTTATTTAAAAAGTTCCCAGATATGATGATGATGATGATAACACATAGTTAAGTCAGTGAGATGAAAATGTTTAGTGAGTAAATCACTATTCTGTAGGTTCAGTGAATTTATCCAAACACGGACGAGGCCACTTTTCTTGGCATGTAACCGAATACATGCATAACCCACATTAATGTACACAATGTGGTCCACAGCATGTATGTAAAATGAAAATGTACTTAAAGTAAATCAATGCATGTACCGCAGAATATTATGCTGATATTTTTTTCAAATTCCAGGAGCCGTGGAGGATTTTGGAAACTTTGTTGTCACTTCATTAATTCTCTGATTAAAAAATATGATGATAATAAAAATAATTTTCTATAAAAATAATGATTTTTTACAAACTTTTGGTACTGTAGAATCTCTTCTTTGTACAAATTGAATGCATCCATGTTGACCTGTTTATCACTGAACACTTTAGACACGTGATCAGAATATGTTTATGCAGACCACATGCTTTCATCTACTCTCACCGTGGAACGCAGCTCTGCCACTTTGCGTTAGCTCATGCTGGATAAAGAAGTTTTAAGATGATCCCTTAGCTGCAAGCGATCAAGCTCACCAAAGAAGGAGACGCTGCGCTTAGCAAGTTTGAATGTCATAAAATGCACTGTTATGTTTTAGTAATTGTATCACTGTTGACAGATGCTGCAGCAGTCATGTGATCAATTTATGATCTCATAGGTCTCCCTTTCGTGATGCGTAAACTCCTGCTATCTGCCTTCTAAACTTATTTTCAACCTTATACTCCATATGCCCCACTGTTTATTGTAATACTTTCTTTTTCATACTTTTTTTATTGAAGTACTACTTGTTGGGTATAATGTTCACACAGTAGTAGACATTCAAAGTACAAGTTAGTTGCAGGTGTTATAAGTACCTAAGTCCATTTGGGTCCTGCAGCCACTGGGGCTGCCGTCCAAGGCAAGCCTTCAAATGTCCCATGGCCTTGGCCACATAGGAGTGATCTCAGGCTATAGCAAAGCTATAACAACTACAGGTGGAAGGATACTGAAAAACATTTTTTTTGTTGTGTTTTCATTTCCAAGAGCCACCACAGCAGTGCTCCAAATCAATTAGAATAAAAAAAATTATTGAAATGCATTAGTGTAAGGATAAAAATCTAGAAAATATTTCTAAAATAACTCAGTTTTCATTGGTCTGCATGTTCCCGATGGGAGTCAAAAAAAGGAGAAAGTTGGAGTTCAAAAAAATAAACTGTTAACTCAAAATTATTTTTGGAAAAAAAGACACTTTTTGTTGAGGTTTGTGGTTAGCAGGATGTGGCTGCATGTATAGTAGAGAGGTTAAAGAAAGAGAGGCAAGTGTGAATAATACGTGAAAAACACCACAGCTGTGAATAATATGTTTTTATGTTTTCTCTCGGCCCACACCACAAGATCTATACTTTCATGTACTTTCTTTCCATCAATTTCTTACAGTCCATAGATCAACAGATTGCAGAGATGGCCATGTTCTCTTAATATTCACATTTGAAGATGGCACCGATGATATTGTGTGTCCTCCTAAACCTTGCCCAACCATTTGTTTATTGACGACACTCTTGTAGTAGGACTTGCAGCTAAACATTTTTCTATGCATCCAAATTAAAGAAAGCCGACAACTTCCTCTATTTTTGTCCTTTCCATTAAAAAACCCCCCAGAACTTCAGCTTTCTCGAAAGATGACATTATTCATTCTGGTTGACGTTCCATTCTTCCTAAATTCATTCATCATCACTAAGTGCTGTGACAGTTTCTCGACTGGAGACAGGACCTACTGTGGATGGGTTGCTTTCTTGCTGTGTCTGACTTTTGTTGGCTTGTACTCTCCTCCTGTCTTCTCCTGCTATGAAGAACTATATCCAGTGATGTGTAAAACATGCAATACATATGTTCACATGCCGGTTTGTTTAAAAACACATTATAGTCCTTTGACATAGTAATAAATCTTTGTCACACTTGCATACTTTGGCCTCCATGCACCATGGTAGTAGTATGCTTGCTTAAACCGACGATCACATAGTGATGCCAACTGTTGTAAACTGACAGTGTTGAAAGTGGTTGTTGTGGTGTGACAAAAACAGGAACTGCAAAAAATGCACGTTTTTTACTAAAATTAACAAGAAACACTGAAAGTTACGTATATTTGTTTTTCTCTTGCTCTCTCTCTTTTCCTAGTGCGCTCACTTGGGTATGAACAGTACGTAGGGTGCAGTTCCGGAATTCAATGTTCAATAAAAATATCATCACAGCTTGAAAACAAATCATGTGAGTCTAAAAACAGCTTAATGCAGTTGGTGATTTGTAAAGCACAATGAGAGACTTTTTCTGAAATTCATTGCTACATTTGCCACAGCTGTATCCATTCAGGCCTGTCATCTGCTCTATGTAGAAGGACACGTTAACTGCCTGCCGACGGCTAGTGAGGTCTAAAATAATAAATAATAATAAAGAAATAACTGTCTAATTCTAACCGTTGTGGCCAAATACATTACATACACTTATAAATGCGGGCTGATCACAAATAATAGGTTATTGCTGTTTCTGTGCAGAGTATAAGAACGAATTCATCTCTTAATTTAAGCCTGGTGTTCCTCACATTCTACTTGTGGAGCCTGATGGATCTCATGCAAGGTCTTCATTCAGTCCAGAGACATAAGTGTTCACCCAGGACGCGCGCAGAGAACGTTGTCTCTGATCTTATTGAGGTGAAGGCATGAAGCAAGAATCTATCTGCACAAATTATTTGTGTTATCAAAACCAAATCTATTTCAGGTTCATATGATGTTTGGTTTTCTTCCCCATCTTATGGAAAAGTAATTGCATGAAGATCGCATAAAACAGCATCAATACAGAGTATTTTATGAAAGAATTTTTGAACCGTAGAATTGTTTTTTGAATTTTTACTGAAATGCCCCCATTGCAGTCTGCAGACATAGACTGGGCTTATTGGACTGTTTTGGGGCAGTTGTCCGCTGAACCATCACTGTTGCTCCTTCTATTCCCCAGCTGGCTGGAACCCTTATGCTCTGGAGATGCACTGTCATGTTACATCTTTTAAAATCTACCCAAAATCCACTAGGAGAACTGCTTTTTCTCTCTTATTGGAGCCCGAGGGGCGTGCTCCTGGGTGCCACAACTGTGCACAAGGCAGCAGAAGCCAGACTACGATACCGAGTTCCCTCACGGAGAACTCGGACAAATTCCAACCCCCCCATGGGAGGGTCGGATCTTGAGTCTCACTCCTTACTGGCCTTTTGAAGAGAGGAAGGGGCCAAAAGGCTCCCAATCCTCCTCCAGCAAAGTCCAGACTTCACTGCCTCTAAAAAAAGAAAACAGTGTCCAAAAACGTGTGCCAAAGAATAGTGGGGGCCAAGCCGTGAATTCAAAAACAGGGAAATTAATAGGCACTCGTGTAAAAAACGATGTGATTGTATAAATTAAAGAAAAATAATTTAAGGACAAGCCATTGCTGGCCTGCCGGATTCAAAAATAAATCTCAACCCCAAGACCTGATGGTACATGGAGAAGAGTAGTGCTGGAAGGCCGCCAGTGAGAACGTGCGCTCACCGCGTGCAGTGGCGTGCAATACCACACACGGTGACTCCGACATTTCTGCCGGGGCAATTCCACCTCGGTTTCCATTGCTTTCCCGAACCCTAAGGCCAGAGGATCAGCATAGCTCCCCCCCACCACAAAGGGAACTACACTTGATCTTAGCCAAAAGGCCGAGAAGCGAGATGTTAGTAGAATCATGTCCTAACCAATTTTATAACATTCCACATTTCCATAGTTTAGGACAAACACAAATCTTGGATAACCTTGTGTTGGTCCATCACTTGGCTTAGCATTTGCTTAGCAATGTTGTCCTCTTTACTGTTGGGTATTAAATCACTGATGGGCGTTAAAACAGTGGGTAACTGCAAGATATGTCCCAGAATTGGAACACATAATCCATAGATTTCAACATGTACTGCTTAGACGTGGACTTCTTTTCTTATAAAGTACGGCACAGTTGCAAATCAATACTGTCCTTTATTTAGCCTTTTTTTAAGAACATAAGGAAATAAACAGTGTTCGTTCTGTAAAGTAACAATATTTTTTTTCCTAAAAGTGAGAAATTCTCAGCAGCATCCGCTTGAATGCAAACAGTTCAGACCTGACTTGTGAGCCAAATCAGGAAGGGTCTAGACTCAGGAGAAAATGAAGGATGATTAAGCTTCAGTCTGGCATGAGTCAGATCTGCCAGCTCTATAGCCCTGCGAGCATTGAAATATTTCCAATGGAAAAAAAAAACGACAACGTTGGCTATAAGATAGTGATAGAGTCTGAATAACCGCACCAGTAAAACATCAAAGTACCAAAAAATGTCTCTCCTAACCACCAACTAACTGAACAGCCTACAGTGCCATTTACCTTTTTTAAATCAAATAATGGAATGTATTAAATAGAAGAAGTATTTAACATTTAAAGTCACAAGCCTGTGAGGTGGCTGGGGTGGTCCAAGAACCCCTGCCCCCCTATTAAAAGCACCATGAAGGGTAAACTCGTCAATAAGGGACATATAAGTGATTGGGTCGTTCTGGAAAATTGCACAGTTTTTCATTCCCTCACCTGTCTGGTCTTAATAAATCGAATTTCTTCTGTATCCAATAAAGGCTAAAATTATATTCAAGTGTCGCCTTTCTATTATATAGGCCTAAATTGTCCTGGGATGTACAAGATGTTTTGATGTTAACGCAGGTTGTACCTAATTATAATTCAGAAATTAATTCAGAAGCATGGAATAAATTTTTGGTGTTGTCGGTAATATCTAATGTACACTGGAACGGTGGCTTTATAGATTGGGTTATTGCAATATAGAGGTTGTTTAAATAATTATTACTGTCTACTTGGGGAACAACGATATATATTATTAGAAGTATTATTATACACTCACCTACAGACACCAGACAAGCCAGAAGGCTTGTTTTCCCCTCAGAAATCTCATGGTGCTGCCACAACCACAGGGGATTCTGGGTAGGCGCATGCAAATAAGGTCAACAATTATCACCTTTTGCCTCTATATCCACTTTAAACATGGATCCATTGAAAGTAATTGCCTGCTGTACAGGACAGCCTTTAGACAAAACTCGGGAAGAGATGCAATAGCCAGATCACCACTACTAATAATACTTCTACTACCCCTTAAATTTAAGTGGAAGGGTTTCCATCACCTTTACCCACCATAACTTATCGATATATACAAACAAGTATACTAGTGTCACTGTAGAAAAATGACTCCAAACTTTTGGGATTGAAATGTAGAGTTTCTTAATGGAACCTTATATAATTAGATACATTTGGAGTTTAAAAGGTATATCGTATATTTCTTCCTACATGCATGGCTTGTGGTGTAAGGGAGAACCTTGGTGCTGAACTTCAATGACATATGTGTACAGTAGCCTTTATATAACATGAACTTATATTTATAACGAATCATCCAGATCAAAATGAATACATGTTTTAATGGGTATTAGTATATTATATTATACTCTATTCATAAAACACCACGTGTCCTGAAGACTGGTGTAGGAATATGAACTGTGCGTAATAAATACAAACCACACGTTGCGGAGCCCATACCTCCTGGAGTTTAGGAATATTTTCTCATTATATCAACGTACAATAGCTGCAGTATATATATATATATAATCAACAATAATTCTAAATATTAATGGGATACTTAAGGTTGAGTCTTCAATGAGTACACTCAATGATTCCTAAAATGTTTTAGTCTCTCTTCATAACTAACATTAGTCCCTTTAAATTGGCCAAACTTTAATTATTTAAAGTTATGTTTTCTGTGTATATTTTACTTACAAAGCATATTGTGATGGAACCTATTAATTTAGCATGGATACATTGATAGCGATAGCAGAAAAGAACCCATTGGCCCATAGGATTTCTTATACACCAAGGAACAGAACCTTAACCTTGGTTTACATATTTAATCATTTTGAGTATGCATGCATTTCAGAGTGATCCAAACCTTGGCTATAACACATTTTCACAAATAGACTCTTAGCATAAGGCCTAGTTCTATCAATAACAGTTTGCGTACTTTAGCACTTAACAGTTTTAATGATCTGATGGAAATTTACAAAAAAAAAAAAAAAAAAAAAAAAAAAAAAAAAATAGACAGAATTTTAGTGGGAAAAAAATATTAATACTTAATTAAAATTTAATGCCAGAAATACAATGTGTTTATTTGCACAAAGTAATAAACGGCTGGCAATCAGTATATTCATACTTATAGTTTGGCTACATGAGAATCCTTTTTTCAACCCAAAATATTAAAATGAGAAACTTTCATTTGTTCTTGGGCAGTCCGGATGGGCCGAGTGGTTCTTATCTGCCATCACTTTGTATGTTTCTATATCTTATGCCTTGGATAGGACCAACACGTTGTCCACCATTGAAAAACTTCTGTGGACGCTCATAGGATATTAGTCACCCCAAAAGAGGTCTACATTGTAGCAAGGAAAAGTGATACATCTGCTGTAACTGCTAAAGAAGGATCACCAGGAACATTGGTATTGGCTCTTCTCCAAGGATGTGGCATGTGACAAGGGTGTGATGTGTAATTAACCTATTTTTGGGGGTCCTACCATAGATTTGCTATTCTCTTTTCCTTCCCAGACTTTCTCTTCTACCTGATCCTTAGTGGACAGAGTTCTTGTTATAACTAGACTTTAAAGCAGTAAGATGACTTCACAGGAGATGTTAATAATTAATTATTAAAATCAGCTATTTCATAATAATATAAATATAATTTTATATATATATCATTACTAATGCTTGAGAACAGAGAACTGTTCTGTTGAAATAGTTATTAAATGTAAAGGGTTGTCTATGTGGAAGTAGTCAACATTTTATGAAATCCATCAATAATGTATTACGATACAAAGATATTAAGACACCTCATGGTATATCTTTATTTTGGTTAAAAATAATTCAATAATAAAAAATACAGAAATCTGAGCTTTTTTTTAATGTTTACACAAAACACTGCTTTGCCTGATGCAACTCATACACTAGACACATTGTCTTTTGTTCCCTCCGTCTTGTCTTGTCTTGCTCGGTGGAGGAAAATAACTTATGTTGATTGCTAAAGGCAGGGAATGGTGTCTCGGAGGTGCTATGTTATTCGGTATTACTACTAGTTCTGAGAATGATTTGGTAGCAAACAAGTCTAGAGGCTTAAAGGTTCTGCCAGTTCACGAAACAATGATGTGAGTTTGTAACCTAGATGTCCTCTGAAGCATTTCCAGTCTCTTGAACACTCTATAAAGAACGGAGATTCTGCCGGTGCCTAATACCCAAAATGTACTGCCAAGCAAAAATTATACAATAAAAAATGTGATTATCTCCGTGCAGCCACAGTCCATACGATTCGCTTCTGTGACCTCTATTCTTTATAACACTGGGCATATCAGTTCATGGAGCACCGAGAAAAACAAATTAAAAAAATGAAAGCAAAATATGCGGTTAATGAGCACTCAATAAAAAAATTAAATTATGCTTAATGATTAAAGTAAGCTTTATATGTCCAAAGGAGCTAAACAATAAAATGGTTTATAGTTAACAACAAGAAATAACGCTGACGACTAAAAGGAATTTCAGTTTGTCTCATCTCTGGTGTTCGGTAGATGTTTATATTAATATTATCAGAGCAACTGGAACATTAAAAGCCTTATTGAGCCGTAATGTCGGAATGCTAATTAAAAAAACTGTATAAAAATAGAGTTCCCAAATGTGGCATTTTGCAATTTACAGGGTATTTTCTTATCCCAGCAAAAAAAGAAAAAAAAAAGAAAGAAATAAAAATAAATAAATCTAAATACATCTGAATAAGCAAAAGTGAAATACTCGTGCTTGATTGCAAGGCTTGCTGAATCTTTTGATAATTGAGTATAATCTGTAGTCTCGCGGGCTTATTTAATAACTTTTATTACGGCCAGAAATTGTTCTCAGGCTCTCGCTGCGTAATTGGTCATTTTAAGTAAGCTTCTGATTGTTATAATTTTAAAAGGACAGGAATTTAATTCTCATGATACTGGGTCAGTGTCCCATATAACCTGTTATCTACTAGCTGAAGATGTATATGTGTGTGTGCATACATATAGGAGTAGTAAAAGCATTATTAAACACTCATCTACAGACGCTAGAAGGCTGGTTTTCCCCACAGAAATCTCATAGCGCTGCTACACCCACAAGGGATTCTGGTTGTCTTGTACAACGGACAATTACTTTCAAGGGATCCATGTATAAAGTGGATATAGAGGCAAAAACGTGATTATTGTTGACCTTATTTGCATGTGCCTACCCAGAATCCCTTGTGGTTGTGGCAGCACCATGAGATTTCTGAGGGAACAATAAGCCTGGCTTGTCTGGTGTCTGTAGATGAGTGTTTAATAATGCTTCTACTACCCTCTTAATTTTAAGTAGAAGGGTTTTCCATCACCTTTACCCACCATAACTTATGTAATGGTATTTCTCGTACTACATCAAGTAATAAGCCAGAATTGCAACCTGATGCTGATGAGTCCCATTAAGGCTGAAACAGCTGTCCATGAGTTGTGAAATACAAAGACTTAAATACAAAAAAAAAAAAAAGCTGTCCATGAGTTGTGATCTGGCTACTGCACATCTTACCCGAGTATTGCCCAAAGGCTGTTTTGTACAGAGGGCAATTACTTTCAAGGCATCCATGTATAAGCCCTAGAGTTATTTAATTATATCCAACCTCACATGAAGTGAAGGAAGAAGAGGGCAATTATCTGCTCTCCATTTTGGTTTTGTTTAAATTTTTATAATGGAGCTGTTGATTTCATGAGTTACAGGCAAGGACATGCAAGTCCACATTGTTACTTGAAAAATTTAGGACAAGTAACTCTTAAATTTAACCCTTAACTCCACCCACCACTCGACTTCCTAGTGACCTAAGAGTGCATTCAAATCAAGCAACAACCCATTCACATTTATAATTACAGTTTAGTTAATTCTAAAAAAAATGTATTATATATATATATATAATATATATATATATATATATATGTTATATATTATATATTCAGGATGATGAAAAGATAACCCTTTAGAATCCAATGGAACATATAGATTAGATGTAGCATGTAAACTACGATAACTATGTCTGACAAGTGACCATTTTTTAAAAAAAGGGACTCATTATACCAGATAATTCTTTACATTTGCAAAGTATTTCTAGTTGTATTAGAAAAATGAAACAGTGATTAAGTGATGTCAGTGGGAATTATTATTATGCCATTGTCTAAAATTTTTGATGCCATTAATATTGAATGCGGTAGATAAATGGAATAGCCTCCCATCAGAAGTGGTACAGGCAAATACAACGAAGAAATGTAAACATGCATCGGATAGGCATAAAGCTATCTTGAATCTAAGACTAGACCAAAAACTGATTCGGGTTTGAAAAATGGGCAGACTGGATGGGCTGAATGGTTCTTGTTACCTTTATGTTTAATTATATTTGGTATGTGTGTCTTGGTGTAAGGAGAAGGTTCGCAATGGAACACATAGTTTAAATCAATGAACCCTTTTAGTTTTGTAACATAGTTTCCCTCAAAAGCCAACTGCCCAGCTAAGTGCTAATCAACGTATCAAATGGTTACGACCACCGGCTTGCTGAAAGCCACAATAATGATCTGCCTTAGGCACGAGCAAACATGACTGTTCTATCAATTCCATAATGGCATTGACTGTGAGAGCCCTTACGACCTTCTCCGATCGCAATAAGGACATTGTTATAATTGTTAACCTTTTCACTACCCTCAGCTGGCTAACAAATATCGTGTGAAGTTTTCATTCCATTTAATTTCCCATAAATCATAAAATAACGATATATTAGAATAACAGTGGTGATAATAAAAATAACAACACAGCTATATTTTTCAAAATCAAGATGACAAATGGAAAAAGAAGGGGTATTGTGTCTGAAATACGTGTATTTAAGCAGGTCTATAGCTTAAAGCCATTCCTAACTTTGTATGCTTGCAGAAGGGTCACAACTAGATCTGTTTCTCTATAAATATCAATGAAAATCCACCGCACACCACACCTTCCACCATAAAATACCTGCTTATGGAAGCCGTAATGCATTCAACAATTGTAATTCCAAATATGTACCGTAAATAACATTTTCTGCCATTTTAAGAATATGGCTTTATTTTTATGATTAATTAGTGGTGAAAACGATTCACTCTGAGACCCCAGGCTTTCTAATGCTCCTTAAAGGGAAACTCCCACCATTTTATTATAACTCTTAAATATATAATTAACCTATTTCTCTGTTTTCTTGTGTAAAACAGTTCATTGAAACACGAGTTAAAACCAGTTTTTGTCAATGCCATCCTATATTTCTGTATACATAACTGAGTTTTGTGCTCAAGCAGGTTTTTATTATCGTAGGACGTCTCACTAAAATATATTGCACATCCCTGTGGTACACAAAGAGTTAAGCATTGTTTTCTTTCCTAAACGAACAGTGATTATCCACCTAAGGAAAAATGATGTTTTACATGTTTTAACACATTAGGATGCATTTTCTGCTCATTTGCGATGTCTGTTCCCTCTTGTTTAGTTAATTAGTTGATGGCCACTATGTTGGTCATTATTATTATAGCGGCAACCCTGTTATGCTTTTTAGGCTAGGAACTCCGCTTTTTGTATATTTTTGTGCTGCGCATATTTGCAGGTTCTAACCAAACCTTAGGGTTGAAGACCCCGTTAATGGTGTCTAGAGAAGGCTTTATCATTTGGGTTCAAATGTAAAGCATCAGCTCCTTGGTAGGCAATATAGTCATGAAAGATTAGATAGGACTCATCAACCTTGCGGTACTTTGACGTAACGGCGGGTTAGGAGTTATAGGGTGACGGGATAAGTCTTTTTTAAATTCGCTGGTATGTGGTTATGCGCTGATCACTCTGTGTCTTGTCTCTTGAGATGTTGGCTAGCAGAGGGCTTATGGTGTTTCAGGAAAGCCACAAGAGGGGAAAATAGTTTTTCAACGATACCCTCTTCCACAAAAATGACCTAGTTGTCCTTCCAAAGTCCTTGAGAAGCCCAAGCAAACTTTTAGCTCAGGGCTACTAGTCCAAACTGATTAGACTGTATGTATATTTTGAATTAGCTTTTAAAATGTAACATTTTTTTTTTGCATTTTGGCCTAAATAACTGCAGCTTTATCCAACACCTCAAAGAATTCGAAAACGGAGAGACTAACGGTGGTTGAAGGTCTAGAATGAGGGCTCCGGTACTTCATGTCTTGTTTTGATAAAACATATCCTGTCCAAACAGTAATTAGACCACTCGTTGATTCATTAGGCTATTACTAATTGTGAGGTTGTCTGGAGCAAACACTGTACACATACATTGAAGAGGACATCTGGATCACATTTATCCCTGTCTTTGTTGATGGATGAAATGCACATTGTTGCAATGCTAAAAAATCCATTACTCGCGAACACGGGGGATAAAGGTAACGTGAACAAAATTTTCTTTTGGCCAATAATTAGCACGTGTTAACCCTTTGTCCACTCGCATTTTATATAGATTTACTCAATTTACATATTTGCATGCTAAATCATTTGTTCTTCCTATTATTTGTATTGAAAATTTTAAAGAAAAGTTTAAGTAAATGTAAAACTTGATTTTGATGACACGTATATACTGTAAAGCCACAGATATAATCATTACAACCACGGAACTGAAAGGAATGGGAATATTACAATTTCAAACAACCAGGTTTATTGTAATTCAATTAAGTCATTATTACTAAAAACTAGCATGTGTTAAAATTATCTTTTTATCTGTTATTTCTCTTACTTCTTTCACCATCCCTTTTTATTCTTTATTTGTATCCCTTTATCTTTTTTATTTCTTCTCCTTTCTCCTTTTTCTTTCATCCTTGTTTTCTAACTTTCTTCCTTTTGTTCTCCCTAGTCCTAGTTTTGTTCTCTTTCTCTCCATTTTTGTTCCCCTTTTATTTTCTCTTCCTCCTACTTTCTTCACTTCTACCACTTATTTCCTTTTTTATTATCCCCTTTCCATACACGACATTGCCCATCATACGCTCACCTCCACCACTCTATGCACAACGCTATCCTCATACACAAAACACTATACAGCAGCCCCCTTATCATCCGCACAAAACACTTTCCAGAAATGAGATTGGGCAGCCCCTCTCTCTTATTGCTCACTTTTGGAAGCCTTCTACACACAACATGATGGAGCAGATCTAATACAGAGATAAAAAAAGATATTATCACAACAGCAAAAATTGCAATGTTTATGGGGGAAAAAAGAGTAGCATTGAATTCACTTCTGTGAATATCACTTTGCAAGCCAAGTGATCTGATGCCTGATACGTTAATAGCATTTTTTTAGACTAAAAAGTCTAAAGGTGTGGATGTAAGTTGTTTTTATTTGCATACAGTTATATGAACGAACATATTTGTATAAAAGAGGAAACTGAGATATTAAGTACAACAACGCAGCACTGTAGATCTGTGAAATAAGTCACCTGTTAGGAACCTCAGATCTGCAAATGACTAGTTAGAAATTCTATAATGAAGCAGCGGCTGCCATGAATACCCAATTAGGACACATGCAGATTTCTGTCGGGTAGGATCATGTAGAAATAAAAAACCTCATTAACAGAACAAAGGTAAGTGATCAACCTTATCTCACAGTTCCTTCCACTGAAATAAGTTACTGTTTGATGAAAAGGAAGATGCTTTTTTTTTTTTCCGCTCTATCCTAATAAAATATATTTGGTTCCAGTAAGAATATTGACTATTTCTTTTAAAACTCAGCTGGCATCGTATGCGCAAGACCCTTAAGGCAATAAATACAACACCGTTTTACACGACATATAATTTATTCCTTGTGTGTAATTGATTCTGTGCCTGCAATTAAAAATGTCTCTTGAAATTTGAATTGTAACTAATACAATCACAGTAAAATGCAACACTTAATTTAAAGCTAATTATTTTCCATTATTCAGCATTAAGGACTTTAGTTTGCCAAGTTTGCTTGCATTTTCTAAACGAATCCTAATAGAGAAATACAGTATAATATATAAAATATGCCCACATGTAATATAAAGTGAACTGTTACTCTTTTAATATAAATATCACTCATAAATATAAATAAAATAATTAATTAAACAACTATATAATATAACAAATAATAATAATTTATATTATATATATATATATATATATATATATATATACATATATATATATATATAAAATTAGAAAATAAGGAGGGGTAGAGTTTCGCATATCTTCTACATCTAAGGGACATTCTTTTGCCCGAAACAGCTTCAATGGAATATGCATTTTTTTATTTTGTGTAGACGGTCCTTACCTGCTGAAAACTGCATTGGAATACATTTCCGCTCTCTGTAATTCCCACCAGTTTTGCCTGCCAGTCACTGGCAGGATAGCGCTCCTATTGGAGTAAATGAGAGTACATGTATGCATGTGTGTCTTATTAGATCCCATGGAAATCTTGCACAAGCTAGCATTGAAGATAACATGATAAGGGGGCAAGAAAACATCCTAAATGTATAGAGAGGATTCCGATGAATCCCTCTATGTATTTGGATGCAAAAACAGTAGAAGGAATATTTTAACACGTAGTGTGTATGAGGGCTGGGCTGTATATTTAAGTTGTTAATAAACAATAAAACACTAGCGGCTCTGCAAAGCTCATTCATTTGATATTCTGAATTGTGCTAAGCTAAGAACTTGCTCATTGTCCTTTGACGACCTTCATTTGCCATTATATCAGTTAGTATATGGAGCATACAAAGAAGAAGCAGAGATAAGATTTCCAATACATTATGGTTAGAGGTTTGTAGAGAGTCAAAAGGTTCCAATCTAATTGCAAATAATCAGGGGATAACAGGCCTATTCCTGGGCTTGCTCTGATTTTCAGTAAGGACTAACCTTTCATTAAGATAACATCTCTGCTGTGATAACAAAAGAAATCCCTAGGAAAATACATTAGTAAAAGTAGTGAAACAGATCAAGTGTCCTATCTTCTATAATATGCTGTAGTCTATCTTAATAATAACACCACCTTTCTTATATATATTAAGATGTCTTTATATTTGGCTTAGTCGGTCGGCAATACAACTAGGTGAAAAGTCTTGCATATATCAGAAAGATGGCAGGTTTTCAACAGCCTCTTGTAGAGGAACTCAAAATGTCCTTCGATGTTTCTACCATGGGGTAACATGACATTGGGAGACCCTGTGTCAATGCTGAGAGTCCAGGGTTGCACATGGAGCAGGAATCCATGATTCTGGACTTAAAAATGATTAATAAAACTGAGATGCTGGTAGCTTCCATCCAATCATCCAATGGTCCTTGAGCCCATCTCTAATGAGGGGTTCTACTTGCATTAAATGTTGTAACTATGCATTGGACCTGAAATGGGATTGGGATATTGGACAGGTCCTCGGGTTCCACAACTGTCCCAGACGATCCAAAGCACTTTGGCCCACTGGTTAAATGAAAAAAGGAAAATTAATACATTCACGGTTTTCCTTAACATTGTGCTTTCAGCCAACACAATGTTCATGTAACCAACCTTCTTTCAATTCTTCTGTTGAAGCGATAAAATTAGACAATTCCTAGAATATAAACCCTGCCTTTATTTTAAGATCAATCTAATATTTTCAGTTCATTGATGCATGACTTATTTCATTCTAAAGAACTGAAGTTTAATATTGCCATCGTTTTTTGTTTTTTTTTGTTTCTTCTTCATACAGAAGCCCATCCTAGTTTTGAATTGTAATTGCTTTTAGTGCAACATCAAGTACATTGGCTTTAATGATTTTGCTATAAATTTTAATTATTCCTTCCCAAAAAATTGAATTCAGCAACACTAAAAAGTAATTTACCTTTTGATCTTCCCTTCCGAGAAACAAATGCATAATGCAAATTCGGAAGAAAGTAAGTCGGAAAGTTAAACTCCAGCTAAATGTATCTGATGCGATACTGACCCTATTCTCTTTGAAACTGATATATCACTTCCATTACCGACATGCTTTTATCATCTTGAGATATAATACGTGGCAGGGCTTGCATTATAAAACAAAATGACCTCATATTCTGAATGTAACTTATTACAGAATTGATATTTTTATTGTTCTGTTACATTCTTTTTATAATCCATTTACAAAAAAATCTAAAAAAAAATAGTATTATGATACGAATCTTGGGCTTTTAAAAGCTTTTATATATTAAGCTAAAACCGGCGTGTAATTGGGGATAACTAGGCTGCCCTGGCACTTAAAGGCCATTGGGTATGGGGGCCATCGGCGGAAGATACACAACCATATATTATATTTCTATACTTATGGCAGCACACTTCAAGACCCAAGCTGAGCAGCAGTATCGGCCAGTATGCAGCCCTATCGGCCAGTATGCAGCCCTATCGGCCAGTATGCAGCCCTATCGACCACCGGACCACTCATATGAATATTTTTTTTTTTACTAGTTTTTAATTAAAAGAAAAATTGGATTTAAACATGAAGAAGAAAAAGAAAATATAATATTTTTTTCCCCAATGTGGAGAAATATTTTTCTGAAAGAGACATATATAAAGTAATGTCATTGAGAACATAAATTATATCCAACAGCGCAACTGAACTTGTGTTCAAAAGAATCAGTACCGATCAAGGTCACCAAAACCCGAGGCATGTAATAGATGTAATATCTTAACATACCACCTTTGATTCAATTTAAAATTTTCAAAAACATTCCCTCTCTACAGCTACATTGGGAAGAAGTAAATGGGGGAAAAATATTAACCTTATTGGCAGCTACAGATTTTCTTAAAGCTCTGGTTTTCCTTGGAAAATACATAAAAAAATATGATATTTATAGCTTTTATTTATGCAGCAAACTAATATAATTCAGGCATAAAATTGAATATCTAATATATATTTTATATTTTCTTATTTCAAACAGACATTTATTGGAAGATAAAACCGTATTAGATATTTGAATGGCTGGACCAGGCTAGTGGTGGACAACTTGAAAGAGGACCAAATATTATCCGGCGGACATCCTTGACTTCTGGTAGTGATTCCAGACTATATGTAGAATCTCTTGGATCTAGATTTTTCAGCAATTTGCACGAGTAATGGATTTTTTATTTGATTTGTTCGTGAAAGTTGATTTTCCATACTTTTCTACCATTTCTTGTATGGGCATAATCCAATTCCTGTTCACTTTTTACATCATTTTTAACCTACTTTGTGAGTTTAGATGGTGTGTGGTGGAAATGTCTTTTTTCCCTATTTCACTTTTTGTTAGGAAATTTTGCATATTCTTACTGATTTTTTTGTATGCCTTTTTTTTTGTATGCCATTTTTGGGGTTCTTGATTTTAAACATCTTTTATGTTGACTTTTGTTACTTCGCTGACAAATCTTGTAGATTGTTCACCCCATACATTGTGATTATACATTTTTTTTTTACTTAATGGAGAATATTTAACCCCTTAATGACAAAGCCCGTACATGTACGGCACGAAATGCATTGTTTTCAATGGGTTTAGGGACCGCCCATTGTCCTTAAGGGGTTAAAAACCCAGATTGATATAAGTTTTATTTATCAGAAATTACTATGTAACAGAATTATTGGCAAACTGTGCTGGTGGATGTCATTTAAAATTTAAATCCACAAATTTCAATTTTTATATCTCCAGATTTCCGAATGAAGGTTGAGACGAAAATACCCCAACCTTTATTACACATCATGGGCTCACAAACCCACGTAGTAAGCGACATATTGGCTCACAACCCGTCGTACAACCATCAAGAATGCGAAAAGTTCATTAAATACTAACTAATCCATTTGCTTAATGCATGCATTTATTGCTGAACATAACTAACTTTTATTTCCAGTATTCCTGCTTCAATTATACAGGCTAATTAAGGGTTTTCCTATTTTAGTGATGTGATAGATGCTAAATGTAATTTCTAATTAGAAATTATTGTTGACTAGCTCAGCTATATGCATAACATGTTTATTAATATAAAAAAAAACCCAGCACAGCGAGCCAGGAGATAATATTAACCCCTTAAGGACAACGGGCGGTCCCTAAACCCATTGAAAACAATGCATTTTGAGGCCGTACATGTACGGGCTTTGTCATTAAGGGGTTAATATATTATCGAAGCAATAGGAAATGTTAAACATACAGTTACTGAAATTCTGCCTATATTATGTCTTGCAACCTCTAGCCTCAGTATTATATGAACTGAAAATACATTTACTAAACATTTCAGAATCAAGACTCGGGAAAGCATACATAGTACAATTTAAATGGTAGGTGTCAAATTAATTTTGATTAATTAATTAATTAATTAAATTAATGCATCATACAAATATTAAAAAGTTTAAAAGTTGTTTCCTTTGTAGTTTAAAGTCATTAAACTCTGTAATTAGCATTCAGTATGTATTGATATTCCTGATTTGGGTACAAGAAATATTCTCCTTGTTAATCCGAAGTGGGTTAAGCTGTATATGACATGATTAGTGTTATTATGGAGGTAGCCCTGGTAACTGCTTTTATTTAACAAATGACTATTCTTCTTTTCTTACAAATATCCCATCTAGGTCAATGGTTGTTGTCTTTTACATCTGTATCTTCTGAATTACAAAAAAGAAATATATAACTAGGACTATCTCTGCTTTTTGAAAGGAAACAATGGGTAGACGGTCTCCGTACAATAACAAAGCAATTATGACAAGATGTGGGTCACACTTGTTAAAAGAGTCAGAAATTAGTACTATCTGCCACAAAATATATTAATAATCTCCTTTTAATTGTCACATTTGACATGGCAAGGTTTATATTCATATTAAAGGAATAGGCTATACTGCAGAAAAACATTTAATCACGGCCCACCTGAGCCCTTTAACCATTTGCAATTTGGAGGGGTTTTAAATTATTTGGTTGCAAGGCATATCCATTGTAAAATAGTTTTCTTTACTACTCAGTAATAATAATAATTAATAATAATAATAATGCGACTTTATTTCCTCTATAGTCATCAACTAATCTTAGCTTTCATTCTACTGCATCAAATAAATGTACAAATAGATTTAATTATAAAACAGCCCCAGGCCATTATCCTTCTCCCATCCAGCTTTACACTAGTCACTGTGCATTCCACTATGTAGCGTTCTCCTGGCATCTGCTAAACCAAGGTTCTTCTATCAGACTTTCAGATAGTATGTGACTCCAGGGAATATGTTGTACAGCGCTACGGAATTTGATGGCGCTATATAAAACAATTAATAATAATAATAATAATGTTTCTGCTGCCCAAAATCCAGTGGGGGTGTGCTTTACACCACTCCAGCCAACAGTTGGTATTGCACATTGTGATCTTTGACCATATTTGCATGAGCCTACCCAGAATCCCTTGTGGTTGTGGCAGTGCCATGAGATTTCTGAGGGAAAACAAGCCTTCTGACTTGTCTGGTGTCTGTAGATGAGTGTTTAATAATGCTTCTACTACCCCCTTAATTTTCAGTGGACGTGTTTTCCATCACTTTTACTCACCATAACTTATGTAATGGTATTGACTTGTTTGGAAACCCATTTCATGAAGCCCCCAACATGCAGAGCTTTCAGCGGCATTGTGGAGTTCTGTAGTGAGTGATGCTACTGAGAACAGAGTTATGTGTTATGCACTTGGTAGCCGTGCTCTATGAGTGGTCTAGTGGTAGGTGGGCAAGTCCTTACTTCTCATAGATGCTGCCACTTCACAATAATAATACTTATAGTGGACTAGGAGAAGATCTAGCAGGACAGGAATTTCACAGACCTTTGTGAAAAGATGACATCCTACGTCAGTACCACATTTACAGGCAATGAGCTCTTAAGTCTGACCCATTATACCGCCAGTGAATATAGGTAGTTGATTAAAACTCAAGACATTTAAGGACTGGATGCCTGTTATTAAGGATGAGCATGCAAAGCTATATAAATACGGCTTCATGGTTGATTTAATAAGAAATCTTTTTTTTAAACAAAAATAATAAATGTGTGCCTTTTTTTCAGCATTACTGTAATGGGTTAAACTTTGTGCACTAAATAAAAAAAAAATATGACAACTTATGGTAATTAAGATTGTATTTGTAACGAAAATTCGAGGGTCGGGTTAATGTGACAGGAGTGTCGACTGCTTCTAGCTACAGCATATACATGTTCCTGCAGAAGTGGACAAGACAGCTTGTTTTGATATCTTGTAGCTGGAGCACACATCTACAAAGGCCTCGTTAGTACTACTTAAACATAGGAAGATTTTTATATCGGCTATAAAGTAATGTCTTGTGTCTTGTACTACTCATGAAATTAGGGCTAGATTAATCTTTCTCTGTTACCGTTCCTCGTCTGCTGCTCCTCTGTCAATCACTCCACTGACTCCCAATACCATTCAGTTCTCACTCTTCTCACTACCTCTTCACACTACCGCATGCAGTATTTCACTCGTGCTGCCTGCCTTCTGTGAAATTCCCTTTCCTGTTCCACCTTTTTACCAGAAGCATAGAACCTTTCCTCCGAACGCACTCAGCCATCATCCTAATAAACCCATCTGAACGACCAATAACCCCTACATATCATCCAGACCCGATCAACTCATCCCCATCCAAGTCGTCCTCCCCTATTCACTTACCCATCAACCATAGACTAGATTGTAAGCTCACAAGGGCAGGTCCTTCTTCACCTGTTATTGCGATGATCAATTATCTCAAAATACACACTTTTTCTTTTCATAAAATTTAATTATTTTCATAGCTGGCAATCAATGAACTACAACTTCTAACATTAAATTTCGTTACTTATTCGATGCAGCATCCTGAGTTTTTTTTTAAATATTTTGACATTTTTTTCTATTTTTAATATTACAAGACATACATACCACTGGATTTCTGCATCGTCTTCTGTTGTTACGGCTTTCTTTTTCATGCCAGCATAATTATTTTATTTTAGCAAAGAAATGCCTCTAAAATAAAAGGCCGCGTTTTAGGGCACGGAGTTAATCTCTGTCACACATCCATATTTCACTTTTTTGTCTGGTCCAGCGAGCTATTGATTTTTTAACAGCATATACAGTGTTTTATCAAATCAATCATAGCTGAAGGTAACAAAGGCCAGCGCAGTGAATCAGTTCACATTATCAGAAACCCACGATTAAGGTCACCTAAAGATAGACCGTGTAGCCAGTGATAATGACCACCAATAGCTCTTACTATTCACTATATAACTGTTTCAACATATGGGGGGTTTCGCTACAATTTCTATATAAAATAAAATCCCCCACTATCGTATTTTGCTTATATGTGCAATCAATGAGGAAACGGTTACACTTGTTCATTGTTTAGGAGTGCTTACATTCTAAAATCTTTCCTTATATCCATAGATTTTATCACTTTGTGTATTTTTTTAAAGTTGTAAATTAATGATTTCAATCTTATAGTGCCTTACGTGGTTCTAAGTGGAGAACTATATGTTGATGTACAAGGTAAAGGGAAAATACCATGCTACACTTGACTATAAAATAGAATGACTATATGACTATGACTATGGTCATTTCTGACTGAGGATACTCAGTGGCGATGGTTGTTCTTCCAGGATAATGATAGGAATAAGACCTGCGTGACTGGTGGTCAACCATTAAATGGGAGCGCGTCACTAGAACATGGTGGCAATTAAATGTGACCCATTCTGAATCCGTTAAGGACTTACCATTATACCTAGGCCTGGTTCCACCCAAGAAGTACATTGACAAAGTTAAACTGAGTGCCCAAAATCTTGGTCTTCTCCCATCAATCATAAACCATGGAGGTAGGTAGAGTTCTCCTGCCAAACCTCGATTCACCCATCAGACTTTCAGATAATTAAGTGTGATTTGTTAATCCAGAGAACACATTTCTGCTACCCATATAATCTCCATACTGAAACAAGTGGAGAAAATAAAATTGAGTGCCCACATATATTGTTGCTATCATTGTTAATGTCCGTGTAAATCAAAATGTCTACCATTCAGGTTATGGAATGGTTCTAAGCATCTCACTAGGATACTTCCACGCCACCTAAAACACAGTTTAAGTGGAGGACAAGTATTAGTAACAGCTGAACTAAAATAGCATCATTTCATTCCTATGTTCGTCTTAATTGAACTGTGAATCATGTAATATCACCATATGTCTAATCTGTCTTATGCTAGAGCGCACCTCATTAACTTGCATTATAACGTTGAAAACGGACAGGTTTAGTTCAAGCATGTTCCTGCACTAATTATAGTTAAAATGTTATATAAATTATTCTAATATCTAATTATAGCCTACCCGTCATTGCCAACTGCCTATCTGTCTACCAACTATATCACAGAACTTTACACCAATGTTTTTTTTCTCTAGTATAGTTAAACCAAGGCATTAAAAATAAACTACCATGCCTGTGGCCATACCACCCTGAATGTGCCCGATCTCATCAAAAAGAAGCTACCATGATATAAAACAAGATCTGAGAATAGTTCTGGATGACTTAATGGATAATATCAGAATTAGGACATGCTAGATGTAAAGAAGCAGTTGTCAAATATGAATAAATTGTGTTTTTTCACCTAATCATGGCAATATTGTAGATTAGACATAAGAAGGACCTTCTGCCGTCTTTTTTGTTATTGGGTCCAGCGAGGGCTGCCTCTATGGTCTAAATGGTTCTCTAAGTTGTAACCTCACAATGAGGATAGGGAAAGAGTAGAGACAACCTTGTCCCACAACTGGCAGAAACCATAGACGCATGCAACGCTACTGGATATGTCAAAATGAATAATCCAAAACAAATCATATTCAAATCTTCCAAAGAAAATATTAATAGGACAATAATTATACATGTCTGTATTGAAATAATAAACAATATTTTGTTTCCTGAGACCTGTGAAATAAGAGGGCTTCTTAGTCCATTAGTCAAAGGCCTTGTAGATGGGACAATGACGTTGGTACCTCTATTAAGACCTCGACTACTTGTGCAAGTTTTTATAGGTCGCCTAAGGAAAGCATTTTGAGTCACAACCAGTAATACATCTACATCAACGAAATCTATAAAGTATAATCACCAGCAATAATCTGAAGTTTAACAGGAAAGTATATTTCACTGGTAAAAGAGGCACGCTTATTAAATGTAAATTATCACGCCAGCTTCACAATGTATTTTATATTGCCAGACATTTGAACGATATGAATTACTTTGTCTTGAAAGACTTGTTAAAACGCTACTAAAAGCATACCATAATTCTTGAAAAGTAAAAAAAAAAATGGCCCATTATGCTCCGTAGCATGTCGAGGCCCCAAGTACTTTTTTGATCGTACCTCATGGGTACCTAATACGCTAATCTTACAATGGCCGAGGCAGAATAAGTGCACTTAGTAGCGGTTTCTGGAGTGTCTTACTCTGCTGAGACATTGTTTTCTCCCACCTTTAATTAAAAAGATCCCGTTGAAAGTAAAAAGCTGCAATTTCAGGTCAAGAACAATAGTTATATTGTATATATAGAATTACTAAGGCGAGGGTGACCCAGAACTTGAGAGTTTTGATCGTAATATAACAGAAAGACACAGAATGTACACAGAAATGATTAGATGTGAATTAAGTAGCCGATATCTGTTGTTACATTGGAACGTTTCATTACTAACAGGACAAAGTTGTAGCTATGTTAACAATTTTGGACGCTCGGCATTATCAAAATGTATTACACGGTGCTTGTTTGAAATTTCACAGTTTGTATCCAGTGTCAGTTTCAACTCTGTGATTTGATTAAGTATTAAAATATGTTTCCCAAACTCATTCCTATCTTGACAGTGAACCAATTATTTCCCTTAGGTGAACAAGTATAGAACTAGCTACGTAGAGAGCAATGGGCGCTACCTGCCTGAACCGTCACATTTTCATTCAAAGTATGGACATAGCTTAATAAAGGGTTTTTTTTTCGGCAGAATAAAGAATTTTCATGGTTTAAAAGTAAAGACAATACAGAAGTACAGAAGATGAAACGATAAATCATATGTCTAGTTAAAACAGTTTACAAATGGGATGATTCATAAACCTTTATATGTTGCAATATTAATAGTCACCAATCTCAGCTCATTTAAATGTCATATAATTAGTATTAAATTACAGAAATTCTTTCAGTAGAGTAACGCCAAATGCTGGCCCCTTTTCAAGGGGTGTTGAAGGCCACCTTAGTCTTATAGTCAGACCTCTATTTGAGTTCAGATTATAAGACGACCTCGAATTTAAGGTGAGGGGTATTTTTCAGAGCATTTGTCCTGAAAAAACTCATAAATAAATGCAATCTACCGAGTTTGTACGTTGCAAATGTTCGGCAATAAGTGAATACAATAAGCGGCAGTCCATTTCTAAGCTCTTGGGAGTAAAACATACAAAAAAATATCTCAGACACCATAAAACCATAAACTGATTGAGTACATGCATGTAAATGAATGACTGATCGTTTGTTGATATCAATATTTATATCCATACCTGGGAACTGTGAGGTTTTCTTGCCCCAATCTCAGGGTGAAGGGGCACGTTCTCAGGGTCACACAGTCTGGAGCTGATTTCTTCCTATTCTACAGAGATCAAATGATACCCCAGCCTCCCAATTAGTGCCTTTACTACAATGATATCATGGCTGGTATCCCTGCTTGAATACAGGTGACTAAAATAAGTTAATCTTTGAATAATGACAAGTCAATATTTCCATACCAGACCAGTATTAGAGGCATTTGGTTAAATTATTTAGAATACGGGGGGCGGAGTCGGCGCTCGAAGAAGATGGCTGCTTAAGCTGTTAGCTCTGCTAGCCGTCCACCTAATTTTACGCTTCGTTACGCTCTAACCCGCTCATGGGTAAAACTAATCGCACCGGGGGTACCCCCAGAGCTCCGGGACCCCGGGACAAGTCTTCAAACCCGTCCGTACGGTCCTATTTTCATGGAACGTCTGACCAGGACTCTCGGGACTCGGAGGCCAAGATGGCGCCTTCTCCAACTAGCCAGGCCAGCGACTACTCTGAGAGTAATCCTCTAGACCGAGAAGTGGACTTCCCTTCTCTACCCTCCGCAGACTCCGCGTGGCGTGAGGCCCTCAAATTGCTGCCGACGAAAGCGGACCTGGTGTCAGTGATTGATTCCTCTCTGGAACATGCTCTCCACGGCGTCCGAGCTGACCTCGTGGTAATCAAACACGACCTTAAACAAATTGGAGACCGTGTGGTGACACTGGAAGAGGGCCACTCGGCAGCATGTGAGCGGATAGACCATTTATCTTCCGCACTACATACCCACACAGACTCGCTTTGCCTACTGAAGAGACAACTGGAAGACCTCGATAACCGAGGCCGCCGGAACAACCTCCGAGTGCGAGGGCTGACTGAAGACATCCCGCCGGAGAGGCTCCGTTCGACTTTACAGTCCCTCTTCAATTCGCTTCTTAAGCTACCAGATGATTCACCCATCCTCTTCGACCGAGCTCACCGCGCTCTCCGCCCGCGGGGCTCTCCGACATCGCCACCGAGAGACGTGGTATGTTGCTTACACGAATATGCGGCCAAAGAAGCGATCCTCAAGGCCTGCCGATTGGCCGGCACCGTGGAATACGAAGGGGACAAAATCTCTGTCTTCCAAGACCTGTCTCCGCATACCCTTCAGAAGCGAAGGATCTTACGTCCCGTCACCTTGGCTCTCCGAGAAGCTGGGATCCCTTATCAGTGGGGATTCCCGTTTATGCTCATAGCAAAACGGAATGGGGCTACATCGACTTTGAAACATGCCGCCGACTTGAAGTCTTTTCTGGAAGAGCTGGACTTACCTCCCATCGAGGTTCCTGACTGGGACGCCACCTCACCGGCTTTACCACCTCTCTCTGACCCGGCAGACTCCTGGATTCCACGCACCGCCAGACGGAAGAGGACTCGGCGGGCCCCATCGCTTACTGCAGCTACCGGCTGAAACCCTCTACTGCTTTCGACGGTACTTCCCCGGAGTGGTCGTCTGTGCAGACGGATGTTTCCCTGCCGGACTCTGTTTGCATTGGACATTTTCTGAACATTCGTCCGACTAACCAGATACCGGCTCCGCAGCTCGAGACTTGTGAGCCTCTGATCGGGTACTATGTTCCGTTTCGCTCTCGGTTTATATTTTCTTTTTTTCGGTCGTACGGTTTTCGACGCTTACGTTTTTATTATGTTTTCTTTTTTTCGATCGTACGGTTTTCGACGCTTACGTTTTTATTATGTTTTCTTGCACCGCACACCTCACCCATATGTCCGCTACACTACACCCATTGGAGTTAACACACCTCCATTGGTCGCGACTAGTCCACTGGGGGCCCCGGCTCATAAGTGGCGCGTTGGGCTTCTCCACCTTACTCACACATTTACACATCTCATTTGGATTTGTGGCCGCGGGGATCAGCTCCTTACTGTGCCCTCTCTGCAAACTACACATACATTTCACGCATCTAGGACACTCCCTGGATCGTTTTTGCTCTATGCCCTGCCGGGGCTACTGCCATGTGCCTTCCTGTTGGGGGGCCCCTTACTATTTTACTTTGATATTCTATTATTATTTTATTTTGGTATTTTACTGCGGTTATCAATGAAGGACCCACCCTGTGGGACAACATAGTCCTGTCTTATATTTTCCCCTCCCTTGAGAATAACGGGATGCTTTCCTCCCTCCCAGGTGGATGGCGCAGTAGCTGTTTTCTTACTTTTTCTCACCTTTCTGACTTTCTCACTCTGTCTTCTTTCCCACTTCCCTGTCTCTTCTTTTCCTGTCTTCGAGTCACCCCCCCCCCGGAGCTCCCCTGTCCTCTATGGACAGTGATCTAGGGACTCTCTGCAGTCCCGTTGCTCAATTGTTCTTGACACTCTGTGTCGCTGAAATAGGCGGGCTACCGGCTTGCCTGTGATTCACGCACTACACAATACACATTTGTTTTGTTGGTTTTATTGATTCCTTTTGTTTTGTTTTTGGACTGACTGTCCCATTGTGAATTCTCTCCCCTATTCCACTAACCGCCAGACGTTATTATGTCTACTGACCATTTACGCCTTACTACCCTTAACATGAGGGGCTTGAATAAACCAGAACAACGCTCTAAACTCTGCTCCTTTCTTAGGTCCTCTAAAACTCATATCGCTTTTATCCAGGAGACCCATTTTAAGCGAGGTGCCGAACGTCGGCTCCTGGAACGCAATTTCACTCATTTCTACTTCTCCAGCTCACCCTCCTCTAAGACGAAGGGGGTGGCCCTTTTTATACACAAATTAGCCCGGTTCCAACCTTTAGAAGATTGGAGCGATGAGGAGGGGCGATGCCTATTTGTGAAGGGCTATGTGGGCTCGCAGAAAATTACACTGGCAAATATATACGCCCCTAACAGGTTGCAAGGTAGATTTATCATTTCTATCCTTAACAAGCTGGTAGACTTCCAGGAGGGGATTACTGTCCTGGGTGGGGACTTCAACATGGTTTTTGACCCCTCATGCGACACGTCCTCTGGCAGGTCCCATATTGCGTATTCCATGATTCGTAAAGTCCTCAAACAATTTAAACTGAATCAGCTCGTTGATGCTTGGCGGGTTTTACACCCGGATGGCAGGGACTACACTCATTTTTCGTCACCTCACGTTGTCTACTCCAGGATTGACACCTTTTTTATTTCCCATTTCCATCTCCCCTTCCTGCACTCTGTTGGGATCGGCCCTTCCACTATTAGCGACCACGCTCCAGTATCTATGACTGTTTCTATATCCGCTCTCGCCAACCCCCAGTGGTGTTGGAGACTCAATGAGACCCTGCTGGATGATCCCCATAATATGTCAATTTTGTCATCCATTATCTCTGCGTATTTCGCGGAAAATTCCACCCCGGACGTTCCTGAAGCGACTGTTTGGGAGGCCCATAAGGCAGTGGTACGGGGCCACCTGATACGACTGGGGACCACGGCAAAGCGTTTGAGGTTGGAGTCCATCCTATCCCTTACCAGACAGATAGCACAGATAGAAGCTAGGCATAAATTAACGCTCCTACCGTCCCTGCATCTTCAGCTCACTACCCTCCGTGCCCGATTAGCATCTCTGCTGGACACGCGTATTAAGCGCAACTTCCTGCTGACGCGCCACACCTTTTATGATTTCGGAGACAAACCTGGTAAATTGCTAGCTAGAGCCTTGAGGGCAAAGAGGGCCCAAGGCTATTTGCTTAGGATTCGTGATAGACATAATCGCCTCCATTTCCATTTCCATAAGATAGCTGAATGTTTTCAGCAATATTACTCTTCTCTTTACAATCTTCCCCCTGGCTCGGGTTCCTCGGCAGATACCTCTCAGGCTACGGCGGATTTCCTCGGCGCTCATCTCCGGAGGGTCTTGGCCTCGGAGGACAGTAAGGTACTTGAGGACCCGATTACGCTTTCCGAGATTGAGTCGGCGGTTAAGGGCTCACCCTCGGGCAAGAGCCCTGGTCCAGATGGTTTCTCGGCCATCTACTACAAAAAATTCCTTCCTCTCCTGGGCCCCCGCTTGGTCTCTCATTTTAACGCTATCGCAAGAGGGGAGCCCTTCGATCCTCGGGCCCTTGACGCTAGTATCGTGGTTATCCCCAAGCCTGATAAAAATCTCGACCTTTGCAGTAGCTACAGGCCGATTTCGCTGATAAATGTCGATGTCAAGATTTTTGCAAAGGTGCTGGCTAATCGCCTCCGTCCCCTTTTGCCGGAGCTGATCCATCCAGACCAGGCGGGTTTTGTGCCTGGGAGGGAGGCGCGTGATAACACCATTAAGGTCATTGATATCATTGCGCATGGTCAACACTCCCGGACCCCTATGGTCCTGGCTGCCATGGATGCCGAAAAGGCATTTGACCGAGTCTCCTGGTCCTTTCTTTTTAGGGTCCTGGAGGGGATTGGTCTGGGCGCGCGCTTCCTCACCTGCATTCGAGCCCTGTATAGCTCCCCTGTGGCCCGAGTTACTGTCAATGGTATTCAGTCTGGTGGGGTGACCCTGTCCAACGGGACGCGCCAGGGTTGTCCGCTGTCCCCCCTCCTGTTCCTCCTGGCGGTTGAACCTCTTGCTGAGGCGGTCCGCTCCCATTCGGAGATTACGGGCATTGACATTGCGGGTCGCTCCCATGTGATTTCGTTGTTTGCCGATGACATCCTTGTGACGCTCTCAGACCCGACCAGGTCTCTTCCTGCGCTGTTGTCCCTCCTTGAGCACTTCCATTACCTTTCCAATTATAAAATCAACTTGTCCAAGTCCGAGGTGATGGGGTTTCACCTCCCACCAGATGTCTCCCATCATATCCGCACAACAATGCCCTTCCGTTGGAAGGAGGACTATATCAAATATCTTGGCGTCCTGATTCCATCGGACTTGTCTAAAATTAAAGCCTTGAATTTCGACCCCCTTCTAGCTACCCTTCATGTTGACCTGGCCAGATGGGCTTTCCCTCATGTGTCCCGGTTTGGTAGGGTTAGTGTTCTTAAAATGAACATTCTCCCTCGCTTCCTCTATCTTTTTCAGACGCTGCCCATCTTCCTCCCCCGCTCCTATTTCCGTAGTTGCCACAGCGCCTTCCTCCGCTACATCTGGAAGGGGAAACCCTCCCGACTCTCCTTCTCTTACCTGACACGGCCAAAGGCGTCCGGTGGGGTGGGTCTTCCCAACCTGGAGTTGTACTGGAGGGCTGCTCATCTACGCCGCGTAGTCGAGTGGACGGTCGGCTCTGACCGGCCCTGGCTCCAGATTGAGGCTGCGGCTCTCTCCTGCCCCCTCGCGGTTCTCCCTTGGATCGCTCATCCAATGCGTTGTCTCACTCACGCGCCCCACCCATTGATTACGCCCACCCTTAAAGCATTTAAAGGGGCTGTCTGTGCTGGAGGTATCTCGTCGGATCCCTCTCCCCTGTTTCCTATTTCGGGGCATCCGGATTTTGCGCCGGGCGGCGTGGCCAGTCGTATATCATCCCTTCACCCACTCTCCGTGTCTATACTTAGGGTATGCCATGTCTCCCAGGGAACCACCTTTCGGCCGCTGGCGGAGTTGTCAGGTCTCACGACCAACCCTTTTCAGGTTGTCTTTCTCTATCACCAGATTAAACATTTCCTCACCTCCTCCGGTGCTCATGCTGGTGGGGCTCGTGCCCCCACCGCTTTTGAACAATTGTGCCTGGCGGATAGGGTGCCTTCGCACCTTCTCTCTGCCCTCTACGCCATACAGCTTGCGCCAATGATCCTCACCAAACCGTACTATTTTAGTCTCTGGGAGGGGGACCTTGGGATCTCTTTCTCTCTCGAGGAATGGAGGCGGATGCTTCAGATTGTTCACAGGGGCACGGTGTCCAGCAGAGTGCAGGAAACCCTTTTTAAAATTGTTACCCGCTGGTATAAAGTTCCAACTGACCTTCACAGATTTCTCCCCCAAATTCCATCAACGTGCTGGCGCTGTAATGACGCCCCGGGTTCCCTTTACCATATTTGGTGGTCGTGTTCGGCAATTCAACCTTTTTGGGACAAAGTGGTCTCAGTCATCCGTAGAGTGGCGGATCCGACCTTTGTGGCGACACCAGCTTCCGTACTATTACACCATACCGCTGTCCCGTTCAGGTCCTACAAAGGTTCCCTCACATTTCACCTACTTAATGCGGCCCTTACCACCCTTCCTAGATCCTGGAAGTCTACCAGCCCACCTTCTATGTCTACCTGGTTTCGACGGGTTGAATTCATCTATCAGATGGAGGTTCTCACGGGGGCAGCCAGGGGCCAGGCTCACTCGATTGAACTCCAGTGGTTTCCCTGGTGCACATATGTCTCTTCACTCACCGATTGCCCTGACTCTTTGGAGCCTTGAACTACTATATGCTTTTTCACCTCACCTGGGATCTCTCCTCTCAGTCCATTTTATTTTATTTTATTTTATTTTATTTCATTTCATTTTGTTTTATTTCAACTGTTCTTCACGTTCATGTTATGTTCTATATCCACATGAAGCGCCTTTGTACCTTCCTTGCCTGAGGCCTGTGGTACCGTGGTTCTGCGGCCAGGCCTCCTTGTTCTGTTTTACTTCGCAAGTAGGTACCCTTCAGGCACGCTTGCTGTAGTTGTTATTACTGGTGGTAATCCGCTTTTACCCACTGTTTATCTGATGCGACGGTCATGTAGCACATATGTCTGTTGTCCTACTGTGGAACATGTTTTTATATGTCGGAGGTTTCAGACTCTCACTTTGTGTTAGGTGGGAGTTGATCTACCTTGTAACACTTACCAACTACATTGTGCACTCCGACTGTATGATGCTGATGATGTGATTTTGTGCTATGTCATATCTTACCTGCAATAAACGGTGAATTGAAAAAAAAAAATTATTTAGAATACATAGAATCTTCACCATGGGCTATTAAAGAGTTAATATTTAATGAGTCTCAGGGGCAGCTCATTTTGAGAATGAACCTAATATTCAACAAGACTCGTTCTTGAAAGAGCAAATAGCGACAGAGCAAATGGATTAGGTACTAGCTGAACTCTACGTGATTCATCAATGCCTATGGACCTACAAAAGGTGAACCAAGTTGGGCACCATGCCTAGGGATCTACAGAAGACCTAAGGTCCTATTTAACTAAAAATGAAAGCCTGTTACACCCCCTTCAAGCAAATTAAATTGGAATTACTGTTTTGGTTGTGCTGACAAAAATAGTTTAATGACTAAATCAAATTGTCACTTTGCTTTTATCCACCATTCTAATGCTTTGTTTTCAGAATCCACCAAACTACCGAAGAATGTAATGAAGAACATTATATAGTGAGAAACATACTACTTAACAGCAGATTAAAAAAAACACTTGGCAGACGCAATCTTTCACGTTCCCTAGCTGCTTTACAACCTCAGAATTGTTTAATCGCTGTTTATGTTTTAAGATTATAGCCTATTGACAGTTTTTATCCAAAATCTTAATATAACCAGAGCTATATATATAATATTTTTAATACCAAAAGTTATGGTGGGTAATAATAATTTTTTTCAAAAAATCATACATCTTCATTAAATGTATGAAATTTCATTGTTATGGTCACCTCAAAATATTTAAATTTGGGAAAAAATGACCTCATCTCATCTTATTGCAGAAACTCTGCCATCTTGCCGAACTTCTCCGGGAGGCCAGAATAATGAAGACAGATTTGTTGAGTAAAAAAAGTATTTCTGCACCTTTCTTTCTCCACGAATCTATCTGCATTATTCTGGCCTCGGTCGACGAAACAGCTGTCCATGAGCTATTGTACCTCTTCCCGAATTTTGTCTAAAGGCTGTCTTATACAGCGGGCAATTACTTTCAAGGGATCCATGTATAAAGTGGATATAGGTGACCGTTGTTGACCTTATTTACATGTACCTACCCAGAATCCCTTGTGGTTGTGGCAGCACCATGAGATTTCTGAGAGAAAAAACAATCCTTCTAGTTTATCTGGAGTCTGTAGATGAGTGTTTAATAATACTTCTACTAACCCTGTAATTTTAAGTGGAAGGGTTTCCATCACCTTTACGCACCATAACTTATGTAATGGTATTTTTCGTGCTACCCCCTAGCCTCAAGTATTAAGCTGATATCACAATCTGATGCTGACAAGCCCCATTTAGGACAAAACAGCTGTTGCTGTTTTTGCTGAGATCAAGTGTAATCCACTATGGGAAGGGGGGAACGGCTTGATCTTAAGGCCAAGGTAACATGGAGCCCGAGGTGTTTTGTGTTTTGTTTGTTCCGGAGTTATATTCTGGCCATCTTCTTCATAACCCTGCACTTTTGTTGATGAAGAATGATCACGGGCAAGCATGGAAGGCCTGCTATAGAAGCATTTCGCTCCTCAACCCTTATGGGCCAGTGTGTGGATATATATATATATCTGTAACTTATGTCATTATGCATATATCAAAAGGATGTAAATATATAATAAATACATATTTATTGTTTTTGTTTGAAATCTCAAGTCTTTTTTAAAAGATATTGATTTAAAATCTAGGATTCTGCGCTACATAGAGCACAAAATGTAGGCCAGGACCCACAGGCTGTAGTCTAACTCACCAAAGCTGCGGAGGCTTTAAAAAAAAATTCTCTCTTGGAAAAAGAAAAGAAACATTTAAATTTTTTCATACAACCCAATGAACTTCAAACACATCCTTCTGTCTGAAGGGACAAAAAGAAAAAAGGCCAACACCAAAATCCCCACTGCTGTGTGCATAAAATATTATGGCCATGAAAGAAAAGTAGAGAACATTGAAGTGTTTCCTTCTTATAAATGAAAATGTTTATGGGAGATTTGAAGAGAAGCAGAACCCTTTTACATGCATTCGCACTGGCATTCTAACACAGACTATCTGTCGCAAGATATTTTCAAATAGTTTGATTTTTTTTCTATAGTTTGTGTGATGTTCAAAGACTAATTTCCTAAAATTAAATTAAGATTTTTTTTTAACTCATAACCTTTGTGTTAAATACTTTGGGCTACTTTTTGACCCACATTGTGCCTGAGCTTGTACCCATACCTGGGAACTTCTCAGGGTAGGTTACCCTCTCTGTCTACTGAGGGATGGCTTTAAGAGGTGGGTGGCTGCTTATGTAGGCGGAGAAAGTCCTCCATTGGGTAGGGCTAGGAGCCAATAGGGGCACGGCTACCCCAGGCAGCCTTCAGTAGGTGGGAAAGTGGGTGGGAAGTGGGTGTGGTCTATGGCGCTTCCATTGCCTGGAGGATAGGGAGTAGTGACCCGGAGACCCGGGGAAGCATCAAAACCCGGATAGTTCCTGAGCACGTTGCTGCCTTAATGATTGTAATCAGACAAAGGAAGCAATTCTCTGTTGATATTGTACAGCGCTGCAGAATATGATGGCGCTATATAACAATAAATCATAATATGCCAAGTAGTGAAATGCGGCACCAAAAATGTTACCCCTTTACTAAAATATTGCTACATTAATGTACCTTTTTGAAGCTGGAATGGGTCTTTTTGCATAAAAATTTAATAATTTGACAATTTATTTCTTTGATTTGGTATGGATCATTATTGTAGTCAATCTACCCCTTTAAGAAAAATTCAAAAGTTACGTGCAGTAGTTGCGATTTTAAGATTCACTTGCAATGCAGCTAACTTCAATACACTGATTGCAAAAAAAACGCTTTAGTTTCCCAAACCAGTTAATATTAATCAGAGGGAATCTTCAAGTTTGAGTTTCAATCAAATTCAACTTTTCTTGATGAGAACTATTTGAAGTAATAAGATGCAGCACTGAGATATTGTGATATCAGACTGCCTTTGGCTCAAAATTACCACTTTCTAAACTCCCCCCACCCTTGATAAAATGAAAATATTGTTAGTAAATCTGTGTTATATATTACGATATCGAATCATCAGCCAATGCATAAGGTCAATGAACATCTCTGAGGCTGTACCAGGTCTTTAAATGGCCTTCTTATTGAATATCAATGCTCTCTACATGTAATATATTTTAAAATTCCATTATAGAACCAACCAATTTCAGAACTTGATTCCTATTAACGGTCTATGGAGGCACCGACAATCATCAATCCCACATTCTCTGCTATGAAACAAGGATGGAGGATCCTACAATTAGTAATTACATATGCAAACCTTTATTGTTTTATATTAAAAAAGGGTACCAATTTCCATCACCCTGTACCATAGGGAGTTATCGAGACATCTAAAGGATAAGAAAACTGATGAAAAAATAAATGCAGGGACCCAATAGTAAATATG
>VKOC01000008.1:12687920-12698650 GCA_009364415.1 Spea multiplicata | reverse complement strand
TTCAGGATGATGAAAAGATAACCCTTTAGAATCCAATGGAACATATAGATTAGATGTAGCATGTAAACTACGATAACTATGTCTGACAAGTGACCATTTTTTAAAAAAAGGGACTCATTATACCAGATAATTCTTTACATTTGCAAAGTATTTCTAGTTGTATTAGAAAAATGAAACAGTGATTAAGTGATGTCAGTGGGAATTATTATTATGCCATTGTCTAAAATTTTTGATGCCATTAATATTGAATGCGGTAGATAAATGGAATAGCCTCCCATCAGAAGTGGTACAGGCAAATACAACGAAGAAATGTAAACATGCATCGGATAGGCATAAAGCTATCTTGAATCTAAGACTAGACCAAAAACTGATTCGGGTTTGAAAAATGGGCAGACTGGATGGGCTGAATGGTTCTTGTTACCTTTATGTTTAATTATATTTGGTATGTGTGTCTTGGTGTAAGGAGAAGGTTCGCAATGGAACACATAGTTTAAATCAATGAACCCTTTTAGTTTTGTAACATAGTTTCCCTCAAAAGCCAACTGCCCAGCTAAGTGCTAATCAACGTATCAAATGGTTACGACCACCGGCTTGCTGAAAGCCACAATAATGATCTGCCTTAGGCACGAGCAAACATGACTGTTCTATCAATTCCATAATGGCATTGACTGTGAGAGCCCTTACGACCTTCTCCGATCGCAATAAGGACATTGTTATAATTGTTAACCTTTTCACTACCCTCAGCTGGCTAACAAATATCGTGTGAAGTTTTCATTCCATTTAATTTCCCATAAATCATAAAATAACGATATATTAGAATAACAGTGGTGATAATAAAAATAACAACACAGCTATATTTTTCAAAATCAAGATGACAAATGGAAAAAGAAGGGGTATTGTGTCTGAAATACGTGTATTTAAGCAGGTCTATAGCTTAAAGCCATTCCTAACTTTGTATGCTTGCAGAAGGGTCACAACTAGATCTGTTTCTCTATAAATATCAATGAAAATCCACCGCACACCACACCTTCCACCATAAAATACCTGCTTATGGAAGCCGTAATGCATTCAACAATTGTAATTCCAAATATGTACCGTAAATAACATTTTCTGCCATTTTAAGAATATGGCTTTATTTTTATGATTAATTAGTGGTGAAAACGATTCACTCTGAGACCCCAGGCTTTCTAATGCTCCTTAAAGGGAAACTCCCACCATTTTATTATAACTCTTAAATATATAATTAACCTATTTCTCTGTTTTCTTGTGTAAAACAGTTCATTGAAACACGAGTTAAAACCAGTTTTTGTCAATGCCATCCTATATTTCTGTATACATAACTGAGTTTTGTGCTCAAGCAGGTTTTTATTATCGTAGGACGTCTCACTAAAATATATTGCACATCCCTGTGGTACACAAAGAGTTAAGCATTGTTTTCTTTCCTAAACGAACAGTGATTATCCACCTAAGGAAAAATGATGTTTTACATGTTTTAACACATTAGGATGCATTTTCTGCTCATTTGCGATGTCTGTTCCCTCTTGTTTAGTTAATTAGTTGATGGCCACTATGTTGGTCATTATTATTATAGCGGCAACCCTGTTATGCTTTTTAGGCTAGGAACTCCGCTTTTTGTATATTTTTGTGCTGCGCATATTTGCAGGTTCTAACCAAACCTTAGGGTTGAAGACCCCGTTAATGGTGTCTAGAGAAGGCTTTATCATTTGGGTTCAAATGTAAAGCATCAGCTCCTTGGTAGGCAATATAGTCATGAAAGATTAGATAGGACTCATCAACCTTGCGGTACTTTGACGTAACGGCGGGTTAGGAGTTATAGGGTGACGGGATAAGTCTTTTTTAAATTCGCTGGTATGTGGTTATGCGCTGATCACTCTGTGTCTTGTCTCTTGAGATGTTGGCTAGCAGAGGGCTTATGGTGTTTCAGGAAAGCCACAATAGGGGAAAATAGTTTTTCAACGATACCCTCTTCCACAAAAATGACCTAGTTGTCCTTCCAAAGTCCTTGAGAAGCCCAAGCAAACTTTTAGCTCAGGGCTACTAGTCCAAACTGATTAGACTGTATGTATATTTTGAATTAGCTTTTAAAATGTAACATTTTTTTTTTGCATTTTGGCCTAAATAACTGCAGCTTTATCCAACACCTCAAAGAATTCGAAAACGGAGAGACTAACGGTGGTTGAAGGTCTAGAATGAGGGCTCCGGTACTTCATGTCTTGTTTTGATAAAACATATCCTGTCCAAACAGTAATTAGACCACTCGTTGATTCATTAGGCTATTACTAATTGTGAGGTTGTCTGGAGCAAACACTGTACACATACATTGAAGAGGACATCTGGATCACATTTATCCCTGTCTTTGTTGATGGATGAAATGCACATTGTTGCAATGCTAAAAAATCCATTACTCGCGAACACGGGGGATAAAGGTAACGTGAACAAAATTTTCTTTTGGCCAATAATTAGCACGTGTTAACCCTTTGTCCACTCGCATTTTATATAGATTTACTCAATTTACATATTTGCATGCTAAATCATTTGTTCTTCCTATTATTTGTATTGAAAATTTTAAAGAAAAGTTTAAGTAAATGTAAAACTTGATTTTGATGACACGTATATACTGTAAAGCCACAGATATAATCATTACAACCACGGAACTGAAAGGAATGGGAATATTACAATTTCAAACAACCAGGTTTATTGTAATTCAATTAAGTCATTATTACTAAAAACTAGCATGTGTTAAAATTATCTTTTTATCTGTTATTTCTCTTACTTCTTTCACCATCCCTTTTTATTCTTTATTTGTATCCCTTTATCTTTTTTATTTCTTCTCCTTTCTCCTTTTTCTTTCATCCTTGTTTTCTAACTTTCTTCCTTTTGTTCTCCCTAGTCCTAGTTTTGTTCTCTTTCTCTCCATTTTTGTTCCCCTTTTATTTTCTCTTCCTCCTACTTTCTTCACTTCTACCACTTATTTCCTTTTTTATTATCCCCTTTCCATACACGACATTGCCCATCATACGCTCACCTCCACCACTCTATGCACAACGCTATCCTCATACACAAAACACTATACAGCAGCCCCCTTATCATCCGCACAAAACACTTTCCAGAAATGAGATTGGGCAGCCCCTCTCTCTTATTGCTCACTTTTGGAAGCCTTCTACACACAACATGATGGAGCAGATCTAATACAGAGATAAAAAAAGATATTATCACAACAGCAAAAATTGCAATGTTTATGGGGGAAAAAAGAGTAGCATTGAATTCACTTCTGTGAATATCACTTTGCAAGCCAAGTGATCTGATGCCTGATACGTTAATAGCATTTTTTTAGACTAAAAAGTCTAAAGGTGTGGATGTAAGTTGTTTTTATTTGCATACAGTTATATGAACGAACATATTTGTATAAAAGAGGAAACTGAGATATTAAGTACAACAACGCAGCACTGTAGATCTGTGAAATAAGTCACCTGTTAGGAACCTCAGATCTGCAAATGACTAGTTAGAAATTCTATAATGAAGCAGCGGCTGCCATGAATACCCAATTAGGACACATGCAGATTTCTGTCGGGTAGGATCATGTAGAAATAAAAAACCTCATTAACAGAACAAAGGTAAGTGATCAACCTTATCTCACAGTTCCTTCCACTGAAATAAGTTACTGTTTGATGAAAAGGAAGATGCTTTTTTTTTTTTCCGCTCTATCCTAATAAAATATATTTGGTTCCAGTAAGAATATTGACTATTTCTTTTAAAACTCAGCTGGCATCGTATGCGCAAGACCCTTAAGGCAATAAATACAACACCGTTTTACACGACATATAATTTATTCCTTGTGTGTAATTGATTCTGTGCCTGCAATTAAAAATGTCTCTTGAAATTTGAATTGTAACTAATACAATCACAGTAAAATGCAACACTTAATTTAAAGCTAATTATTTTCCATTATTCAGCATTAAGGACTTTAGTTTGCCAAGTTTGCTTGCATTTTCTAAACGAATCCTAATAGAGAAATACAGTATAATATATAAAATATGCCCACATGTAATATAAAGTGAACTGTTACTCTTTTATAATAAATATATATAAAATAAATAATAATAATTAATTAAACATTAGTTATAATAAACAAAATTAATAATAATTATATATATATATATAGTAATAATATATATATATACATATATATATATATATAAAATTAGAAAATAAGGAGGGGTAGAGTTTCGCATATCTTCTACATCTAAGGGACATTCTTTTGCCCGAAACAGCTTCAATGGAATATGCATTTTTTTATTTTGTGTAGACGGTCCTTACCTGCTGAAAACTGCATTGGAATACATTTCCGCTCTCTGTAATTCCCACCAGTTTTGCCTGCCAGTCACTGGCAGGATAGCGCTCCTATTGGAGTAAATGAGAGTACATGTATGCATGTGTGTCTTATTAGATCCCATGGAAATCTTGCACAAGCTAGCATTGAAGATAACATGATAAGGGGGCAAGAAAACATCCTAAATGTATAGAGAGGATTCCGATGAATCCCTCTATGTATTTGGATGCAAAAACAGTAGAAGGAATATTTTAACACGTAGTGTGTATGAGGGCTGGGCTGTATATTTAAGTTGTTAATAAACAATAAAACACTAGCGGCTCTGCAAAGCTCATTCATTTGATATTCTGAATTGTGCTAAGCTAAGAACTTGCTCATTGTCCTTTGACGACCTTCATTTGCCATTATATCAGTTAGTATATGGAGCATACAAAGAAGAAGCAGAGATAAGATTTCCAATACATTATGGTTAGAGGTTTGTAGAGAGTCAAAAGGTTCCAATCTAATTGCAAATAATCAGGGGATAACAGGCCTATTCCTGGGCTTGCTCTGATTTTCAGTAAGGACTAACCTTTCATTAAGATAACATCTCTGCTGTGATAACAAAAGAAATCCCTAGGAAAATACATTAGTAAAAGTAGTGAAACAGATCAAGTGTCCTATCTTCTATAATATGCTGTAGTCTATCTTAATAATAACACCACCTTTCTTATATATATTAAGATGTCTTTATATTTGGCTTAGTCGGTCGGCAATACAACTAGGTGAAAAGTCTTGCATATATCAGAAAGATGGCAGGTTTTCAACAGCCTCTTGTAGAGGAACTCAAAATGTCCTTCGATGTTTCTACCATGGGGTAACATGACATTAGGAGACCCTGTGTCAATGCTGAGAGTCCAGGGTTGCACATGGAACAGGAATCCATGATTCTGGACTTAAAAATGATTAATAAAACTGAGATGCTGGTAGCTTCCATCCAATCATCCAATGGTCCGTGAGCCCATCTCTAATGAGGGGTTCTACTTGCATTAAATGTTCTAACTATGCATTGGACCTGGAATGGGACTGGGATATTGGACAGGTCCTCGGGTTCCACAACAGTCCCAGACAATCCAAAGCACTTAAGGAAAATTAATACATTCATAGTCTTCCTTAACATTGTGCTTTCAGCCAACACAATGTTCATGTAACCAAGCTTCTTTCAATTCTTCTGTTGAAGCGATAAAATAAGACAATCCCTAGAATATAAACCCTGCCTTTATTTTAAGATCAATCTAATATTTTCAGTTCATTGATGCATGACTTATTTCATTCTAAAGAACTGAAGTTTAATATTGCCATCGTTTTTTGTTTTTTTTTGTTTCTTCTTCATACAGAAGCCCATCCTAGTTTTGAATTGTAATTGCTTTTAGTGCAACATCAAGTACATTGGCTTTAATGATTTTGCTATAAATTTTAATTATTCCTTCCCAAAAAATTGAATTCAGCAACACTAAAAAGTAATTTACCTTTTGATCTTCCCTTCCGAGAAACAAATGCATAATGCAAATTCGGAAGAAAGTAAGTCGGAAAGTTAAACTCCAGCTAAATGTATCTGATGCGATACTGACCCTATTCTCTTTGAAACTGATATATCACTTCCATTACCGACATGCTTTTATCATCTTGAGATATAATACGTGGCAGGGCTTGCATTATAAAACAAAATGACCTCATATTCTGAATGTAACTTATTACAGAATTGATATTTTTATTGTTCTGTTACATTCTTTTTATAATCCATTTACAAAAAAATCTAAAAAAAAATAGTATTATGATACGAATCTTGGGCTTTTAAAAGCTTTTATATATTAAGCTAAAACCGGCGTGTAATTGGGGATAACTAGGCTGCCCTGGCACTTAAAGGCCATTGGGTATGGGGGCCATCGGCGGAAGATACACAACCATATATTATATTTCTATACTTATGGCAGCACACTTCAAGACCCAAGCTGAGCAGCAGTATCGGCCAGTATGCAGCCCTATCGGCCAGTATGCAGCCCTATCGGCCAGTATGCAGCCCTATCGACCACCGGACCACTCATATGAATATTTTTTTTTTTACTAGTTTTTAATTAAAAGAAAAATTGGATTTAAACATGAAGAAGAAAAAGAAAATATAATATTTTTTTCCCCAATGTGGAGAAATATTTTTCTGAAAGAGACATATATAAAGTAATGTCATTGAGAACATAAATTATATCCAACAGCGCAACTGAACTTGTGTTCAAAAGAATCAGTACCGATCAAGGTCACCAAAACCCGAGGCATGTAATAGATGTAATATCTTAACATACCACCTTTGATTCAATTTAAAATTTTCAAAAACATTCCCTCTCTACAGCTACATTGGGAAGAAGTAAATGGGGGAAAAATATTAACCTTATTGGCAGCTACAGATTTTCTTAAAGCTCTGGTTTTCCTTGGAAAATACATAAAAAAATATGATATTTATAGCTTTTATTTATGCAGCAAACTAATATAATTCAGGCATAAAATTGAATATCTAATATATATTTTATATTTCCCCTAGATTTCTTTTTAAATTCTGAAGGATTGTGCACTTATAAAGGGAAAAAGGTATGAAGTAATAGAAAAAAGAGGAGGACATAGTCTTCATCTACTAAAAAGGGGTTGCTTATTCTTTATGATATTTTTGAAGCACTAAGGCTGAGGTTGCAATTTGTTTTAAATCAGGTTTCTCTTACTTAGTAATTTCTTATTTCAAACAGACATTTATTGGAAGATAAAACCGTATTAGATATTTGAATGGCTGGACCAGGCTAGTGGTGGACAACTTGAAAGAGGACCAAATATTATCCGGCGGACATCCTTGACTTCTGGTAGTGATTCCAGACTATATGTAGAATCTCTTGGATCTAGATTTTTCAGCAATTTGCACGAGTAATGGATTTTTTTATTTGATTTTTGTAAATTTTTGTGAAAGTTGATTTTCCATACTTTTCTACAATTTCTTGTATGGGTATAAGCCAATTCCTGTTCACTTTTTACATCATTTTTAACCTACTTTGTGAGTTTAGATGGTGTGTGGTGGAAATGTCTTTTTTCCCTATTTCACTTTTTGTTAGGAAATTTTGCATATTCTTACTGATTTTTTTGTATGCCTTTTTTTTTGTATGCCATTTTTGGGGTTCTTGATTTTAAACATCTTTTATGTTGACTTTTGTTACTTCGCTGACAAATCTTGTAGATTGTTCACCCCATACATTGTGATTATACATTTTTTTTTTACTTAATGGAGAATATTTAAAACCCAGATTGATATAAGTTTTATTTATCAGAAATTACTATGTAACAGAATTATTGGCAAACTGTGCTGGTGGATGTCATTTAAAATTTAAATCCACAAATTTCAATTTTTATATCTCCAGATTTCCGAATGAAGGTTGAGACGAAAATACCCCAACCTTTATTACACATCATGGGCTCACAAACCCACGTAGTAAGCGACATATTGGCTCACAACCCGTCGTACAACCATCAAGAATGCGAAAAGTTCATTAAATACTAACTAATCCATTTGCTTAATGCATGCATTTATTGCTGAACATAACTAACTTTTATTTCCAGTATTCCTGCTTCAATTATACAGGCTAATTAAGGGTTTTCCTATTTTAGTGATGTGATAGATGCTAAATGTAATTTCTAATTAGAAATTATTGTTGACTAGCTCAGCTATATGCATAACATGTTTATTAATATAAAAAAAAACCCAGCACAGCGAGCCAGGAGATAATATTAACCCCTTAAGGACAACGGGCGGTCCCTAAACCCATTGAAAACAATGCATTTTGAGGCCGTACATGTACGGGCTTTGTCATTAAGGGGTTAATATATTATCGAAGCAATAGGAAATGTTAAACATACAGTTACTGAAATTCTGCCTATATTATGTCTTGCAACCTCTAGCCTCAGTATTATATGAACTGAAAATACATTTACTAAACATTTCAGAATCAAGACTCGGGAAAGCATACATAGTACAATTTAAATGGTAGGTGTCAAATTAATTTTGATTAATTAATTAATTAATTAAATTAATGCATCATACAAATATTAAAAAGTTTAAAAGTTGTTTCCTTTGTAGTTTAAAGTCATTAAACTCTGTAATTAGCATTCAGTATGTATTGATATTCCTGATTTGGGTACAAGAAATATTCTCCTTGTTAATCCGAAGTGGGTTAAGCTGTATATGACATGATTAGTGTTATTATGGAGGTAGCCCTGGTAACTGCTTTTATTTAACAAATGACTATTCTTCTTTTCTTACAAATATCCCATCTAGGTCAATGGTTGTTGTCTTTTACATCTGTATCTTCTGAATTACAAAAAAGAAATATATAACTAGGACTATCTCTGCTTTTTGAAAGGAAACAATGGGTAGACGGTCTCCGTACAATAACAAAGCAATTATGACAAGATGTGGGTCACACTTGTTAAAAGAGTCAGAAATTAGTACTATCTGCCACAAAATATATTAATAATCTCCTTTTAATTGTCACATTTGACATGGCAAGGTTTATATTCATATTAAAGGAATAGGCTATACTGCAGAAAAACATTTAATCACGGCCCACCTGAGCCCTTTAACCATTTGCAATTTGGAGGGGTTTTAAATTATTTGGTTGCAAGGCATATCCATTGTAAAATAGTTTTCTTTACTACTCAGTAATAATAATAATTAATAATAATAATAATGCGACTTTATTTCCTCTATAGTCATCAACTAATCTTAGCTTTCATTCTACTGCATCAAATAAATGTACAAATAGATTTAATTATAAAACAGCCCCAGGCCATTATCCTTCTCCCATCCAGCTTTACACTAGTCACTGTGCATTCCACTATGTAGCGTTCTCCTGGCATCTGCTAAACCAAGGTTCTTCTATCAGACTTTCAGATAGTATGTGACTCCAGGGAATATGTTGTACAGCGCTACGGAATTTGATGGCGCTATATAAAACAATTAATAATAATAATAATAATGTTTCTGCTGCCCAAAATCCAGTGGGGGTGTGCTTTACACCACTCCAGCCAACAGTTGGTATTGCACATTGTGATCTTTGACCATATTTGCATGAGCCTACCCAGAATCCCTTGTGGTTGTGGCAGTGCCATGAGATTTCTGAGGGAAAACAAGCCTTCTGACTTGTCTGGTGTCTGTAGATGAGTGTTTAATAATGCTTCTACTACCCCCTTAATTTTCAGTGGACGTGTTTTCCATCACTTTTACTCACCATAACTTATGTAATGGTATTGACTTGTTTGGAAACCCATTTCATGAAGCCCCCAACATGCAGAGCTTTCAGCGGCATTGTGGAGTTCTGTAGTGAGTGATGCTACTGAGAACAGAGTTATGTGTTATGCACTTGGTAGCCGTGCTCTATGAGTGGTCTAGTGGTAGGTGGGCAAGTCCTTACTTCTCATAGATGCTGCCACTTCACAATAATAATACTTATAGTGGACTAGGAGAAGATCTAGCAGGACAGGAATTTCACAGACCTTTGTGAAAAGATGACATCCTACGTCAGTACCACATTTACAGGCAATGAGCTCTTAAGTCTGACCCATTATACCGCCAGTGAATATAGGTAGTTGATTAAAACTCAAGACATTTAAGGACTGGATGCCTGTTATTAAGGATGAGCATGCAAAGCTATATAAATACGGCTTCATGGTTGATTTAATAAGAAATCTTTTTTTTAAACAAAAATAATAAATGTGTGCCTTTTTTTCAGCATTACTGTAATGGGTTAAACTTTGTGCACTAAATAAAAAAAAAATATGACAACTTATGGTAATTAAGATTGTATTTGTAACGAAAATTCGAGGGTCGGGTTAATGTGACAGGAGTGTCGACTGCTTCTAGCTACAGCATATACATGTTCCTGCAGAAGTGGACAAGACAGCTTGTTTTGATATCTTGTAGCTGGAGCACACATCTACAAAGGCCTCGTTAGTACTACTTAAACATAGGAAGATTTTTATATCGGCTATAAAGTAATGTCTTGTGTCTTGTACTACTCATGAAATTAGGGCTAGATTAATCTTTCTCTGTTACCGTTCCTCGTCTGCTGCTCCTCTGTCAATCACTCCACTGACTCCCAATACCATTCAGTTCTCACTCTTCTCACTACCTCTTCACACTACCGCATGCAGTATTTCACTCGTGCTGCCTGCCTTCTGTGAAATTCCCTTTCCTGTTCCACCTTTTTACCAGAAGCATAGAACCTTTCCTCCGAACGCACTCAGCCATCATCCTAATAAACCCATCTGAACGACCAATAACCCCTACATATCATCCAGACCCGATCAACTC
>VKOC01000008.1:12575136-12687820 GCA_009364415.1 Spea multiplicata | reverse complement strand
ATGATGGGGTTCGAAAAGCAAAGCATATAAAAGCACCTCCTACACCTGTAGCATCTTTTGATATGCATATCATCCTATTGGTTTTGTAATTTGCATTTGATTACTTGTACTTATATGCAAATGAGATGCAACTCAAGATTCCACAAGCGCATATGGGGCTGTAAAGGGGGAGGGGTAGTCATTTTGGTGCAATATGGGGGGAAAAAAGTACTTAAAACCCCAGTAACTAATAAAGTAGTCCTATATGAAGAAACGTTCCATTGATATATATTGTGAGATGACCAGTTTTTTAATCACAGCCTAGTAGATGAAACACAATAATCTGGCTAGAGCTGTGATCAGAGGTATCGATCAGCATTAAGCTTATGTTTTTTGAAAACTTTTATTTCTTATTATTTTTTATTTTTATTTTTATTTTAATATTTTTTTTATTATTTTTATTCTAAATATTTTTTATTTATTATTTATCGCCTAATAGAGACCAATACAGTAAGGGCATTTAAACATACATGGGATTGGAATATGGCTATCCTGAATCTAAGACAAGTCCAAAAACTGATTAGTGTTTGAGTCTTTACATCAGGGAAAAAATGGCAGAGTAGATGGGGCTAAATGTCTTATCTAGTGTCAAATTGTATGCCCATTTTTTAAGGCCAGCATAACGGATAGTTATAGTCTAGTTTTTGACTATTCATTACCATCATTTGGTTTTCTCAGTTATCATCACAATACATCTTGTTATAAGCCTATCTACGTGGAAGCATAGCCTATGTGCAGACTCGATACCATTAAACCTTTTCTTTCCTGGTGTGTCTGTAAAATTTCTAGCCATCAATTCTATAAAATGTAAATTGTGTTGTTTTAAAATATTGAACAAACGGGTGCCCCAGTTATGCCACATCCAATTTGTCATAAAAAAAGTATAAATATGAAGAATAGTTGAATGATGGGTGAAATCAAGCTATTAAAGAAACTTTTGTTTTCTAGAAAAAAAATATTCTTCTTTGTGACACAGTTTGACATATTGTTATCACGCCCTCATAAAAGCAGCACAATATCCCATGGCTACAAAAGGCTGTTTATATAAAGCAGCTTATGATGACAGGTTATTATAAGGCAGTATCGGATGAGCACCGATAAAATGTAGCTGAAATAATACTGGAGCTGGGGTCTTGTCTTGATAACCACATGTGAAGCCCCAAAAGTAAATTTTTGTAAAAAAAAATAAATTGCACTATTTTGCTGTATATACTGTAAACTTGACTTGTGCATTCATACGGATTTTAATTTTAATGAAATTTGCCAATTTCATTCATTCGTACAAGTGCCCAAAAATGAGTAGGGAGCCCCCCCAAAAAAACAGGAAGATCAGAATTTTCCTTTAAATTTCATTTTTATCGCTCACTCTCCCTCGCGCTCTCACACCCAATGTCTCCCGGTCTTGTACTTTTTCTTCTTGTTCTCTGTTTTGTCTCCCTCTTCTTTGCGTTCTCAGCTCCTTCATTCTTGTTTCTTCTCTGGTGATCCTTATAATGATTAATGTGCAGGTCTCATGATATATCCAATTTGTTATGTTCATAGTTCTTACATTATTTGATATACAAGTGACTCTGAAGTCGTGCATTGTGAAGCTGGCAGTGTGAGACTTAATGCATATTTTAAACCTACTTTTTCTACGCTCACAGAAGGAATGAAGTTAAAAACACACAGTACTACATAAAATACCTCTTCCTGAATCTATGTTATGTCATCCAGATATATAGACATTTTATGTTTCACAGGGAGATATAATGAATCCGTTCCTATGGAAGTGACATAAAATGTACATACAAAATAAATTAAAAGGAGAAATGAATTGTGTCATCACGATAACAGAATGTCAACTACAGTAAAATTGTATATACATGTAGAAAAAGAGACAAAAACAAAACCTTTAAAAGGAATACGTTATGCTTTTAACTCTGCATTTGGTAAGGAAAATAGCAAAAAATTATAGTTATAGTAAAATTCATAAATAATTTTATTTTTAGATATTTACGGTTTGGGAAGTCCTTCTGTAAATGTAGCGATCTAAATTTTCTTATGGAAGAAATCTAAACAAATAATACAAATTTTATACAAAATGTATGATATAAAAGAGCGATTCACATCCTCTTTCCCGGTGAAGCTCCCTTTGAACTTGATTTCTCCAACCAACTTACTACCCAAGTGGAACTTGCGCATTATGTTGATGCAAAATACTATAGAATGCCATAAAAAAAACAACAAAGGAGGCTTTGAAGTTTAGCCTGTGAAGAAGGCTGTCCAATCTATTGTATGTATGCATGTTTCAAAATGCATCCAGTTTTGCAGGACTCCAGCACAACAAAAAGTTGTCAACAATGACCAACTTTTGCATCTATATCATTACATAAGTTATGGTGGGTAAAGGTGATGGAAAACCCTTCCATTAAAATTTAAGGGGGTAGTAGAAGTATTATTAATCACTCATCTACAGACACCACATAGCCTCAGAAATCTCATGGTGCTGCCCCAACCACAAGGGATTCTGGGTAGGCACATGCAAATAAGATCAACAATAATCACCTTTTGCCTCTATATCAACTTTATACATGGATTCCTTGAAAGTAATTGCCTGCTTTATCAGACAGCCTTTACACAGGTAAGAGATGCAGTAGCCAGATCACCGCTCATGCACAGCTGTTTTGTCCTTAATAAGAACAATCAGCATGTGACTGTGTCACTTACATGAGGCTTGGTGTAGTACGAGAAATACCAATCACAAAAGTTATGGTGGGTAAAGGTGATGGAAACCTTTTCACTAAAATTAAGGGGGTTGTAGAAGCATTATTACACACTCATCTACAGACACCAGACCAGCCAGAAGGCTTGTTTTTTCCCTCAGTAATCTCATGGTGCTGCCACAACCACAAGGGATTCTGGGTAGGCACATGCAAATAAGGTCATCAATGATCACCAAGAAAATGTATCAACTTCAACATACGTCTCAATTTAATCTTGGACTCATATGGCTATATCCATTTTTCCTATTGATCATTAGGAGATGGTTCACAAATTGAATAATAACTTGATGATGATTTTAAGAGAATATTTGTTCTTAAACCAAAGAGTTGGTCGTAACATGGCCAAGTTAACCGCTGGAGCCAAACACTCATCCGCAATCCTGTTCTGCACATACCCTCATAAGCTTAAATAGGGTGAAGAATTTCAGAGGATATTGATCCCTCTAAATAAATGAATAAATGCATACATTTTAGAAATTCATACCGAAAAAAACAAAAAAGACCCATGTATTTCCTTTTTAAGACATAATTAGTGAGATGACAGCTAAGTTTCAGTTTAATTTATGCAGAACATGCTATATTTGTTGACATATGGATATAATGTAAATTGAATTAATGAGAACTAAGTAGCCGTGATGGTTTGATTGACTTCCTTGGGAAGGAAACATTAATTGGTAGTCCAAAATATAACACACTTAATTGGATACCATTAAACAAATAAACCAATGGCGTTTTTAAATAAATGGTAAGGTTACACTCCCAAGATATTTGCATATATTCTATGCTTATAAAAGCAAATAATATTCGACATAGTCTTTCATTAACTTATTTGGATATTGGTTCAATCTTACTTGTCAGAACAGAAAAAAAAGGCGTTCGGCGATAAGATTTGTCTTTCAAGTCAACAAGTCTCATTAAGGAATCATTCTGAAATTCTACATCGCCGATAGAGAGGTCAATTATATTAGCATATTTGAAAAGGAATCAGCATGGAAGCTTTAGAAATCACGCTTCTGAAATAATTTCATTAGCGAAAATTGTTTTATGAATCAGTCTTTTCCCTCCTTGAGCTTAATTAAATGAATATTTAAGAAAAAATGATTTAGGAAAGTACTTTTTTTAAAAAAAAAAACAATATGAGCATCTAGATATTTCGCATTTCAGATATGTTAAATGACAGCAATAATGCCAATATTTTGCCATGAAAAAACCTATAGATTTGATTGAAATTGTACTTATTGCCGATGAACTCCATGACCCAAGAAGATCATGTGCAGAAGCCATATAGAAACAGTTCATAAAGAGTCAATTTGTGGGACATCATTGTATTTTCAAGTCAAATATATTATGGAGCATACGCAGAAATGCCACACAGCCAGAAATTGCAGAAAACGTGGTTTGGTGGACATTTGGGAGGGCAGAGAAGTAGTGTCATGATTATTAATTTCTTTGTTTGCGACCCTAGTTGGTCCAAACATGAAGTCACATCTATAACCATTGGCCAGATCTATGTGTATTGTCCAGTATTCCATTAAGTTGTTTAATAATCAAAATACCTGGGCTATAGTTTTCCTTGCAATGTCAAAGATTTACTAGAGATTTACTAGATTTTCCACTAGAGTGGAAAAATGACAGATTTCAATATATATTTCCTAATGAACTAGGAAACTAGGCCACGTAGTTGTTTCCCACTTCTTGGGGGGGATTTGGATAACGCCAGAGGGGTCCCTTGCCCCTGTGACTCCTGATCAAACCTGTAGCATTCTCAGGTATGCTAATGGGTTTTGACCCAATCGCGACAACAATTTCTAACCGAGACAAATTGTTTTTTTTCTACTTTTCTTAGTCCCAAGGAATGCATTGTCTGTTTGTCACAAAATATCAAAATGCATTAAAATGCACTTTCTAATAATAAAGCCTATCAGGTACAGCTGCACGGGCCTATATTTACGGTATGTAATATTTAGAGTTGTATTAAAAGAAGCCATGGAAAATGAAATTGTAACACCTTTTTGGAGTCAACAACAGCTTTATGCCTATAGGCTATTATTAAAATGGATGCAGATGGTATCTACATGCATTGAACAAGAATGTCGAAACTCTGAATCAATAATTGGACTGAATTCGATATAATTCTCTGCCTCACAGTCATAAAACGTAGCATGCAATATAACAGTCTATTAGGGACAATCCTGCGCTCAGAATGAACAATGTATGTGTCATTTTTAATGTTGAAATATGTATTTGCATTAATACTGATTTTTCAAGTGACTACATTGCCTAAAAAGCCTTAAAAATGCAGGCTATACTCAAACTAGAAAGACAGGATACACTGACCTCCTCAACATGTTACCCGTTGCCTTTTCACTCAACACACTTTTGTTATTGCTCAATGTTTATGTTATGTGAACTATTATAATGATGCTCTCCTCTTCCACTACTGGTCGGTGACCATACACGATGGCGAAACCCAACTTCCACAACATGGCTGCCTTCTTCTGACCCTCCATTTGATTGGATCCCTTGCTGAAGTCAGTTTTGTAGGGGCGCAGGATATCTATGGTATATTTTCTAGCAGCACAGTGTAGCCACTATATATATATATATATTGATGTTCTTTGCATATCCTTAGCCTCCATAAGGTGTCAAATCTGGGAGGTTGAGTACATCTCATGTGAAATAACATCAGTCTGTGCTGATGTACCTGATCTTGTGAAAAACTAATAAAAAGTATTTCACACAAAAATTAAGGCTATTATTGTTGCGCACGTTAACTAATTTGAATACATTTTAATTGTAATGATGGGGAAATTACCATATTTTTTTCATTAACGCTACATGTGTTATGTGCAAGGCATCCTCGGTAAATTAATGGATAATGCCTGTGGTATCTTAACTGGGTTACGTTATCCATATGTGCCATTTATTTCTAACTTCCTATTTTCTTTAGCTAAAATCTAAAATAAAAAGTTTAAACCACCTTACTTATTAGTCCTTAAGGAAGTTGGGGGTGAGGTCCGTCTTTAGCACTCTTTGTATACCCAACGACTGCAATCTTTGAGAGATGTTTTCTTTACCTGAGCTGGCTCCATCGATGATCAACATAGCCCTTGGGCCTCCAAAGCTCAAGATGGTCATAAGAGCAATGTGTTGGAATAAATTAATCCCATCAACTCCCAATGGCAGTAGATTCTAAAATGATGACTGTTAGTGCAGTTCCAAGTGCATCAAGCATGGTCCATTTTCTTCTCGTTATTTTGTCATCACATTGGTTGACGCCTCTTATCCAAGCCATAATTCACCGGCGTTAAGTTGTCCTGCCTTCTGACTTCCTGAATCGAAGACAGGTTTGGGATAGAGAATTCCAGGGAATGTTGTACATATTTTATCCTGGAAGTGCAATTTTAATCCATTTTTATAAATTCTATTACACCATGGTCTTTCTCCTTTATCATTTTGAAGGTATCATTGGGCCATAACGTAACATCACATGTAATATCAAGTCACATGGCCTTGAACACTACTGTGTCTGTAAGTGCACCACATACAGTACGGCAACAAGTTTTTTTATTATTACCAACGAAACGATTATGTTTCTATTATATTTTATCTCCCTCGATAACTAAACGCCCTTCCCTTGTTTGGAATATGTATTCCATCCTCCATTGACTATAACGGATCTAATAGACAGACGCGCCTGCATGAGAGGACAAATGCTAATTAGGGGTTGCAGTCAACCAAATGGTCTACCATGACATGTATATACTTCTTAAAGGGCTAAAACAGATTCAAATATTTAGTCTAATTAATATAGGAATTCAATTCATAACTGTGGGATTTTATGTTATGGGGTGAAATTCCCATTAGCCTCATAGCCTACTTTTTTTTCCCCATACATTCATTTAGGTTGCGGTAGAACACGAAGCTTTCCCCCCGAAGTGTCTGAGCTAAGTTTCATGCTAATGAACATTTCCATGTCAGAATGAAATAAAAATGCAGGAAGAAATTACGTATTAAAATAAACCAAGCATTATGCTAACGAAGCCACAGGCAAATCTGTTTATAGAAACAGAATCAAAGTATATCAAACACAATAATGCTTTTTAAACAGCTGTAGTTTAATCACATTTCAGGTGCTCCAGGCAATGGTGAAATCTATCGGTTTATTTCATTGTGTGCTGTTGTACTATCGTTGCCCGAAGTAGCTTATTAGCTCAATAACTCTCCAACATATCGTGAACTTAACCCTGATTTGTTTGTCAGCTGCACTTGAACAGGTGTATGTTTCAAATTGCTGGAAACCAAAGGAATCCAAAAGCTATTCAGGCAAGAAACACAAAAACAGGGGTAAAAAAAAAGTATTGCATGCAGCCCATCTTTAGAATTTTTGAGTGTTAACAGATTTATATCAATTATATATAGCATGGCCCTGGGACTTTAAGGCCAGCAGCCTCCTCATGACCATCGCTGGTCTGTGTGTCACCATGGGAGTGATGCATTGAGGCACGAACAGTTGTCCGTCCGCTTCCCCTTTCTATGACGTAAAACTCCCACCTAATGATGTCAGCAGGACCACGCGCTGATGTCATCCACGTGCTGAAGAGGCATTTGCCTGGTTAAGCAACTTAAGTCGGTCGGGAGGAGATCAGATGATCTCCCCCAACTGGTCCATGAACTCCACTGCCCATAAAAACAAGACAGTCGGGGAGCTACATGGCATAGAGGGTCGCTGCCCAAAAATGGTGACTGGCCACTTACTCCTAAACCATAATTTACTTCTTTTTGTATTTTTTTTTAGAATGTACCATGCATTATGTGGTGGACTTTATAGTCATTACTTTACTAATTTTCCCTTAGCAAACATTGAATACCTAAAATAGATTGTAAACTCACAAGAGCAGAACTCCTTTCTCCTTCTGTATTAGTATATTTTAACGTGGGTTAATGTCATTAAATGTTTTCAATGCCACCTATTGTAACAGTGCTCCGGAATCTGATAAATGTAATGTAATTGAATACATTTCACCTTAAATCGTGTAAACACCAGTTAACGGCACATAACTAATAAAAATGGAAAAATCCCATACACCACTGATCTTGCCCTAATGTGACCCATGTACTCCAGAATGACAGGATCTTTGAGTCTTCGCAGGGAGGGGGATGAGACATTTTTTTATATAGACACAGAATGATTTACTACATACTGGGATCTCAGATCAATAAAACAAATAGAAAAAAAAAAAACTCCATTTGTCGTAATGCTGAAACAGAGGACGTGATGACATATTTAAGACATGAAAGGACTTAACCCAAGAATAAATTTAAATGTACAAACCCCCCAAAAAAACATTTCTTAATAAATATAATTTTTTATCCAATCATTCCAAATAGCTTTACACAGACTCCACGTATATTTGTTTTTTAATGTATTTTTTTTGCTATCTGTTCCTTATGGAAAATATTTCCTTCTAAAATGGGCCGGTATTTTTCTAGCACCCTATGAGAATTAAACTGAGTAAAAAAAAAAAATCAAATAGATTTTCTTTCATGGGCAGAGTGTCCTTCCCGGAAGATTAATTTCCAATAAATTATTTTTATGATGAGTTTTGTTGAGTGATTAAATCCTTTGTTTTGGGCCATATGTGTATCTAAATCATTACCCCGGTCCAGTTGATAGATATGATAACATAGACATTATTGTTTATGTATAACTTCGGGCTTGTAAGTATGATAACAAGGTGTTTTCTGTTAACATATTACCCAAGTGGCCTATGTTGGTTGGACCTTCAGGGCACCATAATTCAAATGGTTTATTTACATAGTATTTACTGGGTGTGCATTGATTCCTTGCTTTGCTGGATATATTTTTATTTGTGTGCTTTTCTTCATTTGTGTGTATAGGTATGTGTGTACGAATGTGTGTATGTATGTGTGTGTGAATGAATATGTACATGTTATTCTATATACATTTTATACACTCTGCACCTAGTGTGCCACCATAATCATTAAGTTTAACAAAATGTACGATAGTATGTAAATTTGAGATCCTCCTCGCATGACATTTCAGCCACTTTCTATCACCGAGTAACGTGGACGGTGATTATATAGAACAACAGGACGAGCTAGTAGATGGGTTCATTGCTGGAGTTTTGCAGTGATATCAGATTCTGTATCCTCAGCTGTCATATATTCCCTTTTTTCTGTCAATAAAATCTTCTAGGTATGAAATGGAAAACATTCAAGGCAAAGTCAGACAGACAGGATGGGAAGTTTGATGCCTGTCAAGGCCCACCGTGTTTGGGATGTCACATTTTACATATTTTTTTGTCCTTTTTGCTATATTCAGAGCTCTGTGACGTGTTCCAGTGCTGCTCAAACAACTAACATTCTGCCTCAAAGAAGATCCAACTTTGTATCATCCAAGGGCTATGAAATATAACCTTATTCTATAACTCTATTTTTTAATCAAGACTTTAACACGCAAAACTGATGATCCCTTGATCCATACTGAAAAAAGGGAAAGGGAAAAATATAGAGGAATTTAGAATAACAATATTTAACCTTCTTCAGGCTAAATTGAGTTTTAATTTAAAAAATATATTTTACCTAAGTTTTTTTTTTTTGTTATTTTTCATTTGGTTTTACGAGACAATAAATTCTTCACTTCTTGATAAGTTCACAGCTTTTGACTCGGAACTGCCATTGACAGTTGGAATTCTGATGTGCATGCATAATTATCTGAATCTGCTTTGCGATATTGGTGTGTACAGGGTGTCCCTGGATTATGTGTGGCAGTCTGCCATAAAAATAAGAGAAAAAAAAATGTGTGATATCATTAAAATGACAAATGATGTAGTAAATAATGGAATATCGTTACGATAAGGTTGATAGACTTGACTGCCTATATCCCTTCCATTGTGACAGCTCCGAATAGACTAAAAGCACATTTCCCCACGCATCACTACTTACTTAAAGAAACATTTTCTGATTGAATTAAAGGTGCTGTCCCGCCTAGATGTTTTCCCCAACTTTCCTAAATGCATAAATGATGAACTACCTTTGTATACATATTAAATAAACATATTTCTCTATAATAATGTAATGTTTTTCAGAAGTTTCTTGTTGAAACCCTTTCAACAGGGCATCTTAATTTGTTCCCTCTGCACTGCTTTCCTCTGGCTGCTCCCCTTGCTTAGAGGTCTTCTAGTAACCCCTTCTCTACCAGGGTTTTTTAATACGATTAGTACTGTACGTTTTTTTTTTTTGTAGGTTTAATTTAGATTCCCCTTTTTTTCAGAAAAAATAGGGCTTTCATTTAAAAACATAGAAACACACAAAAAATAATAATAATTTTTAATAATAATAATGAATTTTGTGTAATTTTTGCAATTTTATTAGAATATCTTCTACACATTAGGTGCTGATGATGAAAAAATACCCAATTTATGTTTAGCAACACCCGCTGATTACAGACATGTAGTGCTAGGGCAATTGGATGGCTTTTACTTTTTTATTATTATTTTTTTAAACTGTTCTCAGATGCACTGTTCTCACAATGACACCACTGAGCTTATTGCATTGTCTGTTTATTTATTTTTATTTTTCATTATTTTTTCATTTGTTTTACTTTTTTTCCCCTTTGTGGGAAGAAAGAGTAAAGTTATTTTTCACTCTCTTCCCTGCAATCCCCCCTGCACTGATCACGCTGTGATCAGCAAGCAAGTGTGTCTTTTGATTTGCATTGCTAATCGCAATGTGTGTGATCGGCCAGCAGAGGGACAATCTTATATGCCAGCAGGGTTAAGACAGACCCTCTAGGGGATATCCTGTCTTCCTGTGGCCTTTCTGGTTGACATCACCAGTGGCCTATCGCTGAAGGGAATCCCCCATGCATTCTTGATGTAACCGCATGATTGGGCATTTCTGATGTAAGGGCACCGTTATAAACGTCTGGTCAGCAGGAAGCCAGCAATGCCGACTTCTGCTGACAGGGGGGGAGTCCAGGTTGTCAAAAAGCCTGATGTCCCTGCTGTTACAAGAAAACCAGGATGTTCATCCTAATGGGCATGTTACCACAGCTTTTTAGGACGTACCGGTACATCAGTTCAGACTGCTATGATCTAATACAAAGAGGAGGCTTTTTGGAGAATGACAGGATTTTGCCGCACTTATCTGGTGACGCAGGCAGCCCAGGTGGAACAGCACCCTAAAACACAACAACAAACACCTTTATAGGACGTATACCATCGCTATCCTACATTATCATCCATGGGGTTCTCAAAGACACTGTTTAGACTTTATCTCTGTGTTTTAATACACTTCTGATCCAGTATGAAGTACTCAGAGTATGACAAACGCCACCACTCTACCCCAATAAGCTATTGCTGTGACGACAACTTAAAACTTTTGGCCGATGATATTCACAGATACTTTGATTTGTTTCATTTTACATAAATGCGTATTTAATGTCTGAGGAAATTCAAATAATCTCCAACTTGGCAGAGTCAGCTCTATTTTTTTGCGTGCTCTTAAACATTGTCACTTTATCCCTTTCTTGTTCTCATTTTTTCAGTTTGCTGTCTTTTTTTTTTTTTCTGGGCCTTCAATATTGTACAGTGATGTGTGAAATTACTTACCTAAAAAATTGTCTCTAAGCTTTTATTGCAAACTTTTGTCGTTTGTCCAGCACTGGTTTGTTTTGAAGCGGGAATGAACATAATATTTGGAAGTATGACTCGGAATGAAATATTTGCACAATGCTGAGTCATCAACAAGTCAAAAGTTAAAAAGGAATCTGTTTTTCAAACAATTGTCGCAGGGTATAGGAAAAAAAAAATTAAAGGGTAATGCTAAGGAATTTGACAAACTGTTCAGTACCGATAGGAAACGCTGATGATAACTTTTTTTGACCTTTTGCAATGAAACGAACCGATCGAAATATTCCAGTTAAATCATTTTGTTTCATTCGAAATTATGAATAATGGATACTTTTTTTTCCCCTTCATAAATAATATTGTATTGGCTCAATGTTTCCATGATCTCACAAAGTCAGAAGGCCTACAGCCAATTATATTAGAGTTTATTAAAGAATTGTTTAAGTAATCATATTTTCTTGCAAAACAAAGAGTTTTTTATCATAGTCTACCATCTTGTAACTGAGAACCAACTTCAAAGTAAGTATAAGAGTCAAAAAATGATTTTTAAGATGATTTTTATACTCAGATTGGATTTGTATAATAAATAGAAGAAATATAATATGGTGCAAATGTTCTTGGTCTGTTCACCAGATTTCGTTTTCCTGCCCATTCGGTTCAGATAAATTTCTGAGTGCTCTTTCCATTCACCCTCATTCACTCTCTTACACACTCTTATGCTTTCTCACACTCTTTCACACTCATTCACACTCTCATTCACTCTCTCTCTCGTGCTCTCTCAATGCCTCTTAATTTCTGCAGCTCTGCTTTATCTCTCTCTCTCCTTGTTCTTCTGTCTTCTTTTTTGGTCCGCTTCGCTTCGGAATCAGCTCTGTTAACCAGATCTCCCTGAAGCGCTTCAGCTAAAAGGGTGGAGCCTCTTTGCGCACCTTCTTCTCTGATTGGAGGATGAGAAGCGGACCAAGAAAGAAGACAGAAGAAATAAGGCAGAAGACAGGAGAACAAAAAGAGGCAAGAGAAGAAGCAGAGCTGTGGCAAAAGAGATGGGGACATGGAAGCCGTCTGTGAAGGAGGTAGGGAGACATTGAGAGAGAGAATGAAACAGTGTGAGAAAGAATGTGAGAGAAAGTGGTTGTAAGGCCAATTTAGAACAATGAGTAATTTAACATGAAAATTTAATGTAAATTAATTATCATCCAGATCATGTAAACAGGATGTTGACATGACGGCTCCTCTGCTAAACTCATTATTTAGTGTATAGATCTACAAAATGTAAGGTTTAAGAAAATGACAGATTTGCTTTTAAATCAAAACTTTAATTGGGTACAAGATTAATTGAGAAAATTGTGAAACAATTAGTAAATCTGGACTTGGATTATGTAAACTTTGTTTTGTATATTGTGGCCATTTTGTACAATATGGTTCACAAATTTACCAATATTTATTATTCTTTTTTGCTCAGCTTCCATTCAATTCTTCGAATTTTACATCACATCAATGACATTCACATCATTTGGCTCATTAATTTTCTTTATATATAATTGTATCTTCTCTTACATTTTACTGCTGTCTCTGAACAGATTTCTTTTATATGAATGTTCTCAAATTAAAGTAAACGACTGGGACTTTCTGGAGAGGAAAATTACTCTAAAAAAAAAAATCCAAAGATGTTATCGCTGTGAGGACAATATTCATCCTTTTTTTTTTCTTGCTTGGTAGGGATTCTTGCATATGAAATATTTTTTGTTTAATCTATCATTAAATATATGTTAGTGTCAAGTGGTTTAATATTATATTTTTTATGGTGTTCGTAGTTAGAGAACTTTAATGAATTAAAATGTTCTTTCTAATGTGTCTTTGAATACGACTTGTGACCTACTGGCATTATTTACGTAAATAAATAATATATTTAGAAGAAGATGAAAAATGTGTGTTATATAGTGTTGTATAGCTAGTGGCACAAATAAGGTGGTAATTCCACTTTATAGAACTTTGGTCAGACCTCACCTGGTCTCTCACAGTTCTGGAGATGCCATCTTCAGAGAGTTCAGATGAGGGCAAATAAAATAATGAATCATTTGCAGGAAAAAAAATATCAGGGAAGACTTCAGGATCTCAATATAGCTTCGGAGGAGAAAACGAAGAGAGAGAATGTGATAGAAATGTACTTTAGATGTCTTTGACCCTACAGTTTTTAGATGTGTAGCTAGATATCTATATATACTTTTACTATTTTGTCTTTTGTATTTCTCTTTATCCGGTAGCTTCTTTGGCTCATTTTTGTGGGGTTCCATACCTGTGATCCATTTAATTGTTAAAAATAAAAGTCCCGTACCTCCAAGCTGTGAATAATTTCATACTTTGAGATTAAAATCTGTTGGTAGTCCCAATGAACAGGCGCTTGCTTTTTATGGAGTGGTCCTAAGCAATGAATAAAGGGATTGTACTTTATAAGAGGAAGAATTCCTATTCAATCCCCCAAAAATACTGTGCTTCAAAAAAACATCACTTTTTGAAAATATTATGACTTTATGATATTTATGGTTTAAGCTTGGACAACATATTTAACTGAAACAAGTTTTATGATATCAGGGTCAGAATGCTATTTTTATTTTTTTATATTTAAAATGTTTCATTTCGCTGAACAATGTCCATGGCAGCTTGCATATTCTTAACAAAGCTCACAAGCCAATTCTGGAAATTAACCCCTTAAGGACAATGGGCGGTCCCTAAACCCATTGAAAACAATGCGTTTTGATCCCGTACATGTACGGGCTTTGTCATTAAGGGGTTAAGAATAGAGTAAATAAAAGCTCTTGAAGGCCACATGGAGACTTTTTTGAATATACCTTTTTATATTTACAGTACAGTGGGCGGCGAACTATTCTTCCAAGAAATCATACAGTATGGTATAAAAGTTTATTATTGGAGATGAATGTGTTATTATTCTGTCAAAAATGCTATAAATGGGTAAAATTAGCTTGGCTTCTTATGAATAGCATGCAGACCTGTTAAAATACTTTCATGTTTACGTAAACATCTTATAATTTACAAAGCCACATGTCACAGTCGCATTACTATTGTGTACTAAATGTGCTGCAATGTTAAATTTACAAATGCAATCATCGCCATTGGGCTCTGGGGAATGACATGGTGAGATATATCATTGCGTGTACCAAAATAAATGATGTTGTATGTTGTGTTTCCTTTTGTTACCTATAGCATGGTATGGAAATAGTTTAGTGTGAGTCTGCGTGGTCCTCTCTAAAGGGTCTTGATGGTAGCTTGGATGACCTACTGTGTCTTCTAAGAAACTTTGTAGCATCTGTAGCAAAGAGACCAGGAACCAATGGATTTACACAAAATTAACAATAATATGGACAAGTTAAAACATTCTGAAGGAGAAGACATCCCTACTCCTATGAGCTTAGAACCCAGAGCCGGAATTGCGATGACGAGCCAGACTTTAAGGCGTTTTTTAAGCCAACATAGTGTGTGGCCGAGATTATATAGCCACTAGCCACATTCGTCAACACCCGATCTGACGCCGAAGAGCTGTGTGACACTGTCGGCCATCAGATGGCCAGCCTGGGCCTGATACAACATATAAGGTAAGTTTAGGCACCTCTCCATCTTATTTTGGCCCGTCATACAGTGTTGCATTCAGATATGTTTCTTATTTGATCACCGATATCCCTCGCACAATAAAGGCTGAATCTTGCTCTGGAGCACATGTTAATTCCTAGCCGAGGTTTATTGAAAAAGAATAATGTCCTTCAACTCTAACCATTGTCAAACTGTGTCTAAGAACAACTAGGATGTCAACCTCGTGTGACCCTGCTGAAGATCCATCCTCCAGGAAGCACTCAAAACATCTGTGTTTTTAGATCTTAAGCAAGATCTTCTCTTAATTTGTCCCCTTCTTCCTAAAGTTAATGTGTGTTGTCGTGGGCTTTATAATCTCATGTCAATCACGGAGTTCTGTAATGTTTTGTTTTAGTCTTCTATCATAACATACGGTTGGGTTGTACTACAGCATGTAATTTAGTTTTGCCTGCTTAATTATGGAGAAAGTGACACCGCTATTCAAGTGCAAGTGCATTGTATTCTCTGACAGCTGTGCCATCCCTATCATTAGTAAGAAGAGGCTGTGTCAAGGTTAAGCAGCTTGCAGATGTGATGCCGAAAGGAACTTAGGTCTTAATTGCTGCCGGCATTCCTCAGCTCTGAATGTATAAAGCACTCCGGAGGTCAGATGTCCTACATGGTGTGAAAGCTCGTCAACAACGAATAAGCAGACTTCCGTACTACATCAAGTGGTCCACTCAATGAACCTTGAACTTGGGGCAACTTTAGACTTCCTGAAAATGAGTGTTTGGCAGATTCATTCATTTATCTCTATATATATATATATATCAACTGCTTCATACCTAAGAAGACTCTGTGTTCCTCTTTCAAAGAACGAGAAAACTGTTAAAACTGTTTCAGGAATAGCCTCCACTTGGAGTAGGTTGTTGAGCAAAGGCTGTTCTAAATCAATCATATCAAGCTTTTTTTGAGGCTAAAATAGTGTAATGTATGAAAGGCCGTTGAACGTTCTAGCCTAAGATATAAAGAAGTGATTTATTTAAAAAACAAAATATAGTTTTTTTAGTATACCCCTCCTTGGTATCAATAGCATTTTTAAAAATAATTCTTCGAGAGGCTTGGATTCCCGTGGAATAGAAGTCCAAAGTTTGTTCCTGAAACCAGACCCCTGCAGCATTGATGATGTCATCTGTGATGTCAAGATATCTCCTCTTAATTAAATTAGGGGAATAGATGATAATCTGAAGGGTTCAAGTTCATTGAAGAAAGAGAGTGTTGTAGAAACCAATTCCTTTAATACTCTACATTGTCTTGTCATATGGGCTGGTGCATTGTTCTGCAAGAAAAGAATACCACTTGTCAGCGCTCCTCGTTTTTCTTTTTTCAATTAGTGTTTGCATAACAACAATGAACTTACAGGAATTCATCTTCCAGACCTTGTTTCATCTTTAAAGTCCTATTTTTCCTTTTTTTTTTAAGACATCAACCCAACTTTTAATGGTGGCATAAGATGGACCTTGCTCCCTTATTGTCTTGGTCACATCTTTCCATAGTATTTTTTGTAATGTAATGTAATGTAATATTTACACATATGTAGACAAATAGATCTATAGATATACTTTATTATTATTATTATCACCAGGGATTAGTGTGAGCTGCTAATGGATTTGAGGGCAAGTGGTCAAGCTACAGAAACTTGCAGCGTTGCTTAAGAAAAGTCTGCCTACTTAATTTTCTACTCAAGTTCAGATATGATAAACAATTGTGATTGTAGGAGAAGATTGCGCCATGTTGGTCTCTGTAGGTTGCCCGTCTACACTTTAGCGTGCAATGTAACTGTCTATACCTAGTGGCAGAGCTGTACAGTATCTTGGCTGAGTGCTGCCCTAGGTCTACCCTTGCTGCCCTCCTTCTACCATCTACCATACTGAGAGCTGCCACCATTGGAACTGCCTCCCCAGGTGAGAATGCACCACTGCCCATTGGATTCTCCATCCATATCATAACATATACAGTGCTATTCATGTATGTTGGAATATCATGTAGAGGAGCTTTAAAGATAATTCAATCTAATCCTAGACTTTGTAAAAATATTACTTCTACTGGCTTATTTATACTCCATTATTTATTTTTTAGTAAGATCCGTCAGAACAGAAAATGATTTCTTATATAATGTTATCATTTAGCAAAAACTGGCAGGTTATGGGTACTAAAACTACCCATAGAAAGAGAAGATAATGGAATAGCATTTTTAAACAAGCATTGTGTTACATTGGACATCTGACTAATGCAGAATTAAATTGACTTGAATGCATCTTTTATTGCAGTGAAATGGTTGGGAAACAAAAAAATCTGTTCAAAGATCTCACTTTTATGCTCTTATTGCTTCAAAAATATGTCACATTCACTTGCCGTAAAAGACAATAGCCCCATTTTGACATCTACGGCTGCTCTGAACTCGGAATGATAATCAATTATTTCATAAATCACCTTGAAGTCTATCTTCCTTTTCTACTGAAATAAAAGGGAATTTGAACAGAAAACTAAATAAAGAGGAGGGGGAAAAAGACTTTGTTAATAAGCAATTCACTCTTTAAAAACATTATTCTGCTACCGAAACAACGATCAGGGAATTACAGAAATCATTGAGAGAACCAATCTGACATTATTTTGGATTGTTTAGTTGTAAAGCAATGTATCAAAACAGAACAGACATAACCTTCATAATGATAACTAAAAACGTGTCAATCAATGTTCCAAATTATTTAGCCCTAAAATATGAGCAACTTTTGTTGGATTCCAAGCGATCACAGGTTGTGCTCGTCTCTTGGGTAAACAAGAAAATTGTTAATTATTTTTTACAAAAACATGTTTAATAGACGTTTGTCCATTTGTTTTTGGGCAATCAATTTTGTTCCCTGCCCATTCAGTTCGGCCGAAAATTCAATTTTTAATTTGTAAATGAAATATGTTGTCCGGTGCCCATATTCACCTTCATTCACTCTCTCACACTCTCATTCAGGCTCTCTCTCTCTCTCTCACGCTGTTGAAATGTTTCCCTACCATCTCTGCTGACCACTACTTCTGCATCTTCTTATTTTTCATCTTTTCTCTCTAACATTGTTTTATGACACGTGAAAATAGGCCAAATAAGAGTCAGACTAATTTTTGGGTTTGTTTTTGGCCCATTTCTTTTTTTTTTCAGGTGCATTTTAATTCGTAAATGAAATTTGTTGTCTGGTGCCTGGATTCACATTCACTCCCTCACACTCTCACTCACACTTTCTTTCTCTTGCTCTGTCAATGTTTCTCTAACTTAACTGCCGACCATTTCTGTATCTTCTTCTCTCTTCTCTCTTCTCTCTTTGTCCACATCCCCATAGACAAATCCAGGCAGGACCTTCCGCCAAAATTGGGATATCAGGCAGAGGACAACTCTGGGTGCGCTGCCATATTGCCCTCAGTTCAAGTGAAAGAAAAATGACAACTCCGCCATATTGCCCTCAGTTCTAGTTTTGGTGACTTTGCATGTCCACAGCGATGCGGACAAAGATAGGAGATATCAGACTGAAGAAAAGACAGAAGAGAAGGAAGAAGATGTAAAAGTGGAACTGGTTGGCAGAAGCTGAAGTGGAGACACATAGAGAGTAAATGAGAATGGGAGTGTGAGTGAATGTGAGGGTCTTGCCTCATTTTCGTGGCTTCATACGAATAACCAAATTTACCAAAATTCTGTAAATTTGCAACTCATGAATCTGAATGCATAAGTCTAATGTTATATCTATGTTATATCTAATGTTTATATATATATATATATATATATATATATATATATATAATTTGACTATTCCCTAATAAGTATAGACGTTCACATGTTTTGACATTGTGTTGACCCCTTTCAGACATTCATTGAAATCAGTGTAGTTACCCATCTGCTATCTATTAATGTGTTTTAATATTTATTATAGCCTCGCAGTCACAGTATATTGTTAAATGAAACTTAACCTTAAAAGTTTAATAAAATAGACATATCTGAGATATGTTTTATGCCCAAGGGCAAAGGATTTCTTTGGTATTAAGTATTAGCATTATTATGACGGATTAGTTACCCCCTCTCTTACTAAATACGATCTCATTGATGAGACACGCATATTTTTTTTATTATAATACCCTTATTATTTATATTTTATGGTTTTTTTTCTGTACAAGTTTCATATCAGAAAATTGATGCTTTCGAACACCTAAGCGATGAAATTAATCCCTTATAGATAACAGATGCTGTTTTAAGACTTACCAGTTAATTCTCGTAATACAGTAGGATTATTGCTACATTTCTGCAAAAAAGGGATGTGTTTTACTGTTTTATCTCTTTGCCAGCAGGCTTCTATAAGTAAGAGAAAAAATATGAAAAGATATAATTGAAACTGCCGATTTATAATTTTATCTGATAAAAAAAAGAATGCAAAGCAATTTTAAATAATTTTATACGAGAATGTGTAGTTTATTGAATTACTTGAAACTGAATAATTAAAAAATAACAATATAAACTTAATAATACCAAGTATCATCACCAAAAAACTATAGATAAACCCTTAGACCAATAGCTACATACATAGTGTGAGGTCATGTGAGTTGGGTGGCTTCATCAGGGCTGGACTGGCAATGACAGGACAGTAGCCCCCCCGGCCATTTGACTGATGTGTCTGATGGCCAACCTGGACCTGGGCTTCATGCCTCCTCCATGTTAAATTATTAGTCTCCAACCTAAAGTGGGACGCTCTCTGGCTCCCCTGTTTTCAATTTTTCATTATTTATATTTAAATATTAAAATTTGCTTTTTTTATTTATTTTACTGTCTAAATAGTGAGATAATACTTACATTTCACTCTTTTTTTCCCAGCTTGCAAGCAACTTGGGTTTCAAACTCACAAAACCAGACTGGTCAATATGTTATAATAAAATAATAATAATAATACGTAAAATAAATGTTTTGATTTGTTGAGTATCAGTGAGCGCCCTTTTATATTCTCATAATCTGCTGTTTACGGAAAGATATTACACAAAGGTCCTTTGTTCGCCTTTTATTCTAAGAAAAAATATTCCAGACTTTTTCCAATAGATGATGTGCAGAGAACACTTCATAAAGTCAGTTGTTCATTTAGATTCTTTAGTGAAAAACCCGGAATTTGTTTTAAAGTGATTAAAAAAGACTATAAAGCTACTTTATGTTTCGCTGTCTTCAAATATCTGTATTCTTTATTTCCTTTCGTTGTGTGGAACACAATAGCGTAGAGCCCATGATCTATATGTTCTATTGGTAGAGGTTGCTATCTATATTTAACATAATGACTTGAGAATTATTTGAGTCATTATTTATTAAGATCATAAAAAATATGTGTTATTAATTTAGACTTTGTGAGCACGTCTTTGTTAACTTACATTGTTCATCAGCGTGAAGTACTGATTATGTGTATAAGTGCTATTTCCACGTATTTCCTAAAGGGAAATAATAAAGATTTAATTGCTATTTTTATGGTTTTGAAAAGTATTTTATTCGGTGCAAAACAACAATCGCTATGTAGAGCTACCAATATCTTCATAGAACATGTTTTAATGTAATTGGAACGAGGGAACGATAACGCGGGGAGAACGTACACAAAGCAGTCCTCATAATTACAAAACACTGAGTTCCATCCCAATATAGGACAGTGAATTAAATGGAAAACAGGGTACAGGGCCCATTGTGAACTTAAATGGAATAAATGCTGGGAAACAGGTGACTGATATTTTGGCTTTCATCCCCTAGTTTTGACCTTGTGACCTTGAAAATGTTTAGTTTAAGATCCATTAGTGTTTCTTTGGATGGATGAATGGATGGATGGATAGAGATATAGAGACAGATGCTAACATTTGTTGCTAGCCATTCTTCTGATCCACTAATGACCATGTCCACCCAGAAGATATTCCAAGATGGAGCCCACTGAAGAGTGGTAACAACCAGATTTCGGGAATCGGTTGGGAACTACCAGAAGTCAAAGTCAGGAACGGTCTAAGCAGTATAGACAGGTTCCAACAATAGCAAAGCCAAGGTAATATATGCTAGATTCATTTGAATTAGGAACGAATGGACTAGGGCAGCAAGAACTGGGAACCCGGTTCAGAGAACACGGGCACAGAATTCCAAGTTGGAAAAGGAGACTTTACTAACAACAGATCAGATCGCCAACCAACAGGTGCCAGAAGCTTATATAAGGAGAATTAAAGGACATGGCTCTATTTAATTTAATAATCTTGATGGGTAGATAGATAGATGGATAGATAGATAGATAGATAGATAGATAGATCAGAAATTAAATAATTAATTAATGACTGTAACATATTTTGGGCTACTCTAATCCACTGGAAGAATAGAAATAAGGAGGTGCTATGTTCTGTTAATGATCTAACATTAAAAACTCAAGGATTCCTTTCTTATTGTTTTTAGTTCTCGCTTCTTTGACAAAACAAACACCCTTTTTGATAGAAATGAGGACATTGCCTACAAACAATTATTTGTAATCCCCGATTAAGCGAATCAAGTCGTTACTTTTCTAAACTTTTCCTTTCGCTGGAGAATAAGCGTTATGTGTAAGAGAGAGAACACGCATCCTGGTTTGTGAGAATTCAGTGGGCATCATTAGTAATTTAAATGGAAGAATGATTCTAAATGAAACTGACACCATCTGTCCCTGCTTGTAATTACTAATGCATGTGTGCAATTATTCACAAATGTATAATAACGCCGAGATAAATTGTGATCATTTTGGGTATACATTTGCCGTACAAGTACAAGGAAGATTCAAGTGGTCTCATTATTACGAGAAGGATCTTCTGGGAATCCATATGAAATGATGTCAAAGTTATTATATTTCTCTTTTTTTTCTTCTTCTTCCTTGTAACGCGTAACAAAAGGAAAAATATTTGCTTCATGCTTCATTAAAAGTGGCTCGGAAAGATACATAAACAGCCACACTGGGATTCTTGAATCGGGGTAAATATTCTACAACTATAGAATTACGTGCGGAATTTACAAAACTCCTGCTGTCAGCTGTCCGTGTCCCAAACACTTTAATTAATTTCTTTGTGCATGAAATAACATTATATAATCTAATTTATACAAAGATATTTTTTATCAGACAAAATGCTTTTTCCTTAAAACTTCAATTTTTAGCATTGCCGTGAAAAAAGCATTCCTGTCCAGGTAAAGTTCTTACAGAAACGCCCTTCTTAGCTTATTTCAGAATATATATACATTTAACACGTACCCCCTGTAAATGTCAAATTTATTTTTAACCAAATTACTGTAATATATCCCCCCAAATCCACTAACCATAAATTGTTAAACTGCATTAAGAATAATAAACCAAAGTAGGAATGGGTATATAACTGTTACAAATCAATGAAATCAATTGAAGAATTTATAGTTTTGTGTACAACTCCTCGCGGTCACCATATATATATATATATATATATATATATATAATGAATAAATTCATACTCTTTAATGGGTTAATTCGCTTATCTGGGAGTTTGTTGGAAAGTCGAAACGTTCCATCTCCTTGATACTACTTTGCATCATGTAGGGGTAATCACATGTGTGTTTCTTCAGCAAAATGAGCTTGCGTGGTCCTATATAATGTATAGTTAGATCTTGGCATTTACCATACTTGAACTATACATTATGGAGGGCTAGCCCCTTGGCTGGAAAGAAATTGTCATGAATGGCCCTTAATAACGCGTTGTTGAAGTTGAAATAGCAATTCTAATGCAAGCTCTCCTATTACCTTCTTCTTGGTGAATAAATCCCGTTGTCATTTACAAAATTAGGTAGAGGACCATAAAAAAGATAAAATCAACTTGGCTTTTTTTTTTTTTTACATGTGACCTCTGGTTGCACTGGTTGCATAATGATAAATACATTTTATCAGACTGCAAGTCTGCTCGCCGAATGAAAAATGAGGAATATTAATGGTTTATAAGATAGGAGCAGCCTCAGATTCCGGCGTAGGGGCCGGTCAGTGGGAGTGGAAGCCCCTGTGCCACAAAGCCAGAGGCAGATCACCATGTTGGGCATTCAGCCTCCCCAGTGCACTGTTACTCAAAGGGGCAATTACTAGTGGGATCTCTGATCTCCCCAACCGGTCCATTTATACAATGGAGGACCAAGCAGACACGGCCTCCATACTGCGAGGTACGCTGTGCCACGCGTCTGGACAGAGGCTGCTGAAGAGGTAGCTGGGGGTACCCCCCTGGGTGCGAACTAGAGCAATGGCCAAGGTAAATACATCCCCGCATAGGAAAATGATTAGACATTCTTTTCTCTATCTAAAAATTCATATAAAGGTGTGTTTCACATGTAACTATTATCCGTTCTATTTGCATGGAGTTAAGAAAAGTTAAGAAAGTGATCATAATGACTCTGTATACACTTTTGGTTTCTATATCTCCGTGTCGAGCGAAGTGTATAGAAGTTCTTAAACTCTACTTGTTAGGATTATACAATCTGATCTTGTTGTACGCTTTGGCTTTTGACCAATGATTTGAGTACAATTAGCCTTCGAATCGATGCGGTAATAATGTCAGATGCATTTACAGTAACAGCTGGTAAGTGGGTTTCAAGAGATATGTTCAAAAGTTTTCTTGGAAACTGTAACCAATGACATTTGCAATCTCAGATGAATCCTTTCAGATGTCTTCATCACTTGAAGTAAAGCACATAAAAACAGCTAAAAACAGGTATATCTGAATAAGCTATTTATACCTATGTAGTGAATGAACCCGGGTTTATAAGGTGAACAGGTGAAAGAATGACATCAAAAATTATATTTAGAATAATAGTTTTCTGTCCGTGACAGCACTTTCTGAGTACTTTAAAGTGCATTCTTTAAAAAAACAGACAATAAGATTACTTAGTTTACGGAGAACCTGCAACTCTCTGCTGATTGGCTGATTAAAGCATCCAATCAGTAACAGGAAAGTGCTTCCACGGAAGTCAATGGAGTTCTTGTTCTTTGGTAAGAAAGTTTAGGAGTCTTATGAGTGTGGTCAGGTAGTGGGGAAGGGTCCCTAGAATACACTGGATACTTTCTACTTGGGCCTCTGTGTTTGATTGGATGAAATAATAGTTGAACCCACATATGGCAAAAAACAGGAAGGGGCGGGACCAGAAAGGGTTGGGCTATAGCGTCGGAATCAATGTTAAACCCACACCAACCAACAGGGGCGCCGGGGAAATCCTGCACCGAGCCGCCAGCGACCCAATCCTCACCCCTGATATTAAGACCTTAGTATCTGTTTCACAGAGTTGCGATCCTCGGTAACAGACGGTAAAATCACTGTTGTGTCGAGGAAAACAACTTTATTTTCTTTATTACCGAAAGAAATTTGCTTCCGATTCGCAGAAGCCTGTAATATTGTGTCAGAGTGACCTTGCCCTGATTCTTAGTGTCTCTACGTTATTAGAACACAAAGCTTAAGAGCTGCTGAAACAGGGCTTCTATCATATATAGTGATATATATATATATATATATATATATATAAAACAATTTTTATTAGTCTTGATATTTATGATTAGGAATATGAATTATTTTTGCATTACCAATATTTTTATGTGTGTCTACAAAGTATCTCTATCTATCTATCTATCTATCTATCTATCTATCTATCGGAGGGCAGGGTAGAGCTGGTATGTGAGGGCAATTGCCTGCTGGGCTTTTTTTGGAGAGGACTTTAGGTGGCATTCCCAGTATGATTGGATCTTTTTTTTACAGTTTCTATGGTTTCTACCTCTGTAAACATGTTTTGGATAGGATAGAGCGCACAGAATATGCCCTCTGCCGGATCTTTTTTTTTTCCGGCCACTTTATTACTAGGCTGCATGGCTGAACGTTTCCATCTGGGGTGAATGTTGCCAGCCCTCCTCTTTTGGAGACTTTATTTGACTATGACACAGCAGCCCCTCTTGCCCCATGGAAGTTAGGGGCCTGAAGTGTCACTCACAATGCCAGTCTACAAAAATGGAGCTTATGAATCGTATTTAACAGTTACCCCTGGGCAAAAGTACTTGCGCAATCAACTTCAGGATAACAGTCTGTAACTCCTATAGCACAGGAGGGGCAAAACTCCAAACCTCACTTGCCGTAATTCTCTCAATTTTTACCGTGTTTGAGGTCGAATAATAAAGAGGCCACATATCCCATCATCTCCAGTATTTAAGAATATTTTATTCATCGTAACAAAAAGATATTTGCTACGTTGTAGCAGATGGGCCTGACTACCAACATAGAGGCGATAATGCTTTAATGCTAGGTAGATAGATAGATAGATAGATAGATAGATAGATAGATAGATAGATAATGGATAGATAGATAGATAGATAGATAGATAGATACGTATAGAAAACCAGATAATAACAAAGTAAAACTATGGTCTAAAGTTATTTTTGTATTTCAGAATAATATAGCAGTATACTTATGAACTCTTTGTTTTTCCCTATGAAAAGTTTGTTGTCTTGATAGTGTACATAAGGCTCTTCGGGGAAAGTTTAGCGAGAGGAAGACTGCTGATACAGTATGCCATTGCCGTCTTACTCATCAGAGTAAATTAGATTCTTTGTTTTAGAACTAATCATAAATTAACCGCCAGATGTTGGCATCTTTTGTATGGAAAAAAAATAAGCCTATCTAGTGTAGATTAAATAATTTCCTTTCCTTTTGGGACTCATTTAAATCTCGCAAAAGGGGAAATTATGCTTTTGAAAAGCTAATTCTATATTTTTGAACATTATAAAGAGGGCGGAACGGGGATTTTACATTCATTTTAAGCTAAGGTATACAAAATGACAAAAGCTTTTTTTTTAGACTTCTATCAAATCCCAATTGAATACAAAACATTCAGACAGATTCGAATCTTGATATGAACCAAAAAGTGTAAGTAATTGAATGTGACATGTCTTGTAAGCCAATGTCAAAGCATTTCCACATATCTAATTTGTGTTAAATGGCAACAATAAAGGGGCACAATCTATTGCTTGGATGCAATCTGTTCTCCAAAACCCTGGCATAGTGGGATCTAAAGCCATTTAACACATTTGTCCTTCAGAACAAGGAAAATAAGGCTCCAGATCCTAAGTAGACATCGACTACAAGGTCCTTCCACATCCTAGTTCTCAAGACCCAAAGACACATACTTGAAACTTAAACATTTTTATATAATTTGTGGCGCCATGGATATTTTAGTAACATTCCTAAACAATCGTTTATGGTTTTTCTCATAAGTTCTAAACTATATTACAAAAAGATGGATCCCTATCAGGAAGAGCATGGTAGGTACCTGCTAAGAAATGATATCTTCTCAGCAGGGTATCAAAATTACATTTTCGGGGGGGGGGAGAGGGAACCTACACTGAGTAATAGGTCATTGTTCATGTCCCCAGACTCTGATGACCTCATCTGAGACTCAAATATGTGCTCGAACATTTGGTAAAGGCACTAAAAGATAAAACCCATAGAAGGGAATACCAAACAGGTTAGATATTCCACCAACTATAAGTTAAAAAGTTCCTCTAGTGGCCATATTTGGAATTGCAAAAAAAAAGAAAAACAATTAAAAACTAACTAAAAAAAAACTACTGGTAACCAAATTGTTCTGATCGAAGCAATTTAGTGCAGCTGTTGTCAGCAATTCCTTGGTAAAGCATAAAAGCATTAAAAAAAAATGATATATTTCCTCTTCCAGTTCTATAATCAATTATTAACTGTAATTGCCGAGGGTTCTAATTGGATAAATATGTAAAACTGTCTGCAAATGTGATTACAATCAAAACAAGCGTAGACCTAGACAGCTTGTCAATGTTTTGACTATGACGATTAAATATTGTAAAATATTAATGCTATGAGGTTATTGATGCGCAACAAATGGTCAGGCCTGATTGCGATACAATTAAGCATTAAAAAAAATCAATTGGCAAAAAAAACCCCCAACAAAATAAATAAAAACAGCAATAATATTTAACCCTTTATGTATCCAAATATGTGTTGGTTTGTTTTTTTAACCAAGTCGGGTTGGTTACTCATTATCAGCTACCTTTAGAAAAACATTTATGGGAATTTATGCAGAATAGGACTATTGCCTTCAATTTGAATTATGAATGCAGATAAATAGGTGCCGGGGTTTACAATGATTTGTGCAAAGTCAAATCACTGCAAAGCACCCAAGTGATTATGTTATGCCCGAATCTTTGACTTTTCGCTGCCTGCAAAGCGGCATTACAAAGGTTCTTTGTAGCTATTAAATTTGCATGTGTCTGGCATTGTTCTAACAGTTTGGATGGTGCTTCCAGATTAGCATGTTTGGCACAGACTCAACTCTAGGGATAGTTGTTTATTCAGTGTCTGCAAATGAGTGTATTTTGTTTCAAATAAACATGCTAATTTAAAAAAAAAAAAAAAAGATTTTAATTCCCAGTCATATAAATCTCGAAGCAGATAGCAGATCCGTGCCACTATGTATATACCTAAAACCCACTCTATGCTCGGCTATTTACGGAATAGATTGTATCAGGAAAGATGCGGGGAGCAATGAATGCATATAACAAATACAAACCGATTCCCAAGTTGATGACAAGACTTGCTTTGGAGAGGAGTAGAAAATAAATCGAAAGTTGAGACCAACGTACATCTGCTGTCACTGGGAATGTTTAAAATTATCAAAGGCAATATTCTGCTTCTGAACGCTTCGCCGGGTTCCAAGAACAGTAACCGTAAGGCTATAAGTCTTCTCTAATTCTTGATAGCAGACCTTCAGCAGGGGAGGGCAAAAAAGGACCTTGTGGGATGGAAGGCAAAAACAGAGCCATCAGGGCCACTCCTAGTGGCCTGGGTGATCCATGTCTCAAGTGACCCAATCTAGAGTCATTATGTACAATATCTTCAGCAAATTGTACCTACTTTGTATTATTAGAACATGTTAACCCCTTAATGACAAAGCCCGTACATGTACGGGCTCAAAATGCATTGTTTTCAATGGGTTTAGGGACCTTAATCCTTAAGGGGTTAATGGGATATTCACAGGCATTGAACAAAAAAGGGTAGCAAATTTTGCTGTGATTTCATGATTCCCTTAATACGTTCAAGTCCTCCAGTACCCCAGGCAGCAAACCATGCCCACCACATTGCCGATCCTCCACCATATTTAAGGTAGGGCGTTCTTTGTCCTTATAAGCTTCATTTTGTGACCATTTTAATTATTATTATTATTATTATTAAATCAAGTAACAAATAACAAGGATAGCACTTTAGACATTATGTCCATGTCCAAAAAAGAACAATGGTTTAATTCATGTTTTCAATTAATCCGTGTTGTGTTCATGCTGCTAGGCGCGTGATGGAGTAACATGTGGCGCCTGTTTAGCAAATAAATTGGTTTTATTAATTGACTTCCTATTTCATGTATATGAGATTTCCTTCGAGTCTTCCGCTTGCCTTATTACACAATTTATAGTTAAGCCTGGGGGGAAATAAGGTCCAAAATCAAAAAGACTTTCGGGCATCCGCTATTGGACTGGAGTTAAGGATCTATTTACTGTATCGTCTGCATTGTTACTTCTGTCACAGTAGCTAATTTGGTGAAGAATATTCTGTTATAAGCAAATACCAGCACATTAATTACGGAAACTATAGCATAAAGTGATACTTTGCACAGGAGATAGTAATAATTATGTTTTTCTAGTAGAATAAACTTTCTTATAATACTTTCTCGTAGAGCTTATTCAGAACGTATGTCCAATTACACTCTTGAACATGGAAAAGAGTTTTGAAGTTTAAGGTATTCATTTATTGTATTCCTAAAGGCAAGATATCGTTAAAAAAAGGTCCATATTGTTCTATTTCAGCATATTTTTGTATATTAGCTAGACGTGTGATTTAAAAATACATATTTTTAGCCGATTCAAGAGAGTGGAATCCTTTAACTTTTAATTCAATTTAAAAGGCCTGGGTAAGGATCAAGTAAGGTGGGCGAATCCACTTTCTCCCAAAACTAACTTAGAGGTTCTCTGTTAAAATAAAAAAAATGCCACTGTATGTGTATATTAATTAGACAAAAATCACAAGAGACTCATTGTGATGGCAAATAACCAAATAAAGAGAATATACTGAGGTTACCAGTCTGCCCCTGCTCATCAATGCCCCTTTACTTAGTATGTGGCAATGAACATATTTAGTGGAAAAAAGGTAAAATGTTAAAGATGAGTATTTTATAAAATAAACTGAATGAAGCATAAATCATCATGTATGAAGTCCACGATGGCTGTGTTTGCTTAAGATGCTCTTATTCTTTTTATATCTTTTTGATAAGTGTACAGAAAACATGCCTCTGTGTTCGGGGTGGATAAAAATCTAAGAATAAATCTAGCCAGGTATAAGTAGATGAGCGAGCCGATATCCGTGCGGAAGCTTGACTCATGCGCGGATGGCTGAAGCAAGCCTTGGGTCTGGCTCAGCCCTAGCTTAGCTTTTGACTCACAAGGAACAGATCACCCATACAGTATCTAAAGCCGTTAGTAGTTGCTGATCTTCCTTGTATGAACATTCTATATATTCTCATATATTCTCTGTAATTTGATTCAGAATCATGGAGGTCCCAATTGAGCAAAGAACGAGGCGCCTTGAAACGTCTAAATTAATAACACCTTAAAAATATAGTACTATATCAGAAATACTAAATCATTTTGGTGTTAAATATAGAATTTGGTCTAAGGACTCACTGAGCCCAAAAAAGGGTCTATTTCGTTTCCTCTAAAGCAAGATAATTAGATATACACGAAGAATAAGAAATATAATACATAGTTATTACGTGTTACGTATATTTTAATGGTTGCGTGAATGTGACAAGCTGCTATACAGAAGGCTACGCAGATGTTCTTCTCTGTGTTGTAAATTTCAGATCTTGCATCCATGTCACTCCCAGAATCTTGGATAATCACAGTCAAAAATCTCATGTAATCCCAGGCTGTATCCAGAATGTGCATTAAAATGCAGATAATACATAAGACTTAACTAGAAGCACAGACATTATCATTTGCTTGGCCGTACAAATTTATATATCAGCTGACTGGAAGCACAGAGCGATGGATGATACGGCCGAGACTCAAACGATAATTCCTCCAAGATTCATTTGGACAAAAATAAACCCTTTTAAGATCCTAGTAAGAGCCGTTATTGTCCTCGTGCTTCTCGGATCCTGGTGGAGACGCCATGTACGCAAACATTAGAGTATAAGGTGACCTTGAGTAAAAGAGGAGGTAGATTAAAAATATAAGGTTTTACAAATACGCGTCCAAAATAACTATGTAAACTTTTTTCCAGGAAATTTAGCTTAAAAAAATCATATTTTGGCCATTTAAATTTATGTGTTATTTTTTCAGAACAATAAAACTTGTTTTCAAAGATAGATTGTTCTGCAAAGAGCATCTGTGTCATAAATGAATGCTTTTCATGGGAAAAAAAAACATTACATCATAAAAGAATAGTTTGGAGCGTTGTTCAATGCACTGCAAAGCTAAAGGTTCCTTACATTAACAGAAATAAGAGGTATTAAATATGTTTTACTCTGAACTTTTTATCTAACTCAAGGTCATACCAGGAAACAGCATATTCTTGTGATATTCTTATGAAATCTGGTTGCCAAATATTAATTGTGCTTAAGGTTTAAACCTTTGCCTTGTAAATGCACCTTTTAGAGCCACTTAGATTCAATTTGATATATAAAAATGTGAAGGCTTCTCTTACATATACATTCAAGCTCTATTACCTACCTGTATAAAATAACCATTAGGCAGGGCCGGCCCTACAATAGGGCAGACTGGGGCAATTGCCCCAGGCGGCACTTTGGAAGGGGCGGCACTTTGCCGCCCCGAGCGGTTTTTTTTTTTAAACGGAAGAGAGAGAGAGGGGCGCTGAGTGGTTTTCTCTTACCCGCTCGGCGCCCCTCTCTCTCTCTCCTTTGCGGGGAGTCTCCCTCTTCGGTCTTGGTGCCGGCTTGTAATGCTGAGCGCCGGAAGTGGCGTCAATTTCCGGCGCTCAGAATTACAAGCCGGCACGGTGGCAGAGCAGGGAGACTCGCCGCAGGTAAGTACCGGGGGGGGGCGTCCGCGAAGTTTAAAATGCCGCCCCCCCCCCCCCCGACGCGGCGGGGGGGGCATTTTTAAACTTCGCCCCAGGCGGCGTTACGCCTTCGGCCGGCCCTGCCATTAGGCACGGGCTTGGTATCAACATGTCGGCTTACTCAGGATAGAGGACGGCTCAATCAAATGGGCCAATAAAATAGCAATCCAACAACAATTGTGGCACACAAGACTACCAAATCACAATGTATATCTGCCTTTCATATACAGTACATATTGGCGCTGACTAAAACTGAATGCCTAAATAACCCATGAGAGCCACTCTCAAAGTTAATATCCTAATCTAGAGACCTTCTGAGAATATAACAAGCCAAAAAACCTTCCCAGATTGAGCCAAATGCTTCTGCGTGTGTAACACGCTGGTAGGTGACTCCACATGTGAATATGGCAGCTCATGGTGGCTGTTCTTGACCTATGATGGTAGCATAGGAGGTCTACCAACGTGCCAAAGGAAACTGATGGTGGATGCTGCTATTGTGGTTACATATCTGGGCATAGCCATGGGTGACTCTGGGCATCCTGGTTGTAAGGATGGTTTTAGGGCAACCCTTCCAAAAGGTGCTTCACTTACTGTCATAGTGTTCTCAAACTTGAATCACTTGTTCCGCATGCTCTGGTATTGGAACCATTTGGTTACCCAAAAATTCACCACGTGGAACATTGGTCTACAAGAATGCTTCATTTAGGAAGGCCCCTTGAGAAGAGGAGGAAGGAGAGAAGGGGGAAAGAATGAATATATATATATACATATATAATATAATATATATATATATAATATATATATATATATATAAAATCTTTTTTTGTTCTTCATTATATGTATTTTTTAACGATTTACGAAGAATTTATAGCACCATGATTTACACATTCAACTGCACTATGATTTACACATATAATAGAAGCCACACAACACTAAATGTTTTCCTTTTTTTCTATTTTCTTTCACTATATCTATTTTGTCACGATTTACGAAGAATTTATAGCACTATGATTTATACATTCAATTGTGCAACGATTTACGCACATAATACAAGCCACACAATGCTGATTTTTTTTTTCTTTTCCTCTCCTTCCTTCTTATCTTACAATATGAAACCCACAAATACTGTAAATATAAAAAAAATTTCCTACGATATACATACCTCTAGTCTAGCAGACAGAATTTGGGAAGGCCCCAGAATAAACGTTCGGGGGAACGCACAAAATGGCATCCCAAGAGTTAGCGACCAATGCAAGCGAGCTAAGAAGAACGCATAACATTTCTATAACAAATGAATACTTCATAAAATGATTTTAAGAAACAAAAGTTTCTTTTTCAGAGTTGCCCGCTCAGTCTTGCAACAGCTGTGTCTTGGCCTCTTGTGTTTTTGTCAATAAAGTCTCATTTTTGACAGAACCATTTTCATACAAAACAATATCCTTAATGTCAATAATACCAAATAACCGTGTTTTTTATGTTGTCCGTGAATATATCATAGTGTTCCTCTGGGATTATGTAGCTGATGTTTCTTGATGGAATCAATAATTCCTAATTGAAATAAATGTCACAAAATAGTTTATTTTGTCATACGCACTTTAACGCACCATATACAACATTATAAATTAGTTTTTGTAAAGTCAAGTAATAAAAATCATCTAAGGTGAATAGGGAAGGAATCGATACAGGTTTTCTTCATTGAACGACCCTCATTTGTTTTAGAAAGATAACTGCGAGTCTGTAAAGACAACGCGAAGGACATAAATCTACAAAAAATAGTGCATTTTATGGACTTATTTCAGAAATCTCTCATCCTTGTAAATATTTTCAGGTTAAGCTGTTCACAGACCAAATACGTGGGACTTTTTTGGGGATAAGTTGAGTCATTTTGTTTATAGATATAGGAAAATGAAAAATGTTTAAGTTCAGCACTGATGTAAACGACAAATTAAATAATGGTTCTTTATTTCCCGATAAGCACAGGTAGCAGGTAGGACGGCAGGTACAGGGGCGGCAGTCCCTCCGCAACAAAACAAGAGGTCCCTGGTGTCAATGGACCAGTTACATGATGGTTGAGATCTCCTCAACCATTCCATGTAACGCATGTCAGGAACAACAAGGTACAAGGGCTACTATTATGGATGTAGAAGAACTTGTTATAAATCTAAGATATCCATATTTCTACATATTTGTGAAACTGGCTATCTTATATAAAATGTAATCCAGAAGGAACGTAGAAAGAAGGTACGATCAGGCCATCAAAAAGGCACAATGTATTAGAGGATTCTTCATCCTTTGAGAACCAATGTTTGGATACGAGGGGAGACGTCCTGCAAAGGTATAAATGACAAATAACTCCCCAGCTGATATTGTCTATCCCTAGATCTCACAAAGCTTTAATTTTGGAAAAATTGGGCTCATCTTATTACTACACTGAATTCGTTTTATAACAAAATTACAGAATTAATTATCATCAGACATGAAATCCAATAATCATTTTTAAATATATAAATTAAAATGTAACTTTTAAAGAATTACATTACTAAAAATACTATGAAAATAGATATATACGGGACCTTCTCCGAGAGCCCATGTCTTTGAAAAAAGGTTTTTCCAAGAATCCTAATTGAAATATAGGGAAGGTGGCAACTGCCCCAAGTACTCAATACTTCATATAGCCAAAGAGGGGGCTGTAGAAGACTGTGTTACCCTCATACCCAGAAAACATTTTGAGATATTAGAAAAGAGGGGCATTGGGGAAGAATGGGGGGCAGAGGGATTCGGGTCCCAAAGAGGTACCAATTAGGAGGTGCGTCCTCACACCATCTTGGACCTGTCTTCTCTTGCAGCTTTACTTCCACGCCATCAGGTCACTGACAGGTAATCAATAAACAATTTATTGTCAATCTCTTTCTGTGTCTGAATCCGTTACTGTGAAGCCAAAAAAAAACATAAAAACACATCTTTTAAATCGCGTTGAAACGATAATATTTGGCTGATACCTGCGATGGCCTCGTGGGATACCGCAGAACCTGGATTATCATTTTGGTAAATTCATTTCGGTACTCCAGGTACGCGCAGGACGATGACAGTGACAAAATAGTGACCACGCTAAAAAAAATCAATCCGTTCTCATTCTCTTTCATAAGTTTTCCATCTTTCCTGTAAAATAGTAATTGTAATTCTGCGGCAACCAAAATGACACGAGATTGGATATAAAGATAAACTGAGTATGAAAATGAAAGCCACCTTTAATGCTGGAGTTCAGCAAAGTGAGACTCATACATTTGCTATAGCGATAACTCATCCTCGGATTACTGCAACTTGTTTGACAACCAGCTCAGAAATACTTATTATAGTGACGAATCTGTATAAAAATAATACTTAAATATTGTGTAGCGTGGGGCGGTCCGCTTACCTAAATGCGATTACTGCTTGTTTATTGCAATTTGCTCATATTACATGCCTCATTTGTACCTTGATAGCTCATCATCAAAGATGTGTTGCAGAATTAAAACTGGACATTCAGCTGTTTATTGTGTGGTTCCTTAGTAGAATGGAAGAGGTAACCATGAAGTCCAAGAGAAGATTATTTAATTACTATATTGTAAAAGGTGATATGTATTGGTCTTATTGTTGTTTTGCCAATCAAAGGTATGGGGTAGGTATGGGGTAGGTATGGGGTGGTGATGGTGTGGGGAGGGGGACATAGAATATGAAATTGTCCTTAGTTTGTCCATTTTAATATGGGATTATAGTCAAAAAAGAAGACATATTCTAATAATTTGTTGGCCCACCGAAAACCAATCCTATTACCTACTGCTGGCCAAATTTGGTAATATTTTATTTTCCTTGAAAAGTGAAACAATTTCTTTGTAAAATGCTTGTAAAACCCAATACTAAATTATATGCCTTGTTCATCTCTACAAATTAGTAAAGCGCTCATCAGGGGAACATCATCCATACTCATTCTCTGTTCATCGGGGGCATAGAAACAGAGCATTTCACTCAAAACCTTAATCAGTCTTTGGTCTCATTTTAGATTCAGGATAGCCATATGCATGTTTAAATTCCTTCACTGCATTAACCTCTACCACCTCTGCTGGGAGGCTGTTCCACATGAAAGACATAGTAATAAAGTAAGATTGACACCGGCAGAAATCAATGAATGATATACAAATTGTGTTGGGTTATGCTAATGAATGAAATTTAGTACCGAATTTATTTCATTGCATATTTAATTTTTCTACAAAGTCTGCGAAAAAAAAATAGTTCAAAGCAAAAGTAACGAATTTCTGAACACATTAATCTTTTATGCACTAATCATCTTATCATTGAGAAACAGTGGAGATGCTTAATGGGGAGTACATTGTTTCTTCCTGGGTAGTGGTCATCTTGTACTAAATGTGAGAATACAGACTAAAGTAGATGTCTCATAATTAATTCTTTATTCCTCTCTAAAGCACAGCTTGCCCCCAATTATGCTAATCTATTCTATGGAGTATGTGATATGTTAGTCATCTATAGAAATTGCGATGTTCGTGCCTGGAATCGGTAGCAGAATAATAAGCATAAAATGCTTTATTAGCCAATCAGTACTACAGAAATAAAAAATATATAGAAATATATATATTAATATATATATATATATATATATATATATATATATATATATATATACATATTTTTTTATTTTATTTTTACTAAGTAAATGCAGGCGTTCCTATAATGGGTTATCTCAACAGCATGGAACTAAACCTCCTTTACCAGGAATGTAGACATGGAAGGTTTGGATATGATTATGGTTTTAACATTTATTGTTGTGTAAAGTGGCAAAAAGTGAATGATCTTACTTAACTCCTTAAAGCCACTAGTAAATGGGATTCTTAATAATTCAAAGTATGGAGTCACCTCAATTTTCTACACATAGCTACTCAGCACTCCCATATTTCAAGTTGACTTGACTCCTGATTCCTTTATAGAGTAAAAATAAAACGCAATTTAGATATTCACAGAGAGTTGGGTTAAGATGAAAATTGGTCATCTGAGATCAAAAGAAATCAAGCTGACCCAGACACAATTAAACTCAGACAGAAATGGGTCTATTCACTATTTACTAAAGGAAGAGTTGACAAGGGATCAGCCATAACATTATGACCCCCTGCCTAATATTGTGTAGGTCCCCCTTTTGCGGCCAAAACCCATCTAAGCATGGACTCCACTAGACCTCTAACCAGTTTTACTTACCTCCTCCTGATCATTTACGTTCGTATTTTTTTCAGATACCCCTTTTAACTTAACCATCAACCTGACAAGCGACTCGCTACAACTCAATAGCAAGTTGGCCAACATGATCGAAGAGTTAATATTTCAAACTTAGTCAATGATATGGATGAATCACTATATCATTTTTAAAAACGATTATAAGTAAATAATAGCGTGGTTTATTTCTTTAAATGTCTGCTTTCTAATCTATCACTATCTATTCTATATTAATTGATAAAATGAACTGACTGGCGGCTGTGACCCCTGTTAATTCTAGAATTATGGTAGTTACCTAAAATAAATATATGACTTATATACAATTTAATAAGCACATTATGGTACATAAAATAGTATTTAAAGTAGAAAGTTACTAATTGTCTAATTTGTTTACCTATAGACATATAGGTATCTTATTTATATAGTTTGGATGAACGGATACATGGCTGTCCTTGGAGTCCAGTTCCCATTAGCCTCAGCCAGGCTGTTTCCTCCTTAATTTGATTATAAATCCATATGTGCTATACTAGCACTGCAGCAATAAAATGAAATTGTAATAATGTAATAAAGAATAATAAAGATCATATCTGTCCAGCAAGAGATTAAGTAAGTGATCGTTAATAGCTAATTTTGGAAAAGTGATACTTCAAGGGATATTGTTAAATTATATGATATTCACTTATTTTTCTTCATAATCGGTGCATACGATCTAAGATTATATGATTATCCTTTACTGAATTTGGGCACTTGGCGATTAATTGATTAACCCACATAATGCCTCGATAGAGTAGTTGTATAGGAAACAGATGTATGACACCGGTGCTGGGTGAAATAAAGTATAAAACAATGGTCTTGTCCTGGTCTCTGTACTTTGGAGATCCCTGCTCTCCATCATGCTCATGGTCTTTCAAGGTCTGAAATATTAGGCCAAAAACGATTCAGACAAATTTTTCAGTTCGTTTTTGACCCATTTGTTTTCGGGCAACACATTTCATTCTCTGCCCATTCGGTTCGGCCACAAATTTGTAGGTATGGATTGAAATTTGTTGCCCAAATTTAAGTGGAAGGGTTTTCCATCACCTTTACCCACCATAACTTATGTAATGGTATTTCTTGGTTACCCCAAGCCTCAAGTAGTAAGCTAGTATCACAACCTCATGCTGATGAGCGCTATTAAAGATGAAGCAGCTGTCTGTGAGTGGTGAACTGGCTCCTGCATCTCTTACCCGAGTTTTGTCAGCGGGCAATTACTTTCAAGGGATCCATGTATAAAGCGAGGAGACAAGTGGAGTTTGAACGATACCTTTATTGGCTAACTGAGTTAATATAGATTGCAAGCTTTCAAAACCTCCTGGGTCTCTTCACCAGGCATGTTATCTGATGAAGAGATAATAAGAGATCATTGTTAACCTTATTTGCATGAGCCTACCCAGAATCCCCTGTGGTTGTGGCAGCACCATGAGATTTCTGAGGGAACAACAAGCCTTCTGGCTTGTCTGGCGTCTATAGATGAGTTTTTAATAATGGTTCTACTAAACTTTAATACATAATAATACATAATTTTAATACTGGTCATTCTATTCTAGATAAAGGGAATCAACAAGTTAAATGTGCAACCACTTAAGTCTTCAAGAGGAGGCAGAAGCCCAAAAGGACAACCAACATCTCCAACCATCCAATCTTCAAGGAGCCGGCTCTACTGGGCCTTTTCAGTGCATCAAAAATACAAAAAGATGTGCGTCGGTGATATGTTTTTTTTACTCCAATGGCCTATTTGCATGAATATTTCACTTTAAAACTGCATGTGCGGAAAGGATTTAATAGCCACCAAACAATAACAAATCCCTATTTTTATTAAAATGAATAAAATCTCATTTAGGCTACAAAAAAAAGGGAAAACAATGTTCTAGCACTGGGAATATGATTAAAGTTCTATGCAAATTGTACCGCTAAGAATGTCAAGGATGAGAGGTTGATACAGCGTATTCTAGTGTTCTGTTCTGTAGTCATGAAAAAAAGATTAGGCAACCAATGGCTTATAACAAATATATGTTAATTTCTTTGTGATTTGGCTTTGTCACATGATGCATGTTATCTTTAAGTAGGTCTATGGCATGATATGCGAGCGTGATACGCCCTAATGCTGCATTAATGGCGTCTGTTATTTCATTTGAATATTCCTATTCTCTTAAATGAATCTTTCAGAAGAATAGTTAGAAAACTATTTCGGTCCATCACTGCCACTTTTACATTAGTGCTGCCGCTATGAGCATTTACGCCAATTTGGTAGAAGTGCAAAAGTTATTACCGTTGGCTCCTGAACTGCGAAAAAATATCTCGTAAAGTCAGTTAACTGTGCAGAATATTTTACAATATCACTGTCTCTGAATTTTAAAGACTGTAGCCCCTCTGTGTTTTGATTATCTTGAGAAACAGGGAACTATTTTAATTTGCATAATGGCTGAAATAAAAAAGTAGTTATGTCGTACACCTATGGCGCACTTAAGCTCCTCAATCACAACGCACATGACTCTTTCTTTCATAGACGGTTGCTTTCTGCTTCACAGCGGGCGATCTGCGTTATACACTACACGTGTTCTCAATGATAAAGCAGACATATTACGGTCCTCGGGAAAGGTATTGCTTGAAAGCGTTAGTTTTAAAAGGATGTAAAAATAGTAATAATGGGTAATTGTTAAAGTAATTTGAAAATGACATTCATTTTAAAAATAAGCAAGAATATTTCTAGCGTTTAACGATTTATTGCAAATACAAGATAATTTGGAGTTAGATTGAAAAGGGTTTTCATTCACCACAAATTTTACTGGGAACTAAACTCTCAGGTTTGGCTGTTCTTTGGAAGACGGCGCCATATTGTGAAAAAATCCTAAAAGGCCAAGTGGAGTTGGTGTAAGAATAGAGTGGTGGGCATAGGAGAGCAGGAAACACAGAACAGAGAGCAACGAAATAACCAAATTTCATGAATATGCAACTAGATCAGGAAGCCACACGTGGAGTTTCAAAGAATGACAAGCCAATTACCCCCCCAGGCTGGTCCCTGATCTTCAAATAAGTCTAATTCAGATTGGCCAGTTGTGCAGAAATGAAAGCATGATCTACACAGGGATAAGGCTGTTATCAGTCTCCGTCAATTAAGGGGTTATCCTTTCTTGCCATCCTCTTATCTCTTTTTGCGCTTGGAAAAAAAAAGAAAAGAGACAAAAGGTAAGAGAACAGCAAAAATATAAGCGATAAGAGCAAAATGCTCACCTCAGGTTTTGCTGTTCTATTCCATTCTGTCTCAGTTATTTCTTTTCCTTTCTTTCTCCTCATTTACTTCTCTCTCTTCTTATTTTCTTAGCACTCTTCTACTTTCATTTCTTCTATATTTTCTTCCTTCTTTCTTCTCCTTTCCCTCTTTTGTCTTTTATCTCTCTTTTTCTTATCTCTCCTCCCTTTCTTCTCTCTCCCTTTTCCATATCTTTGTTCATTCCTTTCTCTCTCATCTCTCTTTTCTTTCTTTTTTTTCTTTCTCTCATTTCTTTTCTTTCCTTTCTCTCTGCTAAACCAAACATTTTCAAAGTCACCAATAAAACCATTCTCACACTCCCTGACACCCCCCTAGACTGCAGCTCTTCAACAAACTACCCTACTAACTTTCTCTTTAGGGAATAAATCCCAATGGGTTGAAATAATTATGCAAATTTTTAAATACAGCAAGTTAACACTTTTTTGTTATGTTTTTAGGTGATTACGTTTTCAGTTACAAATAAAATGACAGATCTTTGAAGGTTTGTTCACTTGATTTACTGGAGAGGGCAATAGAAGTTTTGTGGGCCAGCACCATTAATCAAGGAATCTGACATAAGAACACCGCAAATGCATTCTTTATATAGGTAATATGTGGTTGCAAGAATTCTTAGAAACCACATATTACCTATTTAATATTTTTTTTCTTCCAATAATGTTCAAATTTCAATTTTGCAACACAGCCTTGGAGTGAATTGGTCCTCATTATTTTTGAATGAGCTCTAGAGTCCAAAATTTGATTGGTCTTTAAAATCCGCAGCTTAAAACTTAATGGAAAAGAAAATCTTGCACTGGATTTGAAGGTAACCTTGTAGCAGCTGAAATTTGTGCATCCACCGAGGCAAAAACCACTGTCCCTATTTGCTGTATAAATAGTAAAATTACATTTAACAAAGTATTGATTAAGCCTTTTGCCAGGTCATATATTTCTCATCAAGATAAATATTTTCAATGCATTGACTAAATGGTCCACCTTAGTGGACTAGTAAGGTGACATCAATAGGTTTCATATCAATTTGTATCAATAATGTGTGGTTGTATGGTGTCTTGATTTACCTTACCATAAAATGTCGTCATAAGCAGATGTAATACTAATATTATTATTATATATAAGGTAGCCTAACAGTAGTTTATTTTAGGCAACAACTGCAACAGATTGAAGCAGGAAAAAGCCACTGTTAGTTATAATTATTAGAACAGCAGATTTTATTTAAAAATAAATAAATGTGTGATATATTTAAATAGGACATCATTTGCATAGAAAAAGTTTTCAAGTAACCTTTTAGGACTTTAGGGGTCTCTTCTTCAGGTGTACAAAATATCCCTAGATAGTAGCTTCTTGCAATGTAATAATCATTCTAATGTGATTTAATTACATGTTAAGAAGAGAACTCTGATGTGCCTACACCTTATGTTACTATGTATTCTATTCCAAAATGTATACTGGCTATTAAAATGTATCACAGATTTGTAAAAACGGACTCTATTTGAGAGATATGCCTGTATCCATTTTTGTTGGAGGAGTTTTTGAGCTCCACCTTTGTCCATCAAATCCTCCAATTTCTATGGTCTAACTCTGAAGGTCACAGACATTTAGTGCATTCAAGAAGTCTAGGAGTAAATGAAGTTAAGGGATAACATAACAACTTCAATAACATGCCCTCACATGCCCTCACATGCCCTCACATGCCCTCACATGCCTTCATTCTGTGAATAGCCTGAATATTCTCTTACCATTCAAGAGAGTCTGCGACTTTAAATTTCACAAATTTTAGGCGAGAACATGCAAGTTTAATGAAAGTTTGCATGTCCTTGTCTGAACCTAGTAATATTTTTTAAAAATCACTCAGCTACCCTCCCCCCAGCAAACTATATATATTAAAAAAAAATAGAGAAACTGGGGGCTTAAAATGAATAAAACAAAAGTCTGTTAGTGGTTTGATTTTTATTACATGGCTCCAACTCACCAGCGATTAAATCTATGGAAGCCGAGTGTGATTTGTTTTGGACCCTGCCATCCAACTCAAAATGGATAATGAGAAATTTATTTTCTGATTATCTCCAAAGACGTATAGAATACCTCCCATAACCTCGAAGAAGTAAACATCCATGGGATTGGTAGAAAACGATCCTGGACCCAAGATGGGAGTCTTTATAGAGGAAACAGTGGGTAGATCGGATGAGGCGAATGGTTTTTTCATCAAATTCTACAGTAAGTTTGTATAAGAATAAAAAACATCACATTCTAACCTCACGAAGAATACGCATCATAGATCAAAAAATATACAGAGAATCTGGAACCCACAAAAGCACTTGGCTTTTAATTACATGAATGTCTTCTGTTAACCTTTGCAGACAATAGATTTATCTGTCCCATTTAAAGGAACATGGATCCGACAGTATTTTCCTTCACACTGGCAGTGATATTTTGGAAGTTGACCCTTAATAATTAATCTGCACCATTCAGCAAGTGAATGCAGCAATATGAGATCTGAACAGCAGTGTAAGGACGAGGTCCTTTGGTGTATTAACACAGCATGCTTTCCCCTAAAAGCATTTGGGACTCCTGTAGATGGTAAAACACTATGCTTTCAAATTTCTTCACCACAATCACTTTTTTTTTTTGTCTCTAGGTAGGAGTCCAGAAAGAAATCAATATAAGATGAAAATATATATATATATTTATTTATATTTTGTTTAAAGAAAAAATATAGTTGAAGTTAAATCTACCTACACAAAAATAAAAAAAAATTAAATAAATAAAAATTTACATTTATATATATATAATATATATATATATATATATATATATATATATTCCCTTGATGCGCTTTTTAAAATCATGAATATAAAGAGTAGGATAAGTCTATAATTTGCTTTATTATATAGATTCTATGTAAATTTGTCATTGAGGTTACGCATAGTACAGGACTAACTATGAAAGCTGAATGTAAAATAGATCTGTGGCAGGTTAGACTGTTGCCTCGCTAATTGGGAAAATGAATATACTTTGGATTTTTATTTCAAGACCATTATAATGGGTTTGTTACAGGTTAGGGACTATTTCGCCTAAGCAGCCCTCTGCTTTATTCTTTCTAGTGAATATATGGTAGTAGTAGAACGAAATGAATAATCATTTTCCTTTAAAAACTGCAGATGCGTCCATTCACATTGCATAATTAGGGAACGATAATCGGGGAAACTGGGTCATCATGGATGTCCCCCGGACTGTGACGGTTTGGGTAGGTTATATAGAAACATGGAATTTGACAGCAGATATAAACCATTCGGTGCGTCTAGTCTGACATTTTTTCTTGATGTGAAGACTCAAACCTTAATCAGTCGTGGGTCCTGTCTTACATTTAGGAGCCATATACCTATCCCATTCAGGTTTAACTTCCAACGCTGTATTAGCCTCCACCACTTCTGACGGGTGGCTGTTCCACTTATTTACCACTCTCTCAGTAAAGCAAAATGCCCTTACATTACATGTAAGCCTCTGAGCCTCTTTTTAGATTTTGATCTCTTGTTCTAACATTTCTCTTGCCTTGGAATAAACTCCTCACCTGTTAAAGCCGTTATGTATTTATATGTTTCTATATATATATATATATCTTAAAGGACAAAGGGCAGAACACAAGGAGCACCGGCTTGAATGGGCCAGTTTGATAGTTTGATGGATCAGAAATTTGCTTTGTAACCGGCCCATCGCTTTGTGTCAGCGGGGCTGCCACCCCTAGTGGACCTGCCCCCTAGACCACTATAGACCTGATAACTCCTCCACGTCAGCCAGGGTCACTTTACTCCCTGTTCAGGTTCTGTCCCGCTCCCAGTCCTTTTCAAGTAGATTTTAGGGCAAGCCTGACCCCTGCGTGTGGTTAGCCCCCAACACATACCAACCACATGAATGGGAGAGCTTTCTGCGCATGCACACATGGAGATTCCCCTGGAAATCTCCTTCAAACCAGCCCTGGTTCTGATGAATCCCTCTATCCACTTGCCCACTTGCATGCAAAAAGAGGTAAAATATAAGACAGCATTCAGCTATCATATGCATATACTAAGTGCAAATACTAATAATAAAAACAGGATGCCTGAAGTTTTACTTTTAAGGGGTCAAGAGGAAGAATATATTTCCTGAGATGATATCATATGAAATGCCACTACTCGATGGTTCTGTGATTTCTGTATTAAACACTTTTAAAAGAAATATGTACATTTTATCGCTTTGTTATCCCCGATAAAATATATAAATTACAAAAAAAAATCAGAAATAAATGTTCCTTAAGACTAGTAAAATAACTAAAATGAAATATTCAGTGCCACAGAGCACATATTAAAAAAGTTAAATATGGAGACAAACCCACAATTATATCATATATCATGATTTAAGCAGAAGTCAAATAGCCAGTAGAAAATTATATCATTAAAACCCTTATCTTGTATCACGGTGGAGACGCAGCAATGGTCTAATTGTTCCAATCCCAGATAGATAAACGTATCCAGACAGAACATTATTTAAATGATGAAAGCCATCTTTCAGTGACTGTAAGTGATTCGATATCATGCAATACATGCCATAACTCGAGATTTAGGAAAATAACGCAGTCATTGCGAAACATACCGTTCTTTGACAATAAACCTTTGGCTATTCGTCTAGACGTGGAACAGGAATCTTACCAATATACCGCGTAATAACATTATGTTATATACCAAAGAATAGGAAAATAGTGCATAAAATGCATAGGACAAAACGCAAAAAACAGCATGAAACGGTGGATGACAATAAGGTATATAAGCCTTTTCTATTTAATGAAAGTTAGTATATTTTAATACCTGTATGCAGAACGTTCATTTTATGTTATAGACTCACTTTTGCCAATACAAAGTTTTCTTTAACCCCTTAAAAACAATGGGCGGTCCCTAAACCCATTGAAAACAATGCATTTTGAGCCCGTACATGTACAGGCTTTGTCATTAAGGGGTTAAAAATGTTGTTACTGTTTTGCTATATGCCCCGGTGGGGCCAAACACCCCATCTTCCTATGGCCCAAACTCTGCCCTGAGGCCCACTGATCTTTGACGTCTCTGGGCCAAACTGGTTTTCAAGTATATTGGGTACCTGGGAACTCTCTGGGTTTGACCCGGAGTCTCCGGGTGAAGCAGTGCTTCCTCGGACCTCCGGGTCTCTCTCGTCTTTTTCTAAAGGAAAGAGGGTGGCACTTAGCCAGACCCCTAATTCTCCTGCCACTCACAACTCACTTAATGTTATCTGGGGCTAGCCACACCCTTAGTCACCTCCCATATGTAGCCCCACCTCCATTAAGCCACTCCCTCAGGTAGCCTGCCGTCTAACGTTCCCACGTATGCAAAAGTTTGATGCAAGGGTTCTATTTTGGTTGGCCACAAAAGTGGAAAATTTGCAATTATGCAGATATATTTTACTTTAAGTTAATGAACAAGAGAAAAGCAGACGGATGAGTTCTATATAAGGAATTTTAAGGTCATAGAGTAACTGAGCAGAATGCATAAAGAGAATACAAATTAAATAGATTAACCTTTAAGCCATGATGAGCAGGGAAATGATATGAGCATTGATTAGACCGATCATTACAGACACAGAATACCAAATATTTTAATTACTCACTTGGCACTTGAAATAAACAAATACATCATATTACTTCCCTCCGTACCCTTTATTTGTCTGTGTCGAATACGTTTTTGATAGCCCCAGACAAACACGCTCACTGAAAATGTGTACGATTTTCTTAATGTAATCAGTTTTAAATATATTACAATCTTCTTTCTCATTATAAAAGCAGGTTTCAAATATTTAATAACACAGCATCTTCAAATTATCAGACCTATTCAGCCTATGACGGCAAAGTATGGAATATTATAGGGCACAGTTTATGTCAATACTCTAATTTATTACATTTTTAATTATTCCGTCTATGGCTTTACATTTGTAAAGTATGGCTATAATTTATATATTTGCATCTTTGCTTCTACAGAATCAGCTTAAAAATATTTGCCCCTTTGCCCAACTCTCAGATAAATGCCCTGCTCGAGATGCACCTCCGCTGAGAATCAGCTCTGTTTCTGCGAATGCTGCGTGCGGGGATCTGTTTAGACTCCACTAGGCATGTGCAAAGTTCCCTCATTGATTTCAATGGGAACACTTTCCTGCCACTGATTGGCAGCTTCACTCAGCCAATCGGTGTTAAGAAATGTCGGATCATGAAGACAGAAGGCGACTTTTGCCACGTGGCTGCAAATTCTGTGCCAGGCCAGTGCTTTATTTAGTATTTATTTTTTGTAAGAATGCATATTAAAGTACTCACAGAGGGTTAAAGTTACTCGCAGGGTACATTAATATGCATTATTCTATAATAGGGTCATTATACGGTCCCTTTAAGGCAACAGAAATCACTGTAAATCTAGCAAATTCTAGCTTTTTTTAAATGGTAATACAGAGAATATGGATATTAATCAACAGATCCGCTGCAAAGATGTATACTAAAAAAATAAAAAAGAGATATTTATTTAGGTTTCTGGTGCAAAGCATCACATAAAACCTCATTTTGAGCATGTGTTCGTGGAATCTAAAGGAAGCGGCAGATGGACGACATAATAATAACAGAAACAAAGAAATAAAATATTTTTTTTTCCAGCTAGTTAAGGAGATTTTGGCTTTTAGGAGCATGGATTCTCGTAAGAACCGATGAAAACAAGGAAATTTTAATCCTGCGCTGCCCTGATTAGATACGTCTCTGAAGGACAGAGACCTGACATAAATATTTCCAGTTAATCCAACACTCTGTTATATCACAATCCATTATCCCCTCATCCAGTTTTACACTTGTTTACATCTTAAGTTTAGAAAATTGCTTTTTCGGAAAGTGTTCAAAGATTTCTGAAAACGCTTTGTAGAGAAAATATATGTAGATAGAACATTTCGCTTCATGATCTGTTATTATTATTATAACGTCTAAAAGAGATTAATATAGAATCAAATCGGTAGCGGCATTTTGTTATATGCTTCTCCGTGGACTTACTTTGAGGCCTAGTTGCGTTACGAATAGACAAACAAGGGCGGTTTGGGTTCCCGGCCCTCCTTTAAGCGTCTGGAAATGTGACAGTGATTAAACACAGCTTCCATATGCATTATGAATTTATTGGAGAAATCAGAATCACAAGTAGTAGTTTTTTAATCCCTCTTTGGGACCCAAAAGGGTCTCAGAATGTTTGCAGGGTATGAGGGTATCATAATGTTCTACAGCCTTGAGAGCCACAAAAATGTGTATAGAAACAGCAGGAACCAGGTTTATAAATTAATTTATGAAAATAAAAATATATTCATAGTCTTCTATGGAATTGGTTGCTGTCTGAATTTTGGGGGTATTTTTGTATTAGGACTCCGTCACCAGGTACTGGTGGCGGCTGGTGGCGGCTGGTGGCGGCATGGTGCATACTAACAATCATGAGATTGTGACACTGTTGATGATAATACCCTTGAGCCCTGCCTCCTTTCTTCTACCCTTTCCTGTATCCCTGTTGGCTCTGAGTTTTCATAAATCTCTATTCATAAGTTAAACATTACTGTTATAGAGCTCTTTCCGGCCATTAACATTGGTCCTTGGCTTCAACTACGTCCATGACAGACTTCCAGGCACCACTACCACTTCTGCTGAATGTTTTTTTCATGAATGTACCCTAATCTACCTTCCTCATCTAAGAAATATTGCTTTCAGGTACATTATCAAATCACTTTCTATGCATTCGGATGATGCTATGGAATCGTTTTTTTCATCTTTCTTCTTAGCTGTTCCTTTTTCGAGGTTCTTTCCTGATAATTCTTATTCTGTAAGCCATGCACTATTTTATTAGTCGTTCTCAGGTCTTTCTCTATTATAACTGCATCTATATTTATGAGCTCTCCAGTACTTTACACAATAGTCTAGGTGAGATCAGACTAGTGAGCGGTAAAGCAACAAGATCATCTCTATCTTACTGTTACAAATGCCTTTCACTAAGCAATCCAGCATTGCCTATCGGTCATCAGAATCTCACCCACGACAAATCACTTTTTTTTAAAATTAAGTGTCTTGCTACATTTTTAATGCATTCCATGGTAACACCTTGACTTATCTTTCATTTCTTCAAGCAGTGGGGCACATCTTTAAACTCACGGTCCTTGTAGGTAACGTGCATGCTTTCATGTATGATAATCAGAAATGCTGACTTTCACAGATCAGGATTTTCCAGATGTACTTCTCTACAATACATGCAAAGAAAGCCTAATACTTCTAGTCCTGATGGACCCATGAATGTTTAAATTCATGTTTAAATTCAATTTAATGATTTCGGTGCCAGAAAAGATATGGATCCTTTGACTTATTCATGCAGTATATGTACCGGTACTACCTTTTAATATATACATTTTATTTATTTTTTTCTTACACATTTGACATTTCCTTATAGAATGTTGGACCCAAAGACAACATTCTGATGGCACTAATATTTTTGGATTTCTACCATTGAGTGGGGGAGGATCTCAAACAAGATGTGTTCCTTTTTTATTCTATTTTATGTAAAGCGTGATGAGTTTGTGTAATTCTCCAAATGAATTTACTAGCTGTTCTGCAAGATTACCGATGATGCGTTTCAGAATTATTCAAATTAAAAAAAAATCCATGAAGCAAGATGGAGGAGTTCAGCCTGGTACAGGGGTCACCTGAATGGCATTTCACCCAAGCATCATTAGCTGGGTTTCTTTATACTAATGTGCTGAAAGTCAGAATTATCTTTTCATTATATACCTTTTAATCGTTTGATTGATCATACGATCAGGTTTTATGCACAATTTGCTCTCGTTCTCTCTAAAGCACCTTATACATAAAATAATGGGATTAACGTATTGGATGATAAGACTATTCTGATTTATACCATAATCACTCAAGAAAGGTAATACAAAGTGACACAATGCATCGCATTTGGGTTATAAAGCCCAAGCCTTCATTACAACCTCCATTAGTCCACAATAGTATGGCTACTATATCCTCATTTAGTAAGGAAATTGCCTACAAGAGCTTCTCTAATGAGTGATGCAATTGCAGAATGCTGCAAGCATCAAAGTCTGATTAGTTTCAGAAGGGAAATGAAGACTTGTCCCAAGCAGAGCATAATGTCTTGAAAGACGCGGTGACTTTGCCGTCTTCATAATAAAGCCAAGAATAATGAATAAAAGGACGGAACCGTTCACATCTGACCTGGAAATTATCAAAAACATGGCTTTTTCGTGACAAGAAATAAATACATCGGGGGCTTGGTAATGTATGAGTGGACAATGAACGCCCAGGAGAGAAGCAGATCATAAATAACTTCACATCTTCCTGCGGGGTGGTATAACAGAGCAATACTTCAAAAAGGTTAGAGCATTGTTAGAAGGGGAAAAAAACAAAGAGAGAAGTAACCGTGGGGCTTTATTGTCTGCCTGTTAAATCCTTTAGTTGTATGAATGGATTTTAAAATCTATCCCCTCCATGAGTGAATATGGCCATGCTGTTTATATATATCTATATATATTATATATTTAATGAAGAAGTAGGTAATTTGAAAAATACCTGTTCATTAGTGACAATCATGTGATCTCCAACATAAAAGACGTACAGCAATAATGTATCGACTACAAGGCGAGACAAGCTGAGTGGTTGAGCGGGGGTACCAAGTGATTAGAGAAGTAGGTCTGTGGCTGTCTCGCAGTTATAAATGTTCACCAGCTGCTTGATTTCAGCTGCTTTCTTCTTAAAAGGCCACTAGAACCCGGGTAATCATTTACCTTTCCCGTAATAGTAAATATATGTAGGTGAAGAAGAAGGGTTTGTGGATTTGTTTAATTACCATGGAGCACCTTCCCCACACGTGGCGCCATTAATTTCCTAGTGTGCCATTGGCGACAGGGAAAATAGGCAAACCTTATGTGACGTAAAGGTGACCGCTATGTAATGGAGAGATGGCCCTGAAAATAAGAGTTCATTGATGGATAGTAGTGAGCTGGTAAATTATTTTTGTTTATTGAAGAATCATATTTAGTGCGCATTTTACTTAAATTATTGCTGTGATGAAACTGAAATATTTACCAGTTATTTGTACTCTAAAAAGTGCCTTTGATACATATGTTTGTAGGACAAGCCATAAGTTGGCTGTACCAAGGCTGTCACTGTCACTAGAAGACACTATAACTACAAAAATGTTGCCCTATTGCTAAGAGTTGAGTTGTCTCAAGTTTCAGGAAAAAGTCGACTCGGCTCATGTTCTCTGAGGTATCAAGTAAAATCTCAACTCTTTCTTCATAGTTGAGTTCTCCTCTTGTTGGCTTTATTAAATAGCCCACTTTTCAGGTTATCTATAATGACCAACTTTGATCAACCCACATTGAGAATATGGAGTAAAGAAGAATCACATATAATGAGAATACAACACATATACTAAGGTAGTTTATGAGCATTAAAGCTCACCATTTATATAGAAAAAAACCAAGAACATTTGCACAGAAATCCTACCTAATCACAAAAACAAACAAAAAAGCATAATTAAATCATTCACAGAACTGACCCTATAATTTACATTATTATACATAATGATATTTTTGAGTTCTAGTTAATGATTTTAAAACATAATTAGCAAAGTGTGAAACATTTAAGAAATGGGTGTAGTACACTGAGCCTTTGAAAAAAAACTCCTATATCATAAGAAACTATAGAAATATAGAAAATCCATGTGGTCAAATAATGCCTAGGTATGAATACCAGACCCGACGAGCTCTTATCTTTTCAAGAGACATTTAACCAATTACAGGATAAAAGTAAATGGGATTATAATCATTGCATAGAATATTAGTGCATTGGATGTTTTAAAGGCCGGTCACCAGGCTTTACTCTTCATAGTCTAGGAGTAAAATAAAACATCATGCGTTTTACACACGTGAAACCGTCATCATCATCATCATCACCACACGTGGTTGGAACGTGCTCCCAGGATGAATTGGGACACCAGTGCTAGAAAGTCAATAACCTCTATGAAATAGCTAATGTCACTAATGTATTGTACTAATTTTGATTGATGGAGTCTTGTGATCCTACTGTTCAGTGTTTCAGTCCTCACTGTGTCCTATTTGTTTTATTGATCCGCTGACTGACAAAAAGAAAAATGGACATCACGGGCAACAAAAGAGAAAGAGAAAGACGGTCTTTTCTTCCCCGGGATAATCTGTTATCTTTATTCAATCTGCGAAGGTCATTAGTTGTTTTCTATACAATGGGGCTTGACAATGCTACATTTCTATTTTAAACTCTTATTTGATAAACAGAATTAATACTTCATAGCGACACGTCTATTTCATGGAATTTGGAGTTTAAAAAAGCAAAGCTAGAAAGCTCCATTATTTTAGGAATCCTGATGTAACCCTGCAGTTCCTATTTTTACGAATTTGTATTGCCCCATTGGTGAAGGCTTTTGGGGAAAAAAGTACATTATTAATTATTTACATATTTGGTTTGGTATACATTGGAAAATAACTGGGAAATAATACTATTTCTTGTTTTTGTGTATTTGTATCATTGTGACGGGATACACATAGACTTCCATTGGCCTTACAGCTTTCTGGCTGGTCATGAAAGATCAGAGGATCTCCTCAACTAACTGGCCCATCATCGCCTACAGACAAGGGACAGCTAGACACCGTTACATTGTCAATACCTAATGCTGTCTATTTTTAATTAATATGGTCAACAAATGAAATAATTTGAAAAAAAATACTAGCTTTCAATATTCTTCAGAATAAAATAAATATAATAAAATATAATAAATATGAATGTATATATGATAGCATGATATCGGTAGACTTCTCTTAGCCCTTCAACTAAAAGAAGCTACCCACAGAAAATAAATTATTGAAAATAAATTAAAAAAATGTGTATAATGTATTTTTTAGCTTCATTTTTAAAGTTTGGCCTTTATTATAGATAAAAAAAAACAACAAGAACCAAGAAATCTTTTAAGATTTCTATTTATTGTTCTAAAGGAAACCCATCTGGCAAGTAATAAGTAGCCTGAATTTAAATTGAGATAAAAGGCTCATTGGTCTCTAATTTATTAACCTTTGTAATACAAAGCTAATTACAGAATGTGCAGGAAACGAAATGGTCCTGCCCAGCTTCTAGAGCTATAAAGATAATTAAATTATTGGCTGGAATCTTCGTTTGGGTTATATTGAGTCAACAAAACAGTAATTTAACTTAGTTTGCCGATATAAAAAGTTACACTGTTCAATCTACAAGATAAACTGTAAGTATGAGAGTAGAAATGTTCAATAATCACCCAGCCACGTTTACCCAATTTTTTTTCTTTTATTTGGTAGAGGTTTGCATCGATAATATGTTACATAGAATTTGACTAAATAACACATTTTCTCGTCTAACCCCTTCAAGTTAAAATAGAATTCTAAAAAACATTGAGGCGTTCCATGCTAAATTTGTTCTAAATTAGTAAGGGCTGCTGAAAAGTAAGCCACACGCGGCTGGTACATGTCAGGCTCTTCTCTGGATGGTCCATGAGCTTCATCGACATTTCTTTGACTAGAGATAAGTAATAATTTTAGCAACCATGGAAGTTTAAATAACTATTTTACAATCCCTAGATCAGATATTTATGGCTTGTTCTCAGGATAAAATTAATATATAAATGGCCATATTTGATTTCAGAGAATGTGATGCCATTTAGATGACCAACATTCAAAGATTCCAAGATTTCAAGACCTCTTGCTCTGGAAATTATGACCCCTTCTCACAAACTTTAAGGGTTTTATTCAATAAAGGAAGAGTTAGCAGGAGAGGTTGCAGGACGGTTGTGGTTCCATCTTTTGTTGTGGTTCCATCACTATTCATTATGAAGGACCAAAACTGGAAAGTTCTTCCAGAGAGAAGGACCGCGCTGGCACTGTATGCTGTAGAATTTAGTGTGTTATGAGACTGAAGAAATCCTACTGATTTAACAAAACATTATACAGGGCCAGCCAAACTCATTCTTGCAGGAGAAGCTCAATTGTATCGGACCCTTACAATGTATAGTGAAGTCAAGGGACTGCAAACCCCTCTTGGCAACACTCACTCTAGTTAATAGATCCCAGTAAGATTAAAACATCATGAAAGGAACATTCTAGCAATTATGTTTTTACAGAACTATTCCTTTAAGGAAAGGCCTGCCCTCAGTATTCCACCTTTTTGGCTTGTACTGGATGGAAGTCGAAAGTTCTCGGCCATGCCGCTAGTGGAGATAGCATTGGGAGCGAGCGCTTATGAGCGGTTGATCACAATAATGCCTATAAAAGAAGAAAAATATTATTTTACAGTATGCATTGTGGTAGGTCTTTCATTTACAGTCTAGAGGAATATTATTTTATTGGAATAATTTGACGATCTTAAAAAAGCGGGTAACAAATGTCTAGTCTAATCCGTCTTGAACTCTCATCACGCTCATCATTCTCAACTGGTCTTTGGCCTGTCTGGGATACTGAGCCCCGCCAACAGCTAAAAGACCAGCTGGTGTCCATCCTTGGAATTTTCTCCTGACCTAGAAATCCGAGTGATTTATAACTGCATTTGACATGTCAGATTCTAGTATTCCTCTACTTGTTAACTCTCCTGTTCTCTGTAAGATTGAAGAAGCCTTTTAAATCTGTATTTGTGGCAGCACCAACAGATGAGGTGAGGCAGTCGTTCACCCCCCGAGTAGCCATTAGGCTTATAACAGCAACGTAAAAAAAGAAGAGGAATTCAAGGCGTATTAGCAGAAACAGTTATTTTTTTGGCAGACTTTTTTACAAGCATATTCATGATTTCTGCAATGAAACATCTCTGCGATATATTACTAAAGACGTGAAGATGTAACATTTAATTATGTGCAATATCACACATTATTTTTTCCCAGTAGACTTGCATCACTGATACTGGCACATTATCTATAGATAAGTATTTTTGTAATGACGCTGACATAAATGAAACCATAGTGATCGGTTAGAAAATGAATTGCTTATTTTTTTAAGCCTCCCCCAAATAAAAATGTTCATTTAATGACATTTATTTTTAACAAAAAAATACTCCTAATCCACCAACCACTTTTATCTGAAATAGCTGTTTGTTTCTACCGGAAATATTTTGTTTTGCCGATTAAAACAGCAACTGAAATCCACTTTGGACCTGTGGCAAGTATGAAAAGACCGGGTTGTAAGAATAATAGAAGAAAATAAATGAAAGTTTTTGTTGGTCCTCTTGGGCTAAGTTGGATAGGAAATATGATGAGATTCCGGGAGGTCTATTCACTAATCTGCAACTGCTGGCCAGTTGGCTAAAAGTACGACAAACGCACAACTTAAGTTGACCCTTCGACTTGACTTAACTATTCCACTTCTTAGTGGATAAACCCCAAAATGTAATAATTATGGTTTTTGTTTGACCACAAATTGACCCTGTTACAGAATGGATGGAACTGGACAGCTTAGTAGCTACTGCAGGTGCCAGAGTTTCCATCTTACCTGGAAGCGTAGAAACACCGATACATACAAGAAGCTCACTGAGCATCTATTGACCTACATGAAATCAATGAGCCTGCAGCAGTTGGCTTCGCTTACAGAATGTTTTATTATAGGCACCCAATGCATATAAATCCTGCCCTGAATATAGAATTTCCTCTTTGCTGTATTCCGCACAATGTTTCCTTAATTAGGGAGGTAAGTAGTATTCTGTTCCCTATCGTCCAGATTGTAATACACGGTGTCTGAACTTTTTAAAAGCGGGTTGATGCCTATAATCAGGACCATATGATAGACAGATAGAGAGTTCTATAGCTATGTAGACAGCGTCAGACAAATTAATGTTTGCATTTGTCTGTTTCTACACATCTGTTTCTGCCTCTTGTTATTGTGACAAGCCACGTGCGTGTCTGTTGCTAAAGAGTTGGGTGTATGTAGTCTGTGAGGATTTCCGAGACTGGTGTCATGCTAATAATGTCATTTATTGAACATGTCTGAACAACTCTGTTAATTGTTACCATTAACATCTCAATTGTAACATACTGAGTTATTTATAAACATAAGGAGACCTCGCTTTCTCCTCTTGAGTCTCAGTCTTGTTGATCATTCTAGAGACATATGTTACCTTCTGTTCATAAATCCGCTTGTTTCGACTGTTTAATCATTTTAGGACCTGGAAAATGCTCAAGGTTAAATTATGGGGGTTACTCCACAATGTGTGAAAATGGTAAGATCTGCATGTTTTCCTAAATAAGAGAAAGCTATTCATTTTTAGACCATAATTTCACAAAAGTTAGAACATACATTATTTTATCATCTAAGCGTCCATCATATTTTAGCCCATGTAACAGCAGACTTATTTCCCACCCCAGCTGTTTTGTGGAATGGTGGCTATGGTGGTGACTGGCGGGATGTTATGAATAATTGTCGCATTATATATGGTTACATTTTAGGTATGCTTTGTGAGCTCATAAGGAGGTACATGCATGTAGACTGCACACGAAGCCAATGCGGGTAACAATATACAACATATTATAGGGCAGAAACACAAGAATCATTTTATGCCATAATCATAACAAGGAATCTAGACATGATGCCAATCTATGCATAATTTGGGTACTCTTTTCTACCTTTTTTGTGAGCCCACTGAATAACTACTGTCTCAATGTCTGCAGTGTCTCAGGTAGTGACCTGTGGAGCATGAGGTCGGTGCTGAAGTCTTGCAGAAGCAGACAGCTGAGTCTTGAAGTTGATAAAGGCAAAAGAGAAGGGCGCTTTCTTCGTGTCCAACAGAGACACTTTTAAAGGTGTGATAAGAGGCACGGTAAGGGACCGGGCATCACTGTTGCCCTTTTTCAAATCTTTTTTTTTTTTTTTAAATGTAACCTATTGATATCTCTTGTACTAACACGTGTTCTGAAGTTTCTATACACACTATTGTTGCTTTTAGGGCTGTAGAACACTGTGATACCCAGCAAATATTCTGAGTTCCTAGAAAAAAGGGACATCTAGGGAGGACTCCCATACAGAGCATCCAGACCAATCCAGAACCATTTAATCTTCCCACCTAGGTAAAGGATGGTTGAGAGGGGGTGTACATAAGGCATTCTAGCCCCCCAGGTTTCTTTAGTAACCCCCACTCCAGCAAGCATGGGGTGGAGAAGAGGGAGTATATATATATATATATATATCTTTGGTTTTCTTGCAAAAATACTATGCTATATATACTATATATAGAGAAATACAGTGCTGGGCTGCCGATGACGGGGTGGCCCTGGCACTTTGAGGCCAGTGGTCATCTGATGGCATATGATAATGCTCCAGGGAGAAATTGGGTGCTCCAGTGAGCGGCCATTGTCCGTACCATACAGCCAATCTGGGCATGTATTAATGTTCAAAAACCTTACCAATTAAACTTCACATTTTGATGGGCCAATAATAATATTTTAAGAACTGAGTTAAATATTTGAAGTTAATTAGAGTGACATCTTTAAAAGTGAAATGTTTCGTCTCACCTGGAAAGCCTGGAAATGTAGGTATAGTTGAAGAATATGTGGCGTTGCTGCAAATTGGATCTGGCACACTTTGTTAAAATAAATGGTGCATGTGAAATGAATGAACGCTAATGGACGCTATATGAAATATTACTCCAATCCTGGCGCACGTTAATGGCATCGCATATAATAATGAATATTGAATCTGTAGCCTGATGCTTTGGCGGAGTAATAAGTAATTAAGATAAGGTGCAATTAGCATGTGGGATGAGCTGTTTTAAACAAATAAGCAGGGAATTATGAGAAACAAAACACATTCTGTGTGTGGATGTAATAATGTACAGACATAGCCAAGTATAATACTGTGACATACCCAGTTTCTGAGCAGACAAAAATCTTCTTTTAAAGGGACACAAAAACCTCATAAATGACATATTCTATAGTTAGACATTATATTGAAGGCTGCTGATCATATAGTATTTACAAACGGATACTGTAGGAGAATTTTTGGGCTCCAGTGATCATCAATCATGATGGTTTAATATAAGGATAATATAAGGTTTTGCATTTTGGAAAGGAGAGATTGGTTGACGAGGCTGCTAAAGGCAGCAGAACATTGCGTTAAACTTGTTAGACTAAAAGGAAACCACGGTGGAACTCCACAGATCTGGGAAAAATATTAACCCCCTAAGGACAATGGGCGGTCCATAAACCCATTGAAAACAATGCATTTTGAGCCCGTACATGTACGGGCTTTGTCATTAAGGGGTTAAAGGAGAAGAAGTTAGTTTTTAGGATCGGAGAAAATGTAAAGTTAAGGGAGGTCATAAGTGACCTGGTCAGTAAGTAAGCAGCGATATAATTATGTCACGATTATAATGATTATACTGCGTTGTGCTAATAAAATTACATTAATATTATATTACAGTTTACAAAAAAAAAAGTTTTTAATACGGAGTATCTAGTGTGAATTATGGTCCTAAAACTGTGCGAATATCAGTCAATCTCACTTGTCATATACAGTAAAATATTCATTGAAAATGTAGAATTCTTTAAATTGTCTTGAAATTTAAATTAGGCATGTCTGGTCTGATCAATTTAAATAGAGCCGAGCTAGAAATAGCATATGTTCTTCACTTCGCCGACAGATATGTGTCAGTATAATAGCGTGCACAGGGATCGCTATCTAATAAATAAATGATAACCACTGCTAATAGTTTTAATATACTGGACTCATTAAATCCAAAATGTGTGCCATTTTAAGCAATTAAGCCTCAAATACCCCCAGACAACCTTGATTTTCACATGATATCTATAATGTCTAATTGTGTTAAATTGCAAATAATAGGGTCAGATTATGTAAGGAAGTAGAAATGGGATAGATAACGAGGATTTTTTTTTTTACACATACATATAGAACCCTACCACCATCTCAATGGCGGAAAAAGCAAGCAATGTTTTCTGTGGTTCTTTTTTCTTACATTTGGAGAACATCAAGGGCATAGCTCCAAACAGTCCTTTTTTTTGCTTTCTGGGTAGTGGGGATCATGGGTCAGTTGGGGAGATATTTCTGAAACTGAACACCATGAGATGACTCTTCAGCAAAGGAGGACAGCCCCAGGAGACCACTTCTTGCCTGGAGTTGGCCACTTCTTGTTGGAGTCCATGTTGAAACCAAGGGGAAATTCTTCCCCTGGCTGCTTCCACTGAAACCGGCTTACACTACTTCCTGCACATGCTCAGTAGAACTCCAATGCACTGATTTGCTTACAATAAAATGTATTAACGGCCACAAAAAATGGATGCAATTAACATTGGAGGAGGGGGGGAGGGTCTGATCACCATTTTGGCGACAAAAAAAAGATTTTTCCTTATTTTGAGGCACATTCGGAGAAAGCTTCAATGTGGGTTTTTGTTTCTTCTGGATCAACAGCAAAATTAAACTTTGGTTTTTTTGCAACCTAAATAACTATGTTACTAGATTGCCCTCAACACAGCTTGAAGAGCTATCATCAAATTGTAGACAGGGGAGAAAGAGAGAGCAGGTCCAGATTGGCCATCTGGCACACCGGGCAAATGCCGGTAGGTTGCTGGCCAACAGCGCCCTATAGTCATGGTGTAGCTTGTGCCCAGTGGCTGGATATGGCCAGCTGTACTCTACACAAGCTTAAAAAAGTCGTGCGCGGCCACATATCCAGCTTTCAACCTGACTTACGTCATCAGTCGCCTGCCGGCCTTAAAGTGCCAAGGCTGCCCCATCAGTGCCGGTCTGGCCCTGTAGGAGAGGTAAAGTATAAGAAATACAAGGGAGAGAGAAAGAGAACAGAAGGTACAAGAAGTATTGTACAAAATACCCGTTTTTGAGTTAAAAAAACAGAATCTGCAATATCTTAAAAAAAAACGAATATCAGACACTTTAATTAAAAGACAAAGAAATGCTAATATATATGTTGTGTATTTTAACAATAAGTGCTTGTGTATGAATCTGAGGATGTAATTCTATGTACAGTCATTTGTTACGTGATTAGTTTAGGATGTGGATAGAAAAAAAAATGAGCTGAATGATGGCTGTGCAAATTTAAGTACTTAGCTTTTTGGTTAAAATGTGGAAATAAGACTGGAAAAATCAATGCTGCCACTTGATCTGCATGAAGCCTAACATTAATAATAAATACATAACCGCAAACCAATCAAAGGGGTCGTTTTACTAGTTAACATATCTGGCTCCACAATCACTTATGAGTCGATAATTGATGAAAAACCAGCAATTATAATGTCATCCGACAAAAGTAGTGTACACAATACATAAAGGGAGTTTAAAGAGATATTACACAATTATGTTCAACGAGCTTACAAATGAAGACATTTGGGCCTATTTGCTAAGAATTTCAGTGGTCAGCGAGTTAAGGGTTAATGCGACTGCCCAATATCCATCGGGGATGCATACAAATTTGCAAAGCAACCTGTATACTCTCGAATATGCTAGTTGTTTGTGAAGTAGGAATAGGATGACTTTCATATATTTATATTTTTTTTAATGTTTTGGTTTAAATGATTCTCAAATGCGATAATAACAAAAAAAATAAACCGATCAAAGGAATGACAGTAATATCAAGAAATATACGAACAAAAACAGGAGCTAAGTGAAAAGGATTCAAGTGTCATTTTTAAATTACAATATTTCTCATGTTTCCATTTGAAATTGCTGTATTACATTTTAAATTATTCATCAGCAAAAAAAAAAAAAAAAAGATTAAAAAGTTTACAGGAAATAATATGCATAATTAATAAAATTTCTTAACTCCCTGCCAGCTGGAGCGATGAGTAAGCCTTGCACCTGCTCTATACAAAAGGAGTTAACTTTCCAAAATGAATAATTCCATCGCTACTTTGTTTCCGTTTAGAACATATATTTACATATATATTATATTATATATATATATATATATATACTATATTATATATATATATATAAGACCAACCTTTCATTAAAACTGCTCCGCAATCTCTAGTTGAACCCTTTGAAATAAATAATTCCGTTTGAGAACGGCCTTTGTGTTACTTTTATGACATTACAATCCTATAGTAATTCCATAATCCTAGGATACCGAACCAAGCCTATTGTATTCAATGGCTGTCAGCTGCCGGTAAATTTTAACAATCGCTCCGAGAGCCGAAATGAATACTTTAGGATTGATTTATGGAATGAGTTTAAACTATTATACAATTGTTATCTGTCCTCAATTCTGTATGCATGAAGATTCCTCAATCGGAGGACATGTCTATATGATTGGAACTGATTTGAAGCCGAGTCCCGTTTTGTCAAATATGGGTTTTTGTTATAGAACTGAATAGAACAAAAAAAGTGATTTACAAATATAAAAAATACATTTATTTATATATGTTATCATAATATAAAGGTTTACTTGGTAATGCGGAGTCTTTTAACATATCTAGGAACTTCCCAGGGTAGGCTTCATTGGAGCTCTCCCTCTTCTGGGAAAGTAGCTTAGTGATGAGGTGGGTCTGGTCTCACACAGGAGTATGGCCGCAGACAGACTTTAATGTAAGGGATCTGGGCAGGAATTAGGTGAAAATCGGGTGGAAATGGGCAAGGTCGAACTCTGCTCACTGGCTAGGAGAAAGAAGAATATGACCCTGAGGCTCGGGGGAACCAGGGCTTCATCTGGAGCCTCCCAGTATGTTGAGGACCCTCTATGTTTAAACTGTGATCTCATGTCCTCACATTTCTCCTTTTTTGGCACCAAGACAGGTCAGATGCCTTCAAAAACTAAAATAGGGTTTTCAATGCATGTCACCATATTTTTCTGATACCAGATTGTAAATAAGCAACGTAAAAAAAATGAAACACATGTAAGAAGACAGGCAACTAAATATATGGATATCTATGACAAGAAAGAAAATTAGAATTAATGAAACATTTCCATACTTTGTATTGCTTATTGATTACTTGTGTGGTCAAATACCATATAGTTATCTATAAACATCGAGCTTGCCTTCAACTATGAAGTGGAAAAATACATCATAAAACAAACAAGAGAAATTAATGGGAGGAATAATAAAGCAAGAAGTATTGAGAAATGTTATCGATTCCCATGTGGATTTTTATCTGGTCCAGATTTAGCACAGGACCTACTCTCATGTGATAGATATGGCTCCGTATCAGACTTCAAATATAATTCCATGTTCTTCTCTGCCAACCATAGAAGGTCAATGATGTGGTCACTGGGGGACCATGGCCAGCCAACGAACCAGATCTACAATTAAAAATAAGTACTTATATACATGCATACAAAGCCGGACTGGCATTGACGAGGCGGCCTTGTCACTTTAAGGCCAGCGGACTGCCTGAAGACCGAAGGGCAAAGAGGAACTGTTTCTCTATTAAATGATAAGACGCTTTTATTAAAGTGACAATACGCCTTTATTTGGTTGGTGATGTGCAGGTGATACTTAACACCCTATAAATCCAAATGTAATGTATAAAAAAAAGATATGAATCAAAAAATATAGTATTCCAACTCAAATAAACAATATATGATCCCTGTAGAATGTCCATGAATGAGAAAAGCTAATGCAGATATCTACACCACAGAGATTAATAACATGGAGATAAAAATAATATCTACAAGACAGACAGCATTAAAAACAGAAACAAGGAACTTGATGGCAGATAAGAGCCATTCCGCCCGTCTAGTCTGCTGTTTTTACTACTGTCAAGACTCAAACCTTAATCAGTCGTGAAGATCGGCTTTGTCTTCAGGGGCCATATGCATGTTTACATACCTTACTGTTTTTACCCCTACTACTTCTGCTGGCAGACTGTTCCACGTATCTACCACCCTCTCAGTAAAGTAAACCTTCCACCAAGATGGATGAAAAAAATATATGTTTTTATCGATACTAATTGAAAACAAAACATGACAAATATATATCGCAAGCGGATGTGAAAGTGCCAACCCTACAACAAAGGCAATGAGGCAAAATACTGACAATATATTGTTTCCAGTGTGGGTCTAAGTGAAATGCAAAAAAAAAAAGGTAAGAGGAAATAAATAGCCGGTAATAAACGTGTGGTGTCTCTGTTTTTAGACCGGGAAAGCGAAGTATCGCTAGCTTACAGCTCCCAATGACAACTTTCATAAAATGAAGTTGATGGCTTCCCTTCATAAATGGGACCACAGTGGCACATTTGCACATTTCACAGTAATACTAAGAAAGTAATTCAGATGATATAAAGTTTTGACAGTTTGACATTCTGACTGTTCAGTTTCGACATTTGACATTTTGAGCGTGATAAAAATAAATGATGGATAATTGAAGGCGAGATTATCTTGCCAACCAGAGGTTCGGAATCCACTATTGTGCATTGTAAAAAAATTAAACTTGATGTGGTAAGTACTTTAGCTATCATTTCTCTCCGAGCATCGATATCGGGTTCCTTACACCGTTAAAAAAAATACCGTTTGTCAATCCCGCCACCAGGATGTACTCGCAGCTATTTAAAAATATAAAACAAAACGCGGCGTATTTACAATGACGGATTCTCTACAGAACTTAGCGTCCTCTATGCCATCGGTGCTTGTAACTCATACGGATCAGAACACTGAAGCTAAATGGTTTTAGGATTTCCAGGGAGGCGAGTAAAAGGATTTGCCGGGGGGGGGGGGTATATATGAGTAGTAAATGTAGTTATTTCCAACGAGGGGCAAAATCATAGATTACTAGTTGAATGTTTGATAATAAATTAAACGGAAGAATGATATCGCAAAATAAAGATCCAATCATTAAGCGTTATTATAATTTCAGCTCATAATCTAGAGCAGGCTCAATGGTGCTGTTGGCCGGCAGTGATCCATACTCACCCGATTGGCCCTCGGCTGCCGGTGGCACTTACATCATTTTAAGGTCACTGACCAAAAAGTGCCCCAGCCGCATAGTCATCCGACTCTTGCCTGTCCTGGTCTTTCTTTAAAATTAAACAGAAAATACAACTTTATACTCTTGCACTTAAATAAATGATTGAGTGTAGATGGCCGTAACTCCTATCATCTCATTCCTGACCTGCGTCATATAAACTGACTTTTATGTTTGGACTAATCTTGCTTTATGACCATACAGAAAACAAGTAGCCCTGTGTGATTTATCGCAGGGCAATTGTAGTCATCTGCCTTGAGCGCTGCAGAGTAAGGGCACGGCTATCAGCTCCCACGGCTCCAATTCATTTTTTTTATTATTATTATTATTATTATTAATCACCGATTGCTGTGTGTTTTTTTCAATACCTATATGCAGTAAAACAGATTAATGTATGTAGTAAAAAAAAAGGAAACGGTGTATTTATATAAAAAGAAAAATCCTAATTGGATCGGGGACTGGAATTTAAATTTTTTAGAATTATTACCATCAATTAAATAAATATTTCTGCAATAATTTTATTTCCTATAAAAAAAATTCTCAAAAATTGACTTATACCATAGTTGTATTTTTCTATATATATATAAATAAGTGCCATGATTACAATTATTTAGAACAGGCATCTCTGTCTATATTAATATAAAAAAAAAATGTAATTAATATAAATTGTAACATACCAGATATAAAAAGGGCAGTAAATAGGAAATCCCATTACCCGAGCCTGTCGATATAAGAGGTTGCAACGCCCAATGTATTGTGGCATATTAACTATTAACGCGCATTGATTGCAGCTTCCTGAATTACATAGAATGGACCTGAACAGCCTTCCAACCGTGAGTCACTATGAGCTCAAGGGTTTCTGGATCCCAGCCAGAACACAGCAGATAAGAGCTACGGGAAGCATTGATCTCACCACGTGTGTACTCGGCTTGTCTGTAATTACTTACAGTCCTTCAATTTAGGACAGAAAATATACCAGAGCGACAATGGGAACTAAATGCTCCCACAGCGCAATTCTCCGCACTACATACGAGTGGCCCGGTGAGGCGGCAGGCATTATTCAATTCTGCTGCTCTTATATCTGGAAATCCCAGACCTTCTACAGACCCAATAGAGCAAAGTCTACCGCCAACAGCGATTAGCCGCATATAAAATAAGCAATAATGGGTTTACAGAAAAATAAAAAAAAAACTTGAGCCAGGTGCAACAGGGTCTCCTATACAATTAGCCTCTTCGTTTCCACGGTGTCTAATATTTTAGGGGCCCGATTGTTTTCTGCAAAACCGGTTGGTTAGAAGGATTGATTAAACGCTGCCTTCACTGATTTTTTCATCATAACTAAAGATATGTATCAAAAAGATATATGGTGTCTGCTTGTTTCCCCTGACAGGAAGTAGATAATGGTGAAGTGGTGGCAAGACCAGTCCTGGGCCTAGCCACGCGGCTTCTTACCACACCCCTCCCTCAAACTCATAATCACTACATCACCGAGTGACGCTCTAAAATATGATGTCACATTCTAACGCTCAGCGACGCAGAGACTACAAGCTCGTAAGTCAGCAGGACCCCCCACTTGCCCCAGTCCTCACAAACTCTGAGGGCAACCTTGGGCAAGGCTATCATTATCTGGGCTGGAATAATCATAAAGATTATAAGACTTGAAAGTTAAGATGGTTCCTGCCCCGGATAGGGGTATTTTAGGTGAAATTGTGTATCCTAAATTCTGTGTGTGCAATTTAGGTTTCATACTTGCTGAGAACATCTATAGCTACCAAATACATTACCCATACTATTAACATTCAGTCCCTCCATGTAAATCCCAGCCAAAATCGTTATTTACCATTATTTACCATAATAACATAAATAGAAGTGGAACCTTTCTTTCAGTAAATGAACATGATTGCCGCTGTGTTGTATATTAGTTTGATGTCATTATCATGCAATGTTCCAGAGCAATAAATATTAGTACTAAACGGAACGGTAACATTTCCACATCATCTACGTTTTTTCCCATTAACTGCTTAACATCATCATTAGTTTCCCACAGACGACAGACTCAGAAGTTTGTTTGAAGAAATGTCTGTCCTGTACATAATAGACAGAGCTGTCTCCAAAGACCCAACGTTCCTTCCCGGATGTATCTTACGGCTTAGCTTGTGGTGCCAAAGAGGATATTATCTGTCCTCATGCGATTACTTCCCTATGCACAATGACAGCACATCATAATAACTTCCTATTAGATACAGACACACAGATATTATCGGTTGAGGCTGGTTACATTACAGACAATAGGATTTCAATTATTATTACATATGTCTTGCGGACGGTTAAAAAAAAAAAGTAAAAAAAAAAAAAAAAGCAGATTTTAAGCAACGATACAATCTTCACATTAACAAATACGTATCACAGCCGTTGTGGTATTGTATTATATCTTTGCCATGGTTACCAGGGATAGACCTACAACCTCGGATACAGATATATTTGGAGATAATTCAGAGATGTCTTTGTTTACACTGTGGAATTTCATATTTCGTTTTTTTTTTTTTTAATTTCAGCAAAGGGTAGAGCAATATTAATTTTGCTGGAAATGGCAGGACATGATGAGAAATGAAATCATTGATTTTCATCTGATTTTTTCTTCTTCCTTTTTTACGTTTTGCATATATTTTTTTTTCCATCTCTGAGTACATTCATATTTTTGGACAGAAAATATTATTATATATTATAATAAATTATTATATTAGAGTTGCGAGACTTTAATTCAGAAATTTTTAAATAATAATAATTGTATTTAATATATATATATATATATATATATATAATAATACAATATCCAATCTTCTGGTAGCTTTCATTTATATTTCTTAAACATACCCTCTTACCATCAAAAATATATTTTTTAATTTTAAGGGTGAAAGAAAAAGATTTTTATTTCATTATAAAATATATCCAATGTGGAGCCAGTCCCACTTTAAATTCCATAAGAAAATAAAAACCCTAACCGAACAATTAAATAATTTTTTTACTAGTTTAGACTGGATTTTTCATGACATATTGGACGAATAAGACCCACAGAATATCCAGCAATTGAATACAAAAATACTATTACAAAGTCTAAAATGCTATTTTTCTCCTTTTTTGGGAGGGATTTGTTATTTTGGACAATGGTTTTATAAATACAGCTCAAATTATCCACATATATATTTTTGTAAAAATACAATGTGTGTGGAAATGCTTCATCCATCTGTAGATTTTAGGATTCTCAGCATGTCTTTAAATTAGGACTTAAAAGGAAAATATAGGTAAAGGAAAATTGTCTCTAAGAATAATGCATAGGTAATCTATAGCACATTATACCCCCTGCCGTACGCTACTTTGCAAAGTGTTCTACTTGTCTACATACTTGTCTATCATGAATTCATACGTAACACAGAAAAGATGATTATTGCACCACATTAAAAATGTTTATTTGATATTTAACTCCCACCGCTGTTAGTAGGCTTAGGAACCCAATTCTGGAAATCTCCATCAAGCTAAAAATAATGTTTATGTTTACTAAGCAAACAGTCCTTTTACAGTAAAGACGGATAAGTACCATGGACCTTGAGCCACTTCAAACACAACATCGTATCACATGTACTGCGTATAATGACTGTGAAGGACAAATCCTGCAAAGTGCTTTTTACTGACATTCTATGTGTTTTTATGTAGACAACGTCACATCCAATATGGCTTCACCAAGTTTATTATTATCTTTTAGTTATATAGCGCCAACGATTTACGCAGCGCTTAACCTACGCAAGGCCCCTGGGAATTAGCTGAATGGACAGGGAGCATGTATGAGTGTGGGTGAGTGCTCTGGGATTGGGGCATGTAAATGTGGGGGTGGGAATCCCTAGGGGATATAGGGTGCCCTGTTGGGTGACCCTGGTCAGGGCCACTTTTGGAGCAATGGCTGACAGCCCTTACCTGCTTGAGCTGAGGTGGTTCCTGACGGCCTGAAGCATGAATCTGGAGGCAATCTTCGCTGCTCTCAGGGCTAGTGTGTACAAGGACAGTGGCAGGGCGCTTCGTGAGCAGTTCGCTCACCTTTTACCTCAGGCAGCGGCGCCTGAGGTGTCTTCCGGGCCTAGTGGTGCCCACCCTCCTGCACGTTACTGCGTGCTCTGTGAGGCGTCTCCTCGGGTCTGGCGGCCATCTTCTCTGCAGTCATCACCAATATAGGTGGGAGTCTTGGGGGGTGTCCCTGTTTGCGGTATCTTCTTGTCTGTCGGGCCTTAGTTTTGGGGGGTTGTACAGCTTTTTAGGTTGTTGGGCCCCCCGTTGGTTTTAGTGGTTCACCTAGGGGGGAATAATTTGGGAGTAGCGCCAGTTAGGTCGATGGGGGATGTTATTATTCAGGATTTGTCGCGTTTTATGGTTTTGTTTCCAGAGGTATGGATTGTTTGTTTTTCCACTTACTATCATCGCTTTCACAAGAGTTACTGAGCAAGCAGGGAAAAAGGGGACAACTTTCAAAACTCCCTAGAATGTGATTTTCAACATTTTGGACTGCTCTAGTCAAGAAATGGAGATCGATAATGACTTGTTTGACATCAATGATACAAACGCATTCCTACTCTCAACAGAAAATGTAAATAAATGTTCTTATTTTATGGTAGAAATAAAAAAGTTGACTACTCAATTTTATTACTCTGTGGCATTCTATTTTTTTAAAAAATGCTCAAAAAAGCTATAGCCCGGTTAACTTTTCTTCTACTGTCGACTAATAAATTAAATAAATAAAATCAACATGTAGGAGCTTCAGCTAATCCCTAGTTCTATCGCTAACATTGTTACATGAGCTAAAACCCAGTGATCATATTACTACAGTCTTATCAGATTAACATTGGTTTCCTATCATTCGCAGAACAGATTATACGACTCAAGCTTTAGCTTATGAAATTTTTTCACGGCAAGATGCTGAATTCACATTTGATTCAATACACAGCTGTGCTCCTACCTGTTCCCCATGTGTTTTATTTTCCCCCCACCTACAGATGTTAGAAAAGTTTGTTTGGGGGTCCTAAACTAATATGCAGTAAGCGCAAAAAGCCCGCCTGCGTGAAAATGCCAAATCTCAAGAATTCTTTCAAATTTTAATGAAAAATCGACACCTAAGTTAGAAGTTATAATAAATACCACTATACTCAGAAACTCAAAGAGAAAACACCATTAAAGGGAGTAAGAAAAGTAATTCCCTGAGGACATGAGCAGACATTCCATATTGTCCTTGTATTGTCCAGCCCTGACCTTGGAATGAGACAACATAAAATTCTAAAAAGGGTCAGTTACCTAGAAAACTTGATGCTGCAAGCAATATTTTAGATTTGGGTTCTGTAAGTACCTTAAATTTAGTGTGAATCCAGGTATCAAGTTGGAATTATTTATTTTGAGAAGCAGATTTTCACAATATATGCTATTTTTGAAGACGAATTACCAAATTTTGTAAAAAAATTTTGTACGTAAAAGGATTTTTAAAGAACGGGATTTATCATGCTGAATATTTAATAAATTTTATAAATGAACAGATAGATGATAACATATATATATATATATATATGTGTGTGTGGTTTTTTTTTAGTTACAATTATTTTTTTTTTATTTGTGGCATTTTCTTTAATTTCCTAAATCTAAACCATTTGCACCTTTATATTCTTTCATCAAAAAACTACCGCTTTTACTTCTAAAACCTGAGAAATGAACTGCTTTAATAACGGCTCTGTCAGGTTTTTTTTGCGGGACCTCCATGTAAAATTAACCATATGAGATCTGCTCACGGAAATTAAAAAAAATAAAAAAAAAATTAAAAATGTCATTAAATTCACCCGTCTGTAATGCTTTGAATCCCTTTTTTTTACTGAGCATATCTTTTTTTATACTCAGATGATGGATTGTAGTATATTTTTCATTGATAAACTGTAAATCGGGCATTATTCTTTTCTTAGCTTGTTACAGCTTGTTACAGAAATGAATTAGAGGGCGCAGTATTCTTACCGAGTCACAAAGAGAAACATTCTGTACTCCATCAATCATTTCGCTAATTCGAGAGTTTCAAAAATGAATTGCGCTGACACGAAAGACCTTAGAAGAATACAAATAGCTTGACATAGCTTTTCCTTTCTTGCCGAAACACGAGGAGCTTTGCGACGTAAGATGCAATGCAATCTTAAAATGGCTTACTCCCTGTGGAATTGAGCGGTGTTGTCACTTGGAAAACAGTATCGCACATATGCAGACCTTTAAAAAATAAATGCTCCTCTGACATGCAGTAGGATGACAGTGCTGTCACTTTTACAGAAATATGAATTGTAGAAGCTTTCTTAATAGTATTTCTTACTTTTTGTAACTCCGTATATTTTTTTTTTTTACCTTTGCTGTAATACGAACAAATACGTAGAAATACAGTATAGGTGGAAAAAAAACTGCTAAGATCGGTGAACATGCTCTTATGAATTCATATTGTAAAAGCCTGCTTATTTCAGAGAAATGTTCAATATTTTGCAGATGAGGCAATGCAGTAGTTGGGTTGGAGAATCTTATTCTTGAAACTTAAACCTTAAATTTTAGAATGTGTCTAAATGTTAATTGCATTTTGTTAATCACATGTAGGTTGCTCCATATGAGATATTAAGGAATACTCCAATACTTTAATGCATATGATGGCTGCTCTATCCCTTTAATTTTTCCGCACATACACAGTCGCCCCACTCTCCGGCTATATGTTGGGCGACCAAACTCTTCTCCATCTGTGTAATATACTTACATCCGTTCAGCTCCAGTGCTGGCTCGGGGAACCCGTGCACATGCACAAAAATGATCGCATTGATTAGAGTGCTTTCCTGCCAATGATTGGCTGCAATATAATGCTTGCTGCCAGTCAATGGCAAGAATCATCGGACAATGGAGTAGGGCATCTGTAGCTGCAGGGCTGCAGCCAGGGGCCGGTCCAAAATTCTTCAAACAGGGCTTGCCCAACTTGGACTGGCCCACTCACCGGGGGGCTGCAACGTGGGGGGGGGCACATAACACGATTCAGTAAAAGCTCATCTGCTTACACAAGGAAAGTGTATGTTAGTGTAAGAGTATGTGTTAGAGTGTAATGTGCATGTTAGCATGAATGTGTAAGGGTGTGTTAGTGTGTGTTAGTGTGTGTTATTATGAGAGTTTATGTAAACACGTGTGCTAGTATGCATGTTGGCTACTGGGGGGGGGGTACATGAGGACACTTGGCTTTACCTATCCACGGGCCAAAAGTTGCCACCACTCCCCTGGCTGCAGCTTCTATCTTATTTTTTGTGCATTCTTCTTTAAAGGGGTAGTATTAAAAAATGGCCAGTGGTCCTTTATTACATAATGTGGCTATGTCCACTAAACTGTGATAATTACCAGTAGTTATAACTACATGTGATTTAAATTTTTGTTTTGTTTTCTGCATAGTTTGTTAAATAGTTAAATGTAATCATTCCACCCATAAAAACAAGCCAAATAATTTTATTTAATCTTTGTGAAAGATAATATTTTTGCCTAAAAGGATACAGGGATCTAATAATTTACCCATTACTGCGCCATGTAAAAATGTAGGTTGTTCAGAGGACGCTAAGGGGTTTATTCGCTAAAGAGATAATTGTCAAGAGAGTTTGCAAAATCTCTTTCACTTCACTTTTCATTATGGAGAAATTTCTCTGATTTAACCATACATTACACAGGGCCAGCCAAGCTCTTCCAGCAGCAGAAACGGAAGTTGGTGCTTTATAATGTATAGTAATGTCAAAAAGATGAAAACACAACTCTCCTGGCAACTCTTCCTTTTTGTGACTTTAGCGGTAAAAGTAATAAGAGAATAAGTTTTGTAATCAGGAAACAGGAAATGTATGTGTAAATCATTTATTGTAAGTATATTAAAAATCGCTGTTTTGTTAGTTTTTAACGCCCCATTAATTTTTGTGGCTATTCATTAGTCTAAAGACAATGGTGTTAAGCTGCCAAAAAAAAAAGGATACCTGTAAAATTTAGACGGTTTCAGAATATATTTGCACACTTTAAAATAAATCAATATTAACGCAATTCAAGCAGAAATCTAATTGCTCATCCTAATCACATATTAATTCATCAGGAATCGCTCATAGAGTAATTCAATAGAATTGTTTGCAAAAGTAAATTAGTAAAGATGACGGTGATATATATATATATATATATATATTATTATTTATTATTTTTTTTTTTATTATTATTTTTTTTCATTCTCCATATTGGATCTTAGATTTTTTTTTTTGGGAAATAAATACAAAATTCGACATCTGCAAGTGCAGCCTAAGACAATGTGTTATAAGGACTACAGATTGGATTTTAAGGCAGCTTTACAAAGCAGATGGAGTACAGGGAAACCCTATGAGTGCCAGGACAAGCCTTGGATGCTACAAGGGAACACGCTGCTTAACTTTCTCACACCGAACGGGTTAAATTCTGACTGCTGAGAAAACCTAAAGGAGACCTGGAACAGATTTAACCCATTCACTGCCAGAAGGGAGTACACCTCCCCCTAGTGCTGAAAAGCATAGACACAGCTTTATAAAACAGATGTCAGAATGCCAAAGGGAGAGCCACCTTTCCGGCACTTAAAGGGTTAGCGTCTTGAAGATTTGTCTATGAGGGGGTGGGGGAAATATCAAGGAGAAAAATTATTACTTTATTATCAACACATAATTATGACTTTGGTTGCCTGTAGAAACCGTTCTTCACGTATGAAACAATTGTCCTCATTTTAATTGAATTTTTCATTGCTTGCCTTGTTTAATCTTTATTGGATAATTAACTGATTACTTGCACTACAGCACCTAAAGAAATGCCTGGATTTTAAATTAAAATGTTCTAAAATCGACGCCAGCTGCAAATTGATGAAATGCATAAGGCACAAGAATTAGGTACTATGTGCTCCAAAATATGTTAAATCACTAGTGAAGTTAATTGACCCCTTTGGTGCCAAGGTGGTTGCTGCATGCCAGGCTAAGCTGTTTTCCTCCAAACGTTGGCTACTCATATTTAACCCTGGAAGCGTCAACGAGTCTATTAAATCAGTGTGGAGTTTTTGAAAGATACCTTTTCTCCAAATAAATGTTGCTGTAGTGTTGCTTTAGTTAAAATTATTTGATACGGCAAAAGCATGCCCGGATTAGTCTATTAAAAAACCACACATTGGGGTATATTACCTAAATGGTGAGCTCTCAGGGGAGTTTGCAGGAGAGTTGTGTTTCGGCTGCTGTACTTTACTATACATTCTGAAGGTCCATCCCAAGCGAGCTTTTACAACAGAGAGAGTTTGGGTGGCCCCACATAATGTATAAAAAAATGGGAGATTACTTACACATTTCTTATAGTTAAATATACATTATACAAAGCCAGCTTAGCCCTTCTCACTGGATAAATCTGCCATAATGAATAGTGATTGTGATATTTTAGATGGCTTTCCCTGCTCAAACACCACACTGAGCTGATTCTTTATGGCAATGCTAATGAAGTCCTCCATAGACTTGTATTAGTCATAGTGTCCAGCTGGGGGGATTAAGACTGAGCCGTTCTATAGGGTAGGGAGTAAGGAGGTTTGTCTAGTAGATTGGGCTCAGATAACAACGAAAACTCATACAAATGGATGATATGTAGCTGCCTGAGCACATAATATGCGGTTTTCCCCAGGGTCAGTGATTCTAACAAAATTGGTTCAGTTTCAACATGGCACAGGGAAAATTATTTTGAAGATATTCAGTGTCTTGATTGTTATTTGGATACGTACTCAGCACCGACCCATGTATGTATATCCTTTAAACTGAGTCATCTAATTTTAGTCAATAATTTTGCATTAATCTATGAGACACGGTCATGGAGATATTTTGCTTATATCTCAAAAAGACGGAGTAGCCCTTTCAGTGGTATTCTAGAATGGATCTCCAGAACTCTATACCAACACCCATCAACAGTTTTGTTAAGCGATGTGAACTCAAGCCAAAGCCATAACTTTAAAATGATCTATCAACTGGAGGCATTTATAATCCAATGAATAATCGAGTCCTGTTGTCCTGGAGTACCTTTGTCCACCAGCAGATATCAACTCCCCAAGCACAGATGGACAACTCTTACTGAATCTTGACCACGCTGACCATGAACTTATGCTACTGCAGCAGAGGGACTGCCTCGAAACCTGGAGGGGGGGGGGGTAGTCCTCTTGGGCTGGTTACAAGGGAGATCCCTCATCTCCACAACTGGCCCATTGACAGTATGAAGGACATTGTCAGCACTTTGAACCCTTGAAACATGGAGTGCTGGTATATGACACTGTATCCCTAAATTCAGCAGTAAGGAGGGAAATACGCCACTGACTACATGCATTCATTTTTATAAGAGTTTTATTTCCCTACTGAAGCATGCAGTCTATTTCATTATGTTACTTGTGGATGAGTGTTCCATATATACTTGTGAGGTCAGTTCCCACCAACGTGAAAGTAGATACTGGGAGGTAACTTTTATAACGTCAACTTTCTGGTAAAGAAAATAATAATTATAATATCAATTTAATAAATTGATATCTGGTATAAAACTATTATAGCCCGAGATAAGTTTGAGAGCCTCTTCTACACAAAGGACAGCTGCCAACAATGGTCAAGTCAACGGGCCTTATTCTGCGGTAACGTGAAAGACGGCTCTGTGGAGGAGAAATCTCGGCGTGTGCGATGACTGCAGTGAGAAAAAGAAAGGCAAGGGAAAAGAAATGAGGTGTTACCACATTTCAAATGAGAAATTACAGCCCAGAATAGAAGGTACATTTACACTTGTATGCAATTCATTGGATTGAAAAGTACGAGGACAAAGGAGATGTTGAACTAATGCCGGTTCCTTAGGCTGACAATGGAGAATACTTTGTTTTCCCAGAAACAAGGCTGCACTTTTAAACCGCCGAGCAAAACAGCAGCTATTCAAATCTTTTACCTGCCTGAAATAAACAGCCTCGGCCTTTCAATATCATCCCAGGCCGATTGTTCCCGAAGTCACCCCATTATGGCAAAATGCAAAATCTGAGCATTTCTACCACAATGCTACGTGCCAGGTTTCAAAGTATGTCAGACACAAGAAAGAGCCAGAGGATTCATTCCGCCTCATCCCTATTGTATAGAAAATGAAAACAATCGAAGTGCTTTGCACCTTTTTTAAATAGCCCATTTCTCATGCGAAGGGGCTTTTGACTTCTTTTTACAAAGAGTGGGTTAACAACTAAGCTGCCGGAGCAAATGCTGCTCCTGCAAGTACTGGCTGCTCGTAACATGCGCGATTTTTTCAGACCTATACAACGTGGTTGTCCATTTGTGTCGCTACCTGTTTTGTTGGACAACTACACTAACAAAGAATGCAGTGCTATGTGGAGGGGCTAGAGGTAGCCCTGGACTGGCCATCTGGCCCAAATGCCCAGTGGGCTAAATACTCACTGATACTGCTGGTTCAGTGGGAATGATCTCACTGTCGCTGCCGTGCTGCTGGTACACGTCGGGATGATCGTCCATGGCTTGTAGATTTAAAGGACAATGTCTGCCCTATAGGGGAACACACGCTCAGTTTAAATTGACGGGTGTGCAGTTCCCTTCTCTTATACCTATATATACCCTCCCTTACATTGTAGCCCTTGCCCAAACAAGAGCTATTTTTAGCCTCTGTGTATTATTCCTTGTAATTGCTTTGTCCCGAGTCCTGCACTGGTTTCCAGTTCCTTTCCTTGCCTTGACCACAAGTTGTCTTATCCTGTTGTACTGTCACCACTGGATCCTGAACTATGTACCAGACTCCTGCCTTGCCTTGACCTTTGTTCCAGGCCTATCCCTTTGTACTGGCGTCTCGAGTCCTGCTCCGGTATACCTGACCACAGCCTGCCTTGTCTCAGCCTCTGCCTTGCCCTTCTGCACTACATTCCCGCTGCTCCTGTGCCGTGTGTTGCCCATCAGATGATACCAGCACTGCATTGCGGAACCGTGCCGACTCCTATACCTGGCGTGACACGTATACTGTATAGATATATGTATGGGTTAAATGTTGCCGGTGCAGTGATACATTTTAAAAAGTAATTATTAAAAAAAAATCTGCATCTAACATATAGGTATGTTTTCCCCTCAATCACATGTGCGCACACACATGCACGATCACACGTGATTTCCTAATACACACATGTGTGCTTAAAAATCCACACTTACCCTTCTAAACCAGTGGTTACAGCCCGGCTGAAGTAACATAGCAAAGGGAAATTTGTATTGCAACGTTCTCCAGCATCTGAAAATGTCATACAAAATACTTTAAATTGAACAGTGACATTTTAGTCTCACTGTCCCCGGATTCAAATTCAAATGGTTCTCTGTCTTCAGTTCAACATATGCAAATCCCCCATTTCTATCTAGAACTACTGTTCATTCTTTTCTTGTTTTTATAAAAATAATTTATTATTTTACCATCTGTACAGATGGGTGTATATGTCTATTTTTAGGATGACATTCTATACATCTAATGCTTATAAGAACAGACGGGATCAAAAAGAAGGCAAACAACAGGTTTTTGTAATAAAATTGCCTTTTAATGTCCCAGGCAGCCTCACCAAAGAAGTATATATATATTAAAGTTTTAATATGTATCAGTTAAAACGTTAAGAATAAAATACTTACCTTATGGAGAAGCTGCAGCACCAGAGCTGCAGCACATTAAAACGATTTGCCACCAGCATTCGTCTGTCAAGCTATTTTATTATTTGTTTATTATTTGTTGCAGTCAGCTTGGTGTTGCAATGTGTCTGTTACATTTCAGATGATCTCAAATTCAAGCAGTTGTTGGGAATGGATGTCCCTTGGGGGATCACGGGAAACAAAGGAAAGAAAAAAAATCTGCATAAAAAGCCACCGCACTGCTTTCGGAGTTGTGATGTCTGCAAGTTTCCTATAAGAACAGTCAAGTTCCTAAACGAAAGTCCATTATATTAAAAGATTGAAAACCACCAAACCGGCGTAGAGTGTTTCAGTGCCTTGAAGGAACATTCAGACTTTTTAGCTATTTGTTTCCTACGCTAATAGAGTGCAAGGACTTCATATCATAGCTTTAATTTATGAAACAGCTAAATAATATATAAGATATTTTAATGAAAATGAGAACTAATATATACTGCAGCGCAGCTACTGCTGTATCTTGAGCCCATTAGAGCCTGGGGGCCGTGTGGCCCTTGCAACCTCTGTGCCTGGTGCACTGGGAAGTAAACCAGGTCCCAACATCTACTACTATTACTCTCAAGGCATCAGAGAAAAGAGATCTGTCCATACATGGGATACATTGCTCAATCACATACAGGTGGTTGGAAAAAGACCATGTGGTAAGACCACCTGGTAAACCAAGATGGTAGACCAAATTTGTCCATGACTATATATGGGAACTTCCCAGGGTAGTCAACCCGTAGCTGCCCCTCTTCTGCTGCTCCCCTGCCCGGACAATTAAAAAAACTGACCAGGAGAAGCAGGGCTTCACCCAGATACCCTCGGACAAACCGAGAGACTTCCCAGGCATGACGCTTTGGCCTTGATCCTGGTGACATACGGTTCTAGAATCTCTAGAAGAAAATCTTTAGTACTCCACTTGAGTAGTATTTCTCAAGATTCCACAGGCAATGCAATCTCCCAAGAAAAAGAATGAGAAAATCCGAACATGACGTCTCTATTTTTATATTAAAACTTTGATCTTTAAATATGAGCTTGGTCCATGTTAAATATTTCTCATCTACAGAAAAGTGGCATTCAAGCCCACATACACATATGAAGATAATGCCATAAAATGGAAAAATCAACAGTAGCAGAAATTATGCAGGGCACATGGGACCCCCTTATGGATTTAGCGTGTAAAGCTTTTCTTTTGACAGTACTTTGCTTCTAGGTAAAGAATGCTCATATCCAGGTGCATGTAGTAGTATTTATCAATATGTTATCCTTATTTATGTTATCCTTATTTAAACAGATTGGATGTTGTTGCGTTTTGTCTTTCTAGACCTGGATTGTCTTCAAGAATACTTAGCAGCCCATTTCTGTAGCCGTCGAATGATTTGCATGAACCTGGTCACCAAAGATGGGAGCTTTGGTGGGTTTCACAAAACGTTGCTTTCCTGGGATTCTGGGTTAGTATTTTCCACCCTCCGTGGAGGGAGATGTTTGGTCATGTCAACTCACCACCATAGTTCTTTCAACTCCTTGCACATTCCTCACCTCTACGAGGTCTAGCGAGGGCAAGACCTGCATCTATGCATGGCTAGATCTGCCAATTATTACCACGACACCCCATTTCTACCCCCATGAGGGGGGGGCTCCGGACAGCCGATCCTGGGAATTTCTCGGGTCCGCTGACCACCTTTTCTATAGAAGATGAGGACAATGGGCAATCCACACGATCTGGATTGTTAGATATGGATTATTCTAAATTCTCCCATCTGACAAGTGCATTATTATTTCTTCTATAAACTGCAATGTCTCTTTTTTTTTGCCTACCAGTAATGTGCTGACAACTTGCGCAGAGAACTCTGAATCTGCTCGCAATCAATAATACATGAAAGACGACATAGCTGGTATGATAATAAACATTTACAGCACCTCCCGCTGAGAATCCCCTATGAGAAAGCAAACCTATCGCATGTGAGCTGCTGGGGTACGCACTTCGGTTATAAATTATCTTGAATCATAATATAACGAACAAAGAGCAATAAAGCCTCATAACAGGCAAATAATTAATTTGCACACACACAAAAAAAAAATTCCACTTCATTTTATATTCAGGAAGACAGGCTTTGTTTAGGTACTTTGCTTTGTTGCTTGAAGAAAAGAGGCATAGAAAAAATAACTTGTCTGTTATAGCGTTCCACTTAGCCGCTTTTGCCTTAAACTACAGCTGTTAAACTTTCTAAAAAAGGCCTTGAAAGGAAAAAATAAAAAGGAATTTACTGGTGCAGCGTGTAAATTATTCATTCATTTCAAATACCTATATTTTTTAGAGTAATTTGGCATTTCAGTGGCGGCCACCAGGAGCAGACGTCAAATGAATTGTGATATTCGCCGTCATATCTGACATTACGATGCTGCAAGGTAATACCGGCAACGCTGGTGTTCAAACAACGAGGGTCTAAGAATGGAAAGGAAGCTGCGTACCTGTGGCTTTCTTTTTGATTAATTAACTTTTTCAGTGCCGTACGGATATCGGACACGTTTATTTCCAAAGTACGGCAACTGCCAGTCAAGTAACATGTACACAATATATACATTATTCTCCCTAATTAACAGTAATAAAGATATTAGCTTGCATAATTTATTGACTGTCGATAATTTCTAGTTTGGTTTTTTTATGTAAAACCTATTCACATCGTCTGCCTTGACATGGACAAAGTCTTTTATTGGGAGCTGATAGAAGGAGTTGTGTATTTAGGCTGTGAGCCACCCTAGCCCCGGCCAAGAGCAGATCTCTAATTTCCACCAATGGGCCCATTAAGTACGCAGTGCACCCGGGCACCTAAATGTCCTAAAGAGTGATCTGCTCCTGGTTTTGTGACAGGGTTGTTGCCAACCCCAGACCCACCATCCTAGGCCTAGGTCTTGTTGACATTGGGCAGAATACACCTAGGGGTAGAAGCTGCTGACCTAGACACCGTACCATTGATGATAACCAAATAGTTCTAATAAAGATCCTTGCGAAAAGCACAAGTTATCGGGGGGGGGGGTGTATTTTGCAGTCATCAATTTGTATTCTTGGATATAAGCAAATCAGAGCAAAATATGAGTAGTAATTGACCTGGCGACTTGGGTGAAAACCCTGATACTCTGAGGTAAATCCTGACAGCTCCCAGTTCTGAACATTAAACCTCCAGGAAAATGATATTGTTGATTACCTCACATAATTAAGCAGATAACATATGACATCACTGCAGTCATTGCTTGCATTATCACAAATTATATTCACCGCTTCATTAGTCGTGACATCAAATGCGTCAATTAATTTCATTAAACTGTGAAGTCTAATAAAGTTGAGCATTAGTAAACACGTGAGATTTCACAGCTCACCTGAAATAAAAAAAAGTTTAGTTTTGGCTTTTTTTGCTATCCTTCTAAACAACTTGCTATGTGCTAATGTCAGCTATGTTCCTTTCAAATGTGTGGTTTCCGCTTTTCAGTGAATTAAAACAAAACAGGATAAGAAACAAAAAGTGTTAGCGTTCTACACAATCTAAAAGAAATATCAAGACAGCTTTATGGTGGGTTTTATGGCAAGAAAGGGAGTAGAAAGAAATTGATTATTTTACATTACTAGTAAGGTTTGCTTTTATATTATTGTACATGGGGCAGTAGTTGGGACGCTTTATAGGAAACAGAGACTTGGAGGATTTCCATAGAGGAAGCTAAAAATCTCAGATTCTGTTATATGCTTATATAGGTAAAAATGTATCTTAATGACCAAGGAAGCCCACAATTAAAGAAACAGTCTTTTCGATCCCCCTCCTAACCTCCTTGTGCCCCCAAGACCGTGGAACCCACCGCGGAGATCTTAAGCCTCTTCCATTTCCATTAAAGTAGATTGTTAGCAGGCTAGTTCGTGGATTACCAAGTGCCGCTCCACTGGCTGGACAACGAAGAACCTGACTCAAAGACCCAGAAAAGTAGTGCTTCATCCAACGACTCTCAAACCCGGAGAGTTCCCAGGTATGGCACTTTGGGTCTTGATGCCAGTAAGTGGCATACAGTTCTAGAACCTCTAGAAAATATGTTGTTTAGTCCGTCATTAAACTGGTCTTAATTAAAATTCCACTGGGAAAAAATAGGAAAAAAACATTTTTTGTATGAAAATGTGGATCTTTAAATATGGGCCTAGTCGATATTAGTTATTATTTTCCACCTCAAGGAAAGAGACATTCAAACTCAAATATACAAATACATTGTGAAGATCATTTTATCAAGTGTTCCTGTAAGTTGTTTTGCCGGTGCTAGCAGGCAAGGGCATCCAACCTCAACTGAGTCTGGTCAGTCGAGTTAACCCTTAACTTGACCTGCCACTAGACTTTTTAATGTTTACACCCAAATAACACTTGCAGACAACAAATAAATAGTTATATTGAGGGAATATATGAATTTTACACAGGGACAGATGGTATTTATCAAAGACTAAATTAAGGCTTAAAGGATTTATAGGTGGCCAGCTTTACATGGTTAATGTAGGCACCTCATTTACAGATACAGAATTCCGTTGTACATATATATCTGGACCTGTTCTAGAATATTTATTCAATCCTCAGGCGGCACAAGCTAAGCAACTTCATATTCAAAAACCCAATAAAATCTAGAAAAGAAAACAGCAGATTTCTCTAACGTAGACTGAATATTTCTCTTCCTTAAAGGGCAATCTTTGCCTCTTGAGGATTCCCCCGACGCCATTCTAGCTCTGACTTATTGAACTTTTCAGCTCATCTGTGGTAAACCTACAGTGTATTAATTTCAATAAAGCTGTCAAAATCCAGACCGCCTATGGAGCTTCTGATTATGTCAAAGAGGCTGTTGTGTTTTTATCAAAACACCTTAATTCGGTTAAGATATCACAATTTCATATGTGACTCTCTGTAACAGTATATAATATTGCATCTTCAAAGACATGTTAACAGCTTATTTTTATCATTTGACAAAGTGAGTGAACAGAATTAAAATCAAATCAATACATGGTGCGACCACCTTTTACCTTATTAATGTTCTCCTCAATGTTGAGAAGTACAGGTAGATACTTATCCATCATGCGTTACCACCAGGGAGGCATCTGATTTGCCCCCCAAATGTATTCTGCAGTATGAAAATGACCCCAAACGTGCAAACAATGCCGTTAAGAACTATCTTCAATGTAAAGAAGAAAAAGGAGTCCTGGAAGTGTTAGTATGGCCCCTACAGAGCCCTGATCTCAACATCATCCGTAAAAGAACTGTGGTTGGTTCTCCAAGAAGTTTGTAACAAACTACCTGCCGAGTTCCCCCCTTAAGGACAATGGGCGGTCCCTAAACCCATTGAAAACGATGCATTTTGAGCCCGTACATGTACGGCCTTTGTCATTAAGGGGCTAAGTAACTGTATGCGAGTGTACCTAGAAGAACTGATGCTGCTTTTTGTTCCTGTGTTGGAAGCAAAGCGTGGTCACACCAAATATTGATTTGATTTAGATTTTTCGTCTGTTCATTCACTTTGCATTTTGCAAAATAAGAAAAATTAGAAAAATGTCTTTTTTTTCAAACATTGTTATTTGACATCATTTTTTTCACACTTCTTCTCTACCTCTTTTGCACAGTACTATATGATACAGATGGAAATAAAGTAAGAAAATGTATATGCCAATTAAAAAGCAAAGGGAACTTTCTAACTCTATGGCATCTGTGATAATACCCTGACACAGGGACATAACTTCAGTATGTTTGAGATCATGCTTTATCTTATCTTGTAATAATTGTCTTTTATATCAGTATTTTACATACTTTTTTCTATTAATATGACCTCTCAGTTAATAACATAAGTATCCCATGTAAAAAAAAATACAAGGAGATTTGGCAAACGGTATGTATCTCAATCTGCCACCTTTGTTTCATCTATAAAACATCTAAACGTTCAGAGCATTGCAAATGTGACCACGATAATGCCAATGACTTGGTCTTAAAATGTTAAATCAATCTTTTATTAGTCTAAAGACTGACATCAACCAGGCTTTAATATAATTTAATGGAAGCAGCCTGTTCAGTGTGATGCGACTATAAATCTCTTTCTACTGATTGGACATTGCGATATAGAGCCAAATTTTGCACTGAATCAGGTGATGTCCAGCGTTATTAATTACACAGCGTGATGGAAGAAGGATTAAGAGGAAAGTGTAGAGCCGAGCAAAATTGTTAAAGCGCGTTATACAGTTAATTAAAATATAGTAATTTATCCTAAAGATGTTCTGGAGCTCGGTTGATTGGCAGGGCTAATGCGGATTCACCTGTGTCACAGCGGTCAAAAACGGAATGCAATCATCAGTCACGTTGTGATGTCACTTCGCCAAACAGCATATGGCAAGCTCTCCAATGTACATTGTATGAATCGGGATTAAATTAGGAAATGAAACTAGGGTTTGGGGATGAATTATAGTGTCAAACACCTGTATCAGGGCAAAATGGGAAAAAATTACAGCTTTTAGTTTAGCTACATGAGTTAATTCAATATTTAGCCATTATAAATATATATACATACATATATATGTGGAAAACCCTTCCACTTAAAATGAAGGAGGCATTATTAAACACTCATGCAAATAAGGTAATGCGCCTACCCATAATCCCTTGTGGTTGTGGCAGCGCCATGAGATTTCTGAGGAAAAAACAAGCCTTCTGGCTTGTCTGGTGTCTGTAGATGAGTGTTTAATAATGCTTCTACAACCCCCTTAATATTAAGTGAAAGGGTTTTCCATCACCTTTACCCACCATAACTTATGAAATGGTATTTCTTGTGCTACCCCAAACCGACTCGCCTGCAGGCTTTCTGGCCGGGGTGGGAAGGAAAGGCCCTGGCATACCCCATGGTGGTTGCCGGGCAAACAGTTTTCGTTGGATTTGGCAGCACCAATAAAGAAGGGAAGAGAGAAAGATAGAATAGGGAAAATTCAGCGACGAATGAGGCACATATTCACATACAAGCACACACTAACGCTAATGCACTAAAACTCCCATTAACACACACTAACTCACTCTTATCTTATCCAAGGGAATTGTAAATGATTCATTCATAGTTTCCAAGAAAAATGTAAAACAGTCACAGAGAGGTGGCACAAGTCGGTGACGTGTAGAAAAATAATATTTAAAAACATGACATTAATTCTGTTGCTTTACTATATTTTTTATGTTTCCAGTTATACAGTTTCTTTAAGTTAATAAAGTTAATATTCTTATGGTTCTTAAGTTCTGGAATGGAACAAAGCCCTAGATTTTAATTGCTTTTCCGCTGTTACAGTTTGCCCATTTCCTGCAAAATAGGTCTGCAGCACCCAATTAGGACAAAATAAATAAAGACATTTAAGTCCAAGAATCAATTTTTAATTTTATCAAGTCCAATTCAATTGCATTCTGCTATTGTAATGCAAAACTAGATATTAATATTAATACAATTTCTCTCTCTCTCCGGCACATGGCGCTTTGCCCAGGAAAATACAATAATACATGCAAAGGACACAAATTTTAGTTATTTCTGAATGTGTGCACATGACAAAATATGTCTAATTACTTATTATCAAAATTCTCAATATTTCAAAATTATTAACACACTGACTACTGTTTAAGTATTCGCTGTTCTTTAATATCCATACATCTTAATACACACCGATCAGCCATAACATCATGAACACTGACAGATGACGCGAATAACACTAATAATCTCGTTATCATGGCACCTGTCAGTGGGTGGGATATATTAGACAGCAAGTGAACATTTCATCCTCAAAGTTGATGTGTTAGAAGCAAAATAGAAATGGAGAAGCGTAAGGATCCGAGCGACTTTGATAAGGGCCTAATTGTGATGGCGAGACGACTGGGTCAGAGCATCTCTAAAACTGCAGCTCTTGTGGGGGGTTCCCAGTCTGCAGGGGTCACTACCTATCGAAAGTGGTCCAAGGAAGGAAAAGTGGTGAACCGATGACAGGACCATGGACGGCCAAGGCTCATTGATGCACGTGGGGGGTGAAGGCTGGCCCGTGTGGTCAAATCCAACCGACGACCTACTGTGGCTCAAATTGCAGTGTATTGCAGTATGGGGTCGCAGATCAGTCAGGGAGCCCAGGTTGACCCCCGTCCATGGCACATGACCATAAGAACTGGACCACAGAGCTATGAAAGAAGGTGGCCTGGTCTGATGAATAACGTTTTCTTTTACATCATGTTGCTTACCTGGAGAACACATGGCACCAAAGAATGCATCAATGGAGGCCACAACTTAAACAGGACTTAAAAGATCTGCTGCTAATGTCTTGGTGTAGATACCACAGCGCAGCTTCAAAGGTCTAGTGGAGTCCATGCCTAGATGGGTCAGGGCTTTTTGGGTGGCAAAAGTGGGACCTAATGGTCATAATAATGTTTTGACTGATCAGTGTGTGTGTGTATATATATATATATATATAAAACATATCAAATATAAAATACTTCTCCGTACTCTAATAAACGAGTACAATTGCTTTTAGAAGGAGTTCAAATATTAAAAGGGTACTGTGAAAAACAGACGAGTAAATTGTTTAGAAAGACCTCAGCGTTCTGGCGTGAGCCGGAAAACTTTACCTTTTAGACGTTTTTTAAAAATAAAATCACTGGATGATTCTGCTCGCAGCTCCTACGGAATAAATCAATCATCAAAAAGTCAGCACCCAAGTGAACTTGAAAGCATGAATATGATATATGTTTAATATCTCTCGTGTCATATGTTCTGTGTGTGTCTCCAGATATTTCTACTGTCTTTTGAAGTCTCTATCCTAATCATGCCAATATGGGAATAAATCCCAGAAAAAAAAGATGAAAATGACCAAAAGGTCTAAAGAAACGATAGCTGTTAAAAAAAAATGAAATAACTCACAGTAATTTTACTATCTGATTTCTGGTGGGTTAAAAAAGGTGTCTTAAGAAAGGAACCTCTTTGACCCAAAAGATCGCCTCTAACATTTAAGCTGTGAGTTGAAACATTTGCTCGCAATCTCTGTGAGCAATGGGGCTCCCATCTAAGCTTCCAGGTCACTCCCCCCCCCCTTAAAAGTGTTGTGATTAAATTAAGATAAGAATTTGTGTTTAAATGTAAAGTGCATCTCCTGCAGATCCCATATAACCTGAAGATAAAGGGCAGTCAACACAGTCCTTGAGGGAAAGTCATTGCCCGGAGCTTTATGGGGTTTTTTCCTAATTAGCCTGTAATAAATATATTGACCGAGAACGGACTAGAGTTTTCCAGCATAGATATGTTCTTGAAAATGAAATGAGATGTAATTTAATAACTACCCTTTGCTTAATGAATGCGTCCGCTGGTTAAGGAGATACCAACGGTGGATGCCAAATTAAGTTATAATTATGTTCCTCTACCAAAACAAATGGATTTTTAGGAAACGGTACTAACAGAAGATACGTTATTTGCTACTGGAAGAAGGGAGTTTGCCAGATACATTGTGGACACCTCCTGGGAAATCTCACGCTCCTTAGCCTTCAGCCTGGGAGAGAAGGAAGGAATGGGGAGTGCGGCCCCAGAAGAAGAAAACCAGGGACCTGCTATACACTGTAAGGTTAGATGATGTGTTCTCCTAAAATGGCTTAGTGCTTTGGGGGAAGAAGGCTCTGTTACTGCCAGGGGAGGTCTTATGAGAGGGGGCATGGGGAACAATTGTACCCTTGGCTCCTCAGATTTCAACATCTTGGGCAACTACCAGAATGTTGTGCGTTTTGCTTGTTTTTTTAACACATGTATTTTACGCAGCCTTTACACCTTGTCTGGATCCCATCTGTGTCCCTTTTATGGGACCCCTATTCTATTCAGCCCCCTTTTGGTGAATTTCCGTTGGACAGTACTGGGCGCTGTGTGCATTGTATCCTAAATATGTTCTGATCAGTCATGTTAATGAGCTATCAGGCGTGGATCCCCCCCTCAGGCCAAATGATATTTTGAAAAGAAGACCAGAGGAATATCTCTAATACTAGAAGCAATCTTATTTGGTAGCTACAGTGAAAGTCTTTATATGAAGTTGATAGAGTTGATAATGATTACAGGGTTAATGTATTCACATAGGTTCAGTTCCATTTCTTTGACTTAATTGAGAGCTTATGAACAGGTGCTCTGGTTAGCGATGAACGATGGAATATTCACACTTGTGTTATCATCGTATGATGCACGCCTGATACATCGTATGATACACGCCTGTTCACTTATCAGTCCAGAAGAATCCTATGGAGAAGCGACGTGCCCACCCTGACGCTCGGGTGGGTGTTGAAGGGTTGTGAAAGAATGGGTTTTTCTGGGGTTTTCTTGCAATCTTAGATTGAGGTAACTCAACTGGGTCTCATTAGTTAGTTGAATCCCTTCCGAAGTCGAGATTTCTTTTTAAACATGTAGTATACATAGAATATATTTTATTTTTTATACTTCGCATTAAAAAAATAAATTACCCCGATAACTTCAATCTGGGGTCTAGGCTAGGGCCCGTGAAGTTCTTAATTTAAAATCATGGAAACACAGGTAATCTGGTAACGCCTCGAAATTATCCACCCTGGGGCCAAATGGGTTTCGATTCGGTACAAAATGTAAGATTTGAGTCTTGGGGTGAATGTGGGTCTCTGGGTCGCAAAGCCTGGACATGTATATTAAACCCAGTTTTAATTGAAATGTATAATTCCTGTGCTTAAAAATAAAAAAATAATAATAAATTATTATTTATTATTATTATTGCCACAGTCCATACGTATATATAATTTTTTATGTAATATTATCTATCTTTTGCTCTCACTTTGCATTTTTAATGTCCTGTCTCAGGAGCAGATATAACAGATCTGGTGGTAGAAGAGCTTTTGATGCTGGGGGATTTGGGCAGTTCTTTTGATATGGATAAAGTCTGATGAATTTCATAAAATTTATCACATGAAATCAATCTGTGGATTTCTCATGCATTGCAGTAAAAAAAATAAATCCCTTTCTTTCCAAAAGATGGACAATTTATTCACAAGGGAATTTGCGTTAAACCATGTAATTTGTCCACATTTCTTTTTCATATTTCTCCCAAGAAAGAGAAAACATGTACAATTGACTAAACAGTGTTAGTGTAGTTGGCTATAATAGGACAAGGTACTAAAAATATATGAAACATATAGAGAAATCGTATTTGAGGGTGGTAGATAAGTGGGGCAGTCTCCCAGCAGAGGCTGATAGGGTGAGGGATTTTAAACATGTATGGGATAAGAAATGTTTTTTTATTGGTTTTATCATAAAACATGTACTGTAGGTTGATAGATCCTCGTCCTGCTCTTGAGTGGGGCTAATGAGGGTCACTACAGGTTAACCTCATCCCACCTAAGAAATAACTTGACAAGGCTTATATTTTAAGTGCATCAACTTCTTTCTTCACAACCCAACGAATGAGCTTATCCTATGGCCATCTAGCATGGTGGAATCCAAGATACTTAACCCCTTAAGGACAATGGGCGGTCCTTAAACCCTTTGAAAACAATGCATTGTGAGGCCGTACATGTACGGGCTTTGTCATTAAGGGATTTTCCTTCGATGTTTCCTTGGAATGCACTTTAAGCGGGGGTTGCTCTTCCATAAAGTGTCCCCAGTTCCCATTAGATTGTAAGCTCTTATGACCAGAGCCAGGACTGTCTAAGCTTATAATTTCCCCAACTACATTAACCCTTTTTTGGGGTATACTGACATACCTTAAATAAACCAATAATAATAAGCTTATTGAAACTGCAACGTGATCAAGTTGAAATGGTCCTCACTGGACACCATCCCGCCATCCCGCAATCTATTAATGCTTGTCCTTTTCCATCCGAATATCTCTTACCGCCTTGTTTATGGTAGATGAGTGACATTACAACGATAAAGCTGTGTTTGCTCCTTTTAAACACTGACAAGTAACTTTATCTCCCAGTTCATCAGGCAACAAAATTAGATTTTAAGCTCGACAGGGCAAATACACTGTATCTGAAAATATGTTTCTCAAGAACCAGGCGTTCTGTTAATAACAATAGAAATATGCAGGCAGACATGACAGCAGGGACTCCTTTAGCTTATGTATCGGGTTGTCATCGTCGGTTTTAATATATTTTCTCCAAAGTAGGCTTTTTTGGCACTATATACAAAAATTAGGAAAAGGAATAATAACAACAATATTAATAATTTATTTTTCCTTCTTTTTACATTTATGTTATTTTTTGTATACGACTTTATTTTATATTTTTGGAGGTAGCATCTCGAGAACCAATTTCAAAAAAAAAAAGCCAGCCTCCTCCAAAAATTAAAATAAATAACACCTTTCGGGGGTTCACAGTTTATAAATTCACACTTCTGCAGAAGGCAGGTAATCACAGAGATCTGTAATATGTATATAGATGGCACATTTGCAGTTTGTATTAAACGCAAATGAGAACCCGACCTAATACATAAAGATGAATTTATAAGATCGTATGACTGATATCTTCCTAAAAAAGTTGTAGAAATATAATTCTATTCTTCTTTTTTTAGAACCAGATACATGAACATGTAGACGGCTTCACCTGGTGCTGAATGGGTTAACATCAACACCGCTAGCCAGAGAGCGATTCTTATTCTTGTACACGTACTTTTGCGCTACTTGGCATGGCAGATATATAAGAAGTTAACTATATAAGTGCCTCCCCTGCGCCTGCCATTCTCAGTACGGAGCTCAGGATGTGAAGTCATATCCCGGCGGCCAGGTGTGCCGCGCGTTTCAATACAATCTATGGAGGCTGTGCACTCCTTGGACCGGTCGACCTGGACCTAGGCCGGGATACGTCGCTGCTTATCACCATAGCAACCAAAAGAGTGTTCCTGCTAAATGGTATTAAACCATTGTACCAGAATTGCTCTCTCCATATATTCCATTCACCATTCACTTTCTGCTCGTTTGACCACGGCCCCCCGTGCCTGTTGCTTCTGTAAGTCATGTTATGTTATATACTACCGTACTTGTAATGTCCTTTCTACTCATTGTTTGTCTGCTATTCTTTGGAAGAATGGCAGACATATGGAAGCTAAGATTTCAAGTGTTTCTTCCGATGTGTCGTATGACCCAATACTTAAAGGCCCTCTTACATGAAAGGCAGAATGTCAAAGCTGAGGTTTTAACTCATTGTTTCTATGCGCCATATGATCACCAAACATAAGACCCTCGTGGAACGCAAGGTTATTTAGTTCTCTACGAACCTAGGCATACTATTCTTATTCATGCCACTCATAAAACATTATACCCAGTCTGTTAAAACCCCTATTTATACGCTGTACTTTTTCCATGCTTTCCATGCTATCCAGATGAAACTCTGGCATCTAAATTAAAGACTGACTTCTCCAATTAACCCTCTGAGCATGAGAATGAGAAATAATACCTCCAAAGATCTTTAAAAGCCCCCCATCCCGTCTCAGCTCTGAAGCTCCTTCTCAGTTCCTGACTACTGACGTCCGACGGACACGTACGGTATTCTTCTCCGGCAAAGGGAAGTAACTTAAAACAACATTGAATTGTAAGATGTGCAGCTGTGCCTTTAAGCTACAGAAATCGGAAAAGCAAAAAAATAAAATAAAAGTAGGCTTTTGCATTTTGCCATTTTAATGTCTCATATAAATGCTTCCTGTGGCTTCCGTCCAATGAACCCAAACACATGGAAAAGCAAACGCAGGAGGACTTCAGATTTTAGATAAGAGTAAAATAAAAGGATTCTGGGCAAACCACGGACATACCGAAACCCCCTAACGTCTCCTTGTCGTATTTTTCTTCCCTGTCTCAGACAAAGAAGCAACAGTGCTGCATTATCAAAAAATTAAATCAAAAAATTAAAACATCAGGGAGTCTCAATGTCTGCTTCTTGCGACGTAACTTTTTATTCAATATGTATCATTTTAGTTGCCTTCTGGAGCCGACCATCATCCTGGCTTGGTTTATAGCTTCAGACAGTGTTACGTTACATCAGGAATAAGGGGCTCTTTATCAAGGCTGTTTTGTGAACTGATCTCGGCGCGTACATATATTTTTTACTTAATGGTCATCCGTCAGACAATCAATATGACAAATAAATACGTTAACCTACTCGTTCATCAAGAGGAATTGTTCCATGTACTAGGGGGGGGGAAATATTCCGAACTTATGGGTGTAGGACTCGGTCACACAGTTTATTATCAGCCATTTGTAATCCTTTATTATTGGAATGATGCATTGGTCCTGTATTTAACATCTTATTTATATCAAAATTTCTTTTAAAATTAGGATTTTGAACCATCGGTACAAAACCACCCAAGTTTCATGTTTTATCTTGCTTATATTGAGGAAAAACACATACAGTAGAGGTTTTTATTTTAGCTTTGATTCAATTTATCGTAATTAGAATAAATTAAATTGATTGTGAATTAACTCTGAAGTGTATAAAGCTGGTGCCATAGAAACCATGTGCTGAATTATTAAAACTAATAAAAAAAGTTTAATATGTTTTCGTTTATGATGCTGGGTTTTATATTTGTAAAAGTCCATCGAAACAAAGGGTTTTTTTCAGTAATGAGGATTTTATTTATCATTCTGAATTACACCGTATCAGAGGGTCAGTGTTTATGACAGTTTAATGGAGTCTTTGGTTGAAGTTGATACCTTTCATTAGATCTTACATTGAGGACATTGTACAATTTTTTTTAGACTGCCACTATTTGTAGATGAGTAGTAAATGTTCCAACTGTGGTGGGTGAATTGAGTTGAAATCATTCACCGGTCTCAGGTAATTCTTATGTTGAACGGTCGCTGCAAAGTTCAGCAGTCAAGCTTGTCACATGAGTCTGTCAGTCAATTTGGTTGCCGAGCTGGGCAACCTTATTGAGCCTTTTGAAGACCCAGGACAACTTACCTCTTCCCTAGAAATAAAGTGGATTTTGAAGTTGAAGCACTTTTTAGTTCGACTGACATCTCAACTTAATTTGACTTATTAACAGTTATTAACACACACATTGAACATTTTATGAGTGAGCCTCATCTAAGCGACCATAAACAATACCATGATTCTATACTTATGATTTTATTAAAATGGTATCCTAAAAGCTCATTAAAAGGCGGGACCTTCCACAGATAATACAGTGAGATACAGGAGTGCCCAAAGCTTTGGATTTATGTGACCAGAACATCAGAACACCTTCAATGACCTCTAAGACAAAAAGAACAAAGTAATATCTCTTGATAGAGTAAAGAACTTACTGTACTAAGTTCTGCCATATTAGATGTGGAAGCAAAGTGGTGGCACCCAGATGGTAACCAACAATGGGGACCTTCAGGTCAGTGGATTAAACAAAAATATGCAAATATACAAAAATATAATTTTTATTTAGTTTAAGTTTAATGTTCTATTATTGTTCTAACTTTTTTTTGTAGCTGATAAAAACCCATCATGTTCTCAGAGTCACAAACTCATGTCGCCTTCCTAACTTGTACGGCCAGCACATTAATAAATAAATACATGTAAAATAATAGACACAATCGAATTATTTAACTTAATGTCATTTCATGAAACATATTTTGTTATTTATCACCATTAAAAATACCCATATAGAAGAACTACATTTGGGAAAATGTATCATCTCTGTCTAACATTCTGACATCAGACAAGCCTATGCCGAAAGTTTTACTATCGATAATACATTGCATTATAAAATGTGATGTGTTTATAGGCCTTTGAAGACCGGCCATGATTTGAAACCAATGTTTTATCAAGTTACCCTGGCAGAGATTGTGTCTCCTAAATCATGTATATTATTAAACCGAAGATCTGATGAATAACTTGCATGCATATATCATTTTCTACCCGGTAAACACACAGCGCATTGTTATTGAAGAACTTCGGATCTTCGGATACACGCCGTTCCCGTAAAATTACATTCTGTCAATAAATGATGTTCTAAAGACTGCAGATTAGGCTTAGATTGTATATTTACCTTCAGAAACATTAATTCACTCAAAATACCCAACAATTGTATTAAATGGATCAAAATATTGGTACCCGATGTAATAAAAATTACATTTAACAGAAAACTATTTTACGATATAGATTTTATTTTGGATATAAGTGCAGGTTTCAATTTTTGTTTCATTTAAATACCTGTTCTTTTGGCTATTAAGCAATCCTATCTTCCCAGCCTCCGGCTGTAACCGTTATATTAGCCATATCACGGTGTATTGGGTAAATGTAATAAACTATGCTTGCAACATTCTGATGTTCTATCTTATTAAATCATTTCTGTCGGATGCTGACCCCTTTACCGGGTCATGGAATCTGATCACATACATGATTAGGTGGCTATGAAGTGTCCGAGGGTCTTGAGAGTTAAAGTCCTACCTAGTTTGGTTTTCATTTCCTGTTTATAACAACAAATTAGAGTAACGTAAATTAGCTGTAATTAGGAGAGATGCTTTTTTTTTGCATTCCTGGAATATTTCCTTTTTTATATAGTATTCCTGCAACAGTTTAACCATGAATATCTGATTGAGACAATCAGGAAGGATATTTTCTATTATTTATTATTATTATTATTATTGTTGTTATTATTAGTTAACAACAGCCCCTAATTTTGGAGGGACTGCTTTATGGCAGGAAAACATTAAGGAAATAAAATTGCTTTAAAATATTTGTTTTAACGTTTTTTTCGGACTTTTCTTATTCTTTATTTAGCTATATTATGTTTTTTAGTGGATTTTTCATGGAAGCCAAGCAGTTGCACTTTTGGAATGTTTAGAATTTGGTCAAGATGTCATACAATGCATTTTTTTAATGTTTTTTTTATTTGATGCTTTAAGTCTCTCCTAAAGCATACCTCTTAACATTTCCAAATCCAGAGATCTTTGTTGGGTGGTGTGACAAGAGATGGGGAGGGGTGGGTCGCGCGGGAGACATGTTTATTGCCAAATAGCCACCTTCCTGGCTCAATCAGGGGAGATCAGAGGATCTCCTCAATCCGCATTGCTCCCCACTCCCCAAAAGGGATAATGTGGCAGTTACTAAGACATCAGGACAGTGCCTAACAATTGGGACTGTCCAATGAATACCAGGACTATTGAGAGGTATGTCTAAATGGTTCCACTATTTTTGGGGTGTGCTAAGATACCATTATTTGTCACTAACGGCTGGTCAGGAAGTGGATCCACGCTGCAGTACAAGGAAAAGCCCCCCAGCGGTGATGAGAAGCTACGCAATACAGAGCAACGTAGACTCCAGGTAGAAGAAATGGCAACAGGGGTCCCCAATAATGCAGGAACACCGAAATAAATACAGAGATCAGGCAATCGGGTAGTCGGGGTCATGAGCAAAGGTCAGGGCAGGCGGCAAACAACTGGTAGTCAGAATTCAGGTAACCAATATACGTAAATAGATACAGAACGCTAGTGAAGGCAATCAAGGCACTATCACAGGCAAGGGATAACTGCAAACTGAGGGTTTAAATATCCCTCTTGCTCCTAGATCCTCCTACCCCCCTAATTAGGGGGAGAAGGAAAAAAGATAAATGCCCCTGTAAGACGCGGCATGAATATTCATGAGATAGCCGTTCACGCATGATGTTGAGGTGCACGTACCGTCTAGATCTCTCGACCCTCGCAGGGTCGCGGGTCTAGAGGCAGGACGGACCTCGCTGCGTCTCCCGCGAACGGAACGAGCAGGGAGCTGAACGCGCGGGCTGCGTCTCGGCTACCCTGCTCGAGGAAGCCTTGGAACATGAACATTAGCAAGGTTTGTAAAAACAAGTTACATAAAATTGAGCCGATTTAGAGTTTCACATTATCATTGAACAAAATTCATGGACTGTATATATATATCAATATGAATATTAATTAATGTATTTATATATATAATTTTATAATTATAAAAAAGCAATAGCTTGTATGCTAAAGCCTCTTAAAATTATTTTATAAAGCTTTTGGAAATCAGAGTTTCCTTTACAACGCAGTAATCGCGTTACAGGGAAAAGCAAGCAGATTTTACTAAAGTTAAATAATTGAAATCTGAATCCGCCTCTAGATCAGCGCCGGCTACACTTCTTAATTGGCTTCTCAGTTGTGTAATAATAGGAACTGCGTTGAATTGGTTTCTAGGGGATACAACGTAAAATGAAGAGCCCATGTTCAGTTAGTGTTTATTGATTAGATATTCAGCGAGTGCTGTTTTATTGTGTCTTTCTAATATAAATAATAATCTGTGCTCAGAATTAGCCCTAAATTACAGATTCAGTGACTGTGGCATTGTGGTGCAGTCGGGATGGTTCAATAAAATAAATTACGCAAGTGAGAGGAACACGCCGATTTTTCACTCCACTTAAAGAACTCTAGTGCTTCTGACAGACACAAAGCACATTACAAAGCTGTCTCATGTAATCGCTCATGCGCACGGCCATGTATCGTATTTTTAACACTTGTGTGCTTTCTTATGATTCCCATACACAGGTTTGACAGTGACTAATGCCACCTGGCTTTTGTACTCTCTGAAGTTCCGGAATTCTACAATAACGTAAATCGTTGCCGTGATATCAGGTGCGTCCGTCGGAGAGGTGGTGATCTGCTGCTGCTGCTAATCCTTAATGAATGGTAGTTAGCAAGGAATTAAAGGGATAATATCACTGAAGTCATTGGAGTTTATATTGCGTTCCACAAACAGACAGGCACACTTATAATGTGTATTGCATGATACTTTATCCATCACAATACGGGGGAGAGCTTTATTCCCTATGTGGGACGGGTGGGACATCCGCTCCTATGTTCTTCTGTCCTCCCCCCACCAGGTTTGTGATGTAATATGGACCAGACGCTTCCGTATAGACAACTATCCCTATCGATCACCTATGGAGTAGGAGGTATCTGGATAACTTGGTCAATGAAGTTTTCAGGTTTCTCTAACTTCTTGGCTCCATTGGTGGGTCCAAAAGTTCTACCCTTTATCAAAAAGACTATAAGACCAGCCTAACACCCAAAAGCTAACATTAGATGCTACATAGGTGGGCTTGCTGGGGTCAAAAGTTGTCAGCACTCTGTGGCTTTAACACTGCCTGTTACTACCACTGTCTCACACTCTTCACGTCCATCACTTTGTGACTGCTACTCATACCTTGGAACTTTATGTCTCCAGATACCCGAGCCCCCAGCCCCTTGGGGGATGCAGGCAGAGAGTCCCACTGAGGGTGACCCCATAAAATGTAATACATATATATACTGGATAGATAGATAGATAGATAGATAGATAGATAGATAGATAGATAGATACTGGACCAAAATGTCTATTACTTTAGTACATTATGGGCTATTCACAATTAAAATGTGAAGATCTTGATTTAAAAAAAATACATCACTCAAAATTCTTAGTTATGACTTTTTTGTTCATATTAAAGATAAAATTGCCTTTCATTACCTAAGGCTATATTTAGCCTACGTTTTTTTTTTCTTCTTGATATTGATGGAGCACGCTGTGTCTAAGTACCTCCTGTTGGTGCACCTTATCTGTGATTGGAGACAAATTAGAGCGACCACCTGTTCGCCGAGCTGCAGGATCACAGAACTCCAACTGAGTATCCAGATAGAAAGGGAGATGCTGGCGAATGTGCAAATTTAAAGTGAGATTTTAATTATTTCATAATAAAAGTAAAAGAACAGACGCTTCCAGCAATACTGCTAGAATGTAGTAGTAAAATATCAATCCTATGCCATGTATCCCAAGTAATTTTAGAACAGATTACAAAATTTGTAAATACCGACAAGAGACCACGTGAGGTCAGGTAAGGTCACCTATTCATATAGAATATTTCCTCTGCGTTGTATTAACCCATCCAGGAGTCAAGGTGGGCAAAGCGTCCATATGTGGACACCAATGCCTGTGGTCATCTATAAGACTGGCGATGTGTACCACTCGCTGGGAGAGGAGTATTTGGAATCTTAAGAAGCTAGAGTCATTATTTTTTAATTTGTTCAACAATTAGTCTTTTTTGAGACATTAACAAGCACGTTCTTGCATATATTTCCGGTTCCTGATTTGGTCACCTACCTGTCCATAAACTATTGGGCAATAAGCCAAGTAGAAAGGGCCAGCTTCCACAACACATCAGGTGTCACAATCAAACTGTCAAATTGATATTTATAATTTTTTTTTTACCATTTTAAGATTTCTCTTTAACAGCGTGAGTGGTATAAAAAAAATAAAATGTGAGTTCTCTTAGGGGGGACTATAAATTATTAAATAACACTAATTTATTACAAATGATGCCATCATGAGATCAGGTCTCAGTTTGAACCTCTTTACCAATCATGTGTTTTTTTTGGGGGGGGGGCTTATTATATGAGAACAAGAAGTACGAAGGTCTAGAATTTCAGGCCACGTTACTGAAATTAAGTAAGAAAACTGGTGCTTTCAACAGAAATGAAATAATGATAAAACAGAAGTCATGGAAGTCTTCTAATATGCAAATAACATATGCAAAGCACCAATATATTTTTATTACAAATAACTGCATATGTCTAAGATTAATGAAAGGTGATATAGCACTAACTATGTAATACTGTACATATGGTTACCAACACAAATAACCGTCATGGAGCTTCGGAAGTACTTTATTAATAAACCAAGAGCAGACGTGAAGAGCAGGTCACTTGGCTTTCCCACGTATATTATGCTCTGTTGAAAATAGTTCATCAATTAACTATATCTCTGATAAAATAAAAAATAAAAAAAGCTTTGCATTTTTATTATACAAAATAGATAAATTATGGCTCATTATTGATAATAGTACTAATCGATTATTTATTTATGTATTTTATTGTTATATATATGAGTAATTTTTACAGAGTTCATAAAATATTTTATAAAATTGATTATTTTATTATTTATTGTTTTATACAGCGCCAGCATATTCTGCAGCGCTGTACAACGGGTAGACATAACACGTTGCGTATAACATAACAGCTTGAGTTGCAGAAACCACAGGTGAGGACGGCCCTGCTCAAACAAGCTTAAAATCTAGAGAGAGTAAGGGCAGAGGTGTCCAACCTGTGGCCCTCCAGCTGCTGCAGGACTACATCTCCCATAATGCTCTTTCAGCGAAGGGGCAGGCTGAGGAGTATGGGAGATGTAGTCCTGCAGCATCTGGAGGGCCGCAGGTTGTACACCCCTGTTAGGGTGTTACCTTATGAAAGCTGAGATCTGTGGCAAAATGTGCCAAAACGAGTATTTTAATGCATTTTCTATTCTAAAAGAATCCCGGCTCTTGCAAACGCTGCCACAACCGGCATGCACCAAAAGAAAGAGCAATTTAACAATCAGGAGAAATAACCACACAGATTCCGAGAACAGGAGGTTAAGGTTGAGGCTGTCAATTTAAAATTTTTGTGAAATGATCTGTAAAATGTGAGATTTGGGGAAGTGACAGATCCTCTTTAAGAGAGCGGCGCCCGAAAAACTCTTTTGACAGTAGTCGAGCTTCCAATAAAATAAATCGTGCTGCTTTTTTACTTAAATACATTGTATTTGTCCATTCGAACCTTACTTTATTAAAGTAAGTTAAAGAACCGCGGGAAAGAAAAAAAATGGCTAATAAGACCATAGCAACATAATCATTTTATATTTTCATCTTGCTACACGTAGAAAATATCCTTTCCCGGATTTAACCCCTTAATGACAAAGCCCGTACATGTAAGGGCTCAAAATGCATTGCTTTCAATGGGTTTAGGGACCACCCATTGTCCTTAAGGGGTTAAATTTGCTCCCACGGCTTTCACGCTGCAACTCAACCGTCTTTATGAAAATGGATTACTACACATGTGCTTTATTCTCAAGGACTAGAAATTCAAATCAAATTGAATAATTTGCTTCCCAATATGTCTCGATGCATATATATCTCCTTCCCACCAATATGTTTAGATGTTGGAGTCAGCGTGAGTCTGACCACTGCATGCAAATACATTACGCTTCCCACTCAAGCAATTGTAATGTCGGCCCGTATTTTCCGCTATGAAGCATAAAGAAAGATTTTGATGGTTTTAGTGGCGCAAAGAAACGTAAACTCTCATGAGTCATTCGTCACAAATGTTGTTTTTTTTGTGCTTTGTTTGTCCGTTGCCTATTTTAGCCAATTGTGCGCTTAAAATCCGTATGAAAAGGCTTTATTAGACAAAGGCGGACAGGTAGTTCACGCTAATCCATTATTTTGCCCTCAAAACTAAAGCTGTGATTTTTTATTATTTTTTCTTTTAAAAAAAACATATTAAAAGGCATATATTACTTTTTCGTGTATTCATGGCTATAATACAAACATTTTACCGTGTCCCGGCAGTCTCCTGAAACACGTTGTAGGGAACATTTACTTTTATGATCTCAAATAAGGAACACCAAGGTTTTCTTTTAGAATTTTGTATTGTGAGGCAATTTGAGGAAAATAGACCAAAAGGCTTGGATTGTAGTAATAATAAATGAATGTGGTGAAAATAGTGATTCTTAAGTACCACATGCAGCCATGTATAGCATTTTCCCAGTATAACACAAGAACAGCAACAAACACAAGGAAATGCAGATTAACCCCTTCAAGACCGGGACGTACCTGGTACTTCCGGGTCAAAGGTCACCGGCAGACCGGGACGTACCAAGTACGTCACCGCTAATACGCGATCCAGCGTCGCTTTGAACGCTGGGGTCGCGAGGGGCGGCTGCTACTGACCGCTGGGTGTCCCCAGCAATCAGTAGCAGCAACCCCCCTCAATTCTGTGCACGTGATCGCTTTGCAGCGAATCACAAGCACAGAATTTAAATAGGGAAGACGCAGTTTTCAAATGCCGGTCCGGAAGGGGTTAAATAAGCATTTAATTGGGAACGAGAAGGATTTTCCACGCAAAATTAGTATTGAGGCAGGGCCGGGATTGGACTGCCCACCTACCCTATCCAAAGAGCCCGCTTACAGCTCAGATCTCCATAGATTTTACAACGAAAAGTTTGCTACGAAGTTTGACGCCTGGACTCTGAAACGGAGAACAACAAGTTTGCCTTTCTTTTATACATTAAAATTATCGTTTTTATCTACTCCCCTCCGCTACCTTCCTTCTTTATCTATAAAGAAACTCCTAAGAAGATCATCACATCTCTATGTATGGGCATTTATGCCCTTTAAATTGTAAGGGTCCGATCTGCTTAATAGCGGTTTTTTGACACCTACTTTCATATATTACACCATCATTTTTTTTTTTCTCTTCCCTTTATATATGAGCCTTTTGGATACTGTGTGTGGGAACTCTCGCTGGAAGGGTATCTTTGTACATATTATTTTTGTGTTACACATATAATTTACTCACTTTTGTGTCTTTTTTTTGTTCCTGTGTCTCTGCGGCGCCACCTCACCAGAAGGTGTAATACTTACGTTTAATTAGAATATTTCGCTTTTTTGTATTTTGAGTATTACAGTGGAAATATGGAATAGATTTCTTATAGATTAAGAAATAAGACCCCTTTACCACCATAGGGTCTGATCTCATGACTAATATTCAATACTAATACAAATATATATATATCTAATGCAACCCACAGATATAAAGAGTGACATTTGCACTGACATTAGACTCCCTAGCTCAAAATCATATCCACATTAGAAGGTCATCATGCTACAGATATGAAGATTTTACTCAATGGAGTAATTCAAAGAGAATGCAACATTTTCAGGGCATAAAAGGCATTAAGAGACCATAAACGCATTTATCGCACTGTACCTTCAAGCAATAGAATGATAAAATACTTAGTAACGCATGGAAACTTGTATTGTCATGCTAGCATGTGGGTGACCTCTAACCCCCTGCCCCATTAAATATCAATTTACCATGTCAATTTGTTTTTGTTGGTTCTGGTGAATCCGGCGTTTGACGTTCATATTTATTATTTTATGATGGCTTTCAAGCTGAAATGTATTCTACACCACAAAAGTATTGTCATTAAAGGGTATATTTATGTATAGTATGTGAACATGGACTGGATCCGCTCTTTGCTCTTAGTCGTTAAGCACAGAGGGAAGCCCCTCTTTTGTATGGCGCTGAACACATAGATTCTGCGTGTTAATACGGTATGATATATCCCACGCGTGTAAAACAAAAATGTCTTGTACATCTTCCACAGGGATTCCTTGCGTATTCACTGATGGTATATTTATCACAGTATGTAACCCATGATCATTATCATGATAGTCTGGATAGGTTAATAGCATTTCTGGTCTGGTTCTATGAAAACGGCCCCGTCTTGGGTCTCCTGGTTGGCGCTGGGCCACCTGACTTTTGAAAGAGTTAGATCTTCTCTTACCTCTGGTAACAGTAATAGATTTTTCGTTTTCCAATTTCTGTTTGAATGCCTGAAGCAAAAAAAAATCTTTCTTTCTTGAAAACAAAAATGCAGATTTGCCATAAAGGCGTAGGCTGCAGGTTCACTGTAAGGGATAACCAAATTTCTTTGGGTTTTTTTCCTTCCATACGCCCAAGGGGCCTCGTGATTCCAGTGTCTTCAGACCACCGTGGATACCAGGTGCCCGATATTTTCCTTCTAAGGATGCACTCCCCACCATGGGACATCCATGGCCAAAAGCAAAAGGAGGACTGGGTTTTTTTTATGGTTCTCCCCAAAGTAGGATGCCTCTGAAGTGTTGAAGGAGAAATGGTGGCCAAAAGGCACAGTCGTAGTCATCATCATCATCATCACCACCGACTACCAGCCATAAGTGATGGCAAATAAAGTGACGAGATGAAGCGTCCAGATGCTCAGTAGAGCTCTTAACAGTCATGCCATAAAGTGAAAACATGTGCATCGCACACTAAACTCCCATGTTGATTGGTGTGGTGAACCAAACCAGCCGTAGGATTAAGCGTTCCCTGTCCCTCAGGAACTGAGTTGATCTTTCCCAAAAATGGAGCAGATGTCCCCATGCCACACTCTTTTAAATTAAGACAGTGTCGTAGCTCATGAGGATTCAGCATGACTGAAGGGTAGAACGAAACGTTCACTTAAACAGCTCTTTGTGTGCTTAACCTTAAAAAAGGCGTTTTGGAAACCATGGTATTTTTACAAAGGAGAACAATTTCCATAAAGGTGCCACAAAATATGCATATTACCAGGGCAATTTTCATTACACCATAAAAGTTTTTTATTCCTCATTATCTTTTCCCATAGAGTATAATTAGCTGTAGAATTTTAAACATAATTATATCATATTTATGTATTCAGTTTTTTTTTTGGTTAATATTACAAAAAAACAACTGCTGTTTACTTTAAAACTCAGAGCAAATATTTTCTTCAATTTTCTCCAGACTGACATTTAACAGAGTAAATTTATAAACCGCACTGGGACACAACAAGTATTTTATATAATATATTTTTTAAAACATACCTGGAAGAAAATCACAAAATATTAGAATTTGCATACTCTGTTTCAAATTAAATCCTATTATTTCTTTTTTTTATATTATTTTTTTGTTTTAAAGCTCAGTCAGGGTAAATACATAGATAAATAAGATATTGCATGAGATGAGTTGCTTGACAAGGACAGACAAAAATTATTTTCCCCGTGACCTTTAATGCTGTCAGTTACCTACAATTTAGTCTACTTTTAGTCATTTGAGAACATTGTAAACATTATCTAACATTCTTCATTTTGCTGTCTGACTTGCAACCTTTGAAGATGACTGATGACACGAAAATATGCCCATTTTAAGGTATTAAATCTGAGGTTAATCCTTTTGGGGCAATCGTCCATAAAATGCTGAATTGGACCCTGTACAGTTGCCTGAGAACAAGAGATGATATGAGAGCCAGCCTGGCTCTGTGCAATTCACGAGCTGGTCGATCAAAGTGTTCCTCTCACATTAATGGCAACTATTTAACAAAACGACACATACTGTCCATGTAGATAAGTCTATAATTATCCATTTTCTAAAACATGCCTCGTAAGTATGTATCTGTGGGGGGGGGGGGACTATATAAACCAGGGCTATTCAAACTTCAGGTCAGGACCCACTACCGGGTCATAATTAGCCCTAACCTTCGCTGTAGTGAGCACTGTGCTGTATAATGCTTTTTGCCTTAAATAGGTGTTTTTCAAATAGTATTCAATAGTATTTTCAATGGCATGACTAATAAAGGTTAAGCCCCGTCCATGGTTTCTAAACCTCAAAGCTGGATTCGTCCTGACAACCCAAATTTTGGGTCTTTATGTGTTATGGATGACTGCAGATGCAGATTTTTCAACAATAAACATTTTGTTCTATATTTCACCAATATATCTGGAATGTGTAGCATATCCGAACACAGTTTACAAACATGAACCATCTGCTATAGGGGAAATACAATAGTCTAGAAGAAAATGGTTTGCATACCATCAGAATTGACAAGGTTTTTAATGTAATGAGTTTTTGCTGTGAAATTAGCATTTTTTGGAGCTCTATTTGATTTGTCATTTCAGATACTCCTACAGCTAATTTTGAATAATACCTGGACAGCTCGTATTAATGCCCTGCAGCAAAATGAATGAGATTGACAGTGATTTTTCACGATTTTCATGGGTGGGTTTGATTCCCTACAAATTAGGAAGACAGATCAGATGATTTAATGCCCGATGATGCCATTATCGAGTTTATTTGAGAATAATATTTCCACTACTTTATCATACACTAGCAACGTAGAAATAATTATGAACAAAATACACCTAAAATAATCAAATACTTTATGTAAATTACTGTTAATTTGGCACAATTGAATTCATTAAGGATCAGCATTCACAAAGTCAAGCGTCAATGAGATAATATAACTTATTAAGGATATACGTGCTGTATTGTAATGGAGCGAAGCGCTATTAAGTGACAAACTCTAGCTATTTGAGACTCGTGCATTGGGATTTCTAAGAAACTGCAAATGAAAAAAAAAATTAGGAAATGTTGTCAATCTATACAAATCACCCAAAACAAGGTAAAACATCCCACAAAACGAATGAAAAATAAGCGAAAATCTCAACATTTTCAGTAGAATTTCATAAGCTCATTCACTCCCGCTCTCATTCCCGCTCTCTCACACTCTCATTTCCTCTCACGTTCTCTGAATTCCTCCCTACCTTCTTCCGTGCCTCGTGGGTTACCTCCTCCCTTCCTGCCTTGTGACCCTAGTGCCAGACTGGGGCACAAATCAGCAAATCACAGTTGGGACATTTGAGAGAAACTCACCTTTTAATATAACTCTTTTAGGAATGTTAGCAACAGGGGCAAAACTAGAAACCATAGGACCCCAGTGTAAAAGTGTAAGTCCCCCCCCCCCCAACTTTACCAAGAAACATGCCCCACAGTTGCAGCTTTGCCCCAAACAGCTTGCCTATGCCATCTTAACCCTCAAATAGCTTACCTGTGCCATCTTAGGCTATAAGCATCTTTGAGAGAGTGTGAGAAACCATAATCTTTTCACTCTCTGTTACCCGCAGCTAACAGCTTTTAAAGGGGCTGTCAGCAGTTATGACCATGATGGGCCCTAGGTAGGAAATACAAAGGACTATAACACTAGGTTACCTGTGAGCAAATCACACTAAATAGCTTTCCCTATAGTAAGCCCTCACTGTCTAGATTTTCCGTTGGCTTAATTATGCTATTTAACAATAAATAATAATCACGCTAAGTTACTTCTACCTCTAAGCTAAGACTTATATCATTCTTGAAAACATCCATGCTTTCCAGAAAAGAGTCTTATAGTGGGTTTTATAGTTGCCTTTTTTATAGGAGCCCAAGGTGCACGTGTTTTTATTTAAAGCGAAGTGTGGGGGGGGGGTAAAAGTTCCTAGAAGCAGGAACACTAGATCAGCAGATCCCAAATCTTCATCTTCTGAGCAAGCACTGCTCAAAGTGATAGGGTAGTAAGGGAACAAATAAGAAGCTGCTTGAAATTTCTGGGTTGTGTTTGGTGCACACCATGATCTTAGACAAAAGATCCAAGAACCCCTTGATTTTTTTTGTTTTTCCAATCAAGCTTGAGGTGCCTGACGCTTCCCATTGTTGCTTGAAGAAAGTGACCCGGTACTCCAAAAGTGTAGGGCTAAAGTGGATACCAGTTCCTCAATATTTTTCTTCTGGGGCTAAGACCAAAGGAGGGCTCAAAGAGACGACTTACTGAATTCTTCAAGAAGAGATGGCAGCCTAAAGACAGCCAACTCCCCAAAACCATGTCTTTAGGGAGCTGACTATAGAATTCTTCCGTGTACATTATGAAATCATCATAAAAAAACACACACACACATCCCTAGAACATTGCATTAGAATCCACCAGCAGCCGTGGTAGGGAATAATAAAACACTTCCTAGACACTACGTGGCCTTCTAGCTCTATAGGCAATTTAAAACTGTACCATTTTTCATAAAGCTATAACCACAAATACAATAGGATGAGACACCCATTTAAATGGTGTAATACCGCCACTTAATTGTAGCTCCTTCATACAGCATAGCACGAAAGAGCCGAGCCAGCATTTTTTATTAATAGATTTAATCATGATTACTATTATTTTTAGAGGGCCATGGTTAATCTGAGATGCGGTTTAACTGTGTATATAATTTTAAATCATTTTATAGTGGCTACTGAAATTTAATAATTTGACCCAGACGTTTAGTTAGATAATTCAACAAGAGGTACATGAGAAAAAAAAATAAATATGTGATCAAATTTGTTGGTCCTAATAGTACGGCGTAGCAAAGCAAAGCATCGTATTAGAATGTCAATACATCAAAAGGATTTAATTTGCAAGACACAGATTATTAAACATAGATGATATAAATCGGTATGGTATATTGTCGTAAAGGTCACCCTATTCCAACCCATACATGTGCAATGAAATGCAATTACCTCTTTCTATATAGGGCCATGGGCATATCATTTATACAAATGCATATCCTCATGCATTGGACTTTTACCGTGGCCAGCTCAGTGGTATAATTTAACGTATTCTACTATTTGCCATAAAAATGTGTTTTATTATTAACAATGTGTTTGTTGCGGGGTATGTTTGCATTATTCTTATACCCATGAGACCAACTCGTCACCATAAAAACAGATGAATTAGTAAAACATCTCCTTCATTGCTAAAGAATGAAACTCTATATATGTTGCGTTAACCCTTTTTTTTTTCTTGTTGGTATAACTGTTCAGCTAATTTTATGACAAAAATGGTCTTTTGTGCTTATAATGTCGTGGGTCCCATCATGCATCTGACCCCATTGTCTTGATTGGCCGGGCGTTTTGCATATAAATAAATTGTTGTGTATTATTTAATTGTGCATAACAATATATGAATCTCTTTGAAAAATGGTGGCGCCCTGCCGCTGGAAAGAGCTCATCCACACCCTACTGAGGGACTAGGCTCTTATGAACCATCTAGAGGAGGGGTACTAGTCCCATTCCCCTCCTGGCCTACTGTCCTCCACCCCCTATTTACCCCCACCTTGCCTGAAACCCTAAACACCCACCCCAGTGACAACACCACCAAGTCTGTTCCTTTAACACTTTGTTAAACCCTATGTGTTATGATGTGTATTTTTTTTTTTTACCAGGAGGGTATCCCTTCGAAGCATGTGGCCACAGAAGAGGACAATTGTTCCTCTGTGGTCTTACCAACTTCATGACGTGGTCAAAGAAAACCACCAAGGGCTTTTAAATCCCACAATAGAAGATAACAGCCATCCATTTTATTCTTAGCTCCCCCTATAAAATATTAAATTGTGAGATATGGTATATTGTGTATACTATGCTGTGTTGAAAGACGCACAGTTTGAATACCTTTGTTGTAATGTAGGTCTAAAATATAGCACCCTTTTTTAACCCCTTAATGACAAAGCCCGTACATGTACAGGCTCAAAATGCATTGTTTTCAATGGGTTTAGGGATGGCCCATTGTCCTTAAGGGGTTAAAAATTATTGTCGTAGAGGAAGGGGTTAGAAAAGAAACAACATATCTTAATGGGATAGAGAAAGGCCATCACATTAAAGGAATTTTGCAACGAGAGGAAAGAACTATACCTGGCTGCTGTACATTTAATCGTTATAGAAATAGTTAACGGCATCCGAAATAGTTGTATGTATTGCAGATTGTACACTAAGTAATATACATTCAAAACAGATGGATCTTATTGATCTTTTGCCTTCTGCAAGCAGAAGTGTGATGTTTAAATAGCGGCGGTGTGCCTTGCAGAGAACGCAAGGAGATACGAACAGAATTTCACCGTGAATCATGAATCAAAACAATTATGGAACGGAGTTTACCTAGGAATGAGCTTATCCAGATGTCTCATACGGCTTGCGAAATGTAGCAGTTCGATAATATTGGATTTTACGGTACAATGTTGCACACAGTGTCCTTAGACAAAATTATATATATATATATATATATATATAAGCTCAGAAAAGAGTTAGGTAGCATAAAAGAAACCTTTAGGCGCAGTGATAAATTCTGGAACAAAACGGTACGACTTGGAGGAGCTGGGTAAATGGTAAATGGCTTATTTTTGTCCTGCCGAGCATTGAATCTTGTCCTCGGGCATACAGCCATGGTTATACTTAACATCTGCAATGAGCGTTTACAGTTGATGTATGCCTAATACAAACTTTTTCAACCTTGCATACATATACGTATCACATTACATGAGCTGATCAGTAAAACATGTGATATGTATGTATGTATGTATGTGTATGGTTGGTCTTAGGATCTAGGCGAGCTCAGTGACTGCGAAGTCCGTCATGGAAGGGATATTCCAGCCATCCTATGCACTTTAATGCATATGAGCAGTCCGTTTAAATTCATTATGATCATGATGTCAGTATTTAACCCTGTTGGCTTTTCGCAGGATTGGAGCGGGGATACAATAAGCGCAGCAAAAGTGATGAGAAAGGGGTGGACAACCCAACGTCAGATGTGTATCTTGTGGTATCTAGTGGATTTAAAGCAACACAATTCTAAGCTTTTTTAGCACTTAAAAAATCTGCTTTGATGTCATCAAAATGTAGTTCCATTACTATTAAAGTACGACATTTAAAAAAAATATAATAAATTCAACATACGCTATATTATACTTTTTACCTTATGAACTTTAAGTTGGTTCTTGATTGCAGACACTATATAGCCATGAAGTGTCTTTGGCTTAGTAGATTCTCTAAGGAAGTACGTTGTGATGTGCAAAGTGAGGGGATGTCACATACCGAGTATAGTAAACAAAAATGTATTTTAAAGAAAAGGCCGTGGAAGAGTACAGCCTTGTCTGTTTTTATTGTCATGGTATGCTTTAACATTTGCCCTCGAGGCCACTCGGAGAGCTGCGCAGTTCTTATCTCTGACAGCCAAAGGCAGTAATCAAGTTGAGTATTTCAGTATGGCATAGTCGTATGCTTTAATTGGACAATGTGTACGAGGACATGGGGAGATTAGCGTTGTGGCCTTTTCACTATGTGCATTTGTAAGTATTCATTATTGTTCCCAAATGATGAGAATAAGGAAGTGAAATTTAGAAGGTTAATTTATCTTGACATTCATAAGATCTGATTAAGAATTTTCCCATTTCTTTTTTTTTCTCTAGATGCGATGATTATACCAACGCATTTTTTTTTTATTTTACACAAAACGTGTTGCATAATAAAATATGAATAAAACATTTATTAACATTATGTTAGGGCTTAAAAGTGTGTGCAGGGGATTGGGCCGTCTCATATGTGTGTGTGTGTGTGAAATTCCTTCTCTGTTCCGCTTAAAGCAGACCTGTCACAAGCTATTAACTTGGCGTTAATCAATACTGCGCTGCAAATGCCTATACAATGTGTTTTTAACAAATCATATTCCGCTAATGAAAGATTTAAGCCTACCTTGGGCACCCTCCTCGTCTTAATTTTTTTTCTTTAGTTAGTGGACTGGTTTAAAATTTTTTTTTATGGAAAAAAAATATTCTTCTCTTTGAGCATAAACCCCAGTGCTGCATACAGCAATATCCGTTTTATCTCACCTTGTTCCTATAAACTCCCTTTATCTGGAGGCAGCCATTGTTGTCGGTCATGTGATATTTTGAGAGGCTTTCCCTGCTCAATCACCACACTGAGCTGATGCTTTATGGCAATGCTAATGAAGTCTGTTCGTCCATAGACTTTTATAAATCAAGAACTGCTTAGAGATTAAGACTGAGCCACTCTCGTGTTTCCCACACGCAGTATGATAAGAAGTCAGGGTGTTTGTCTAGTAGATTGGGCTCAGATAGAGCGAAAACTCATACAAATTACCAAAATGCATCTGCAGTTATATTGTGCAAAACGATAATTTAAATAAATATTATTAATATTTATATAATAATATATATTTTTTTTAAAATGCATTTTTAATCTGATATTCCAGTGGTGTAAAAAAATTGGTAGGGGTTCTGCTTCAAAAAAAGTTTATACATTAACAACGCCTTTTAGCACCAAATTTTTGTAAAGTACTGTAAAAGTCACATAAGACCTCAGACGTCATTCTTTAGATGAGATCAACTGTATGTAGATTTTTTTTTATTGCATAAAAGTCCATTTCACAGATGGGGTCATTTGCTGGAATGTTCTGTTGGTTGCTATAGTGATTGGGTATCCTATCACTTTGCTCCACAACTGCTCTTTATAACTCCCAATTGTTTCTATCATAACCAATCTATGCACTTAAATATAATGCACACAAATTAGTATAATTATATATGATTAGTAAAATTACTTTTTATCTATTTAAAAACATTACAGCAACACAACGTGCAAACACTAGTATATAGAACACAATTACGCACCTAAAACATCATCAGGCAGGAATGAAAGCAGTTTAAACCTTAAATGTCAATATAAGCATTATAAATACAAATTTACAGCAAAGAAGAAAAAAAAAATCACTAGCCGGGGTAAAAAAAAAATCCTCTATAATTACAAAATACTATTTCAGAACCAAACCTCCCACACTTGATTTCAGCAACAATAATCAGTAACAATTATCACAAACAACTCATATTGAAATTGCTTGTATTTATAGTGATTACGGCGGAGATTATTCACTAAGCAGTGAGTAGAACTATGCGTTATGCAGGGCCAGCTGCCGTTGTTGCAAAGTTCACTAGTATTGGATTCTATAGAGGATAGATAAAACAACTGGTACAATCTTTCTGATGTTCAACCTACTTGAACATGTACAAGAAAATTATTATATTGAGCTCCAAATGCTTATGTCTAAAAATACTAGCCTTAAGTGTAAGGGCTGCGTAATGGTGGGGAAGGTTAGTTTAAGTTGAGGAAAATAATTTTAGGAACAGTTCTAGGGTTCCATGAGTTCCATCTGGAAGAACTACTGTGTGACTTGTAATTATTGGCTACACAACCTACAAAGATGTGACGATGATTGGCCATGACCATAACTGGGAATTAGGATGACTTCCTGGAGCTCTTCCTCTCCTGCTCCACCATGACCAGAGACCTCACAGATGCTCTAAATAGCCACTGGTAGGAGAGCTGGTGATTACGCCATCTCTGGGGCAACCTTTTGATTTTAGAGCAGAGTGAGATGGTATTTGGTCTGGCCCCATCCATGCCCATTGACCACGTCCACCATGTCCATATATATATATATGAAGTAGAATACCATTGGGTCAACTCATTCATAAAGCTTAACTGGATAATTGGTGAAGGCATCTCATTGTAAGGGGGCGCTTTAAGAAATCCATCCATGGCACACTTTCCAAGGTACTTGGACACTTTAATATGGTTTTTCACCAAGGACACCTGCCAACAACATTCGTAGCGTAGCTCCTAGAGGAATAAGAAATGCCTTCTCCATCCTTTAAAGGGTTTAAACTGCACCTATGTATACAATAAAATGATCCATGTTTGTAGCCAACAAATTAAAACAAACTACATTATGCAAATTGCCATTAACTTTGTGCCAACCGCAATAGTCAAACCAATTAAATTCCCTTCCCACTGAAGATGTTCTGCAAAGATACCTGGGAGAGATTAAATGGCATTGAAAGTTGACAGTAAAAGCAAGAGTATTATTGACTGACAATAGAGAATAATAATATTTCAAGTCCCCGTGATTGAAAAGAAAAGTTTTCCGATGAAGTACATAATTATACCCCAAAGATGAATTGCAGCTTTATACAAACAGTAAATTATGTCTCTTTAGCAAAGAAGGTACGCAGAACAAAGAATCAGAGCATTTAGTGGATATATTTGCAATTCATTGGCAGATCTTTATTAATATGCTCCAGGACGGGATACCAATCTTTGAGTTAATGGCCCCCAAAATAAGCAACTGAAAGAAAATATATTTCATAAATGAAACTCAAAATTACGTAGAAGAGCCCAAATTAAATAAGATGAAACGATAAAGTACCTTTACCACCTGCCGAAAAGTTTTGCAAAGCAATTTGGATTCGTAATTAACAATATAAAAGATTGGGGGGAAAAAAGGAATATAAAAGACCGGAAATTATTACTGACAATTAAATGGTAATATTAAAAGAGCTAATTAAGTATATTTAATATAGAATGGAGAGAGAGGCATAATTAACCGTAATCAGGTATTGCTGCCCTTGGGGTAGAGATGCTGTTTTCTAACATTTTAGGAGTAAGGCGGAATATATAATAAGGATTATATCATTGTTGTCAATAATTTAGTGATACTCATACATACTTTAACCTTTTAACTGCCAACTATGTACGGATCAGTAAAATATGATACATTCATACCCGGCAAACATTCTGAGCTCCTAAAAAATGTGACAGAGGGCTTTGGGCCCATCCCAACAGCCCATAAGCCACAACTCAATGGGCCAGTGAAAAGAGAGATCTCTGTTCTCCCCAATAACCCATTGACACTATGGATGGCTGTACCAAGATGGCGCAGTCTTCCATAGTTTCTTTCCACAATGCGCTTCCTCTAAAAGGACAATGTAAGGACAATGTTGTGGAGGGGGGCAGCAGATGTGTTCCCCTGGGCTAGGCCTACGGGAACACCGAAGGTAAATACATCACTGGTGGCTGTAATGTATATGCATTTGTTTTTTAGTGTCTGGATAGGATTTAATTTAGAAACACTTCTAATACACATTCCCAGCGGCTGCCTCCTGGCATCAGTCACTTAGGCACAGAGTTGCCCTTAGCATTTCAGAGGCTCCTGTGAACTACACAGGCTTTTTAATTTTGAATATAAGCAGCCCAAATTTTTTTAGTTTCGTGGCTCTTCGAAATCATAAAAAAAGCCCATTCACCTAGCCGTAAGTAATTGCTATCCTCATTCACAGCCATGCATAGGGAATGGCACGTTGTATCACCTCTTCTCCTCATACTTGAGACATTAACTGCTGTGATATGACATCATATCCGAGTGTTCCACTCCTTTCACACCTAGATGGACCTTCAGCGTGATTGAGAGCGGTATGCACCAGCACTAACCATGAAAATGTATTAATTGCTTAATTAATTGCTTAATTATTAAAAGCCTGTGAGACCCAGTATAGGCTTCTTGGACAACAGGCCGCATTGTGAGAACAGGTACAAGTTCCAATGGAGGAAAACTGAACGTTTTAAGGGTCAGACAGAAACAAGTCAATGTTAAATCTATGGGGTTACAGGCGATGCCGCCCGACATTGTAAACGCTTGATTTTGTATCAATACCTTTGTGTTCATATTGCTTTGGCAGCACCTATCTCCTTTATGTCCTTTCCTTGCATGTGGAAATGCTCTATTTTGTTCTGTGATGCAAATTTGCTTTCTATGTAACAGACATTGTAATCTGGAAACTGTTGACCCACGACAAATCCATGTCACTTTCACAAATGTGTTTCTATCGTTCCATACAAGAAACATATTGTGTATAGATAATAAAAAGCAAACCAAGTACATCGTAGACAATGTGCCTGACCTTTATATGGATACATTTATATTATCTTAAGCTTTTTTTTTTCAGTTTTGCTAAACATGCTTTAAAAGACCAGGTTTCATTACTGTATCCAGGGAGTTGGATTAAGGGAATGCTGAACGCTCTGAAAATATATTTTAAAATATAACTAAAAATAAGGGCTCAAGAAACAATAAATCTAATTTTTTTTAGCTTAGTTAAATAAACTTTCCAGACAAGTGCAATACAAGATTTGTAGAACATTAACATTTAAAATGTAAAAGGTCATGGATATAGAAAAATAGATTATTTTGATTTCCCCTATAATGATTTGTATGCATTTTGTCCTGGTAATTAAGGATACAATAAAATGCAGGCCCTCCAGGGCCCTTGGCAGTGCAGGTTTTCAGCACAGGTGGTACAAACAGTCATTAAATGTTCATGAGAGATGCACGGTGCCAATTAAACCAAAGATCTGGGGATTTATAAGAATATAAAACTCAATACCCCCCCAACGGCCGTCCTCAGTGCTGAGATATGATGTCATCGTTTTTATGGAACCTTTGCTACTTGTCATGGCACCTTCATGGTTTATATTTCCCCATCCAATAACAAGATCAAGTCATAATGAATTCAAGAACAACATAACATTTGAAGTGGCTTTATGACACATTTTGAGTGTTCTTCTTTCAATGGATGGAGTCGAGATTGTTGGTTTTGTCCACTTGACGTTGGTAGCACAAGCTGAAGGAACCTTGGCTCTAGAGAGTTGGGTCCCATTCTCTCGTCCCACCGTGTTCTCTAAATGGGCTTGACCAAGCTACAACTAGATTAACATTTTTCCACGTCATCTATATACATGAAATCAATACCAGCGGTAAAGAAAAAGCAACGTAAGGAATATTGATCCCCATTTGCTAATGCTCGTTGCCTTTAAGTGACGAGTCTATGATACATATTAACATCGTGTCATATTAGCTATCGTGGGGATTGTCTGCACTTCAAACATTTGGTTCACCTTGTAAAAACCTTTTAGTCTGAACAATGAAACATCTTAGTCTTTGTAGTTGACGCA
>VKOC01000008.1:12557344-12575036 GCA_009364415.1 Spea multiplicata | reverse complement strand
ATCAAATTTGTTGGTCCTAATAGTACGGCGTAGCAAAGCAAAGCATCGTATTAGAATGTCAATACATCAAAAGGATTTAATTTGCAAGACACAGATTATTAAACATAGATGATATAAATCGGTATGGTATATTGTCGTAAAGGTCACCCTATTCCAACCCATACATGTGCAATGAAATGCAATTACCTCTTTCTATATAGGGCCATGGGCATATCATTTATACAAATGCATATCCTCATGCATTGGACTTTTACCGTGGCCAGCTCAGTGGTATAATTTAACGTATTCTACTATTTGCCATAAAAATGTGTTTTATTATTAACAATGTGTTTGTTGCGGGGTATGTTTGCATTATTCTTATACCCATGAGACCAACTCGTCACCATAAAAACAGATGAATTAGTAAAACATCTCCTTCATTGCTAAAGAATGAAACTCTATATATGTTGCGTTAACCCTTTTTTTTTTCTTGTTGGTATAACTGTTCAGCTAATTTTATGACAAAAATGGTCTTTTGTGCTTATAATGTCGTGGGTCCCATCATGCATCTGACCCCATTGTCTTGATTGGCCGGGCGTTTTGCATATAAATAAATTGTTGTGTATTATTTAATTGTGCATAACAATATATGAATCTCTTTGAAAAATGGTGGCGCCCTGCCGCTGGAAAGAGCTCATCCACACCCTACTGAGGGACTAGGCTCTTATGAACCATCTAGAGGAGGGGTACTAGTCCCATTCCCCTCCTGGCCTACTGTCCTCCACCCCCTATTTACCCCCACCTTGCCTGAAACCCTAAACACCCACCCCAGTGACAACACCACCAAGTCTGTTCCTTTAACACTTTGTTAAACCCTATGTGTTATGATGTGTATTTTTTTTTTTTACCAGGAGGGTATCCCTTCGAAGCATGTGGCCACAGAAGAGGACAATTGTTCCTCTGTGGTCTTACCAACTTCATGACGTGGTCAAAGAAAACCACCAAGGGCTTTTAAATCCCACAATAGAAGATAACAGCCATCCATTTTATTCTTAGCTCCCCCTATAAAATATTAAATTGTGAGATATGGTATATTGTGTATACTATGCTGTGTTGAAAGACGCACAGTTTGAATACCTTTGTTGTAATGTAGGTCTAAAATATAGCACCCTTTTTTAACCCCTTAATGACAAAGCCCGTACATGTACAGGCTCAAAATGCATTGTTTTCAATGGGTTTAGGGATGGCCCATTGTCCTTAAGGGGTTAAAAATTATTGTCGTAGAGGAAGGGGTTAGAAAAGAAACAACATATCTTAATGGGATAGAGAAAGGCCATCACATTAAAGGAATTTTGCAACGAGAGGAAAGAACTATACCTGGCTGCTGTACATTTAATCGTTATAGAAATAGTTAACGGCATCCGAAATAGTTGTATGTATTGCAGATTGTACACTAAGTAATATACATTCAAAACAGATGGATCTTATTGATCTTTTGCCTTCTGCAAGCAGAAGTGTGATGTTTAAATAGCGGCGGTGTGCCTTGCAGAGAACGCAAGGAGATACGAACAGAATTTCACCGTGAATCATGAATCAAAACAATTATGGAACGGAGTTTACCTAGGAATGAGCTTATCCAGATGTCTCATACGGCTTGCGAAATGTAGCAGTTCGATAATATTGGATTTTACGGTACAATGTTGCACACAGTGTCCTTAGACAAAATTATATATATATATATATATATATATAAGCTCAGAAAAGAGTTAGGTAGCATAAAAGAAACCTTTAGGCGCAGTGATAAATTCTGGAACAAAACGGTACGACTTGGAGGAGCTGGGTAAATGGTAAATGGCTTATTTTTGTCCTGCCGAGCATTGAATCTTGTCCTCGGGCATACAGCCATGGTTATACTTAACATCTGCAATGAGCGTTTACAGTTGATGTATGCCTAATACAAACTTTTTCAACCTTGCATACATATACGTATCACATTACATGAGCTGATCAGTAAAACATGTGATATGTATGTATGTATGTATGTGTATGGTTGGTCTTAGGATCTAGGCGAGCTCAGTGACTGCGAAGTCCGTCATGGAAGGGATATTCCAGCCATCCTATGCACTTTAATGCATATGAGCAGTCCGTTTAAATTCATTATGATCATGATGTCAGTATTTAACCCTGTTGGCTTTTCGCAGGATTGGAGCGGGGATACAATAAGCGCAGCAAAAGTGATGAGAAAGGGGTGGACAACCCAACGTCAGATGTGTATCTTGTGGTATCTAGTGGATTTAAAGCAACACAATTCTAAGCTTTTTTAGCACTTAAAAAATCTGCTTTGATGTCATCAAAATGTAGTTCCATTACTATTAAAGTACGACATTTAAAAAAAATATAATAAATTCAACATACGCTATATTATACTTTTTACCTTATGAACTTTAAGTTGGTTCTTGATTGCAGACACTATATAGCCATGAAGTGTCTTTGGCTTAGTAGATTCTCTAAGGAAGTACGTTGTGATGTGCAAAGTGAGGGGATGTCACATACCGAGTATAGTAAACAAAAATGTATTTTAAAGAAAAGGCCGTGGAAGAGTACAGCCTTGTCTGTTTTTATTGTCATGGTATGCTTTAACATTTGCCCTCGAGGCCACTCGGAGAGCTGCGCAGTTCTTATCTCTGACAGCCAAAGGCAGTAATCAAGTTGAGTATTTCAGTATGGCATAGTCGTATGCTTTAATTGGACAATGTGTACGAGGACATGGGGAGATTAGCGTTGTGGCCTTTTCACTATGTGCATTTGTAAGTATTCATTATTGTTCCCAAATGATGAGAATAAGGAAGTGAAATTTAGAAGGTTAATTTATCTTGACATTCATAAGATCTGATTAAGAATTTTCCCATTTCTTTTTTTTTCTCTAGATGCGATGATTATACCAACGCATTTTTTTTTTATTTTACACAAAACGTGTTGCATAATAAAATATGAATAAAACATTTATTAACATTATGTTAGGGCTTAAAAGTGTGTGCAGGGGATTGGGCCGTCTCATATGTGTGTGTGTGTGTGAAATTCCTTCTCTGTTCCGCTTAAAGCAGACCTGTCACAAGCTATTAACTTGGCGTTAATCAATACTGCGCTGCAAATGCCTATACAATGTGTTTTTAACAAATCATATTCCGCTAATGAAAGATTTAAGCCTACCTTGGGCACCCTCCTCGTCTTAATTTTTTTTCTTTAGTTAGTGGACTGGTTTAAAATTTTTTTTTATGGAAAAAAAATATTCTTCTCTTTGAGCATAAACCCCAGTGCTGCATACAGCAATATCCGTTTTATCTCACCTTGTTCCTATAAACTCCCTTTATCTGGAGGCAGCCATTGTTGTCGGTCATGTGATATTTTGAGAGGCTTTCCCTGCTCAATCACCACACTGAGCTGATGCTTTATGGCAATGCTAATGAAGTCTGTTCGTCCATAGACTTTTATAAATCAAGAACTGCTTAGAGATTAAGACTGAGCCACTCTCGTGTTTCCCACACGCAGTATGATAAGAAGTCAGGGTGTTTGTCTAGTAGATTGGGCTCAGATAGAGCGAAAACTCATACAAATTACCAAAATGCATCTGCAGTTATATTGTGCAAAACGATAATTTAAATAAAATTATTAAATATTTTATATAATAATATATATTTTTTTTAAATGCATTTTTAATCTGATACCAGTGGTGTAAAAAAATTGGTAGGGGTTCTGCTTCAAAAAAAGTTTATACATTAACAACGCCTTTTAGCACCAAATTTTTGTAAAGTACTGTAAAAGTCACATAAGACCTCAGACGTCATTCTTTAGATGAGATCAACTGTATGTAGATTTTTTTTTATTGCATAAAAGTCCATTTCACAGATGGGGTCATTTGCTGGAATGTTCTGTTGGTTGCTATAGTGATTGGGTATCCTATCACTTTGCTCCACAACTGCTCTTTATAACTCCCAATTGTTTCTATCATAACCAATCTATGCACTTAAATATAATGCACACAAATTAGTATAATTATATATGATTAGTAAAATTACTTTTTATCTATTTAAAAACATTACAGCAACACAACGTGCAAACACTAGTATATAGAACACAATTACGCACCTAAAACATCATCAGGCAGGAATGAAAGCAGTTTAAACCTTAAATGTCAATATAAGCATTATAAATACAAATTTACAGCAAAGAAGAAAAAAAAAATCACTAGCCGGGGTAAAAAAAAAATCCTCTATAATTACAAAATACTATTTCAGAACCAAACCTCCCACACTTGATTTCAGCAACAATAATCAGTAACAATTATCACAAACAACTCATATTGAAATTGCTTGTATTTATAGTGATTACGGCGGAGATTATTCACTAAGCAGTGAGTAGAACTATGCGTTATGCAGGGCCAGCTGCCGTTGTTGCAAAGTTCACTAGTATTGGATTCTATAGAGGATAGATAAAACAACTGGTACAATCTTTCTGATGTTCAACCTACTTGAACATGTACAAGAAAATTATTATATTGAGCTCCAAATGCTTATGTCTAAAAATACTAGCCTTAAGTGTAAGGGCTGCGTAATGGTGGGGAAGGTTAGTTTAAGTTGAGGAAAATAATTTTAGGAACAGTTCTAGGGTTCCATGAGTTCCATCTGGAAGAACTACTGTGTGACTTGTAATTATTGGCTACACAACCTACAAAGATGTGACGATGATTGGCCATGACCATAACTGGGAATTAGGATGACTTCCTGGAGCTCTTCCTCTCCTGCTCCACCATGACCAGAGACCTCACAGATGCTCTAAATAGCCACTGGTAGGAGAGCTGGTGATTACGCCATCTCTGGGGCAACCTTTTGATTTTAGAGCAGAGTGAGATGGTATTTGGTCTGGCCCCATCCATGCCCATTGACCACGTCCACCATGTCCATATATATATATATGAAGTAGAATACCATTGGGTCAACTCATTCATAAAGCTTAACTGGATAATTGGTGAAGGCATCTCATTGTAAGGGGGCGCTTTAAGAAATCCATCCATGGCACACTTTCCAAGGTACTTGGACACTTTAATATGGTTTTTCACCAAGGACACCTGCCAACAACATTCGTAGCGTAGCTCCTAGAGGAATAAGAAATGCCTTCTCCATCCTTTAAAGGGTTTAAACTGCACCTATGTATACAATAAAATGATCCATGTTTGTAGCCAACAAATTAAAACAAACTACATTATGCAAATTGCCATTAACTTTGTGCCAACCGCAATAGTCAAACCAATTAAATTCCCTTCCCACTGAAGATGTTCTGCAAAGATACCTGGGAGAGATTAAATGGCATTGAAAGTTGACAGTAAAAGCAAGAGTATTATTGACTGACAATAGAGAATAATAATATTTCAAGTCCCCGTGATTGAAAAGAAAAGTTTTCCGATGAAGTACATAATTATACCCCAAAGATGAATTGCAGCTTTATACAAACAGTAAATTATGTCTCTTTAGCAAAGAAGGTACGCAGAACAAAGAATCAGAGCATTTAGTGGATATATTTGCAATTCATTGGCAGATCTTTATTAATATGCTCCAGGACGGGATACCAATCTTTGAGTTAATGGCCCCCAAAATAAGCAACTGAAAGAAAATATATTTCATAAATGAAACTCAAAATTACGTAGAAGAGCCCAAATTAAATAAGATGAAACGATAAAGTACCTTTACCACCTGCCGAAAAGTTTTGCAAAGCAATTTGGATTCGTAATTAACAATATAAAAGATTGGGGGGAAAAAAGGAATATAAAAGACCGGAAATTATTACTGACAATTAAATGGTAATATTAAAAGAGCTAATTAAGTATATTTAATATAGAATGGAGAGAGAGGCATAATTAACCGTAATCAGGTATTGCTGCCCTTGGGGTAGAGATGCTGTTTTCTAACATTTTAGGAGTAAGGCGGAATATATAATAAGGATTATATCATTGTTGTCAATAATTTAGTGATACTCATACATACTTTAACCTTTTAACTGCCAACTATGTACGGATCAGTAAAATATGATACATTCATACCCGGCAAACATTCTGAGCTCCTAAAAAATGTGACAGAGGGCTTTGGGCCCATCCCAACAGCCCATAAGCCACAACTCAATGGGCCAGTGAAAAGAGAGATCTCTGTTCTCCCCAATAACCCATTGACACTATGGATGGCTGTACCAAGATGGCGCAGTCTTCCATAGTTTCTTTCCACAATGCGCTTCCTCTAAAAGGACAATGTAAGGACAATGTTGTGGAGGGGGGCAGCAGATGTGTTCCCCTGGGCTAGGCCTACGGGAACACCGAAGGTAAATACATCACTGGTGGCTGTAATGTATATGCATTTGTTTTTTAGTGTCTGGATAGGATTTAATTTAGAAACACTTCTAATACACATTCCCAGCGGCTGCCTCCTGGCATCAGTCACTTAGGCACAGAGTTGCCCTTAGCATTTCAGAGGCTCCTGTGAACTACACAGGCTTTTTAATTTTGAATATAAGCAGCCCAAATTTTTTTAGTTTCGTGGCTCTTCGAAATCATAAAAAAAGCCCATTCACCTAGCCGTAAGTAATTGCTATCCTCATTCACAGCCATGCATAGGGAATGGCACGTTGTATCACCTCTTCTCCTCATACTTGAGACATTAACTGCTGTGATATGACATCATATCCGAGTGTTCCACTCCTTTCACACCTAGATGGACCTTCAGCGTGATTGAGAGCGGTATGCACCAGCACTAACCATGAAAATGTATTAATTGCTTAATTAATTGCTTAATTATTAAAAGCCTGTGAGACCCAGTATAGGCTTCTTGGACAACAGGCCGCATTGTGAGAACAGGTACAAGTTCCAATGGAGGAAAACTGAACGTTTTAAGGGTCAGACAGAAACAAGTCAATGTTAAATCTATGGGGTTACAGGCGATGCCGCCCGACATTGTAAACGCTTGATTTTGTATCAATACCTTTGTGTTCATATTGCTTTGGCAGCACCTATCTCCTTTATGTCCTTTCCTTGCATGTGGAAATGCTCTATTTTGTTCTGTGATGCAAATTTGCTTTCTATGTAACAGACATTGTAATCTGGAAACTGTTGACCCACGACAAATCCATGTCACTTTCACAAATGTGTTTCTATCGTTCCATACAAGAAACATATTGTGTATAGATAATAAAAAGCAAACCAAGTACATCGTAGACAATGTGCCTGACCTTTATATGGATACATTTATATTATCTTAAGCTTTTTTTTTTCAGTTTTGCTAAACATGCTTTAAAAGACCAGGTTTCATTACTGTATCCAGGGAGTTGGATTAAGGGAATGCTGAACGCTCTGAAAATATATTTTAAAATATAACTAAAAATAAGGGCTCAAGAAACAATAAATCTAATTTTTTTTAGCTTAGTTAAATAAACTTTCCAGACAAGTGCAATACAAGATTTGTAGAACATTAACATTTAAAATGTAAAAGGTCATGGATATAGAAAAATAGATTATTTTGATTTCCCCTATAATGATTTGTATGCATTTTGTCCTGGTAATTAAGGATACAATAAAATGCAGGCCCTCCAGGGCCCTTGGCAGTGCAGGTTTTCAGCACAGGTGGTACAAACAGTCATTAAATGTTCATGAGAGATGCACGGTGCCAATTAAACCAAAGATCTGGGGATTTATAAGAATATAAAACTCAATACCCCCCCAACGGCCGTCCTCAGTGCTGAGATATGATGTCATCGTTTTTATGGAACCTTTGCTACTTGTCATGGCACCTTCATGGTTTATATTTCCCCATCCAATAACAAGATCAAGTCATAATGAATTCAAGAACAACATAACATTTGAAGTGGCTTTATGACACATTTTGAGTGTTCTTCTTTCAATGGATGGAGTCGAGATTGTTGGTTTTGTCCACTTGACGTTGGTAGCACAAGCTGAAGGAACCTTGGCTCTAGAGAGTTGGGTCCCATTCTCTCGTCCCACCGTGTTCTCTAAATGGGCTTGACCAAGCTACAACTAGATTAACATTTTTCCACGTCATCTATATACATGAAATCAATACCAGCGGTAAAGAAAAAGCAACGTAAGGAATATTGATCCCCATTTGCTAATGCTCGTTGCCTTTAAGTGACGAGTCTATGATACATATTAACATCGTGTCATATTAGCTATCGTGGGGATTGTCTGCACTTCAAACATTTGGTTCACCTTGTAAAAACCTTTTAGTCTGAACAATGAAACATCTTAGTCTTTGTAGTTGACGCACCGGTTGCGAGATCCGTTACATAATGCATTATAACCCCTATCAATATAAATAATAAAGTCTTTTGCTAAATCTTAAGCCTTTGAATAAAAAAAAAAAAAGAAAAGGAAAAAAACCTTTCTTGTTTCACCGACGTCCTGTAGAGCACCCATGTAGCAGACTCTTGTAGGAAATGTCTTTGTGGAATCTTCATATGCATCAATACATCTTCTGTACTACATCACCAGCGCTGTCAGACTCTATAACATCTTGCAAATCAGCCTTCGTTGAATATTTATGGGTAAAAAAAAAATTACACTATAAATGTAGTTGTCCTCAATTTTTAAGACGCTGCTCCACTATGTAAATAGATTAACTTCGAGTTCCAACCGCTATTATACGCCTGTATCTCTGATATGAGGCCAAGTAATGGTAAGGTAGCAAACTTGGGTTATGATGTATAATTTCCTAGTTTATTTTGGCGTTGGGTCATATTTAACCCTGAATGGTTGGTATGGATACAAATGGTGTGATGAATGCTACGAATAAAAAGGAGAAGAGTTGATCACGTCTTCATTTTATTAATAATAAAATCTTTGGGTTTTTTTGTTTTTTTTGCAATTCGCAGGGATAAGCTAAGAAATAAAGAAAGAGATGTTTACTGACCTTCAAAAAGATGGAAGAGTATTTTGGAGGGTTTCAAGCGCCGTCTGTCACAACAGCTGATCACCGCGTAGAAAATCAGTTTTCTCCTTTTTGTGCTGCCCATATTAAACCTAATATATTTCCTCTTTGACACCGCTTCATTGTTACAATTTAATCACGTTTCCTACTGTGACATCACTTGCCAATCCACGCAGCGGCTTCGGTATCTCTGGATTGCAGATAGTTTTAAATACTTTTGAAAGGTCCACCTGCTTTCAGAAGGTGATTGTCGCGATCTGTCGAAATGCGAGAACTTTAATGATATCATAGGATAAGTAAAATTTAGTAAACGTACAGTTTATAAATAAAATAAAGGTTATAGTTTTAAATCATGGGCAACAGTGACAAAAGATAGTTAGATATATAGATAGATAGATAGAAATAGATAGATAGATAGATAGAAATAGATAGATAGATAGATAGATAGATAGAAAGATAGATAGATAGATAGATAGATAGAAGGTACTGAAGGAGAAGGGCATCCTTCTGTGTTGTTAGACCTCTAGACCGTCTATTGCAGTCTAAATGAGAGTCAGTAATTTATAGACTCATCAAAAAAAAATGTCTCTTCCATGTTTCCCATGTTGATTGGGCAATCATTTAGATGTACCGTGTGTAGAACTAAATCTCATGCCTTCTCTTAGTCCCCAGTCTTGAGATTCTAGGTGATCAGCAACCGAAAATGCCATGAGCCGTTGGACACGGTTTTAAGGCATCCTATGCAGTTTGCTGGAAGTTAGTGTGCTGCATAGCAAAGGGTTAACGTTACCCACTTCAGTAAATACACCCGCTGTGCCCTCGTGTTAATTTGTTCTAACGGGCCAGGCATGCCCGCAAAGTACCGGATGTAACTCTTACATACATATACTTACATATATCATTGTACACTCTAGATTGTAAGCTCTTTGGATCAGGGCCCTCTATACCCGTTGTTCTGTAAGTCAAATTATTATGTCCTGTCTACCCTTGTACAGCGCTACAGAATAAGATGGTGCTATATAAAACAATAAATAATAGTAATAATATTGGCAAAATACTACACATGAAGGAATGATCTCAAGTTACATCCCTGCAGACTCGGACATACATCATATCGCTATTACAGTTTTGACCGCTAAAAGTTGCTGGCCTATGGACACGCTTTGTAAATTATACCCCTCTACCTGTACACGGCATATCTTTTATACTATGAGTAAAGTTATGCACAGATCATTTCTCTATATCCTGTTACATCAGGAGTATACCCTTATTTATTCTATTACTTTTTATTTACTTTAATCCATGAAAAAAATCAGACTCGACTTCTATCGTTTCACCATAGATCACCTTTTCCTGGAACACGATGTAAGTGTGAGGACCACCTGCACATTTATTTTATTACCTTTTAAAAAAACACATTTTAGATTAAATTACATGTTTTTTCCTTATGGAAAAGAACATTTGGTACTTTTTCCCAGATGTAAGTGAGAAGATATTATGCCTTTACTAAATGTAAAATTACTTGAAATTACACTTTTTAAGTGTTTAACGGAGTGTTACTATATTTTGCATAGAGAGAGCAAGAGGGGGAAGAGACTGAACATGTATATATATATATATATATATATATAATATATAGATATATATAGAAATATATATAATTCTCAGTTCCACATTATATACAATAAATAGAATTTAATTTCTCTGCTGAAAAGCTACAAATGTTGTAGTTTATTATTTATTATTTATTTGCAGTGATTAAATAACAATATTAATCAGACTTTTCATTCTTTTGTCTTTGGAAAGTCAAATGATTCACACTTGGTGGATAATATGTCAGAGAGGGATATGATGTCATGACAGATTCCAACGAAACGTCAAACTGTGAGTTAGTAAACAGCAACTTCTGAACCCCACTGAAAAATGAGACATTCCCTTTATGTCTTTAAAATGTATTTCATTCATTAGAATGCTCATAAACTGGCCTAATAAATGTACGATCCCTTTGATCCTAATAATAGATTGTTAGTCATTTCTGTGTATTGTTACCATTCTTTTTTATTATATTTTTATTATATTATTTATTTTAGATGCAGCTAAAAAGACACGCTTTGTTACAGATGTATCATAAATGGATTGAAATTTATATAAGCATAAAATATAATATTTCAAAACGTTTTCCCAATTTTTATTTGGCATTTTAAAAAAAAGAAATTAAAAGTTCCACAGTAACAGTAAACCATTTTTTTCGTTAAATCATTTTTTAAATATTGGAAGAATTCCCTAAACTGCTCTGTTTTCATCCAAACAGGGATAACAAGTGTATTGTCTTGAAGTAAAGGGAGGGGGAATTATTAAAAATTATTAAAAATAGAAGAGAACTATCAGATTGACTTTAAATTTAACGATACTTAAGCCGTAATGAATGACGGGGGCAATAGCAGTTTGACGTTTTAGTTGATGTCAGGTGGTAGCTACACAGTACTGCTGAGATATAAATTGACTTCTTAGTCTGGACAGTCCAGCCATCATATGCTGTTTAATGCATATGGCAGCTGTCACTTTATATCATATATTTTTCCCCCAATGCATAGAGGGATTCAGCAAAATTCTTTCTATTTAGTTCATTTAGTTATTTTCCAGCCCCACCGCTCCATGGCTTGCCGAATGCATCTCCTGTGTACCGGAGAACATGTGCAAAAAATTCACGATCTTCAGCTTGTGAGATTTCCAGGCAATCTAATGAGACCCCTCTAACAACTCCATGTGCAGAAAGTGCTGTCATTGATTGTAATGGGAGTACTTTCCTGCCAGTGTATACAGGGGAAAGCAGCATTTTTAAAGGGTAGATGTTTTAAAGCAAATAATGTATATAAGGGCACTCCAGGGGTGGGCTGGCAGAGGGTCCAAATTCTTTAAATAGGGCTAGTCTGACTTGGCCCAGCCCACTCACAAAGTTGGAAGAACAGTGGGGGCACATAGCGCAATGTTACATGACCCCACAGTAATAGCAGGGCCACTTACACAGTGTGTGATTAGCTATAAGGAAAGGCTCCAAGGAAGGTAGAGTGTGAGGTGTGATAGATAGTGAGACGAGTGAGTGAGGGCCAGTGGTCCACTCGGCTTTACCTATCCCCTGGGTCAGAAGGTGCCATCCCACCCCTGAACGGGCTTACAGTGCAATAAAATGGGGGCTGTGTAGAATAGGAAGGAGTCAGCTTCAAACTGTTGACCCTGAGAATCTGCCCCTTCATCCTGAGATTGGGGCAAAAACCCCTGAGAGTCCCCAGGGATGACTATAATACTGTATGCAAGTCTTTATGGGGTCTTTATTGGATTTTAAACATTGGCATGTGGTTTGTTCTGTTTGGTTGCTTCAAATAATCTGTAAGACATTGCGATTTATTTTGTTTATTCTTCCTTCATCTTTCTGTTATTACCCAGAGTCACGCAGACGACTCGTGCTCTCTGGAATAAATGTAATACGTCGCAACAAGCATCATTGACGTGCGCTTATTGTTTATGTCATTGCATTCCAGTCAACGTATGACATCTGGATACAGTTTCAAGGCATACTAAAAAAATTGCTTTAATATAAAGAAAAGAAAACATTTCATAGAACAACATTAGCATATGTACAGAGGCAGAAATGGACAGGGGCCATATTCATATTTCAGGTGCCCCAGACCCCAAAGGTTTTAATAGCCGGGCCCAGACTGGCCATCTGGCAAGCTCGGAGGCGTTTGGCAGGTGCCAGATGGCACGGTTCTCTTGAAATAAAAAAGTGGCATAAAGGTATTATCCAAAATAATTTTTAAACACTTGAAAATAAGCAGTGTTTTAGGGCAGATTAGTCCTAATAGGATCATACCTCCCAAGTGCCCTTCTGCCGGCAGTCAGTCCCAATTTTCAGGCACTGTGCCACCGTCCAGTCTAAACCGTTCTGCTACCCCGTTTTTGTGGGCAGGATGGATCATGGGCAGGTTGGGGGGCTCCTCTTATCTCATATCCACGATTGGCCTCCTTACAATATAGTTAAGTCAAGGGGTACAGTAGGTGCCCCTGGCATCCATCTATTGCCCTACCTCACCCACCAACAGCGCTGCCCAGAACGGAAGTATCTCAGTTTTAATATAAGAACTCATAAAAGAGCAGCCTTAACTGCTGCTTAATGAAATAATAAATATTAAAACAAAATAATAAAACCAATATTGGAAATATAGAAAAATGGTTCATCCAGTACACGCTATTACGGAAAGGTTAAACAATTCATACATGCACAATTTGGAAATAAGCCTTTAAAACTAGGTCTTTTGGAGCAAAATCAAAATCAACTGCAATTTAAAGTAAAATAGTTGTTACCAGGCTATTCGGAATAATCAAACACAGCAATAAGGACACCGAAGAATGCAATGAGCTTAGAGAGGGCTCGGAGCCAACGGAAATTTGGCAGAATTTTATTTAACGGGGAATCAGTAAAACAGAACCCGTCGCCAAAAGATCTAAGAGAATGGGATGGAATAAACAATCAAGGACGGGGTTAACCAGCTGAATGCCAAAAGGCTGAACAACACGCCCTCGAGAGCTTATAAAATAATAAAAATATAAGATCTAGAAACGTCCATTCTCAGAGTATGATATGCTACAGGATTGTCTGTGCTGAATTCTTCTGCTAAACTCACTTGTTTTGCTGATAATTGCAGGGTACAAATCCAGCCGCTGGGTTGGGTTTCGCCAAAGTGAACTCTGTAATTTAATTTTAAAGCTTAATATGGAGTTTGTAAATTATTAGAAGCATCACAGAAGCCTTGTGTCATATGTTGAAGTACTACATAAATTGTTTGCACTAAATAATAAAATAAAAATATTAATAATAATAATAAATAATAATATTAGTTATATGCAAGAAGTCATTTCCCTGGACTCATCGGCAGTTGGATAGTCAGAAATTAGCAAAATTCCTCTGGAACTTAAAAGAAGAACTGCCGCCATTCTTATTAAATAAATTAAAAATATTGTTTTCTTGTTATATTTTTAAAAATAGTTTTTGCAGTAATGTTGTGTCGTCATTGGCTCTGCCTCACATTACCGGCCCAGTTACCCAAGTCTGTCTTACTATAGAGATTGTCATGTGTTATAGCTCTCTTATCTATTAGATACACACTCTGACTTATCCTACTGCCTGTTGCAAATAAAAGAATGGCTCAGTCTTAACCACCAGTCTGACACTCTAGCTAAAGAAAAGTGTATGGACAAATGGAACTTTATTAATGTATACAGCACCGAATGTTATGCTTAAATTAGAAAAAACTATTTTACCATGGGAGTTGCCCTTTAAATTGTTTTAAAGCTTAAAGAAGATCTCCATATCCCAGCCGAGCGAAGTGGGAACTTCTCACATTTCCTACCTCATTCTCAGCAAAATGGAGATTCTACCAAAGTGATCTTCCCATGAATCAGCTTGGTTTTGGACAAATTTCAGCCGCATCGCAATGAGTTTCCTAGAAATAAGCCTACCTGGCAAAAATGATCAGGAAAGGGCCCCCCTGGACGGTCAGGAAGGGGGAACATGACTGCTGTCCCCCTGCCTGGGGTCAGTAGTTCATGGTCCGGTTCAGGATGTGTGTTGCAACATTGTTGCTTTAATGTACTGGGGAGGAATAAAGGGGAAACTTTCCTTGTTCTGACCTTCAGTCATTTGACACTCTGGATGAGCTTCCGTCCCACCCTCCCCTGTTTTTTCTGTATTTGTTGTGATTTTTGTTCCTGTGCTGGTGTCGGTTTTTCTTTTCTTTTAGTCACAGCGGGAAGTCATGGCTGCCCCTTTGCTTGGAATATCCGGTGGCTGGAGAAGACTTGGGGAGACGAGTTCTGCGGAGGCTGATGGTACCCAGAACGAGAGCTCTTGGTAATGTTTGGGGTATCTGCCTGTCGGTAACACGACAGCTGGCAGGATGGTTATGTTTATGGTTACAATGTGCTGGTTCATTATGTTTAATAAAGCTGTGGCCAATGCCCTTACCCACAAACTGTGTCGTCTTCTCTTTGGGTGGGGATGTGGGCTTTGGTCATGCTTGGTTTGGTGGCTTGGGTCTAAGCAGTCAAGACTAAGGAGAGAAAACAGAGACATTATAGAAACATTTAAATACTTGGATTTAACAAGATAGGGGGGATGTTTATTTCAGTGGAACAAGGGTCTATAATCTAAAACCGGAGGGTCGGAGGTTTAGCTGTAGCATAAGGAAATGGTATTTTAATGTGCGGGTGGTAGATACATGGAATAGCCTCCCATGAGAGGTGGTAGAAGTTTACACGGTGGGGCAAGACCAAGGACTTCTTAAAGTCTGAGTCTCTGCATTGGGAACAATGAGCAGATTAGACGGGCCGATTGGATTAGCATACACAGAACCTGCTTAATCATGTTTAGAGCGCTTCGTTTATGAGCAATTTTATTTTTTGTATTTTTTTTATTACAGAAGTAACTAATCTGACAGCAATCTAAAAAAAAGCCCAAGCATTAAATTTCTCTCTCGTTTAACGGCCTGCAATGCAAATAACAAAAAGAAAGATGTTTTACGGCGCAAACAGATTTTAAGACCTGTGAATGTTGTTATTTTGAGTCGGCCACTTATCTATTTCTAGTTTGACGGACTTGGAGCACCTACTTGTATACTTTACATTTCTAGCTTTCAGGGCAAAAAATATTTTTGGCTAACTTTATAGTTGGGCAAACAGTTCCATCTGTATTTTCTTTAAATATAAGGTGGGTAACTGTCTAGAGCTGTCCTTGCTAACATTTTTTAGATACAACTCAGGAGAGTCAGTCTCGGGGACCCTAATCCCGTTAAGTCCTTTTTTTCTAGGACAGTCATAAAAATACCTTATGTTTAAATTAAAAAAAAATTACAAAAGTAACTGACTCATATGAAGTGGCGGTATCACGTGTGCCACGCATGTGTCTATGAATGAGGACATTTTCATTATGCATCATGCTACAATGTACAGCATTACACCGCTGATGCCCTTGCTGCATCAATCATAATGTCCTTATAAATAAAATAGATCATTCTCCTTCTGAATGTCTTTACACAAATACCATAACCAAGTCAAGTAGAGACATAGAAGGTCTCGGTGAAGTCCAGCCTCCCTTATCACACCTCTAACCATGTCCCCTTAAGCAACAGTGACCCTTTTTGGTCATCTAAAATATTATGAAGTATTATATTGCTAAGCCTTTATATTGATTTGGGACTATTGTGATTAGTATTTTGGTATAATGATTATTTATATTTACTGTTTAAATTAAAAGACTTATGGATCATAACCATACCTCCCAACTCTCTCGTGCTTGACCCGGATAGAGTCCTTCTTTCTGGGGTCTCTGATTCAAATTTGTCTTTCTTGGGCAGGTGAGGTGGTGTATGGCCACGATCACACCCTGCCCACTTTTCCTTTCTCCCCGCCCACTTTTCCTTACTCCCCACCTAGACCCCTCCCAGTAAACACTCTCCTAGGTTAGCCCCACCCTCATAAGCCCCTCCCCTACAGAAATCAACTCCCCTGGAAGAGGGGCATCTTCAGGTATCCTACACCAGGAATTTCCCAGGTATAATTAAAATTAAAAAGCTATTTCTGCTATATTGTTTATTTTCTCTGTTTTATTTAGTTTAATTGTTCTTTGGTTGTTGTTTTTTTTTTTTTGCAGATTACTGCTTTTACAGACTTTGCAAGAAACGGCTTTGTATTTCTCGCTTGTAAACACATACGGATTAAGACACAAAACAAATTGTCTCCAAATTACCTAAACCAAGAGAGATTTATTCAAGTAGTCTTGTCATAGTGATTAAAGGCAGTCAGGATGGATCACATTCATTTAAATAAGACATTTAGAGCAGACAAATGTATTGGCCAAGCATGCATTCTCTGCCACGTAGTTTTTTAAGGATGGAGACAAATAAATGTTCCGGTTTAAGGTTAGTTTTAAATCATTACGCGTCGAGCAAAGCGATGATTTAGTCTAAAGCAATAAAGAAGAGCTGGCTTATATCAATGAAACAGAGTGATAAAAACCCCTTGATCATAATAAAATGCTCATATTCGGTGCTTATGTACCGCGCGTTGGAGTCTGGGTCATAACCTAATCATCTAACAATTAAATTATACCAAGGACAAAAAGTATAACATTTTGAAAACCGGCGCTGAAATGCACTCATCTGAATTAGTTTGTTTTAGGAGGTTACAATAAATCACTTATTCATCAATTTAGAATGGCGACCGGGAATAAAAGAAGGTTGACTGATGCTGGTAGAAATGTGCGTCGAACTGTAATAACATAGAAACACCCTATTATACCCCAAGAAAGTAAGTGAAAAACAGACTCCTACTTGCCATTTGATGGATGCCCAGTGGGGCCACAAACTTACCAATACTGCAGCTGCAGCAGCAGATCATGTCGAGTAGTGTGTGGCCACTAACATGTGGCTGCCAGTGGCTGTTGGCCTTAAAGTGCCAGGGCGGCCCAGTCACCCCAGTCCAGTCCTGGTGAAATATGCCTGGGTGTAGCTCCCATTGGTGCCCAATGAACCAAGCTGGACTAGCCCTTGTATATAAGGTCTACAAGGCAGTAAAAGTTTAAGGGAGGGGTCATTTTTTAACTATGACCTTATGAAGAGCATGGTGTGCGAGCTCTAGAATAATTAGATCCTGCTGAAATACTCTAATAGAGTAATTTA
>VKOC01000008.1:12532627-12542957 GCA_009364415.1 Spea multiplicata | reverse complement strand
AAAAGATTACTAGCTGTCTATAGATTACCTTCGTAGTAAAGCTGGAATTAAGTACTTAAAACTTGTCCAGTATTCTTAGCAAAGAACCGCGATCACTTGCTGCACGCGCAACGTCTTAGCTGTATAAGCTGCGACAGCAATGTAAAAAAAGTTGGGGACGTATTTGGCTTTTCCGACAGTTTTACTTGACATGTTGCCAATATAAACTGTTCCAAGCTGTGGTGTTGCATACGGAACCATTTTCAAATGTATTAATAATACTGAGCATAAGTCGTCCTTTTAGAATTAAGCTGCCGTCAATTGCGAGGGAGAAAGTAAGTCTGCTAGCAAAGGATTTTGTAAGAACGTAATAAAGTGAAAAATGCTTTTCAGGCACAAAGGTTCCAGTGATTAGTTGGGTTACTCGCGAATACAACACGATATACAACACTAGTTAGATATATGAGATTGAATACATAAGACTTATGATGGTAAATATACCTGGGACGTGAGAAAGGAGAAACTGAGCCGGAGACCCAGGGAAGCAGGGCTTCCCCCCCAGAGACTCCGGGTCAAAGATGACAAGAATAAAGAAAAAGTGGGAACATTGATTTGCATCCAATAAAATGTTTTAAGTGATATTGGCATATGTGATAATTATAGGCCTGAAACATACTGTGTGATCTTTTATAATTAGGGACGTGATCATTTATCTTAGAATAAATTGTATGGTTTGTATTTAAATGCCAAAAAAATGGAAAATTTTGAACCTGCTGTATCTTTCATTGGTTATGTCAAGAAAACTTGCATCATAGGCTAGAGATGGTAACTCCTGCTGTGAATTGTCTCCAATTGGGGGCACGCTATGGAAAGGAACCTATGTTTTCTGATATATATAATCCCCATTGAGAATAAATATATAGGGAGTTTGCCATTTACCATCTAACCACGTTGTGTTTTAACAAAGACAACAGAAGTTTTCTAATAATTATTTGACATATACTTGTTGTGGATGAAAAACTTCAGTTTGGGTACTCTAGCCTACTGTGGTACTCGACAGACATCTACAATATGGGACAGGCATAGGGCTACTGACTCTAAGACGAGGCCAACGACTGATTAAGGTTTGATTAATCAGGAAAAACAGGCAGACTTGATGGACTGAATGGTTGATGGACTGAATGGATGATGGACTGAATGGTTGATGGACTGAATGGTTGATGGACTGAATGGTTTGTATCTGCCGTCAGATTATATGTTTCTATGCAGCATAGAAATACCAGCGAACTCCGAAAGATCACTGAATTCAAACAAATTGTATCCCTGTATTTGAATCAATTGAGCAGAAATAAAACAGGTTTTAATTTTCATTACAATCACCAACCACTGAAGGGCATTGAGAAGTCTGCAAGGAAACATGGTATTGTACAATTTCCCCAACCACAGGATAATTAAAAATAAACAACAACAAAAAAACGGCGAGTGATTATCAATGCACAACACTAATTTCATGAAAATGAACCAAGTGATTGGAATTTACATTATTTGCAGTCTACGCTGCTTTGATTACAATATCCAGCAAATAAAGTGTGGTCTCGCCAAGCCTTCCTAGCATTTACAGAATTAAACAAAGGTCTGCTCTTACAGAAGTGTTCAATACCAAGATTTACAATTACCGTTACAGCAAATAAATCATGCATTTCAGGAGTGGAAGTTGCTGGGATTTGTACGGAATGGCTGGTTGTTATTTAGCCGGTCGCATGTTACATCAGTAACGCAAACGAGCCTTTTGGGGATATGCCCCGCTGATTCCAAAATTAAATCTAACTATCATCTACCGCTTACTTGAGAAGATATACTGAAAGATGAGCCACAGGTACAATTCCTACATTTTTTTCATTAAAAAAAATACAATTTCATTAAAAAAAAATACAAAAATAAAATTTCCTCTTTATTTCATTGATATCTTTCCCACTCACTGGGATATTCCTGTCTACTCCTCCGCTCAACCTAATGTAGAGCACCGGGGTATGATGTCATATCCTGGCGATCTACACAATAGAAGACTGCCTGAGGTCATCGGGGACGCTTCAAAGAAGAGCTACAATTTCTTGGTTGTTTGGCACAGTAGAAGACTTAGTGGTCACTAGTTCCATGTTCTAGGTTTGATGTTTTATTGTTCTATTAAGGATAAACAAATATGAAAGATCATCAATAAGATAAAAACAGCCATAATATAAAGGTATGGTTACTGCCGGTTTGAGAAAAAATATGTTACTTGTTGATAAAACGCAAGTACAGCCAGCGGTTAGCAAAGTATTAAGGGGTTCTAGGTTCTAGATTTGACTATTCTCAATGTAACAGGACAATATCACTGTTCTATTACTTATTAAGACATCTTGTGCATGCGTGTTTTGGTGTAAAATGCATTAAAAGTTAATATTCTTGGAAAATTAAAAACTGTTATATGTTGACTTCACTCAAAGGCCTAGATGCTAACTAGGAAATTGTGAAGCCCCGAAGCAGGTAATAAATCTTGGGATAATAATAGGTTTGAGTTGATCACCTCATCGGATCTGAGCATAGAACACTGTAACAGTGTGTGTAATTAGTCACTGATTGCTCATTTACACACATATTAAAGAAACTCATGAGAAATATTATTATTGAATATCAGTCTAATGAATAAATAATTAGTCTTCTGATATTGCCACGGCCCCGTGGAAACAGCCAATAATTTGAGAGGCCGTGTAATAAATCAACGGCCTGTGTCAAAATCAGGTGAACCTCGTTTTAATTTGTCCAAGAATTTGCATATAAGTAGGATTTTATCATTAGATCATATATGTCCTTTCAATCACTTTTCCTCCTCGAATGATAACTGAGGGTAGAGGGCATATTTTGCTTGTTGTTGAAAGAAATATAGTATGGAACCCAGCCTGAATCGGTATATATGTGAGATATAGCTCACTTTTTAAGTATGCATTATACAGGGCCAGCTGGGGGAACCCTCATAGGGTTGAAATGTTTAATCTTACTCCAAATCAGTGGTTAGTGAATAAAGTCAATTCACCTCTATGTCACCATGTATTATATCCAGCAAGCTTCTCCTGAAGGAGGGTTCAGTTGGCCCTGTATAACACAAGGTGAGTCATCTCTCTGATTAAATTATACATTACCCAGGGCAAACCCAGCCCCCCTCATGAGTTTGGTCCTTTACAATCCAGAGGGACATCAGGGAGGTGAAATGTCCAACTCTCCTGCAAACTCCCATATCCGTGATGGTTCATCTTCGTACCTCCTGCTTTCCCGTCTCTACCTCCCTCACCCATTTCAGTATCTCCTTCTCTCACGTCTCTTTGCATCTATTCCTCTCTAACGCTTTCTATTATTTTTCTCACTCTATGTATCTTGCTTTCTCTAGACAATAAGGCTTCACTGGCTCCTCCACCTTCTTCCCCTCTATATAGGTGACATCCCCTTTAATTTGTGGGCTAAATGGGATGCAAATCCTTTTTTTACTCGTCCCTTTAGGTCCCGTCTAGATCAGTAGAATTTAGAACTTGACATCTCTGTTGCTGTTAAGAGACTGACTCACGTTTTCTTGCGATAACAATCGGTTGCTTTATTCTCAGCTATATTTATAGTCTGGTTTATGCAAATAAAGTAATGTTGTTCCACGGAACATCTAGTAGCCAGTTCACAAATCGGTAAATTCACAAACAAACAAAGCTTGATTTAAATTGCAGAGCAATCTTTAACACACCCAAAGTTTGTTCGAAACAGCACATGCCCCGTTGCTAAATGGAGGTTATGCAAAGCGTAATTTTGGTCCAAAAGAGAACTGGTTGCCATGGTGATTGCTCCACATTTCCCACTTTGCACCGCAATAAGACATGAGCCTAAACAACAGCAAAAAAAAAAAACCCTTATGTTTTCCATTATATGTTTATTTGAAATACCAGGAGGCTGAGAAATGTGAAATATATTTGTGGTGTTAAGATACGTCTGACCATTGAGTTTGGCCCAGGGGCTCTGGGAATTATAGTGGGTCGCTGGGCCTCCATGGCCGAGTTTGATCTCTCGTTGGGGATCAGTGATGTTTAGTTAAGCCCACTCCCTGGTTAGGATATGTCTTCCATGGGTTAGTTCTTCTCTCCCATGCTTCCCATATTCAGACCAGCACCAGAACCTTCCCAGGTATGCTTTTGATATGAACACAACTTGGGCAGATCTATTCACTAGAGTATGACCAGCGGGGATATCACTTTGTGAGGTTCAGGAGTTTGCCCACTCCCTGGTTAGGATATGCCTTCCATGGCCTTCCATGGCCTCCCCAATTTAGCCCCTTCTTCCTTCCATGGAGAAGAAAACCTCTGCGCAACCAGCACTGGAACCTTCCCAGGTATGCTTTTGATATGAATACAACTTGGGCAGATCTATTCACTAAAGAGTTGGAGCATCACTGGGGATATAATTTTATGAGGTTCACGTGAGGACATGCAAGTTCACGTTAAACATGTAAAGTCGCAGTGTTGGTGTTGCATCAGCATGTGAAGGCATTCACCTTAACCCAGTCTACTTAGTTGAATAAACCCTTGACTCAGCTGACCACTCAATTTCTTACCCAATAGACCCAAATAAAAAATAGGACTCAACTACAGACAGTACCTTAATGAGTGAACATTTTAAAGCAGGACATATGGAAATAAACCTGTTTGATTGCATCCAGCAACACACTCTCTTAGCTTTTCATTTTCTTTATGTATACCCGCTCTTCAATTCCTTAAGTATTAATGCCAGGATACACAAATGTAATGTACGAATGCCTAGATTTTGACTTAAATAGGTGTTACGTATTTTTGACATATCTCAAATTACACAACAAAAGCTTGAAATGAAATTGCATGTTTTTTTTTTTTGCATTGTTATTTTATAGCACACCATAAAAATCAGTTGCTACAGTAACTGGTATAACACGTTTAATGTAAATGAAATCTCATGTTTCAATAGAAACAATCAGATCATTCAAGCTTTAAGGTACCGTTACACTGCATTACGGAGTCGAGAGGAATGTTGATGACTTCGCACTAATTGGGATTTATAAGATATAAAAAAAAGGGGCCCACTAACTGGATACATTTGATATTAAAGCGAAATGTAAATGTTTGCTGGTGTTTCTGAGTTCCGTGTTGTTCGATGCGACTGAAGAAGGATAAGGTACATGATTCGCCTCGGGGTAATACAGCCTCCCAGACGTAAAACCTAGAGCAATCTATCTGACAGGGTGAATTTCCGGCTTTTTTTTTTTTTCCGTGTCGAGAGCTGAATATCCATAGGAAGAAGGCACTACTGCATTGCTGCAGATATTTGGCCGTTCTTCATCTTTCTTAAACAAATAGAATCCCTGCTGTTCTTCTGTATCAAAAGAACAATGCGATTTTCGCTTTATGTCATGGGAATGGTCTGACGTTCGAATTTTTTCAAAGACTGGAGAAAAATATTAGGTGGAAAAATAACAGAACGGTATCATGTAAAGGGTCTCCATGTAAAAAAAACAACAACCCTCAGATCAAGTACTGCTGGATAAGAAAGCTATAGGGATTAATTAGATTTCCGATCTGACACACACTGGTCAATACTGCTGAGAAGAGAAACACCAGATTTTAGTATCGTATGTGACACCGTATCCAGGTTCTATATAAGTCATATAGCCGTGTTTAGCGATTGAACGGGGCAATGGGGCCTCAGCTCTCTGCTTTATGACCTGTAATGCCACTAGTCAATGGGCTCGTGACCATTGACCACCCCAACCGGCCCATTAACAGGCAGACGGACAGACTTGTCCAGGGACAGGGAAGTAAGAGGATTAACACAAAGAAATATTAATAAGGACATGCTGGAGAGTGTGAAGGTGAAATAATGCTGGGGATGGTGATGGGGATGATTTCATTACAATACATCGTGATGATAGAGAATGGTCGGGAGGAATATGATGATGATGGTGGGAGGAATGAATATAGTGGTTGGGGGACATGAAATATGAATTATGATGTGGGTGGGGTGTGAAGATGATCAGGGGCAGCTTTATACTCACACATAAACACACACACACAATCTAACAATTTACACATACATGCATATACACACACACACATAGTCATTCCAACACCATATACTGTACTTGCACATATAATACGCAGCCACTCCATGACCATACACTCGTACACACGTAGACACACACAGCCATTGTAACACTATACGCATACCTACACATTTGTATTAAAATTGAAGCTTTTTGTTACAATATATACTTTAAAAAGAGGTATTTCAGTTAATCTATGTTTCTCGGTGGATCTAAAACTGCAGTTGATCTCTGTTTCCATATGGTTCACATTTGAACTACACCTGCAATGCAGGTAAAAGCACGCCATCCTTTCTTCGTAATTGTCACATTTCTCTTTTGCTCTGAACCAAACCACGCTGATTACCCCAAATAAAACTTTTTCCCCCCCCCCTCTGGCTCACAAAAATGTGTAAAATATACAATGTATCCCTTGTACTGCAAAGTTTAGAGACCCCTGATTTAGACAGAAGGGATGGCCCATTTGAGACGGTGCATCTGGCTGCCCAAATTTTTAATGCAAAACCAAAATTAATGATCTGACTATTATTGCAGGTGCCTGTAACCTTTCATGCACACCGTCCACGTCTTATATTCTTTTTTTATAGCCATTCAACTCGAAGGAATATGCTTGAAACGTTTTATGGAAGTGGTTATGCATATTATAAATCAGCTCGCTATGGGATATTTCAGATTAGCTGTTGGTAAATGTATCCTATTAACATTTTAACTAGAATATAGGCCACTGAACACATCTCAGTCCATACGGGTCCAGATCACTCCATCACCCCATGCAATCTTTTAAGAAAAAATGACATTATTTGATAAATGTACGTGCAATGGGTTTTTTTTCTAGACCAAATTGTATCATGAATTGCTTTCTTTTCTCCCTTGCTTACCGAATTATATATATATATGTTTGTTTTGATGGTCCAGTGCCTCTTACGGAAACAAGAATTCAATTTTGATTACTCTACACCTACAATTGATTTCTAGGAAGTGTATTCCATGTCAACGGGGGGAAAAGAAGAAGACAGGAGAATGTAATTCATAGTGAAAATGTACATTCCGAATGCAAGATTAAGAAAGAACTGTGTAAATTAGAAAGCTTTTATTTTATCGTAGATTTTTCCGTTGCAGATTGGGATGATCCCATATGGCAGTATACATCTTTTGTTGCCACTTACAATGTGTATTAAACCTAATTGCGTTTTTTTTTTCTTTGTGCTCTCTGTATTCTACTTTTTGAAAACCTGTACAGATGCATCATACAGTCAGATGGTGACAGCTCTGCATTATCTTTGCGGAGATTACCATAAAATGTGCACTCGAATATAAACATACACATTTATTTGCTCTCGTTTTATTTTGTTATGCCTCGAAACATGACACTTTAAGTAGGATATTATCGTGAATCGTTTGCTCAGTGTTAAAAAAAGCAAGCTCTCGGAACAGATCGTAAAACTAGTGTTTTCTGGCAACAGTTTTATAATGGTAGCCATTTGGGGGGAAAAATAGTAAAATTAACTGTGAAAAAAGCTGGGTGTTAAACTCTCCCACAAACTCTCTCTTTAGTGAATAAACCACATAGATGTGATTATTACTTTCCATTGCTTTAGTTCTCCCAGATTATTAAGTCACAGATTGTTCTTGGTTGGTTGTATGGTTGACCCTGATGACCCTTTCAAAACGTAAAGTGGTGACCTTTTTTTGTAAAAAAAAATGTTACAATAAAAAGATTTTTTATTTAATTTTACATTTTTTTTACTTAAAAATAGTATATGTAGTATATGTATATGGTATATTGTAATCTTTAGAAATATACATATTAATTTGGAAATAGAGGAAAGACATAGGATACTTAAGCAACTATGTATTACTGAAAATATTATGTGGACAATTTTTGTGATATGATGTATCCTTAATTTCTTTTCTTTTTTCTCTTTTCCCATGGAATGTATGGTGAAAATATTTAAATTTAATAAAAAGAATAAATTAAAAATTAAAAAAATAGTATATGTAATAGTATGTGTATTCTCTCCACAACTAAGCCTAGTGTGGCAGATTCAAGGGGGTGGCAATAGTCCCTACGCCGGAAAACCAGGGGTACATTGGCATGCCAATACTCAATGGCGCCATTACAAGGGAGATCTCTGACCTCCCCGACCGGCCTATTTATACTATGGAGGGCTGCGTTTCGCATGCTTGTGATGTCATATCCTGGCGCCAGATGTGAGGATGCTGCCCATGGACCGGACAACAGGGTAAGGCAAGTTAAATACATCGCGGACTAGGATTGGATGTATATAGTACATCATCGCTTAACTGGCTGTTGAAATATATCTTCCCTGGGCTGTTAAATCAGTACAAATAATGACTCAATAAACTCATTTGAATATAATGAAAAAATACTACATTATTTAATTATTCAAAACGCCGTGTAAGACCCGCCTTGCTACTGTATCATCATTTTATTTATCCTACAGATATCACAATCAACTTAGAAGCTTTTAATAATACAAGGGGGGAGAGCTTGTGCTTTAGTGGGTTGTTTTTTTTTTTCAAATCAGGCAGGTATGTTTATTAAATATTATAATTGTGTCACGGTATCTCAAATTATAAGGAAAATGAGAATTAAAATTGCAGTGCAGTAACACAAATCATAATTGTGTAAAATAAATGATTGCGGTATATTACATTGTTTCTTAGGTTTTATTGTTTTTTTAAATTGCTTTAAGAGTATACATTGTATAACATTAGCTGCAAAGAACACTGAAATAATGCAACGTATAAATGGTCCATTATATTTCAATATTTCTGTTTCACTATGCTGCTCGTATACTGCGTCCCAAACAACCTTTCTCCTTGTTAATAGGCTTTAGGAACATTCACAATATATTTATATGGTTAGATGTGATCATTATTTTCTTCTTTCTGACAGTGAGCATAATGAAGTTAGCTAAGTAATAATTTAGTAAGTTAATTGAATGTTGAACAAGTGGCGAGTTATCTTTATTGATTTGCTATTTAACTTACTACTCTTAAGCTCCAAGGCGCTCTGTATATCGAGAATGGATCAGGCGGCTGGACTTAAAGAAAAAAAAAAAGAAAAGGGACATAAAGGTATATTTAATTTTTTATATATAATTTTTATTATATTTCAGAGATTCTCTACAAATCATGTTGATTAATTTTGGGTCTAGGTTGCCTGCTTGTCCACTGGTGTCTGGCTAAACATAGTCCTCCATAGTATATACATATGGGCCAGCAACATGGTGGACATCTCCCCCTAAGAAATCCATGAAGCCTAGGCCAGAATACGTTACTGGTCAGCATGGTGTGCGATTCTGCTGAAAAGAGAGTGGTGTCCACCTCCAGGCCAATGGAAGTATTTTAAACTTTATTTTGTGTATAATTCACACCGCTTCTTCATGCGAACAAGGCTAATAAAGGCAGGCTTGATCTCTTTAAAGGTCTTCTGCAGTATCCCAGTACATATAACATTGTGTGCAAGTTTTGGAGGTACGTAGGACACGTAGGGTTTACTATTCCCTCAGCCAGCAGCGTTGGCCAACACTATTAAGTGGCAGCTGATTTTAAGGGACGTGATTTGCAACCAATTGCTTTATTATTTAGTGAGAGTAATTCGTCAAGCAAATCACTCATTGTTTAACGTGTCGGTGTGCTAGAGCTGAAAGATAATTTCTAGTCTCTCCAGACCTGAAACCCATGCTAAATGCAGCTTTCAAACAGATTACTCTCTGCTGTGCCGTATACATGACATCATTAGTGACGGCATGATTTATACAAAATAAATACAGGTTCAGAAGAATATCATATATATATATATATATATATATATACACAGTATATTATATGTATATATAATAGTGTGGTTTTTTTTATATAAGCTGCCTTTATACTATTAGTGATGCATTACTGGTACATTAGTATAAAGTACCGTAATTCCTTCATTAAATAATGTAACATTTCAATACCACAGCTTGACTTCAAGAAAGTGCCTTTTAATTTGTTTTGATAAATCTCACATACACTCTTTTACTTGTATTATTTTTTGATATTAACATCACATAACTATATGCCATATATGACATAATGAATGGCATTTTGCACAAACTAATATGATATCATGTTTTTTATCCCCAGTGCATACAATTATATTATATTTTAAAATATAAAGAATACGGAATTGCTTAAAAGGAAAGT
>VKOC01000008.1:12446577-12532527 GCA_009364415.1 Spea multiplicata | reverse complement strand
TATATATATATATATGAGTGGGAGGTTAGCTTAAAAAAATTATTTGATTTGGTAGGAAATTTTTGGAAAAAGGGCTGTTACTAGAGGTATTTGCTTGAAATATTTTTTTTGCCTATAGTGGTTCCTACAGAACAGCCTCCCAGCAGAAGTGGTAGAGGCTAACGCAGGGAGACAATTTAAACATGCATGGGACAGACATAAAGCTATCCTATGATGAGGTTGAAGGACTGATTAAGGTTTAAAAATGGTTTAAAGATGGGCGACTGGCTCTGATTTCCGATCAAATTCCATGTTTCTATGTAAAAAAGCTTTAGAAGTAAGTGACGTGTTTTGGTATTGGAATGTCTGACCAAATTTAGCGGATAGAAACTTATATTACGTAATTATCTTTTTTTATTATAATTTATATAAATCTTGAAACCATTAATTTTTTGTATGGCCGAGCATTATCTTGAAATTGTAGCACGGGACCTGCGTTCCATCATCACGATGTAACCACGTTAAACGCATCATATGCTCGTTATTTGTGGTTTTCCAAATGGCGTTTCTCACTCATTATAAATACTGACGAAAAAAGTGAATTTTCAGCCAAAATGATATTTTATAGTCATAAAACGGCAATAAACAAAGCGGTATGTGGCTCCAACGACCCGAAATCTTATCCTGCCCACCGTGAGCTGCAAATCTTGGCAAAGAGAATTAGAACAGCCTCTGGTTTTTCTTTTCTTTACAATAAAGATAACCAAAAAAAATCCCCGTCTTGTACTAAAATGTTAAAAGTTCTCGATCTACAACCAGGAACTTTTATCATTTGTCAGCATAATTTAATAAGAAGGAGTTTGACAGCTACATGGTTTGGTTACGTACCTATAGGGTCCACAATAAATCCGCAGATATTTCTTTTAACGCAAAATACACGTAAAATATGCATATTTTGAGAAAATCTGCTTTAGTGTTGGTTTCCAATAACAGTAGTTGGCAGACGCGCTGGAAAACGGGACGTTTCATTCCGAAGCCAGAAGATTAGCGTAAAGACAGTTTGAACACCTGGGTGAAAACATTAACAGCATGCGCTCACCTAATAAGAAAGTTCCGCAGATGTGTCATTGTATTCTTTCCATCAAACATAATGACGGGAGACTCAACACTAACGTTTTAGAAGCTTTGTTAAGTTCCTTTACGTTTATGACCTCCGTATACATCAGTGACTGGTTTTAGAAGTCTGCCATTCTCTGTGTGACTGCGTGCTTGACTATGTGTCTTTGTAAGTGTATGTACGTGTGTGTGTGTGTGTGTGTGACAGCACGTACATGTATGTGAGTGTCACTGTGTGTGTGGGATTATGTGGCTTTGTGTGTGGTTATGTATGTGCATGTGTAACTGTGTGTATGGGATTGTGTGTATGTAAGTGTGTGTGTACGTGTGACCTTTGGTGTATCTGGTCTGTTATGGGAGGAGGTACATGGGGGTGACACCGTGAGCTACCACACTAAGTGACACCGACCCTAGTGACGCCACTGCATTCTGCACCAATTTTTAGCTATCTACTCCTAGAAACAACCCTGGCACAGCTAGCCCAATTTCCTCACCATGCTTCACCTACTCCTTCCATCTCCCATATGATGAGCTAAAACAAGCCGTTCCATTACTGGAGTGGACTTACATGCCTATAGGCTTTAATTCAACATTCCCTGAGAAATGAAGGATGGGATGAAGATGGAGAACTGTGTCGAGCCAGCACAACCCCCATAGTTTGTTTTATCCATGATGCTGTGATCGGCACGAAGGACAGTGGACGCTTGTCCCAAGCCACCAACGTCAGCGTCCACTGTCCCGCCTAGCACAGGCCTAGGGCAGCACCTACATGAAAGACACTCTATACGGTTATACTGATCATTGAAGCATTATAGAAACAGGATTTGAGTTGTTTTGCAAAAAGGGTTAACAAAAAATTAACATGAAGGATTCACTCACATTAAGGCCTTCAGTCTTTTCTTAAAGTCGTTGCTGTGATTCAGGCGAGGATTTTCCACCATGGGTCTTAGGTAGAAAAAAAAATTCACATTGTCTCTAAAGATAGACCGATCCGTCCTTGTTCACCACAGCAGCGGAAGATTAATTTTCCGCGGGGAACATATTGTAACACATAAAATACTTTGTAGGGTTTGGGCGATGGCGTGGACGCGTGCCACAGACATGTCTTCAGCGTCCAGTAGTACACAAAGGAAACAGCTTGGTTTCATTTGCGGTACGCTTCCAGATATCACATGCAATTAATAAAATGCACGTATTATAACCGTCCTCGGAAGGCTCTTGGATCCCCTCCGAATAAAGCTAATCAATGAAAGTAAGGTTTACAAATAACACTCAGTGCCAAGATGAATCTAATAAGAAGGAGCCTACTATTATTTATGGACTTAATTTGAAACAAGCCAATAGGACAAACAGGGTTTTAAGTACTTTGAGAAGAATGATGTCTTCTGCTAAGAGCCCCTGCACTCGCAGCTCGTTAACGGTTTCCTGTTATATAATCACAAGGATACAAAGGACGGGACAGAAAATATTTCATGCCAAGTTAAATCTCTGTGCAGGGGTGCAGATGGAGCTGGGGTAGTAATAAGAGCTCCAGTAGCTGGGCAACACCTGCCACATGTCTCCTCTCACACTTCTCTCCATCGCAAGAATATAACAGTTTCTAGGTATGATGTCATATTTCATTCACCGCTTCCTAAAGCATTACGAGAGAGCAGCGTGGAGAGGTCTACTTGTTACTCCAAGAATGTCCCAGGAACGGCATTCTTGTTGAGTCCAGCCATGGATATTTGGCTTAGCCATGGGCAGCTGCCTCCACCACTTGCTTCCACGGCTTTCGTCCATCTTTGCTGAGTGCCAGATATGATGTCATAACCCCTTTGCACCTGATTTTGAAGATAGGCGGCGTCAGATCATTATGGAGCCCGTACCGGCTAGGCATCGTGCTCCAAAGTGTATATGGACCAGTTACACGAGGGATCTTCTCCACCAGCTTCAGTAGAGCAATCTGCCACCTGCTTATGCAGAAGAGGGGTTTGCCGCACCCCTGGAACTGGTGCCCTAGGCCAAAATACGCATTCCGCACGGTTACATGATGACGCCAGTCCTGTATATTAATGACTGACTATGTTTTCCGAGTCACATAAAGCAGCTCATCTGGGAAGGAATAGAGAATGAGGGCAGAGTCTGACCATGTAATCACAGTACAGACAATTTCTGTGTTAAAACAAGATCAATTTGACAGTTCTGAATAAATGAATGTTTTAAAAGCTCCGGTACACATAACCCTTCTGTATTAACAATGGCATTCCGTGTGTTCTGCATTTCATTAGAACCTTTACGTATATTTTTTGAAAGTATAGCCGGAATATCTTAATGTCGCTAATCGGATGAGTTTGTTAATGAAGGTAAAGGTCTTTGACAAATGCAGAATAAGTTAAAAACAAAAGAATTTATGACATTCTTTTTTTTTTTACATTACATATTAAATCATGCAGAAAAACTAACCCTTTAAGTGCCTGAAAGATATGCGCCAACACCTCATTCTTAAAGGGTTTTTTTTTTTTTTATATATATAATGTTTTATATTTTATTTGATTTTTTATGTTTTTTTTATGGTTAATTTGAGCTGCCACATAATACTCTTTAATGTTTATGGATTATTGAATTTTAATAGAAAGGGATCTGTAAGGAAACAAAGCTGGAATAATGTATTATTTGTCTTGATATTATATCATTGCTGTTATTATTACCGTTATTTATTTATGAATCGGGAAGATTTCTGGCAGACCCGGGCAGTGTAATTGGGCTGGTGATTAAGTTGACAAACAACGCAAGATTTCTTGAACTATAAAGACTGTGATCGCGGGAGCTTATAACCTAAAGATAGATTGTACAGATATATAGAAATCTAAGGATATTATAGGGGTACGGATGGAATACAAAAAAGGTTCATTGGTGGTCGCCAAGAAATTAGAGTCTCTGATGCTAGGAAATACCTAGAAATGGACGTTTTTAAACGGATTCTGTGGAAGAGATTCGACCCGAGGGGAGTTTTGGGGCCACCTTAAGAACTCCCAGTAGAAAGATAGTTTTAGGTGTTCATGGCAAGCCGTGGCAAAAGTCTAGGTTAGGTTTTTTAAGTAGTAAACTGTGATGAAGACCAAATCATACAAGACCTCATATAGGGTAAGGAGAAATGTCAGAGGTCATTAACTAAGACTTGATCTTCAGAAACGAAGATGCAATGTAAGGACATTTTACTTTACTGAGAGGGTGGTAGGTAAGTGGAACTGCCTCCCAACGGCCAATGTGTTAGAGGTTAACACAGTAAGGGAACTTAAACATGCATGGGCTAGACATATGTCACCAGAATCTAAGACAAGACCAACGACTGATTAAGGTTTGAGTCTTTACAGCAGGAAAAACCGACGGACTAGATGGGGCCAAATGGGTCTGATCTGCTTATGACACTTTAGCACCATCGGACCATCACAGATCGCACAATCTGCCCATATCCATAGTATAAACACGCGTTCGCTCTTTTCTATGTTTTCATTAACTAGCTACAATTTCTTTCAAGTCGCTATATAATAAACTCTGATTACAACAACCCTTCCAGGCCACCGTAGGGAAATATCATCGTGTTTTTGATGCATTTACATAAAGAAACGGCTTCTTGGCAGTTTGGTTAATTCTATTGATCTAAAGAGACACCCTGTTTTTTTTATTTGGAACAACGAGAGATTTATCCAGCATAATGTAGTTTGTAGCCGGGGCGTATTCAAAGTATGTTTCTCTTTCAGCATGTGTCAACAGAGATTATACTTGGGCTTTCAGCTTTTCTGAGAAGTGATTTTCATATTGACATTCATGTCTTATTCAAATGCATTTGTCTTCTTCCCTTGTTTGGTCCTGTTTTATTTTTCTATACAAATGCACGGAATCATCAAGTTGTCTACACATTGACATGATGATAATCCGCGTGCACAGATAGGTACGCGTGTGATGCTGATCGCCGACTGTGTTTCTGTGCATATAAATATAAATAATGAAGGGATTGGGCAATCCTTAATGATATGGGGGCTCTGCTTGGGGCCACAGAATGACTTGTATGTTACAATGATGTAAAGACTCAAACATTATAGAACTACCACTAAGTAATATTTCTAATAACGTTGGCCTATACATCTTATGTGTCCCTTTTTTTGGGAGAGACAGTCCCTCCTTGAGACCCTCATTTGTCCCTCTATGCTGGGAGTCACAGCGTTCATCAGCCCTTAACTTAAATAATGTGTATACACAGCAAAAAAATGTGTTTTTGGGTTAAATTGAATAAATAATATACATTATTAGCACATTCATTAATAGCTATTAGTAGGTTACTACTACCCCAACCACACCGCTGACAACAATCTAAGACAAAAGCGTCCTAAAAGGTTGGCTTTCGCTTCTTTACGTACCGAGATGTATTGCCCTGCGTAGAATAATTCAATGAGAAGCCGGCGTGAACACATATATAAACGCGATTTAACAAGCGGTCACGATTGTAGGTTCCTTATAGATTTCCACGTCTTACACATATATCTTGTTTTAGTTTACACTACGCAGCTTGGGGATATATTTCTGTCTTTTAGTTCAGGTGATCAGGAGGAATATGGAGGCTGCCGCCTATGGATGGAAATCCATCAGCTTTTATTACTTTTTCTTGCCCTCGACTCTTAATTTATATGTTCATAAATCATGTTTTGTTGTTTTTTTTCACCCCGATCCCTGAGATTGTGTTACATCCCAATGTTTTAACAGGATTGATCACGCGCGGTGTATAAATGGAACGTCCATTTCTCTTTTTAATGCTCGTTGTAATGTATCGCTAAGAGGAGAACATATTTTAATGTCGAGATCTGCTTAGCTGAATTAATACAAAACAATAAGTCAGGAACGGTCTAGAATGACCCATGTGAAGGAAGGGCTTGAGTTGGCGAACTAACACATTTCTTTAAAAAAAAAACGTGACTTAAATGTGTTTAAAAAAAGTTAAATTGTTTGCATAAACTCAGTAAAAAATGATGTTGGAACCAATTATAGCTAAAATGGACTCGGTACTTTTTATTGGTCCAAAATAGAAACAATATAAGGTTTCAGTGGAAGAAGAGATTATTCTTGACAGATTTAAGGTTAATTGGCCCTTTCTAATATGTTATTATTGATAATAAGGGTACCACCAGTCACTTATCCTAGGTTAGGCCAACTAAGCCTAGGGTGGCAGGTCCAGGGGGTCCAAGACGGGGCAGTCTCCTTTCGGGCAGATTGCCCTCTTGGATGGTCAGGGCGCCCCTGCGTGCCACTGGTCAATGGGCCAGTTACAAGGGAGATCTCCCCAACTGGTCCATATACGCTATGGAAGGCTGTGTCGAGTCGGTATAGCCCCCTTTATGATCCATTACAAGTAGATTCTTACCTCTATGACATACAACGATATATATGACATCATATCCCAGCGTTACACAGCGAGGACGACGGATGTAAATGGGAGCTCTGCTGGCTGTCCCTATATATTCATTATACTGCCTTTCAGAATAAGTGATTATTTCACATCATATTGCTGCAGTATTTTTATGAATCCAACAATATCTAGACATATATTTAAATTTATATATATATATATATATATATACAGTATACATGCAGTATATCTATCTATATATATATATATATATAGTATATATGCATTTAGGAGGTACACGTAATTCAGATGGACAGCCGATGGGTCAAGAACGAGGACAGTCTTAAATCAGCGAAAGAATGAACTGATCTTAAGCCACCCCTGTGCTTTTTTACTCCCTGAATTATGAGAATAGATTACCTCTGTGCCATTTTTCAGTTCCAATTACGATCTAGGTGCCGGCAATGTTACCCCTGGAATTTGTCTTGCTTTTCCGACGAGTGACAAAGATTGTCGAAGAAGTATAACACGCCACAGAATGAATCCATTCTCCTGAGACAAAATACAAGGGAAGCAAAAAAAAAATATTAGCGCAAAGGGGCGAGTGTGTACTTATATATATATATATTCTGACAACCTTGAGAAGGTTACAAGAGAAGCTGGCAAACCAATTACATTCTGTAGGAACATTAGTGCGGGTTTGTAGCTACATGGCCTGGGTTGGCTACGAGTCAGGAGGAAGACGGTTATAGACCGCGTGCTACTTTTATGATAGAACATCATTCCATTAAACCAAACGAATGGATGTTTTGACACTAGAAATGTGACCTTACGCAGCTTGCGCGGAGTTAAGTATCAAGGAATTGGGAGAATACATGGAAGGAGATTTGCCATGACATCCTAATGATAAATAATGTTACAGCTCTCTAACGGCATTGAATGTTTCCCTGGGAAATAAGGTTTTTAGTGCCGGCTGATCAGAATGAAAGGACTGTGTATCCGACTTTGGAAGACAAAGATCTATTATACAGTAATCCTATCTTCATACTGCCCAGCAGTCCTGGTTTTCACCGCACAGTCCTGATTTTTGAGCACCTCTTTCTTTCGCGGGCAGTGTGGAGCATGGATAGTTCAGAGGATCCCTTGACTGGCTCATGGAGCTGTACCATCGGTGGAGGTCCATGCTGTTGCAGCTCCCACGTGGCCACGCTGCGACGCTCTGAAGCCGAATGCCGCAAGGTGGCTCTTCTGGGACACCCGTGGCTGCCGCTCCACCAATTTAGGGCACCGGAGTCTCTGCTCACCGGCACTTTTCAAACCCCCCCAAACGGAAATATCAGGGGGTATGTATGAGGATCATAAGCAAAGACCAGGAAGGTCATCAGACAAGAAGACTTTGGCCATTTCTTACAATGTGCATTCCTAATAGTGTTTTTTTTTGTTTTACAAAGATTTTGAAGGAAAGGTCGTTATTCTACTTTTGAATTATAGGCACGATATGAATTTATTTTGAAATATCATGCTATATCTGGCAGTCATCTATGTGAACAAATTGACTTGAGATATGACATAACGACAGACGGACGGTCCTCGACTACTCGATAAACTTTTTGTGTCCAAAATAGCTCAACAGGTTAGGTTAGAAAGACACAAAGACGATCGGATGGACAGACAGACAGACAGCCACCCGTACAGACAGCCATCCGTACAGACAGACAGCTAATAGACAGATTTGTGTTGTCGGCTGTTATCTAAGGCACTAGGCGTTGTGTTTGTGTTAATTGTTAAGGCTTTGCTTCTGTAGAAGGAACGTGTGATGTATCTTCTGTCTCGGATGCAAATGCACTTCGAGTGTCTGTGCTAAAAGAACCAGAACATTTTGACATTGTGATAAAACAATTTGCATGCATGGAAATGGCTGTGTACATTTGTGCAAACACTTGTATAGATTTGTCATTCTTTTCCATCTTTTGGGTTTTCAACCCCCCCAAACACTTGAGATTTGCATTCATCCCGAGTGCGTTTTTGTATTTTTTCGATACAGTGATGTTAAAGCGTGTAACGTACTTATTTATGACACTACTAAGTACGTTATTAACCCATCACTGGGTAAAGGCTGGGTAAAGTTTCCTGTCACCTGTGTTCAAGCAGGGATTTCACCTGTAATAAAGCCGTGAGAATGGGACCGGCTGGGATGCTCATTAAATCAGAGAAACACTGAAATATAGAATTTGACGGCAGATAAGATCCATTCAGCCCGCCTAGTCTGCCCATTTTTCCTGATGTAAACACCTTAATCAGTCGTTGGTCTCGTCTTAGATTCAAGAGCCGTATGCATATCTCATGCATGTTTAAATCCCCTCACTGTATTAACCTCTACCACTTCTGCTGGGAGGATGTTACACTTATTTACCACCCTCTCAGCAAAATAAACGTCCTTAAATAAGAGGGTAACTTGTGATGTTAACCCAGGTATGCGCATTAATTGATATTTGTTTACGCTACTTTTAATTCATTTGTTTTTCCCTTAAAAAAAACACTGACGATTTCTCAAAAAAATTAAATAAAAATCAGTCCTTAGTTAGAAAATAAGGCTTGTCTCTTTTTTTGTTCTTTTTTTGTTCTTTTTTTACCCTAATCCTGAGAGCTGGAGACCGCCGTGCCTTTTCACGGTAGCATAACAAGTCACTCTTGCTCCTGCGGTGATCTGTCCTCTTTTTTTTTACTGATTTTCAGGGTAAGATTGACATTCCAGGTTGGCGAGGCAGGAACATTTTCATTGTGATTCGGCGCGTTGAGATGTATGTAATGTGCAGCAGACACGGTACCTGCAGCTGTGTCGGTGGCATTGACCTCCTTCCGACCTTCGCTAATAGAGATATAACGGCGACGGTATCTCCAGATTTATATAAGTAAAGTTTGCTGCTACTCACGGGGCGCGCATTAACGTTACCGCAGATGGCGACAGCTCTCCTATGGACACCGACAGCCTTATATCAAATATTGGAGAGAAAATATCATTTTTCTGCCACAGGTGTTGCTGAATCCCCCCCCCCCCAAAAAAAAAAAGTGCGCAATGTCTGGTAGAATTGCCAGATACGACAATGCCTATTACCCTCAGCTTACTGTTATTTGGATCCCTTGCCAGTGGTGTTCCCCAAACGCTGTCCCCTCCCCTCGCAAACTGTATTGAGACTTTACCTCTTTATGTATGTATCCTACTTGGGTCTAAATCCTTGTCTCTTGGAACATTAGGCTGCGCATGCATCATACCGAAACTAACTTATGTGGATTCCTAGGAACGCTCCGGGTTTGACACAGAGTCTCCGATGAAACGAAGCTTCCCTGAGTCTCTGAGTCGCCCTTTTCTTTCTCAGGTCAGGGCATCGGTGTGTTTAGCTCCTTGCCCAATTCCCACCCAACCCATGTAATGCCATCTAGGTCTAGCCAAGACCCCGTCTGTGGCTAGCCTGACCCGTAGCATGGCTAACCCCTCCCATATGTATGAGTAGCCACACCCACTTGCAAAGCCAATCCCTCCCAAAGCACTAGGCAGCCCACCCTGGGAAGTTCCCAGTTGCGCTTACATTAAGTGGTTAAATTAAGGAGCAATTGTTGGGAACCCCTTCACCGCCGGAGCCGGTACATTTCATATACGTGCTAATGAACCACAGATTTATGTTCTAAAGGCCATTTTCCTTGCGTGGCTCAGATCCAGCTTAAAGGCCTCACTGCTCTACCAAAAACCCACGAGTCAAATCCAGCTCCTCTTTTACTTGGAATAACAAGAGGGAAAAAAATGTTGTTTTCCGCGTCCAGGTCTTTGATTTTCTCCAGAGCTGGGACCGTTTGCCCTGCTCGGCTTGACAAAGCGCATTCGCCAACCGTCGGTGGGAGAGGACGCAGATGATCAAATGGTATAAATACGGCTGCAAAGCTCGCTGATACAGAAATCGTTCTCTTTATCTCTCTAAAGCAGAATTGTTTATTACGCCGCGACTGTGCTGGCCAGACAGAGGTGTCTTCTTCATAATACATAGCTACCAAGGAGAAGAAGCATCTAGGACCTAAATCTCAGCCTTAAGACAGAGCTATTAATACCCGACGACTAGACGGAGGGAACGCGCTCATCTAAGCAGTGTTCCATACGTATGTAGAATCCTTCCTAAAACGAGTATTAATTAGCTAATGAACCGCACGAGGCCACCTATACTAACGAATTACAAATACATGCCAAAGATAAAGGGGAGTATTCACTAAACGGAGTGTTTGCCGGAGGGCTATGTTTTTAACTCCGTCACGTCACTATTCATTATGGAGAACCGATACTGGCAAGTTTCTCCTGCACGAAAGGCTGAGTTAGCCCTGCAAAATGCATTCTTCAATAGGTGACTAGACTTAAGACAGCTCACAGATCTAGCTATACATCGTACAGGGCCAGCTGAGATCTTACTACAACAGAAGCTCATTGAGGGTTGGATCCTCATAATGTATAGTGGAAACAAGGAGGTGCCATAACAACGCTACCTGCAAACATTCCTGTCAATTCTCCTTTTAGTGAATAAACCACAAAAATATCGTCGGGGTGATTAAAATGAATTTGTCAGGAAGAAAAAAATATGACCATACCAAGTCAAAACAGTAAAGGGTTAAAAAAAAAAAAAAAAAAAAAGTAAATTCATACAAAGTGTTAGAGAGAGCCAATTGTTTTTTTTTTCTTTTAAAAAAAAAACACTTTCTAGGTCAGAGAATCTAAATAATCACTAGCCTTTTGTTCCTAGCGATCTCCGAATTTCCGCATATTAAGAAGGTGATCTCTAAAATGCCGGGTAATGCTCAATTATGGCCCAATAATAGAACAAAAAGAGGTTGTTAAAGTTCCATTTACGTCAGCTGAATGTGTAGTCGGATGGGGAAAAAAAAGGGTTTAATGAAATATTATTTTGGTAACAAAACAGAAAAACCCTATTGAAACCTGAATTGTTGACAAGAACTCGTAATTTTTGGTTTTCTAATTTTTGACAGGAAAAAAAAAGGACAATTTGTAGTTTACACTAAAATAAGGTTTTTGGGACTTATGTTTCAATGTGAATGGTAAATATATCACGTCCAAGATAACTGCGTAAGTTAGAATAGGTGGATAGGGGGCGCTGTTGGGCGCAGGAATTAGCCCAATGGCCAGAAACATCGAACTTGACGGCAGATCAGACCCGTCCATCTTTCCTAATGTTAAGTCTCGTCTTATATTCATAAGCATATTCCATGCGTGCTTAAGTTCCTTCTGCTGGGAGGCTGTTCCACTTATCTATCACCCTCTCAGTAAAGTAAAACTCCCTTACGTTACATCTAAGGCTCCGACCCTTTGGTTTTAAAACAATCTGTACGTTTGTAGTTATAGTAGCCCAGCCTTAAGAGAAATCTCTTTGATGAATGAATTTTTTGTTTGCTTTTTGCTGAAGAATGTCTCTTTTGTTTTAGAAGATTTTTTTTCGTGTGGCGTTACGCCCTCCTCATATTTTTTCCAATTTGTGCATCACTTTATTAAATTATTTTAATAATACATGAGTACATAGCACTATTAATCAGAGTCGCACAGGTGATGAATGAATGGCACAGGACGTTATGCTTGTGAGACATCGGTAAACGTCATATTCAGGAATTCTCGCTGCTCATACATCTAAATTTGTAGGGACAGGACGGCTATTACAGAATTTACCATAATTTACTATAATTACAACAATGCTCATTTTTAACTATAGGATCTACAATTAATCTGAAGCCCCTAAGTGAAAATTGGTAAATCTGTCTGTTTTAATCTATCACGTATTGCCACTCCTTATAGTATGGGTTGTATGATTCCTCTTTTATATATGTATATATATTTATATATATATATTTATATTTTTACTTATATTTAGATATAGTTCCCACAATTATATCCAGCACTGTCGTGGTCCAAGTTGAGATGAGTTAACACTTTGTGGACTTTCATGACGCACACCTCCAAGTGGTGTTTAGGAGCACCCCCCATACAAATTTAAGGTATATGGGACTAGCTAGGGTGTGGTGGGACAGTTGTAAAGAGGGCAAATGCATAGACCAACAACTTGGAGCCTTTTTAGCCTTCAACTTTCCCTATTATTTGGACTAGAAAATGCAACGCTGTAAGCTTTTATGCTAACAATAAGAACACCTTTCATGTGTAGAGCGGATATGAAGTGCAGTACACACTGTGGACGCGTCGTTCTTCCCACATCAAATGACTGCTGCCACCGAAGAATTACCCTGCCTCAAATCGGATTGTTTAAAGTGAACGAATGACGCGTGTTTCCAATTTTATCTAATATTTGTGACTAATGTAATTTGTCGCACATACCTTGTCACATACATCGGCCGTGGTCCGTTACTGATGTGCTCCGATAAGAGGCACAGTAGTCACCATTACAGAGAGGTCTAAACCCGGCCTGCTGCTTAGCAACAGAAATCAAGAAGATGAAATGGGAACGCTGAACAATTTTGGCAAATTCCGCCATTTAACTTTAAATGGACTTTCCAATCCAGAACAGTAAACAGGGATTGTATCTTTTCCGTTGTTATCCTATTGTAATGTTTAGCTTTCGTTTTACCGAGGCATAAAATCATTTAATGATACTTTTGGGTCTCTGAACCTTTCAGAGGAACGTCTAAGTTCCCTACGTTTCTGTTATATTTGTTAAGCCGAGATATTTTTTTTTTTTTAAGCAATTTGTGCCCAAGGGGAATATGATTGAAAAACTGATAGCAATTACGGATGGCAAGCACAGCTTAGACAGATGATTTTGCAGCTTAAAAGCACAAACATATATTATTATTATGACTTAAGTTATACGGGGGGGAAAAAAGAAAGGGAAAAATAGATTAATACTAGCGCATGTATAGCTGGCCTCGTTTAGGAAATATAAATTTTAAGGGGATTTCATTAATATGAGTAATGAGCTAGGCTTATGGACAATAACCTCCCAGACAACGCTAAAAGATATAATAACTATAGTACAGAGGACATGAACTCTGAAATGATATACAGAGGCATGAAGTAGGTTAGCTCCTACTCAGCTTTATTACTACATTTATTTTAATGAAGATATCCCGCAGAACCTAAATATTCTATGCTTTCAGGGTATAATATACAAGAGGTGACCAGCAAGCATCTTTTCAGCTGAGCTAGAACTACAACAATCGTCAACCAGGCCTTGGCTGTCCGTTGGCCGGCAGAGAAGTCAAAACTCAAGGAGAGTCAAAACTCAACAGCCACTGACTTGCATTCATGTCAACTTTAATGTGACTTAATGCTTGAGTTTGTGGACCTCAGTTGCGTCGGGTCTTGGCTGCCCGTTGGCCGGCAGAGAATTGGCGAAGTTCTTGATCAATAAACATAGGAAGTCAACCTGTTGGCTCTGCCTCCATGAGACTCAAAACTCAACAGCCACTGACTTGCATTCATGTCAACTTTAATGTGACTTAATGCTTGAGTTTGTGGACCTCAGTTGCGTCGGGTCTTGGCTGCCCGTTGGCCGGCAGAGAATTGGCGAAGTTCTTGATCAATAAACATAGGAAGTCAACCTGTTGGCTCTGCCTCCATGAGAGTCAAAACTCAACAGCCCTTGACTTGTCGTCGTGTCAACTTTAATGTGACTTAATTCTTGAGTTGGTGGACCTCAGGTCACTCAGGGTAGCTGCTACTGACTTTATAACTTGCACCATAGCAACTACAAAGATTCTATATTTGGAGTTCTTTTGTATACATGCCTTAAAAGCATTAGGACTAATAGCACAAATCATGCTGGAGGTGTAGATATAGCGTAACAAATTATTTCATCCCTGAGAGACTTGTGGATGAATGAAATGGGTTAAATGCAAATTGAAATATATGAGATAGGCATAAAGCACCCCTGTTATTGGGCAAAGCCAAGTACCAGCGGTATGTAGAATGGAGACACTACATGGTCATATTCTCTTACTTGCCGTCAGATTCTATACTTCGAGATTAAAGAATTAAAAGTGTGTGACATTTATTTCCGAAAGGGTGGCTCAATTGTTATGAAGACTTTATCCCTTTCTAATCCTTAAGGGATACACGATATGGACAAAAAGATAAAATATTATAATTTCACTGTAGAGAATAGAGGGTGGAAGTCATGGGATAATGCATGAGTTTTATCACGAGAACCAGGCAGGCACATAGGCTGGAAAATCTGAATCACCATTTCTTTTCTTTTTTTTTGTATGATCGTTGAAAATTTGAATATCAAAAGGTTTTTTTTATATCCAATCCATCAACAGATATGACAAAATGCCCAGTGGGCGATTGTAGTTCTGCTACTGTTTGAAAAATATATTTGACATGCACATCTGTTTTTCTTGTTTTGAATGGTTACAGTGTTAACCAGAATCAAGTTCCATTCTTGTTAAATCAGTAAAAATTGCTGGTGGATGCATCTTTAAACAATAAACGCCAGTCCTTCTTAGTGCATGGAATAAAATCCTGCCGTCAGACAGCATCCAGATTGAAATGTGTGCCTCATAAAGCTCTTCTAGCTCCAAGTATGAATGGAGGATTTGGAACCAGGCAGCCTTGTCAAAGCATAAATGGGTCTTGTTTTGAAATCGGCCAAGGGGTTCTCGTCGAAAGCCGGGTTCTAGGTAGCTGTCATTGGTGATAAACACCTAAAATTAATTGTATTTTCTTTTTTATTTTAGTGTATGATTGTTAAGGTATCCATGGTTTATGGTTAGCCTGGAGGTTCTGAGATAATTTCAGGGACCAATGTTTCTCCACACCCTTTCTGATATGGATCCCACATCAGCCTTAGTAAAAGTTGGATAATCAGCCTATTTTCCAAAACAAAAGCATCCATGTTTGGACCGTCAAAACGTTGATTTAACGTCCCTGAATGTTCACCGATGTCTCATCCATGTTAAAGCCATGAATCTTTGTATGGATTGTAAGGAACCGTAGGGTTTGGGTTGCCAGCCTGGCATGACTGATAAGAAGCCTTGTTTGGGTCTTGTTATGTGACATTAGATGGAAACCTGTGCCGAACTCACAGTTAACAACGTTCAGAAAGTTAGACGGTTTTGGCAGTCGTAAACTCATGTATATTCATCAATATCACATTCAGCCAAAAATCCACATGAAAAAGCATTTTAAAAATAATGTCCCTGCACAAAAGGAGCAAAGTCCCACTTCCTCCAGATAGAACAGAAGGGTTTCCAGCCGTGAGTGTCAAAAATGTCTTCGTTACTTATTGTTTACAGAGCTTAGGAAATATTTCTTAGTCGATGTAATAGTTTTAAATACCAAAAAAATATATATAAAAGTCAACGCTGATGGCTGAAACAGCGATATACGCGTGTGTTCGTGTCAAGTGCATGGAAGCTTGCGCAAGTGGCTGTGTGTATGAAGGGTACTTCTTAAAGAATACATTTTGTTGGGATTGGGCATGGTTTACCAGAGAAGGGGAACTGATTTATACACTAAACAGGAAAGGATTAACATAATTAACATATAACACAATGACATGAGATTATGCAGACAACATTGGCGCACTCTCGGCGCTCTAAACAGCGACCAAACCACTTACCCAGAAAAAGGTTTTTTCCTTTCCCAAAAAGACAAGCACTCCACATTTCTAAGACAGACATAAGACTCCACTGAATTATCCTTAGCGCGTGTAATCAGGACACAAGATCTAATTATTTTTCACCTCTGAGGAAGCCTTTAGCAGGCGAAACGCGTCAGGCATTTTCAGCCAACTTATCCCAGGCGCATAAGAAAAAAAGCAGAGGCAAACACACGGGTGTATTAAATGAAATTCTTTGTAGAATATTTAATTATAAGGTTATACCTGTATGAAAGTATTTACAATTCTATATTGAGGAATTGTTGTTGTATAATTTGCATAATTGGTAATTTGTATCAAGGAAATCTTATTTTTTTTAATATATTTACACTTAGACATGGACTAGGCGGTGAGTCCTTCTCAATACCCCATAGAAATGGAAACAAGATGGTTCATGTACAAAATATAACAATTTAACCCCTGTGAGTCAATGTAAATGCAGTCCCAATAATAAAATGGGGGTCCGGCATCCGTCGTGAGCGCAAAGACCTTAGATTTCTACTGCATGCTTTGGATTGACGAGCGGTCGTAAAAAAAGGGAAACATTTACTGGCCGTTCTCCGTTGCCGTGGAATGTTTAAAATGCTGAAAAGGTTACTTATTCTTTTGTTGTAGTTTAGAAATACGCTCGTCTATAAAAACCTTCATGCTGTAATATTATAAAAGCATCCTGTGATATTTTCCGCCGTACACTCGAACGGTTATGACCGGTGTAGGAATTAGCTCTTATTGTATCTCAAGAATTCCACTTAATCCTCCGTGTATAGCCTGAATCAGCGTTGCGTTTCACAACGCACCGTTCATTCTGCGCACAGCGGATTGTGTGCCGTGACACACATTAATCCAAATTCATTTTGCACCATTCGCAGTTTAGCTAAACGCAGGCTGACTTTCTGGCAACATTTGTATGTTTATTTCAAAGTCGGAGAACGGAACATATTTTCAGCGTGTTCGATAGCACATTTCCGCCGTTCTGCTGCTTGAAGAACTAAAATTTCTTCTTCTCATTCCGAAAACATCAGTGAACCGTGTCGCTATTCCACATGCCATAGCCGTGTTCAGACACCATAGTACATGGAGAGAACTGGAAAGCAGGGATTAGATAACTAGATAAGTCTCCTGCTGAAATATAAAATATCTCGAGGCATCAAGGCAGACTTAAGACTACTCTATGGTTATTATAAAGTGTGTGATGTCATTGGATTATGTCATACAGGAAAAGGATGTTGCGGATCTGGTATAGAGACTATGGTTCTTTTGTCATGCGGAAAAAGAAATTCCATATTTTATTGCATAATCCATAAATGATTGCGCTGATATATAGGATTATTTTGGAACATTCACTTTCCGCCTTTGATACACAAGAACCTGCAGCTAGTGGCTGGTATTTTCTTGGACTATTTTACCAAATTCGATTATTTCTCGTCTGCTAATATACTAAAAAGTGAAGGTTAAATACAATGCATGTTGGAAGTTTAACGTTATGGGCTCAATGGGTTTAGGCACTCATTTCTAAGCGTGATATTTATCTCCTACACTATCCTTGACACTAACTGATGCTAAATATAATCCTACATTCATTTGTGATGTGACATCACTGACACGGTATTGCTATAAATGTGTTCAAGGGTGCCGAAACCAACCATGTATATATCAAGTCATAAAAATCTAGCAGTTATATAAATGGACTATTGTGTCTGACACAATAGAACATTAAATAGAACCAAAAAAAAACAAAATTGTGTTTGAAATCATCATGGGAACCGATTCATTTTCCCCATACTACATTTATCTAGAACGGCTCGTAGGAGCTTATGGAACCCACCGCTTAACATTGTGTTGTAGAACAATCATCTCTGTGGACGGTCTTCCTCTCAGCCTTGTAGGCATTCTAGTTCAGAGTGCCTGGACTGTCAAGGGCCAACCATCACTGCTTCAGACATATATTCTTTTATATTTACTTATTTCCGTGAATGACGCATTTTCTTTTTTTTTCTGTCTTTGGCCAGGTATACAAGTACGAAGACCATTAACCAATCTGGAGATGGACTTGCTGTGCGCAACATACCTTCTGGTAGTTTTTATAACCTGTATAGTATATGAATCTGCTGGCCAAGAAAAGAACTATATAATACGAGAAGAAAGGCCAGAAAATGTACTTATTGGGAACTTGTTGAAGGACCTCAACCTCACCTTGGACCCTGATATCGCTCTTTCAACCCCTCTCCAGTTTAAGTTGGTATACAAGACCGGAGATGTTCCACTGGTGCGAGTGGAAGAGAATACAGGCGAGATCTTTACTACTTCGAATCGGATAGATCGAGAAAAACTTTGTTCTGGTATATTTACTGAACACAAGTGCTTCTACGAAGTAGAGGTGGCAGTGCTACCAGATGAAGTCTTCAGACTGGTTAAGATCCGCTTCCTAATAGAGGATATTAATGACAATTCTCCACTTTTCCCATCAACGGTGATCAACATCTCCATCCCAGAAAACACGGCTGTCAACTCTCGATACTCGGTTCCATCTGCCATCGATCCAGATGTGGGTATGAATGGCATTCAGCACTACGAACTCCTGAAGGTTAGTATTATCATACCTTTCAGTATTATCTTTCCCTCCTGTTATATGTTTTTATTCTGAGCTGAGGATAAAGTACTTGATCCCCATGTTGCTCCAGAGCTTCAAGATGCTCTTTGGTAAAATTCTTTACTTCTAATACACGTCTCTGTTTCTCTTCTACTTTAAAGATTTACCGTTATTATCAGGTAATTATCTAATGCTCTGTCTTATTCATTGCCTTACTCAACGCTTTGGGTTTTAATAAATAAATTGCAGAAAAGGGCTGTAAAAATGATGTCATTTAAATTGCATCTTTGACGTAGGATTAATTAAACCTTAATTAAAAGCCCACTTTTTTTTTTTGTCAGGCGACATTAGTGACTCCTTTTCCAAAAGCTTCTTCACCTTCATTACAATTCCGTATCAGTAAATGATTCTAATTTAGACAAAATCTATTCTCAAATTGTAACGTACCCCCAAATAAATCAGTAACATAAATCAGTTTTCACTTACGCCGCTGTTATTTATGGAACGGTGACCCACATTTAATTTGGGCACTACTGACTCGTTAGCAGCTGGTCTTAATATAGGGTAATGGCATGAGTTGTTGGTCATGCATAATAATTATGTTTGTGTCTAATTGAATCAACACATGCCCTTAAAAAATAGAATATTGAGAGGCTGACCGCCTCTGGTGAGGACTATTTTCAACTAATCCAAAACAGAATTAGGAATAAAAAATGGATGCGTTTAAGATTAATGTAAGATTATATCCCAAACCCTCATTTTAGAGAGCATTAAACTCAATAATATAACACAATAAAGTATCTTTAAGCTGGGTACAGGAACGAGACGTGTTACAAAGGAGGAAAATGTAAGAACAAGAGGTCATAATGTAAAACTAGAGGGTTAAAGTGGTAGATGTAGTAGAGGTTAACGTCAATGTAAACATGCATGGGATAGACATATGGCTCCTGAATCTAAGACCAGACCGACGACTACGGTTTGACTCTTTATATCCGGGAAAAAAATGGCAGACTAGATGGGCCAAACTGGTTCCTATCTGCCGTCAATCAATGATGTCTACTTTCCTCTTTCTGTTTTCGACAGAAGGCTAGACGATAGCCTAAAACGTTGAAGTTTAGAAGCTTAGATATAACGTAAGAAGGTTTTTTGATTTTTTCCCCTGAAATAGTTGAGTAAAACAGCCCTCCACGTAGAAGTGGTGGAGTTTAGTGCATTTTTGGGAGAGGCATTTGGGTATCCTGAACATAAGACAAGACCAAGGACCGAGTAAAGCTTGACTTTTTATAGCAGTTGAATAATTGGGCAGGCGAGACGGGCCAAATGTTCCTCATCAGGTGTCAGATTGTATGTTTCTGTGTGTGTTTGGGTTTATTTTATTAGATGTCTGGCAGTTTTCGGCAAACTCAGTGAAATGGCCTGTGAAATGTCCACCCAAAACACATTTGTCTCCCGGATTATCTCAGCGCTCTCAGCGTTACCGATCTTTTCCTGGCCTTCGTCTCCAAACAGCAGGATAGACAAAATGCATCCAGAAATAAAAATGATATGTTTTAAATTCCCAACAATCTGAGAATTTGGAAGAAAGACACTCTGTTCTTTCTCTCTTCCTTCCTTTTGGAACAGCTGGAAAGCTGCAAAGTTTAATGACCATGGTAATAAAAGTATGGATGTTGAAAATTAATGATCCATTAGAAAATGTCTTATTCGCGTTTTTTTTTAAAAAAAAGGTAATTTCCAATGTTTTATCCCTTTATCCGCATTTTACCACGGCTTAAACTTCCTTTTATTATGTAACAAAAATGAAAAGGCAACAGAGGAACTCTTTTGAATAGTCCTTGGCCGGCTGGCTACATGTCATTCTCAATTAGGACTTTTGAGGTGCGGAAAATGAAAAATTTTGAGGTGCGGAAAATGAAAAATGTCATGCAGTGTTACAATGTTAGATTATGCGTACATTAACTCCTTGAGTGCCTATTGGACAATTTATTGTATTTTTTGGGGGGAGTCCGGCATAAATTTTTTTGGAGCGGTATTTTATTAAAAATAGCAATAATTTGTTTTTGGACACTAGAGGCTCAAAGGCTTACGTGGAATGTAAGGACGTTTTATGACATTGAGACGGTGATAGATGAGTGGAGCAGCCTCCCAGCAGAAGTAGGAGAGGTTAACGCAGTAGGTGAATTTAAACATGCATGGGATAGGCATATGGCCCCCATAATCTAAGACGAGGCCAGCGAGGTTTGAGTCTTTATAGCCAAACAGGTCTTTCGTGTCATCTAATTATTCATTTCTAAACATTAATTATGACATATAGATCCGCTGGTTTAAGTAAGAATAGGGAAATCCCACGTCAAAAGACATAGTAAAATTTTATCTAGTTTGACTACCTTAACATCAAGTTTTAAGGATATCATACCTGAGTGTAGATTAAGTGCTTTCTTGCCGCATTGTTGTGTCGTAAAAGGAAGACGGTGAACTTCGTTTAAAAACAAGAAAGTGTCTGATGATTATTTCTTTATAACTCACTTTTTAGACATTAACCGATCCCTTTGGAAGCTTCGTAATATAATGGAGATGAGCCATATGGTATCGCTAGCGTTTGTAGCCCTCCTATTTATAATGGGATTGAGCTGGAAACATCTGCCGTACATTGTATCACCGTGTATACATTTACACATTCCAAAGCTGCATGTACTGGCGGTAGTTAGTATATCAGTAATGAAATGTTATAATTAAGAGAGAAAAAAAAAAAAAACATTTGCAAAACGTGAAGACCTGAACATGATGGATTTAGGACTATTTCCATCCAAAATTACTATGTTACTATAATGAAATAAATATTATTTGTACTAATGTAATAATTTCAATTATTTTACACCAATAATAGAGCGCTTAGAAGAGAAATGTCACCATTATGTATATATTTATATGTATAGACACCATGACTCCTTATCGTATTCCCTGTATGGCTCAGTCTTAACCACTTGGGACCCATTGACTATGAAAGTCAATGGAGGAACGGACTTCATTAACATTGCCATAAAGAATCAGCTCAGTGTGGTGATTGAGCCGGGAAAGTCACCCAAAATATCACACGACTGTCAACAAAGCCGGCCTCCGGGGAGTTTATTGGAACAAAATGAGCTAAAACCAGTTTTTTTTTGTCATTACTATATACAGCGCTCTATTAAATGCTCATGGAGAAAAATATATTTTTTTTTCTATGGGATTTCCGTTTAGGGCAAAAACAGACTTTTCATCTGATTTTATATTGTATTTTTTTGATGACTCTCTTCCTTTAATAAAATACAAACAAGAAGATTTATACGTCTTACAATGAGCTCCATTGTGTTCTTATCACACGGCATCATCGCTCTGTTCCCTTCGATTAGATTGTGCGTTATATTTGTCGCGGTTTTAGGTCTTTTTTTTTTTTGGTCGACCAGCTTTTTTGTTTTCGAGGCATCTGAGCTTCGCGATGTGTTACAATGACTTGTCAAGCTGCTTCTTTTTCTGTCACGGAAAAACAAACCCCCACCGGAGGGATGCGTTTTTTTTAAAACAAACAGTTTTCACATTTCATTTCTAAATTACATCTAACATTATCCTCGGTGTTTTTTTTTTTTTTCTTTTCATAAGCGATTGTGAAAACAGATGCAGAGTGGAAGCGTATTTGTTTATAGCTGTCATTGAGCAGGGAATATGCATCGCTCTAAGCACCTTACTGTGAAGTTATATATTACATTTTAGTGCTAAGTAATCTACACTAGATTTTGATTTCCAAAATTTGATTAGTTCTTCTGCGCCTTGCTGGAAATTAAAGAAGATGTTTTTTACATGAAACTCCTCTCCTAAACTCGAAACGCGGCTGCTTTCCGATAGACACAAATCAAAATTATGATCCAAGGCTGGACCGGGTATTTTAAGGCACTTTAAGGCCTGCAGCCGATTAATGACGTATATATACGACCACCTGCTGGAAGCGCACTGTGCTCCTACACTAGCTCATCGTGTGGACATGCATATCTGGACTGTGAAGGCTCCATGTGTGATGCCATCTGCCCCTGACCCAACGGACGTTTGCCAGTTTTATTGCCATAGCAATCAGTTGCAAGCTGGATTCTCGGTGATAGCACCATTTTTAAAACTTTTGACCAGAATCATAGTTTTTACTTGACCTTTGAAGAATACAGTCATTTTTAAAAAAAAATAAACGTACATTTTGCTAATTTTGAGCATTACGCCTAGTTAATTTTGGTAAAATTTCATACTGTACATATGATGGTGCTATATAAAACAATAAATAATAAAAAGAGAAAATAAGTTTACTATAGAAAGAGTGAACATAATTGTCATGGGACACAAAAGCAGCCAGTGGTTGGTTGTTGCCATGGAAACTGAAAAAAAGCTTCTTAAATGTTTTTGTGTGTTTTTTTTGTGATTAACCCCTCATAGCAAAGAATACAATTACAAATTGGCCATATGTTATTTGCTTAACATCTTAACGCTTTGTGGAACAGCGCCTGTCATAAGAATCTATTATTCCTATCTGCCTATCGAGAATTTTCTTCCTTAATGGCACGAGTAATCAGAAAATTACCATGAGGCGAGTTATTAAGCGATGCCCTTTCTTGGTCAAATTAGTCTTTTTTAAAGATTTTCTTTTAAACATAATGTGCGGTTCTTCTCTCGATACAGAATTCCTTTTAATAGCACCTGGCTTATGCTCCTTGTAGCTAAGACAGGTTTTCCGCATGATTGAAGGTAAAAGTGTTATAAACTGCGACATATCAACACGGTGTCAGATGCACTTACCATGTCATTCAGGCGTTAGGAGTAAAGGAATCTTTTTTATCGCCGGTTTCAGCGTTACACTTTTTTTTATTATTACTGAAACCGTCCCTTTTTAATGTTTTCTCGTGGAAAAAAGCAAAACCGCTGAGATACATCGCATGAAAATGAATGCGTATATTGTAAAGCAGTCAATACTAACAATGATTTCCGTGTTAAGCAGAAGGCACTTAGAATAGGTTTATTCAGCAAAATAAAAGAACGGATATAAAATTCACACAAGTAATCTTTCGGAGAAAGGAGAAGCTGACTTGGAGACCCAGGCAAGCAGCGCTCAGCCCAGAGACTCTGAGTCAAACCTGGAGAGTTCCCAGTTATTCCAGACAAATAGTGTGTCAATATTTTAACTCACAACGATTAGGTTAACACAACTGGCGAGTCACTACATAGAATCTGCGTGATGAGCCATTAAGGGGTTAATATTTAAAGAGCCTCTGGGTCGGCTCATTTGGAAAGTCCTCAGGCACGGTGTACAGGAGATCTGATACTAGCAATAAAAATGGTGAGAGTTCCCCTTTAATGAAATACTCCGAGCCTTGAGGCCGAGTAATGATAGGATGAGCGGCCATGTTTCTTGGGCCTAGATCCGTACCACGGCACCAGTGTTAGCTAATCCTTTATATTGAAATGCGTGACACTGAAGCCCGTAGAACAGCTGGTGGTCATTTCACACTTAATAACCGTGCGTACACGTGATTGCCGATATGAAATGCCTCGTCTGCTGTTCGGCATTGAGCATCATTCTGATTTATAGAGGTCTGTATTGGGAATTTGTTTTTTATTGTCCTTTATGGGAAATTAATAAATGTGTATCAGCTCATATAAAAAAATAAAGATTAATGACACCAGTGCTCTATTAAAGTGATGCGAGACAATTTAATATATTGCGTAAAACATCCCTAGCAGAAATCTGGCTTTTGTTGGACGGACGAATTGCGTAGATATATCTGTTAGAGTGTTGTAGACAGGGCCGGCCCTACAATGGGGCCAACTGGGGCAATTGCCCCAGGCGGCACTTTAGAAGGGGCGGCACTTTGCCGCCCCAAGCGTTTTTTTTTTTGAAGTGGAAGAGAGAGAGAGGGGCGCCGAGTGGTTTTCGCCTTACCCACTCGGCGCCCCTCTCTCTCTCCTCTGCGGCGAGTCTCATCCGCTTTCGGTCTTTAGGTGCCGCGCTGCTTAAGCCTGCACCGCAGGAAGTGGCGTTCAACTATTCCGGCGCCTCAGCATTACAATCCGGCACCGTGGCAGAGCAGGGAGACTCGCCGCAGGACTCTTTAGAGGTAAGTACCGGGGGGAGGGGGCGTCGGTGAAGTTTAAAATGCCGCCCCAGGCGGCGTTAAGTCTTCGGTCGGCCCTGGTTGTAGATTCAATATCTTTACCCCACCATCATTTTTACTGGGGGGACTCAAATATAATATTTCACCTTCTAATTTTGGCATTGTGTCTGGCATTTCCTCTTCCGCTCCACGTAAAGCCTTTAAATATTAAAGTATTTCTATGATACGATCTGCCTCACCCGCTTAAAAACGGTTGTAATCAACACTTACATCATCAGGCGGCCATTGGCCTTAAAGTGCCAGCGCCAACCCGTCATACCCAGTCAGCACCTGCCAGACAGGATAATGCTGAAAACCCAATTGTACTAAATTAATCTGCATTGACCATTACCCTTGTTTTGTAAATGTATTCAAGAATGCTTGGGGCGCACAATAAAATAAAAAAATAACACGTTAAAAGGGATTAAAAAGAAAAGAATAGACTAGCGAGACCAATTGGTTCTTTTCCGCCATCCCTTTATAAATATTAACATATATTTGGAACCGAAGTCAAGCCAAGAAGATGAGACCAAGGTGCAAAATGAATATGGCCCCCGTTCATAGCATTTTAATGTGGTTTCTAATATGAAATAAACCCTGTCTTTTGTTTCCATTTTGAAAGTACAAGTGTTAGGTGACAGAACACGGGCCTGAAATACAGTAAATAAGACGTGAACACTACTGCAACGGCAATGATGAAAGATCATTTTAAATAAATACATTTTAAGTAATAAAAAATTCACAGCTACATTAGATATGCAAATCTCAGTTACCACTTAGAAAGTTGTATTTGTGTGAATGTGTTTTCTGTCTCGTGTGCTGTGGGGGTCAATATACTGAAAAATGAGGTGCATTATGTCAATTTGTAGCGCTGCGGTAAAGCCGTTCCTCAGTAAAAACACTTTCCTGCTTTAGCAAGAATGTTCATGTTTTTGTGCACTAAATATTTTTCTATAGTTAATTTCATATGAAATTATTGAATTATAACGTCACAAATTATTTGTTTATCTGATATATTTGTGATTTTATATATATATAAAATATAAAATATCTACTAATATATTACATTGTTTTATACACAATGTTCCAGTTGTCATGCCCAAACAGCTGCACCCAGTTTACAATATTAGACCCTTTAAATATTTAATGCATATGATTATTAATTTGGATGCTAGAAGGTATGGATGAAACTTCTACATTATTTTTCTATATTTATTCTTTTTTTTATTGTCGGTTTTTCAAAAAGAGCCAATTTATATGACCTAACAATAAATTACGGTAAGGTTCTTACAAAATACAATGATACAATAAAAAATAATATTATGTTTTAACCTATGAGTCAGTAGTAGGAAAAGGGGAGCTTCTTCCTCAGACGAGGTATCTGAAAATACTTTCACAGCAAAAAATTGAAGTACTAGGGGCTTATTGAGCACATTTTCAACCTTGACTTTGGTAAAAAAACAGAAGAACGTCAAGGACAGGAAGGGACGATGGCCAACCATTTCAATATATAATAGGGTTCCAGTTGTAATAAGCATTTTGTCAATATTATTATTTTGCTGTATAGTTTTCTACTTTAGTTTAGTTCACTTCTCAACGAAGCCATGGAAAGTAGACGAGTCACTGATAATATGTTTACACCGTGACGTGAACCAAGCCAATGTGAGCCAATGTGCCTTGGCCACCACTCTAGGTGAACATTGCAGGTGGTAAAGCTAGTCCTACAGGTTGTTCCCCTTTAAGTGGGACCAACATTGGGCATGTTCATTTATATGTGAATAAACATATGGTTTATGAGTTCGTAAAAACATCTTTGATATAAAGTGACATCTCCTTCGCGTATTTTTCTTAATTGTGCCAGTATGAGACAAGCACCGTTTTAGAATAGCCCTTCATTATTTTACACGTTTATTAGAGTATTTGTTTACAGACATGTCTTTCTCTACCACAGCTGTAATTAATACAACATTTCCCTCAGTTGCGGTACACTGGGACCTTATTAATATCATGATATTAATAGCACAGTAATGTCAATAGCGAGAAGAAATCTGCAGTTATTTACAGGTATAAAGTGTGGGGGAAAAAAAAGAAATGGAAGAAGAGGTGTTAGCGGCATCACGCCGGGATATTCAGAGCACTGGGGAATTAAGTCTCTAGAAATCTATCAAGTAGGATTGTAGAATAAACTTCATACAAGTGCAATATTTATTTGATCTGTCAGATATATATTTTAGGAACAGTTCATATTCTTAGAATGTACTGTAGATTTCTTATTGTTTTTTTCCTTCTTTCCTCCCATCTTTGATTTCTTTACTCTCCTGCTTCCTTTACTCTTCCTTCCTCCCTTTGTTCCTTCCTTGCGTCAGTTCCTTTCCCCTTTCCATTCATTTTCGTTACTTTAACTTTCTTTCTTTGTTCATACTTTCCTTTTTTCCTTCCTCACTTTCTTTCTTTCTTTCTTTCTTTCTTTCTTCCTTCCTTTCTTCCTTACTTACTTTCTTTCTCTCTTTCTCTCTCTCTCTCTGTCTCCCTCTCTTTCTTTCTCTCTCTCCCTCTCTCTCTCTCTCTCTCTCCCTCTCTCTTTTTATAATCAGTGAAAAATGAAGTCTATGGATCAGATTTACACATCTGTAAACAATTAAAGGATTAATATAGCCCTTCAAAATGAGAAGACATGGCATGCCTCCACATAGCGTTTTCACAAATCAATTTTAACGGTGACAGATTTGCAGGAGCTGCAACAAGGTCTTGATTGAAGGAAGACGCCACGTTCTGTGTTGTCTCTGTCACTGATAACAATCCGTTAATTAACACTCGTAACAACTGCTGCCGCTCTGTCGATGGCTGGACATGCAGCAGTCTAAATGATCTGTTTATTCCATTCTGCTATTAATCTATTATAGAGAACACGGATCCTTAAGAACCAAAGTGTTAACTCAGGCCCCAAAATACCAAAAAGTGTGTTGTTTGTTTTCCTTGGCGACTATTTTGTCATTTTCGTGCTACAATTTTGCAAGCAATGTTGACGCTTTATAGACAGTAATAAAAATGGTATTTTACATTTTGCTTTTTTTTTATTCTCCTTGTTTTTACCGTTTCAAAAATTCCCGATCGCAGTAAGAATCCCAAATGTAGTCTGATAAATCAAATACCGTAGTAATGCTTGTGTAAAAGAACGACGTAGACAGTATGCCATCTATATTGGAACCACCGTGAGACGCGTTAAAGGTATGGTATAACCATAGTTTATATAAATTCATGCTACTGATTAAATATTACATAACATTTACCGTTTTTTTTTTTAATGTGCCTTTTCTAGTTGCTATGACAAGCAATGGGAATAAAGCGTGATTTGGGGGCATTGTTATAGTACACAATGCCTAAAGTATAGACCTCTCTTTCATGAATCTAGGTCATGGTGTATTTTGATGAAAGCGACTCATGATGTAAATGGTTTTCACTTGCAATGACTCAATGTGTATGCATCATGGGTAGTGGAATAGGATAGCTCTAAGGCAGTGGAAGAAAATCAATCACCTCCACTGTTAAACGACTAGATTTGTAATGTAAAGCAGTATGCTAATTAACCCTCCTGGATGATTTGATTTAACTAATAATTTGCTAAGGATCTGCTTATGTAGAGTGTATGATTTCTTCTGTTTTGAATGCATTATTATGGATTGTCACACTAGGGCGCTCATTGAGTCACCTCCAAAAGAACTAGAAAATGGAAACATTAAGGACATATAGGAACAAAGAATTGGACTGCAGATAAGAACCATTGGGCCCATTTGGTCTGCCATTTCTTCCCGATGTAAAGACTCAAACCCTAACCACTTCTCAATTTCATCATAGAATTGGGAGAGCCAAATGCCTACCCCATGTATGTTTAAATTCATTACGTCTTCATATTAAGGTCTAGGCTGACTTAGCTATCAGAGAGGAGAACGCCACATGTAGGTATTTTTGGTTTTTGCCTTAAGTCCGTAGTCGCCATCATTATGTAATTGAGACGAACGCAAGGAAAGTCTCGAGAAAACAAAACAAAAAACACAAAAACACATTTGGCCCACATGCTAGACTTCATATCTAGTCTTCATCTTAACCTTTTCCTGCTGGAAGATTTGACAATTAGTTATTGAATTAAAAGGAAGGGAAAAGACTTAAGAGCGGGGTAAGAATTAATTACGAAATGCATACGTGTTGGAAAGTCACACCGCTGTATGTCAAAATACAAAGGCAATCAGTAAAAATTGAAATGGATACAAAGTAGCCAATTATGCTGCCTTCACTTCCATCGGATTTGATCTATTACGCCTTATCGCGCCACAAGCAAATTGAAATCTGAATAAAAATTTAAATTTGATGTGTGGGAAAAAGATTTATGGTGTCTTTAATAAACCCACAACAGCTGTTTTAAACAAGATCATACGGGCTCATAGAAATGGTCTACTAGCCTTGGCCAAGTAGTGATGTGTATATATATATATATACAGGCTGTAAAGGGCCAAAATACCCCCTTCTTCAATGGGAGCTGAGAGTCTATATAGTTAGTGCTAATATTCCATATAGAGCCTGTGTCATTAACAATAACTGTATAAGAATTCTTAAATAAAAAAGGAAATCATTCACCTTTCTTCTCTTATGATAATTACTAGAACATATTGTATTTGATCTTTATTTTTAATGCATTCAAAATATGCTTAAAACAAAAAAAAACAGTAGAAAAAGAATCAAACAATTACAATTACTGATGTTAAAATAAATTTCTTAAATTCCGAAGGGAATTTCCAGCCTCGGTGTCGTAGAGATACAGAAATGGAAAAGGCTTTAAGGACATTTTGTAGGAAAAAAAGATAACATTTAATTACAGAATATTAAAAAGGCTGGATGACAGAGGAGCTGACAACACTGTTGTGGCTATTTATCATGAAAAAATAGCTTAGTTGAGGTTGCTGGTCTTTAAATATTGCATTTGGTTCCCTAGGGCAGAGAAGCTATGGCTGCTTAGTAAAGAGATGAACTGGAGATATGCCTCCAACTCTTGCTGGTCATTGAGGTGCGAAAATGTAACATTTCCATGAAAAAGAAGCAAATGGGCAATGTTTATGTTTTTTTTCTTTATATAGCCCTAATGTAACCATAACTTTAAGATCCAGAAGATAATCAAGGCTTTCATTAGCAATGGTGGGTGGATCTTTACTCAACCTCCACCTGTACCAAATAACCCTACAATGGAAGTCTTCGGATTTCACCGCGAGGCTCCAGAAATCAGAGATTTGATAAGTGGACCTCCGGGTCAGCGTGTGTGTAAAGTCTAACCTTTGGAAGAACCGGACCTTAACGTTTTACTCGCAAGATGGCAGCAAGAATTATTCTTGACTACAGAAGGCTTAGGCATTGATGGTTTAGTTTCATGTACCTTCAGGAAAGATGGCCATGGATGGTCATGCTCTTCTTTTTCTTAAATTTTCAATATCATCTGTTATTTTAATGGATTATCACATTAATGTTATATTGTTTTTAATTTTGCATTTAAATAGAAACAGTGTCAATGAAGTTAATGCATGCCACTTCCATGGGTGCTTAATCTCTATTGTGCTTTTTGTAGATGGGCTTCTTTACTGTAAGGGGGTTAGCTTTAATGAGCTACTGCCTTTTTGCACCATGAGTGTTTCTACTCATTTCCAATCAACACTTCTAAATGAGCAGCCGTATCTCAGGGAGATATATAAGTCAGTGATCTGCTTAAGGAATACATTTAAAAAGCTAGCTTGTTAGCCTCTTAAGACATAACACAAATGTTCTTTTATTACTTTTACTCTGGTGTCTTTAGTCAATACTGATTCATTTTATTGGCCGATATTGAAAAAGTAGCCTCCCCATCAGATAGTATCTGAATCTTTGGCCATAATGGCAAGATCCACTTTCTTATTAACTTAATAAAATTTTATTTAAAAAATATATAAAAAAAATGCGTTGTGTTCTTTAATTCAATTTAGTACAAATGTTAGGGGCCTTAAAAACTGTATACTTGTCTAGCTGCGGTTTTGTGACAGCCACTTTATAATAATCTCCTGAATGCCACTCACCGCTGCAGTTGAGTTTCAATGAAAAGGTAACTTGACAATGAATCCGACTGTTGAATTTATCTCAATTAGTCAGTGATGTCCTATGAAATCAGCTATTACACATTGGGGAGAATACCGTCTGATTTCTGCCGGAACAAACGAAAAAGAAGGGCCAAGTTCTGCTAATAGCTAATGGACCTTTTTTTTTGTAAATGGGGTCCTTAAGATTTGAAGTTTTTTTTTTTCGTGATGAAACAGATGAAAGAATTGAGTTGTTGTATCATTTAAACACCCAGGTTTATGGAATATTCTCTCTCTATTGATGTAGATAAATACCCGTGACAGTCTAACCTTTTGACCAGAGGTCTCCAGGTTTGATCCGGAGTCTCCAGGCGAAGTGCAGTTTCTCTGGGTCTCCGAAACATAGGAAGGGTGTTTTCATACCCACTTTCACTCCTACTCAATACCGTCTGAGACTCTTGGTATAAGACAGAGCAAGAAGCTAGGTTTGCTCACTTGTATGAGATATAAACATTTTCATCAGAGGTTAAATGCATCATATGCTGAAAGATAAAACCCAAGCTGCGGTTTAAGTGTGTTTTTGTTTTATTTATTTAAAAAGAGATCAGTCAGGAAGGGATCGGTAAACAAACATGCATTTTTCAAAAAAATATTGACTTTTTCCATGCCTTTTTCACCTCTTATCAAGAGGGAATATGGGTGGATTTATTCAAGGTTATAGTCCAAAGGGGGTCATTGAAGTGGATCCTGAGAACGGTGTACCAGCAGAAGACCTAGACCTTATCTATTGATATATTCATATTTAGCTATATATTTCACAGCCATACTAATATTAACCATGTAGGCTTTAGATGGGTTCCACGGTGTTTAACTGTTGTTAGAAGCTTTAGGCCTGATTCCTTTTTATGTTATTTTAACGGTATTTCTACACAAGACAAGGATGGGGAGCTGGAGGTCTCATGGGTTCCACCTTGTCTTCTACCATTTTATTTAGATGAACAATTTAAAGTGGATAATATTAGCAAATGGTGGCTTTTTCTATTTTCACGGTCTCTTCCTGATAGCATTTGAAGCATTAATATATTAAGAACTGTTTACCCTGGTGTGCCAGGCAGAGCATGAAGCTGTCCTTAAAAGTATATAAATTGTAAACAAGCTTTCCTCTGAGATCAAACAGTATTTCTCTCGATAAGAACGTTCCTGATGAGATCTAGACAGATGGCAGAGTCGCCCAAGGGACCGACCAAACAACTTCATCGTGAAAAGAGGTTACCAGACTCCTTCTTAAGGCGAATATACATAGAACTTGTTAAACCCTTACAGCCAGAGGGGTAACCTCTCTAAGTAAATACAACTCCATTAACTGGTATGAGTTTAGGCTTAATCATTCAAGGGAAAAAGTAATTGTGAACTAGGTTCCTTGTTGGTTTATGTGGTTTCCTCTAGGGTTGCTCGTGGCCTCGCGACCGTACAGCTGTCATGTTTCATTATCCTAACGTTCCTTCAGGGTCCAAACCGAAGGTTGAATGAAGAGCATGTCTTTTAGGCTTGGGCATTACATGGTGCCAGGGTCAAGGAGAAATCAGTGCATCTGTCGACATAAAACTTCTCATTTTCACACCAGCTGCCATATACCGTGTTATTGCATGACCTATATAGCTTTTATACATCACAAGTTGATAGATATCATTTTTGATGCTTAGTACTGGCAGGTTTATGCATGTTTCTTCTTTCTTCTACTCCATATATTGATTTTACTTAATGTAATCCCTGCTTGTTGTGACTTTCCTTTTAAGCAATTCCGTATTCTTTATATTTTAAAATATAATATAATTGTATGCACTGGGGATAAAAAACATGATATCATATTAGTTTGTGCAAAATGCCATTCATTATGTCATATATGGCATATAGTTATGTGATGTTAATATCAAAAAATAATACAAGTAAAAGAGTGTATGTGAGATTTATCAAAACAAATTAAAAGGCACTTTCTTGAAGTCAAGCTGTGGTATTGAAATGTTACATTATTTAATGAAGGAATTACGGTACTTTATACTAATGTACCAGTAATGCATCACTAATAGTATAAAGGCAGCTTATATAAAAAAAACCACACTATTATATATACATATAATATACTGTATATCTATATATATATATGATATTCTTTTGAACTTGTATTTATTTTGTATAACTCGCGCCGTCACTAATGATGTCATGTATACGGCACAGCAGAGAGTAATCTGTTTGAAAGCTGCATTTAGCATGGATTTCAGGTCTGGAGAGACTAGAAATTATCTTTCAGCTCTAGCACACCGACACGTTAAACAATGAGTGATTTGCTTGACGAATTAGTCTCACTAAATAATAAAGCACTTGGTTGCAAATCACGTCCCTTAAAATCAGCTGCCACTTAATAGAGTTGGCCAACGCTGCTGGCTGAGGGAATAGTAAACCCTACGTGTCCTACGTACCTCCAAAACTTGACAATGCACACAATGTTATATGTACTGGGATACTGCAGAAGACCTTTAAAGAGATCAAGCCTGCCTTTATTGACCTTGTGGTTGAACGCTTTTCTGTGGTAGTCTAGATCTAGGTAGTTGAGATCTGACGCATGAAGAAGCGGTGTGAATTATACACAAAATAAAGTTTAAAATACTTCCATTGGCCTGGGCACCACTCTTTTTTCAGCAGAATCGCACACCATGCTGACCAGTGATGTATTCTGGCCTAGGCTCCATGGATTTGTTGGGGGGAGATGTCCCATGTTGCTGGCCCATATATATTTAGCCAGACACCAGTGGACAAGCAGGCAACCTAGACCGAAAATTAATCAACATGATTTGTAGAGAATCTCTGAAATATTTTAAAAATTATATATAAAAAATTAAATATACCTTTATGTCCCTTTTCTTTTTTTTTTTCTTTAAGTCCAGCCGCCTGATCCATTCTCGATATACAGAGCGCCTTGGAGCTTAAGAGTAGTAAGTTAAATAGCAAATCAATAAAGATAACTCGCCACTTGTTCAACATTCAATTAACTTACTAAATTATTACTTAGCTAACTTCATTATGCTCACTGTCAGAAAGAAGAAAATAATGATCACATCTAACCATATAAATATATTGTGAATGTTCCTAAAGCCTATTAACAAGGAGAAAGGTTGTTTGGGACGCAGTATACGAGCAGCATAGTGAAACAGAAATATTGAAATATAATGGACCATTTATACGTTGCATTATTTCAGTGTTCTTTGCAGCTAATGTTATACAATGTATACTCTTAAAGCAATTTAAAAAAACAATAAAACCTAAGAAACAATGTAATATACCGCAATCATTTATTTTACACAATTATGATTTGTGTTACTGCACTGCAATTTTAATTCTCATTTTCCTTATAATTTGAGATACCGTGACACAATTATAATATTTAATAAACATACCTGCCTGATTTGAAAAAAAAAAACAACCCACTAAAGCACAAGCTCTCCCCCCTTGTATTATTAAAAGCTTCTAAGTTGATTGTGATATCTGTAGGATAAATAAAATGATGATACAGTAGCAAGGCGGGTCTTACACGGCGTTTTGAATAATTAAATAATGTAGTATTTTTTCATTATATTCAAATGAGTTTATTGAGTCATTATTTGTACTGATTTAACAGCCCAGGGAAGATATATTTCAACAGCCAGTTAAGCGATGATGTACTATATACATCCAATCCTAGTCCGCGATGTATTTAACTTGCCTTACCCTGTTGTCCGGTCCATGGGCAGCATCCTCACATCTGGCGCCAGGATATGACATCACAAGCATGCGAAACGCAGCCCTCCATAGTATAAATAGGCCGGTCGGGGAGGTCAGAGATCTCCCTTGTAATGGCGCCATTGAGTATTGGCATGCCAATGTACCCCTGGTTTTCCGGCGTAGGGACTATTGCCACCCCCTTGAATCTGCCACACTAGGCTTAGTTGTGGAGAGAATACACATACTATTACATATACTATTTTTTTAATTTTTAATTTATTCTTTTTATTAAATTTAAATATTTTCACCATACATTCCATGGGAAAAGAGAAAAAAGAAAAGAAATTAAGGATACATCATATCACAAAAATTGTCCACATAATATTTTCAGTAATACATAGTTGCTTAAGTATCCTATGTCTTTCCTCTATTTCCAAATTAATATGTATATTTCTAAAGATTACAATATACCATATACATATACTACATATACTATTTTTAAGTAAAAAAAATGTAAAATTAAATAAAAAATCTTTTTATTGTAACATTTTTTTTTACAAAAAAAGGTCACCACTTTACGTTTTGAAAGGGTCATCAGGGTCAACCATACAACCAACCAAGAACAATCTGTGACTTAATAATCTGGGAGAACTAAAGCAATGGAAAGTAATAATCACATCTATGTGGTTTATTCACTAAAGAGAGAGTTTGTGGGAGAGTTTAACACCCAGCTTTTTTCACAGTTAATTTTACTATTTTTCCCCCCAAATGGCTACCATTATAAAACTGTTGCCAGAAAACACTAGTTTTACGATCTGTTCCGAGAGCTTGCTTTTTTTAACACTGAGCAAACGATTCACGATAATATCCTACTTAAAGTGTCATGTTTCGAGGCATAACAAAATAAAACGAGAGCAAATAAATGTGTATGTTTATATTCGAGTGCACATTTTATGGTAATCTCCGCAAAGATAATGCAGAGCTGTCACCATCTGACTGTATGATGCATCTGTACAGGTTTTCAAAAAGTAGAATACAGAGAGCACAAAGAAAAAAAAAACGCAATTAGGTTTAATACACATTGTAAGTGGCAACAAAAGATGTATACTGCCATATGGGATCATCCCAATCTGCAACGGAAAAATCTACGATAAAATAAAAGCTTTCTAATTTACACAGTTCTTTCTTAATCTTGCATTCGGAATGTACATTTTCACTATGAATTACATTCTCCTGTCTTCTTCTTTTCCCCCCGTTGACATGGAATACACTTCCTAGAAATCAATTGTAGGTGTAGAGTAATCAAAATTGAATTCTTGTTTCCGTACAGAGGCACTGGACCATCTTGTTTCCGTACAGAGGCACTGGACCATCAAAACAAACCTTATATATATAATATATATATATATATATAACGTATATATATATATATATTAATTTCGGTAAGCAAGGGGAGAAAAGAAAGCAATTCATGATACTATTTGGTCTAGAAAAAAAAACCATTGCACGTACATTTATCCAAATAATGTCATTTAAAAAAAAAAAGATTGCATGGGTGATGGAGTGATCTGGACCCGTATGGACTGAGATGTGTTCAGTGGCCTATATTCTAGTTAAAATGTTAATAGGATACATTTACCAACAGCTAATCTGAAATATCCCATAGCGAGCTGATTTATAATATGCATAACCACTTCCATAAAACGTTTCAAGCATATTCCTTCGAGTTGAATGGCTATAAAAAAAGAATATAAGACGTGGACGGTGTGCATGAAAGGTTACAGGCACCTGCAATAATAGTCAGATCATTAATTTTGGTTTTGCATTAAAAATTTGGGCAGCCAGATGCACCGTCTCAAATGGGCCATCCCTTCTGTCTAAATCAGGGGTCTCTAAACTTTGCAGTACAAGGGATACATTGTATATTTTACACATTTTTGTGAGCCAGAGGGGGGGGGGGAAATCAGTTTTATTTGGGGTAATCAGCGTGGTTTGGTTCAGAGCAAAAGAGAAATGTGACAATTACGAAGAAAGGATGGCGTGCTTTTACCTGCATTGCAGGTGTAGTTCAAATGTGAACCATATGGAAACAGAGATCAACTGCAGTTTTAGATCCACCGAGAAACATAGATTAACTGAAATACCTCTTTTTAAAGTATATATTGTAACAAAAAGCTTCAATTTTAATACAAATGTGTAGGTATGCGTATAGTGTTACAATGGCTGTGTGTGTCTACGTGTGTACGAGTGTATGGTCATGGAGTGGCTGCGTATTATATGTGCAAGTACAGTATATGGTGTTGGAATGACTATGTGTGTGTGTGTATATGCATGTATGTGTAAATTGTTAGATTGTGTGTGTGTGTTTATGTGTGAGTATAAAGCTGCCCCTGATCATCTTCACACCCCACCCACATCACAATTCATATTTCATGTCCCCCAACCACCATATTCATTCCTCCCGCCATCATCATCATATTCCTCCCGATATTCTCTATCATCACCCTGTATTGTAATGAAATCATCCCCATCCCCATCCCCAGCATTATTTCACCTTCACACTCTCCAGCATGTCCCGATTAATATTTTTTTGTGTTAATCCCCTTACTTCCCTGTCCCTGGACAAGTCTGTCCGTCTGCCTGCTAATGGGCCGGTTGGGGTGGTCAATGGTCACGAGCCCATTGGCTAGTGGCATTACAGGTCATAAAGCAGAGAGCTGAGGCCCCAGGCTTGGGTCTAATTGAATATTCCACTAAGCATGGTTTACAAGGTTCATTTTTCATTCACGGCCCATATTGCCCCGTTCAATCGCTAAACACGGCTATATGACTTATATAGGATCTGGATACGGTGTCACAAACGTTACTAAAATCTGGTGTTTCTCTTCTCAGCAGTATTGACCAGTGTGTGTCAGATCGGAAATCTAATTAATCCCTATAGCTTTCTTATCCAGCAGTACTTGATCTGAGGGTTGTTGTTTTTTTTACATGGAGACCCTTTACATGATACCGTTCTGTTATTTTTTTGCCACCTAATATTTTTCTCCAGTCTTTGAAAAAATTCGAACGTCAGACCATTCCCATGACATAAAGCGAAAATCGCATTGTTCTTTTGATACAGAAGAACAGCAGGGATTCTATTTGTTTAAGAAAGATGAAGAACGGCCAAATATCTGCAGCAATGCAGTAGTGCCTTCTTCCTATGGATATTCAGCTCTCGACACGGAAAAAAAAAAAAAGCCGGAAATTCACCCTGTCAGATAGATTGCTCTAGGTTTTACGTCTGGGAGGCTGTATTACCCCGAGGCGAATCATGTACCTTATCCTTCTTCAGTCGTATCGAACAACACAGAACTCAGAAACACCAGCAAACATTTACATTTCGCTTTAATATCAAATGTATCCAGTTAGTGGGCCCCTTTTTTTTATATCTTATAAATCCCAATTAGTGCGAAGTCATCAACATTCCTCTCGACTCCGTAATGCAGTGTAACGGTACCTTAAAGCTTGAATGATCTGATTGTTTCTATTGAAACATGAGATTTCATTTACATTAAACGTGTTATACCAGTTACTGTAGCAACTGATTTTTATGGTGTGCTATAAAATAACAATGCAAAAAAAAAAAACATGCAATTTCATTTCAAGCTTTTGTTGTGTAATTTGAGATATGTCAAAAATACGTAACACCTATTTAAGTCAAAATCTAGGCATTCGTACATTACATTTGTGTATCCTGGCATTAATACTTAAGGAATTGAAGAGCGGGTATACATAAAGAAAATGAAAAGCTAAGAGAGTGTGTTGCTGGATGCAATCAAACAGGTTTATTTCCATATGTCCTGCTTTAAAATGTTCACTCATTAAGGTACTGTCTGTAGTTGAGTGCTATTTTTTATTTGGGTCTATTGGGTAAGAAATTGAGTGGTCAGCTGAGTCAAGGGTTTATTCAACTAAGTAGACTGGGTTAAGGTGAATGCCTTCACATGCTGATGCAACACCAACACTGCGACTTTACATTTGTAAGTTTAATGTGAACTTGCATGTCCTCACTTGAACCTCATAAAATGATATCCCCATTGATGCTCAAACTCTTTAGTGAATAGATCTGCCCAAGTTGTATTCATATCAAAAGCATACCTGGGAAGGTTCCAGTGCTGGTTGCGCAGAGGTTTTCTTCTCCATGGAAGGAAGAAGGGGCTAAATTGGGGAGGCCATGGAAGGCCATGGAAGGCATATCCTAACCAGGGAGTGGGCAAACTCCTGAACCTCACAAAGTGATATCCCCGCTGGTCATACTCTAGTGAATAGATCTGCCCAAGTTGTGTTCATATCAAAAGCATACCTGGGAAGGTTCTGGTGCTGGTCTGAATATGGGAAGCATGGGAGAGAAGAACTAACCCATGGAAGACATATCCTAACCAGGGAGTGGGCTTAACTAAACATCACTGATCCCCAACGAGAGATCAAACTCGGCCATGGAGGCCCAGCGACCCACTATAATTCCCAGAGCCCCTGGGCCAAACTCAATGGTCAGACGTATCTTAACACCACAAATATATTTCACATTTCTCAGCCTCCTGGTATTTCAAATAAACATATAATGGAAAACATAAGGGTTTTTTTTTTTTGCTGTTGTTTAGGCTCATGTCTTATTGCGGTGCAAAGTGGGAAATGTGGAGCAATCACCATGGCAACCAGTTCTCTTTTGGACCAAAATTACGCTTTGCATAACCTCCATTTAGCAACGGGGCATGTGCTGTTTCGAACAAACTTTGGGTGTGTTAAAGATTGCTCTGCAATTTAAATCAAGCTTTGTTTGTTTGTGAATTTACCGATTTGTGAACTGGCTACTAGATGTTCCGTGGAACAACATTACTTTATTTGCATAAACCAGACTATAAATATAGCTGAGAATAAAGCAACCGATTGTTATCGCAAGAAAACGTGAGTCAGTCTCTTAACAGCAACAGAGATGTCAAGTTCTAAATTCTACTGATCTAGACGGGACCTAAAGGGACGAGTAAAAAAAGGATTTGCATCCCATTTAGCCCACAAATTAAAGGGGATGTCACCTATATAGAGGGGAAGAAGGTGGAGGAGCCAGTGAAGCCTTATTGTCTAGAGAAAGCAAGATACATAGAGTGAGAAAAATAATAGAAAGCGTTAGAGAGGAATAGATGCAAAGAGACGTGAGAGAAGGAGATACTGAAATGGGTGAGGGAGGTAGAGACGGGAAAGCAGGAGGTACGAAGATGAACCATCACGGATATGGGAGTTTGCAGGAGAGTTGGACATTTCACCTCCCTGATGTCCCTCTGGATTGTAAAGGACCAAACTCATGAGGGGGGCTGGGTTTGCCCTGGGTAATGTATAATTTAATCAGAGAGATGACTCACCTTGTGTTATACAGGGCCAACTGAACCCTCCTTCAGGAGAAGCTTGCTGGATATAATACATGGTGACATAGAGGTGAATTGACTTTATTCACTAACCACTGATTTGGAGTAAGATTAAACATTTCAACCCTATGAGGGTTCCCCCAGCTGGCCCTGTATAATGCATACTTAAAAAGTGAGCTATATCTCACATATATACCGATTCAGGCTGGGTTCCATACTATATTTCTTTCAACAACAAGCAAAATATGCCCTCTACCCTCAGTTATCATTCGAGGAGGAAAAGTGATTGAAAGGACATATATGATCTAATGATAAAATCCTACTTATATGCAAATTCTTGGACAAATTAAAACGAGGTTCACCTGATTTTGACACAGGCCGTTGATTTATTACACGGCCTCTCAAATTATTGGCTGTTTCCACGGGGCCGTGGCAATATCAGAAGACTAATTATTTATTCATTAGACTGATATTCAATAATAATATTTCTCATGAGTTTCTTTAATATGTGTGTAAATGAGCAATCAGTGACTAATTACACACACTGTTACAGTGTTCTATGCTCAGATCCGATGAGGTGATCAACTCAAACCTATTATTATCCCAAGATTTATTACCTGCTTCGGGGCTTCACAATTTCCTAGTTAGCATCTAGGCCTTTGAGTGAAGTCAACATATAACAGTTTTTAATTTTCCAAGAATATTAACTTTTAATGCATTTTACACCAAAACACGCATGCACAAGATGTCTTAATAAGTAATAGAACAGTGATATTGTCCTGTTACATTGAGAATAGTCAAATCTAGAACCTAGAACCCCTTAATACTTTGCTAACCGCTGGCTGTACTTGCGTTTTATCAACAAGTAACATATTTTTTCTCAAACCGGCAGTAACCATACCTTTATATTATGGCTGTTTTTATCTTATTGATGATCTTTCATATTTGTTTATCCTTAATAGAACAATAAAACATCAAACCTAGAACATGGAACTAGTGACCACTAAGTCTTCTACTGTGCCAAACAACCAAGAAATTGTAGCTCTTCTTTGAAGCGTCCCCGATGACCTCAGGCAGTCTTCTATTGTGTAGATCGCCAGGATATGACATCATACCCCGGTGCTCTACATTAGGTTGAGCGGAGGAGTAGACAGGAATATCCCAGTGAGTGGGAAAGATATCAATGAAATAAAGAGGAAATTTTATTTTTGTATTTTTTTTTAATGAAATTGTATTTTTTTTAATGAAAAAAATGTAGGAATTGTACCTGTGGCTCATCTTTCAGTATATCTTCTCAAGTAAGCGGTAGATGATAGTTAGATTTAATTTTGGAATCAGCGGGGCATATCCCCAAAAGGCTCGTTTGCGTTACTGATGTAACATGCGACCGGCTAAATAACAACCAGCCATTCCGTACAAATCCCAGGAACCCCCACTCCTGAAATGCATGATTTATTTGCTGTAACGGTAATTGTAAATCTTGGTATTGAACACTTCTGTAAGAGCAGACCTTTGTTTAATTCTGTAAATGCTAGGAAGGCTTGGCGAGACCACACTTTATTTGCTGGATATTGTAATCAAAGCAGCGTAGACTGCAAATAATGTAAATTCCAATCACTTGGTTCATTTTCATGAAATTAGTGTTGTGCATTGATAATCACTCGCCGTTTTTTTGTTGTTGTTTATTTTTAATTATCCTGTGGTTGGGGAAATTGTACAATACCATGTTTCCTTGCAGACTTCTCAATGCCCTTCAGTGGTTGGTGATTGTAATGAAAATTAAAACCTGTTTTATTTCTGCTCAATTGATTCAAATACAGGGATACAATTTGTTTGAATTCAGTGATCTTTCGGAGTTCGCTGGTATTTCTATGCTGCATAGAAACATATAATCTGACGGCAGATACAAACCATTCAGTCCATCAACCATTCAGTCCATCAACCATTCAGTCCATCATCCATTCAGTCCATCAACCATTCAGTCCATCAAGTCTGCCTGTTTTTCCTGATTAATCAAACCTTAATCAGTCGTTGGCCTCGTCTTAGAGTCAGTAGCCCTATGCCTGTCCCATATTGTAGATGTCTGTCGAGTACCACAGTAGGCTAGAGTACCCAAACTGAAGTTTTTCATCCACAACAAGTATATGTCAAATAATTATTAGAAAACTTCTGTTGTCTTTGTTAAAACACAACGTGGTTAGATGGTAAATGGCAAACTCCCTATATATTTATTCTCAATGGGGATTATATATATCAGAAAACATAGGTTCCTTTCCATAGCGTGCCCCCAATTGGAGACAATTCACAGCAGGAGTTACCATCTCTAGCCTATGATGCAAGTTTTCTTGACATAACCAATGAAAGATACAGCAGGTTCAAAATTTTCCATTTTTTTGGCATTTAAATACAAACCATACAATTTATTCTAAGATAAATGATCACGTCCCTAATTATAAAAGATCACACAGTATGTTTCAGGCCTATAATTATCACATATGCCAATATCACTTAAAACATTTTATTGGATGCAAATCAATGTTCCCACTTTTTCTTTATTCTTGTCATCTTTGACCCAGAGTCTCTGGGGGGGAAGCCCTGCTTCCCTGGGTCTCCGGCTCAGTTTCTCCTTTCTCACGTCCCAGGTATATTTACCATCATAAGTCTTATGTATTCAATCTCATATATCTAACTAGTGTTGTATATCGTGTTGTATTCGCGAGTAACCCAACTAATCACTGGAACCTTTGTGCCTGAAAAGCATTTTTCACTTTATTACGTTCTTACAAAATCCTTTGCTAGCAGACTTACTTTCTCCCTCGCAATTGACGGCAGCTTAATTCTAAAAGGACGACTTATGCTCAGTATTATTAATACATTTGAAAATGGTTCCGTATGCAACACCACAGCTTGGAACAGTTTATATTGGCAACATGTCAAGTAAAACTGTCGGAAAAGCCAAATACGTCCCCAACTTTTTTTACATTGCTGTCGCAGCTTATACAGCTAAGACGTTGCGCGTGCAGCAAGTGATCGCGGTTCTTTGCTAAGAATACTGGACAAGTTTTAAGTACTTAATTCCAGCTTTACTACGAAGGTAATCTATAGACAGCTAGTAATCTTTTTCATATAGCAAGTAGTGGCTATGGCTGGTCCACAAGGACTTCCTACATTTCTTTTTTGGTTAAATTAATTCATCAATTTGCAAATGAAAAAGGGAAGAAATAACAGATACTGTACTGTACTGAATAGTTTGTCAGTGTTCTGGATGTATTTCCTTCCAGAATGTCATAACCTTGTTCTTCCTTTGGTCTGAATTTTATTTAATTCCCACATTATTATCTAGACGCAACCTTTTTCTCTTTCTATGGCTCTTTATAAATAGTGTACTGCTTGGGTTGTGTTTCGTTCCAACAAAGTGTGTGACCATGAGTATAAAGCAACACATGGGTAATGCAAGAATAAAATAGGCTATTTTAATATAATTTTATTAGATAGTATGTGTCACTGTTTTCATACACAATAGTCCAGCAGTAAATGAGGTTTTTTTGTAATATGGCTTGAATAGATATTACAGAATGGGGGGGGGCTTTGATTGTGAAGTCTGTTTAGAAAAGAAGTGTTAAAAAGAGTGTGTAGAAGGATTAGATTTTCAACACGCATTGAAAGAAATAGAGATACCCTACATGGTATATTTGCAGTCGGTTCTGGTACAGTTGAAGGCTTCTGGATATACCTCTAGAGCTGGGTAAAAATGCAAATCTCTAACAGAAACATTGAAAATGATGGCAGATGAGAACCATTCGGTCCATCTAGTCTGGCCATTTTCTCCTGCTTCATAGGCTCAAACCTCAATCAGTCATGTCTTAGATTCAGGAGCCATATGCGTGTTTAACTACCCTCACTAACAATTCTGCTGGGAGGTCTGCTTGTCTACTACCTTCTCAGTAAAGTAAAACTTTCATACATTACATCTAATAGGAGGAACCCATGCTGAAAAAGCATTCATGAATTCACATGTATTGGTTGTAATGTCATAATGCATGCAAAGTTGAAGGGATTTTAGGGCTTTTACTTAAATTTAGGACATTTAAGGAGCCCAGCAATCTATGAATGGTAAATGGACGCTCCAACTTCAACCATACAAACCATACCCACCTTTGCCATGCCAATACCATGGAACTATTCAGCATGTGTCTCCTAGAAGACAGTATCTCCATGGAAGGAGCAGAGCATGGGGGTAGAGCTACCCCTCAATCGATGCAGGAGGTGACAGGAGTGGGTAGATCCTGCCTGGGGAGTAGCCTCCTCATTCAGAGATCTTTCTCCCATCTATAGCAAATCCACAAAGCCTTTTCTTTTCTACCCATTGTACCAATTCAGCCCTGCATCAGCACCAGTGTCTGTAATGATCTGTCCTCAAAGACCGTGCCCGGTTTTCCAAATTTAAACTGTATCGATTGGATAAAATTATATTAGTTTAGGCTAAAATCTAAGAGCCTATATACAGCTAGACAAAAATAGTGTAACCGAAACCATGATTACTTTCTGGATGTAGACAGCAAAGACTCATTACCGGTATGTGTAAAAGTTGTGATGTTTCTCGCTTTCATCAGATAATCTCTCCTTTGGGAGTATACAGAAATCATGCTTGGCAGAGATCTCCAGTGAACTTAGGGCTTTCAGTTTTCCCTTTAATTAATATTTTAAATAATTATTTTGCAATTACGGAGTTCTGCTGTGCGCACATAGCAGCTTCCTCCAGAAGTTGACTATTAAGGAAACAGAATGCTAGTTCATGCTCATTATCAAGAGCTGATGTGATTTGGAACATGCGTACCAGCCTTTTAAGTTCCGCAAAGGAAGCATCATGTGTCTTTTAACAAGCATCACACACTTGCTTATTAGTGAAGTTCCTCTTGGTGTCCAAAATTAGGGACTTAAGAAAATCCAAGAGCTTCTGCATTCAATGTTTAACTCACTTCATGTATACCTCGACTCCTTAAATCAGTTTTTCAGCCCTTTGTAGAATTTAACAACAGTAAGATGATTTTGGTCCATCTGATCTCCAAACTTGCTTGGCATTGTCTCATATTTAAGGTAGTCTAATGGCTTTCCAATACCTGCTGTGATGCCGTCACTGTACCACCTACTACTCCGCTTATCTACCACCTTCTCTAGGCTTTCTTTATATTTGGTAGGAAAATTACTAGCACGATGCGTATAAGGACTAAAACTTATGTAGTTTATGTAACATCAGACCCGTTCTATTGATTGTTAACAGTCAAGTCCTAATGAGAAGGTGAAGCAGTCGAGAGAAAACTCTAGGTTTTTTTTCCAAATTAAATTTCAGAACTTTAATTTTTCCAAGTTATTACAAAAAAACCCATAAATGATGTGTGTACTCAACGCCTTATTAGCCTGCCGATATAAAGAAAGAGAAAACTCAAACTACTGGCGGATCAATAAAATGTCTTCTTTCCACAGGAGGAACAATTATTTGCTCTAAACATTGAGTTCAAACAAGTGCACATAAAGACAAGGGAAATAAAGGCTTTAAAATAAAGCGAAAAAAATAAATAAAAAAAATCACTAGTTGGAGAAATCATTTTAAAACCTCAGAGTTAAAAAGAAAATGGTTGAATAAGCCTGTTTATAATTTTACAATCTACTTTAGACAACCTCACAAAAAATAACAACAGGCATTTTTTTTACAGCGTGAAAATGATTGCACCATTGTGTTTAGTTAGACATTGGGAAAAATGTTTGTAATTTTAGGTATAAAACAGAGCAAGACGTTTTAAAGCTGCATAGCTTCCTAAGAATCTTTGTGTTAGGAGAATCGTAAAGTCCGTGCCATATATTCTGGCCTCCAACGTCTAAAAGGGAATAGTTTCCATAAAGACGATTATTAGACCCATTTGGTTGCCCCCCTTAGTAATTTACTGTAATACAGTCTTTGAGACAGATGTATAGGTTATTTGATTCATACCCTGTTACATTGAATTTCACATTTTAAGGTCTATCAGCTCGATTTATATCACTTATGGACGTTTGTTGTAAGTTGCGGAGGCCAATACTGCTTACGAGCTGAGACTCTTATTGATGGGGCTTTACAATTGTTGTTGTAGGATGTTTTATATAGTGGCTTATAAAATTCCTTAATCTCTTTTTTTCTGTTTTATAGGGTCAAAATGTTTTTGGACTCGATGTAATTGAAACACCAGAAGGTGACAAATGGCCCCAGCTTATTGTCCAGCAGAGTCTGGACAGAGAACAGAAAGACACATATGTAATGAAGATCAAGGTGGAGGATGGCGGAGATCCTCCGAGGTCCAGTACCGCCATTTTACAAGTAACCGTTACTGATGTTAATGACAATCGCCCTGTGTTTAAGGAAAAGGACATTGAGGTGAATATCCCAGAAGATGCCGCAGTTGGGACTTCAGTGGTTCAGCTTCACGCTACAGACGCTGACCTGGGCTCAAATGCGAAAATTCACTTTTACTTTGGCAATCAGATCTCCAACCTTGCCAAGCGTCACTTTGCTATAGATAACAATACTGGATTAATTACAGTCAAGGAGCCCTTGGACAGAGAAGAGTCTCACTACCATAAACTTACGGTATTGGCAAGTGATGGCAGTTCAACCCCCTCCAGAGCCACCGTTACAATAAATATTACGGATATTAATGATAACGTTCCGTCCATTGACACCAGGTACATAATAAATCCAGTGAATGGCACTGTGCTACTATCTGAGAAAGCGCCACTTAATACAAAAATAGCCCTAATAACGGTAACTGACAAGGACGCCGATCTAAATGGAAAAGTGACATGCTTTACGGATCATGATGTTCCTTTCAGGTTAAAGCCAGTGTTTGACAATCAGTTCCTGTTGGAGACGGCAGCTCCTCTTGATTTTGAGGCTACAAGAGAATATGCCATTAAAATTGTTGCTTCAGACTCTGGAAAGCCACCTTTAAATCAATCCGCAATGCTTCTTATTAAAATAAAAGATGAGAATGACAATGCACCTGTTTTCACTCTGCCGGTAATTGGCCTGTCGTTTATTGAAAACAACCCGCCAGGAACGGAATTAACCAAAATCAGTGCCACCGATGCGGACAGCGGTCGGAATGCGGAACTTAGTTATATTCTTGGCCCCAATGCTCCGACAATATTCAACTTGGATAGGAGGACGGGGATTCTCACTGCAGTGAGGAAGCTGGACAGGGAAAAACAAGACAGATACTCATTTACAGTGATTGCAAAGGATAACGGAAGTCCTTCCTTACAGGCCAACACCACTGTTACCTTATCAGTTCTTGACCAAAATGACAACAGCCCATCATTTACTCACAACGAGTACAACTTTTATGTCCCAGAGAACTTACCCATGTATGGCACAGTGGGCCTTATTACCGTAACCGACGCGGATTCAGGGGAGAACGCCATAGTCACTCTTTCACTCGTCAATGCAAAGGATAATTTCATAATCGATCCTATTACGGGTGTCATCAGACCAAACATAACATTCGATAGAGAGCAACAAGGTTCATACACTTTTCAGGTTAAGGCTGTTGACAAAGGCAATCCACAAAAGTCCTCAACCGTGAAGGTCACAATATTTGTTGAAGACGTCAATGATAACAAGCCAATGTTTGTCATCCCTTCAAACAATTATTCGTTTGAATTAGTGCCAACCTCAACCAATCCAGGATCTGTTGTTACCAGAGTCTTTGCTGTTGATAATGATACAGGCATAAATGCTGACCTTCGTTATAGCATTATAGGAGGAAATTCAAGAGGTTTGTTTGCTATAGATGAGAAGACTGGAAATATCAGCCTGAAAGAAAAGATCATTGTTGGAGATCATGGTTTACATAGACTTGTTATAAAAGTAAACGATTCTGGGAAACCTGAGCCATTCCACACACTTGCTCTGGTGCATTTATTTGTAAATGAAACAATAACCAATGGATCTTATATTCAAGAACTTGTGCGAAGGAATATGGAGACACCAGTTGGTCAGAACATTGGAGATGGTGAGATAACCCCACAAACGAATGATTATGTCAAAATCATTATTGCTATAATTGCTGGTACGATGACCGTGATCCTCGTCATTTTTGTTACTGCTTTGGTACGTTGCCGTCAAACACCACGACATAAAGTCGTTCAGAAAAGCAAACAGAGCGGGGAATGGGTTTCTCCAAACCAAGAAAATCGTCAGATCAAGAAAAAGAAGAAAAAGAAGAAGCGTTCTCCCAAAAACCTTCTCCTAAACTTTGTTACAATCGAAGAATCCAAAACCGAGGATCCAGCCCATGAGCATATCAATGGCACCTTGGACATTCCCGTGGAGTTAGAAGAACAGACGATGGGAAAATACAACTGGGCGACCACACCAACTACCTTCAAACCAGACAGCCCCGATCTGGCCAAGCACTATAAGTCTGCTTCTCCGCAACCTACATTCCAGATAAAGCCTGAGACACCGGTTCCTCCCAAGAAGCATCACGTGATTCAAGAGCTTCCCCTCGACAATACCTTTGTAGTGGGCTGTGACTCTTTGTCTAAGTGTTCCTCAAGTAGCTCGGATCCGTATAGCGTCTCTGAATGCAGTTGCCAAGGAGGCTTCAAGGCACCTGGCCCCATCCATACAAGACAGGTAAATTAAACTGTAATTTTATCCAATCAGCTGTTTTTTTCCAGTGTCTGATTCTATGATTTCTTATTCTTTGCTTCACTTTCCTTTTTTTTAATACCATTATTCTTTCTAAAAAAAAAAAGATTAAAAGCCAAAAAAAAGTTAATGCCTGGTTGAAGCATTGAAATATAAACAGTTTGTGACTCATGGATGTTAAAGAGAGAAAATTAGAATAAAGTGGATCTTGGCTGTGGGGAAAATTGGATGCTGAATGATTTCATTATGGGATATTACTGTCTGTAGATGGCAGTGCAGCCCTTTTTGGTTCAGCTGCAACCTACACGCTTGCAGAAGCGATAGAAGGGAAAAAAAAACAAAGAGACTGGATTGCTGTGTTCTTAGTGCTATTGTATGCATAGGAATCCTGATAATCTGGACCAGGTGCAGAGCAATAAGGCTTAGCGCAATCTGATAAGTGCTTCTTAATGCTAATGGGATGGCGGACTTCTGCAGGACTAAACTGAACTTCAAGGTCTTTTACGAGCAACCTAGACTAGCAGGCGAAGACAATGTAGAAACCCAAGCAGAACGGCTACCAGTTCTCTTATAAAGAACAGTAATAAGAATGATGCCGTAATAAGCGTGTGTGTTAAAGTTGTTGAGAAGCTGTTTTATCAACATATTTTATATTTAATATTTCATATAATCATACTGATAAACCTAAACCATCCAAAGCGCCTAAGCTGGGCAAGAAACACACCAAGGGAAAACCCTTGATTCGGTATCTTAAGTGCACAATAAGCATATTATGAGGTTTAGTAATCTACCTGATTATTACAAAGGAACACAGAGATTTCACCATTAAAGAAATAATAATTTATAGTAATTAGCGTGAGATACTAGACATACAACTTAACTCTTAGTGTACTGCAGGGGAAGCTAGCTGGTAATTACAGATGTTATCAATCGCATTTTCTTTGAAAATTTAATATTTTTTGTATTTATACAGCGCCAACAATTAATACACTGCTTACAGCACATACGTTCAAAGGGCCTGACAGACTAAGACAAACCAATACATTAGGTAAAGAGGGCCCGGCTCACAAGCTTACACTCTAATAATAATAATTATCATTCTTGGCCCCAATATTATTTGCAAAAAAATATGGGCTAAAGTGTGCTTTTTCTGATCCAAAACGACTTTATATTTTTAAAGAAGTAACGCGAGAGATCTTCCACGGGTGTGAGACAGACCTCACATCTTACCACTGCCTTCTTCTGCTGTATCCACCATGATTGATCATAAACACGTTCAGCCTGGAAGATATTGCAGAGGCGTCTCACGTCGACATCAACGCTCTAAAATGTATCACACGTTGGCGGATTCCGCCCTTTGTGGAATAATTTCAGCGGATGCTATTTTATGGATTATAACTCGGCTTTCACTAATATTGTTATTCATCAATTGGTGATTCTCCTACAGAATGTACATTCGCTGCATTACTATCAGGCAGACTTTGTTGCAACTAAATATTTCATGCATCGTTTGGGGAATTATTTTGGTAACAATCAATGTTACCGTGTCAAATCCATCTAACGGGGAACATAAGATCACACCATTCACATATCATATAGCGCCGCAAGTACTTGATGTATGGTTCTACTCGTAATATTTATCATATCATCTTTTGACAGAAGTCTGATAAAGCCAAATGGACATTTGCACAGCTGTAGCTTTGTTTACAGTAATGAAGGCTATTTTTATGTGAATACTTGGTTAAATTCAAGCGTAAAAACTAGAGTACATTTAGACAATTACGGTTTGAAGGGTAATTGTTTTGCGGGGGAGGGGGGCTTTCAATGTAAGTTTCAATGATACCAAAGTGAGAAGAAATGATAGAAATGAAGGTGTAGTCCACAATCACCACAAATTGCACGAAGGTAAATATAGTTATAGTATTTAAAGTCATTTTAGCCTCTTATTATGAGTTAATCTAAGAGGGAGTTTCGTGGCGGCGGCGGGGGGGGGGGGGATGAAGGGTCATAAAGATAAAGCCTACTAGTAAAATACTTGTAAAACTTTTATTTTAGTGATTTTCTGATTCTTAAAGATGCAAACGATTTTTGACATTTTTACAGCATTGGAAGCTAATAATTTCAGTAAAAGTTTGGCGTAATTGGTCTAGCAGGTCTTTTTTGCCACCTTGATGAGTTGGCCAGAATAATCTACGGAAGAACATTTACATTTTTATCCAATAGGTCTAGTTGACCTTCTCTGGATTTAGTTGTGAGGTTGGGCTCAAAATAAATAAATCCTTAATTGATGTCCAACTCACTGACCTATAGAAGGCACCTTGCCAGGCTTCTTATATGACCTGAACCCGGAGAACACTTATTTCCATGATTTTTTTATATATATATATATTCCTTCCTTTGCTGCCGTTGTTTTAAGGAAATGTGCCGGGTCAGTATGGAAAAAATGATGACTGCTTCGTCTATGGAATATGCGTCAGCGATGTATAGCGGTTCCAGGAGGTGAAAAGAGGGAATATATTTTAGTACGGATGGAAATGAGTGTTCTTTCGGTCCAGTGTCACCTATCCAGGAATCGGCGCAATGATTAGAAGCCAATTGCAGTATTTATTTTGGCAGAAGGTGGTGCGATTTGGCAGCGATAAGCTTTACTCGACACACACTGACTGTTTACTTAAAAATAAACACTGCCACATTCAATTTAAAGCCATGGCTTTCGATGAAAGTCAGGTTCGGAGATGAAATCTCCAATGATTTTCAATTAATCGAACGTATCAGAAGCTCCCGATAAGGGTTTCCATGATTGTTCTGGTATCCGTGTGTTGCATTACCCAAGTAGGTAATAGTAAAAAATAAAATGTGCCAATCTTTCTACGAGTTATCATCTTGGCCCCAGTCCTAAGCTTTACGAAATCACTTTCTCTTGTAACAATAGGAAATTATTTATAAACTTGCAACAAACGTTATAACTTAATCCTAATTTTATGAATGTACAGTAAGTGTGTCCGACTAATAATTATTGGCTGGATGGTTATTGTCCATCGATGTTCTCGCTCCCCCTTTTAAGTGTGTTTGGGGCTAGCTTGCCCCATATTTTGGCCACAGTCCTGTCCTGTCTTGTATATGGAGCAGGAGAGGGAGAACTCCAGAGGAGAACTCCTGGAAAGTGCCGATGTAGGCACGTAGATGTAACACTGGTCTCTATATAGTCAGAATGTATTATACGTTATAATAATAAATCAATGAGATGTAATATTTACATTACATACAGTCATAATCATGGTATATCACGTGTACCTTCCTAATCACATGGCTGCAGCATGTATGGCCCAACTGTGCATTATAGGTAGACTCCAGTCATAATATGCACTTTAAGGCATATGATAGCCGAGTATCCTCTTTAAATTAAAGTTTTTTTGTCCATCTTACAAATGCATGGACTGATTCAACGACCCCCTGCCATGAATTTGCTAACGTTGTCCACCCTCAAGCTCCTTGGCCTGGCCGTATACATCGTATTTGTTGCTGGCGGAGCTGTATGGTCCACTGGATGGTCCTTAATATTAATTTACAATGTTTTTCAAATGATTATTTTGTTGTCGCCACTGAATTCTGGAAATCGAACCTGCCAGTCGTATAACCCTTAAAAAAAAATTGTACATTCCCAGTGTTCTAGAATGAAGAACAGTTTTAGACTCAAACTAAACGGGTTCAACAAATGAAAGGATACACAAGACAGTTTTGACACGTTGTCTGAAATGTTCACAGAGCTGTTTTGCACATGATTGGATACATTTAAGCAATAGGAAATTTGGTGGAAAGAAGTTTGGATTCTGAAGATTTGTTTGTCCTTTGAAACTAAATCAATGGCAAAACTGTCAAAATATTGGATTTAAGGTGTGATCTGGTGGATTCTCCCAGCTATGAGATTTAATCTCATGCTTCATGTTGAGGATTGGATTTACCGGTCCAATTGTTGCGCTGTCTCGGAAAATTAAAGTTCCATTTAATTTTTTGTTTTTAGAATTTTTTTTCAAGTATTTATCGGCAATATTAGGTTTCATAGTCTTGGTAGATTGGTAGAAGTAGTATATATATATATATATATATATATATATATATATACCGTATATATACCAAAAATAGCTACACGATACACAGCATAGACCTAATATTTCAAATTACTGATTTTTCTTACTGTTATAAAATTATGAGAAAGTCATAAAAGTGCAGAAAATCTGAATATATTCCACATATTTAATGGAACCAAATGAGACTTTATATTAATGACTTGATTGGCAAAAAAAAGCTCAGTGCCAGGAAATAAATGTACTGAGTCAGCTTTAAATGAAGGAAAATTGGCAATCAGGATTTATATATTTTACATATAAAGTAGTTCTTAATGTTACTTATAACATATAAATTGAAGTGTTTACAAAAGCTATGGTAGAAATGTATATCGTGAAAACGCGTCCTTTTGTCTGAAAATGTATTTATTAAAATTAAATGTAAAAAAAAAATCTGAATTTATTACAGACCCTTTTATAACATGAGAAGTTTTTAGTTGATAGAGAAACTTTAATAGAGCCTTGCGGTAGTTTATTGCGAGACATTGTAGCAATCATACATGCTCTGGATTCATCAATGATGGGGGTTTGGAGGTTTTATGTAAATCTGGATCCAAACAGAAGTGGGAATTAATGAAATTGCAATCAGTAGAGCAGCGATAGACAATTTTGATCGTGAAATCAAAGGCAGTCCTCATATAGATTCGCAATTAACATCTACGTCCTTAATAATCAGTGTTTTACAAGTAGACCTAATCCAGGGCTAAATTACACCGTGATTTCCACGCGCGGGAGGTTCCAATGGCTAATGTGTTTTGCACAATGTGGATTTGCAAATATTGCTTTGGGTTTGCAAAATAATCAGCAGCTGGGGCAGGTGGAGGTTACCCCTCGGCGGCTGTGTGTTTAGGCTTTTTGGGCACTGGGCTTGTTTTTTATTTCTTGGTGGGTTTTGAGCAGGTTAGATGGGCCGATTTCTCCATTTCTGTGCCATTGGCCCAAGTATAAGCCGAGCCAGAGCCAGCCTCGTTCGAGCAGCTGGTGTTTTTCGCGGCCGAGGAAAGGTCTCCATGCGTGACCTTCTGCCGGAGAGGAAATCCAGGCCTCTCACCAGATCGATCTCCCAACGGCTTTCGGCCATCATCTGGATCGCCCAGTTTTAACACCTATCTGCCCGTCATCTTTTTAGACATGGCTGAGAATAGGTATAAAAAAGGTTTTTTGTTTTTTTTATATTCTTGCCACATTTTTTAGAGATATATATACTGCCGATCCGTAAAATAAATGCTGTTTAGCAAATATAGTTAATAACATCCATGGTATGGATTTAAGAAAGATGAAAAAGTGCTCATGAAGCACGGTATCGCACTTTGATTATTGACAGCTGTCTACTGACTGTTCCTCAAAGGCAGTTTTCACCCTTATGTTGTAAAAAATGCTTATCTAGAAGACTTTAGGGTTTGATATTGACAGGTGTGACAAGGACGGTATTATAAGGTAGCTACAGGCACTGTTACATTGATTTTCTAGACATATTCAGCATCGGATCATTGATATGCAGCCTCATGCATCTGACTTGGTGTCAGGGTTAGAGGAGGCTTAGGATTTCTCAGAGGAAAAATGCTTCACTTTGTGTTTAAGATTTATGGTATACATCTATCAATCTATCTATTTATTATCCATCTATATATCTCTTAGCGTATATATTCCAGATTCTTCTGGCTTTATTAGAATTTAGAATCCCATGGATCATCTTCATTTTATAATTGTTGAAACATGTTGCAAATTGGCACTTTTGAAGATTTCAGATGTCCCGTTTTCTGTAAAAATCTCTTCTTGACCATCGCTTATGGATTGTCATTAATACCGCCCTTATGCCTTCTCCTAAATTCTGCTCACTTGTATGTAATACCCTGATTCAGATACCGCCTTCAGACATTAAACAACCGTAGACTTCTTTAGGGTCAAGATATCCATAACATGTTAACATACGTCCTTTATTAAGGTCTGTCAGCATATACCTGGATGCTTTGTGAAGCCTCTAGAAAAGGTAGATGATTGCATTGAGAATAGCAATAAGGTATCATTTTTATTGTCCGAGTTGGAACATTTAAGAAGCTTGTTGAGTTAATATGGCAACTAGCTACCCGTGCCGGATTTTGTGTCACATGACAATTAGATGTTCCCAGCAAAATGACTAATAAGGCAGCATTCCATATGACTAAATAATTATTTTCAGAAAAGGTTGGTGGTACAATAATACAGGTATTAGGATTTTTTAAAGAGCTCCTTTAAAGTATGAGACACTCCAAATGTGTCCGTAAGGAAGGAGAAGAAAAGAACGAATAAAGGAAGGAAGGAAGGAAGGGACTTCAGAAACCATTGTATCATTCTGTGTCTAAAACATCCAACACCGATGCTTTGCATAGTAAAGTGATCCAACAGCACTGGCTCATTTTATCTGACATATCAAAATATAGCAATATTTCTGAATGCTATCTACTAAATGTATTATTTATGTACATTCTGCCGGGCAGCGAGAGAAATGATGTGCATGAAGCAGAAACTCCAGTGTGGAAGAGTTTGTCCGCCTTCGTGATTCCCGGTGCTATGACATTCCGAAAGTGCTAAAGGTTTTGCCCTGTATCATGATTCTTTTAGTTCCCAAAATAGCTGGAATGTAGAGTAAATTCAGTGAGTAAAGGTGGCCAGGCGTTCAATGAAGCAATTTACATTTTTGTTGGTTGGTGTACAGATAAAGCGCTGACCACCCTAGATCAGCATAAAATAGATATCTCCTTAGGGAGAGTCAAATCAACAACATGGTATCCATCCATGGTCTTCTTCGCAGAATTAACGTTGACATGTTCTTTGTACATCGGTAGATGACTAATGCTTTTCTGGTTTATTGACAATTGGTTGACAGCTGGACGCGATAAAATCTGTCAACTATGAAGAAATAATATTAAGTACAAAAAACCCCCCCTAAAAATCGGGGGGGGGTAGACTTTTTAGGATAAGAAATCTTAGGGGAAGATCTATGTAATGGAATGACAGTCATCAAAATGTGGCCATGACCTCTGAGATAACAATCATAAAGATAACGCATCATTCAAGATTTCTGAATACCGTAAGAAGCAAACGTCCCAATGCATAGACAGCCCTTTCCATAGGTCAACTTAATCAAAACAGTGGAACGTTTTATCTCCGTTAGTGAATCTGGGCCGATATACGTGCGTTTTGATGTGATTGCAGTCTGCGGGCGGATCGCGGTTGTCTTAGCCCATCATTGTAATGACAGTTGTATGTAAATGCCAACTTTCTACGTGCTTACCGTTCACTGCGTGTAACGTTGATGATCCCAGTTACACTTCATCTTGATCTTTCCCCTTTGTTCCAGCCCCTCCGTTTTCACTGGATTCTTGATAATGCAGCATCAGTAAATGTTGGGCAGCCTACGGCAGTGTCCTGATCACTGTTTGCTGTCTTGGTGAGTTTTCCGTACATTTCGAATCTAGACATGCCCAATAATTTCATATATTTTCTTTTTTTCTTAAGGTATTTTCCCCTTTTCCATTATAAGCCCTCTTCTCCCATACTAATCTACTTATAGTTACTCAACCAAAGCATCGCCCTACCGATAGCTTGGCTGGCCCTGTATAAAGCAAATTTAAATATGCAAGAGTTACCTTACTGAACCATACATTATGCAGGGCCAGCCATTCTTTAAGAGAAATCTTTCAATGATAATCCTATATAATTTAATTGAGAGAGTTGAGACTACATTTCTCCCACCTGCCTGCTTACCTGCTTATTGTCCTTTTTTTAAGTATATTTCCTGACAATTTAAATGTAATATCTACAAAGTGTTGTCATGGTATTGCGTGAATGCATGTGTTTTCCTGGATAGGGGAAATTAATTTATTGTATTTGAATGTCTCCTTGTGGTCGTTTCTTCATATGTCAGCTAGAACCATTCTGACTCTTACGGCCAAATAATAATAATAATAATAATAATATTATACTCATATTGTAGATTATATCACTATAAACTTACTATACAAAGTGTTCTAATTTATAATATTATATATATGATATATATAATGTAAAAGGGAGGGGTTTAGGGATACACTACCCAATCATATTAAGATCCCCTAGCAGAGTTTGACCCGACTCGCGTAGGATGATCATGGTAGGGTTTTTGGGGGGGGGGGGATATGGTTCAGGGTTGGGGATTTCTCATGCTGTTTCTCTGTTTGCCAGCTCTGAGAACGTCACCGTCATCTGAGGTCTTGTACTGAGGTCGTTTGAGTTCACAATCTGATGTTAAGCCACCAAACATGGAAATATGGAAACAGCACGAGAAACCCCTTTTCTCCTGACTCTGATTGACGAAGACTTTTATCATCCGATCTCCAGATGGGTTTGGAAGTAAAGATGAACCAATGCGTCAACCCTACTGAAAGGTATCCAGGGCAAGGCTATATATATATATTTTTTTTCTCTTCCCTTCTCAAGGACAAACAGACTTTGTGTTACGCCGTAGACATGGACACCAACACAGAAACGTGAAATACCAACATTTATTTGCCATCGCTTGATTTGAAGGACGGTGTTGGACAAAATAGTGATTTGCATTCAAATATTGCTTGTAAAAAAATGTCTTACTGCTTCATGGCTATTGCATTTTTTTTTATTTATTTGTATGTATGTAATATCTGGCTATTATCAAGGAATATTAATTTAGGGAGCAATAAAACATATGCATATATGTTAACAAAAAAAAAGAATGTAATGTTCTTTATACGCAACCTTTTTAAGGATCTGTTTAATATAATGTATACTTAATAGTTGTGTATGTTAATTAACAGAATCTTAATTTTCTGGAATTTACTGTAGATTTCTTGAACATGTATGAGTTGTTATTATATCAAAGAGTGGGACATATATATATTTTGTTTCTTTAATGTGTGATTGCTTAAAGGTAAAAAAAAAAAGGACATTTTCTTAAAAAAAAATATATGTTTTGTGTGCATTTCATGCAGGTTGTAATCATAAAAAAGCCAACCTCTGACCCGTATCACAGCAGTCCCTGCCGCTGGTCCTCAAAGTCCCAAAGCAAAGCAGGTTTTCGGTATTTCGTGGTTCAATCCATCACTCATCTTGACACAACCAAAGGGGCTAATTAAAGGGACAGTAAAGTCTCGTGACATATGCCACAAACGGGTCTTACATGGCGAAATTCTCTAAGTCGTTCTGGTAGGCGGTGGGGACAAAAAAATGCTGATTTCCAGGTTTCCATTGAGGTCCAAGTCTAAGATTTCTTATGTACAATCAGTATTGGAATTTGCTTCTAAAAAGATTAGCGTGTAATGTTGTTAGGATCACTGGCCAAATGAAGGACCTCTATTTTCTATCACTATGATTAAAGCTTTGCTGTCCTTTATGAACATTTTTGCCAATTAATAGTTTTTTTGATATGATTTTTTGTGGTGGTGGCGGGATAGGCATACAAACACTTGCTGCCATTATCATCGATCAAGGCCAATGTAATATCACAATTACTAAAGGCGTAATATATTTCAAAGGGAAATATTAGCCAGAAAAGTATTGTGGTGCCTATAAAGAGTTTTTGGGGGGATTCCAACACATATATAATATACATACAGTATATAAATGTGCTTTTGTTTCCTGGTCACAAAGCAAAAGCTGAATATATATATATATATATATATATATATATATATCTTATGGAGTAGTGGATACATTATGTGGACCAAAGCTCTTTCCTACTTACCTTTGACCATACAACTGTATCACACAAACATCAAGATACATATTATATAATATATATATATATATATATTATAATATATATTATATATATATATATATGTATGTATAGATAGCTAGATAGATAGATAGATACAGGTCGCTGGGTTAAATATGTATTCTTCATGTTCAACAAGAAACCAAATGTTTAACATTTTACCTTCAGTACCAAAAGTTTGGGGTCACTTAAAAATCTCCTTTATGCCATTAAAATAACATGAAACCGATGAGAAATCCAGCACAGACGGGGTTAATGTTGTAAATGACTATTTAAAGGCCAATTTTTAATGGAATATATTCATAGGCGTACAGAGGCTCTTTATCACTCCCATCACTCCTGTGTTCCAAAGGCCCTTTATCACTCCCATCACTCCTGTGTTCCAAGGGCACGTTGTGTTCGCTGATCCAACAGAAGTTTAAAGTTTAAAGGGCTAATTGACCGTCAGAAAAGCCTTTTGCAATTATGTTACAGCCAGAAATGTGACCCCAAACTTCTGAACGGTGGAGTATATATAGATATATTCTGTGCACGTCAAACGTGATCTGCTGTGCAGTCCTCCAGCGCTCGAGGAGTTAATGTTCATTTAATAATCCGAATACTAAAACATTAATGATTTTCATAAGTGACCAGGAGCAGGTAATGTGCAGGAACGCCTGCTACTAATTCATTTTGACAAAGAAAATGCTCAAGGAACTTAAATCAGAATCCATCGGGGGCTGCCTGATATTGGAGTAGGTGTGCTTTTTAATTAGTTTCAGAATGTTTGCTAATTTGATAGCCGTGTCGGTTGCAGAACTCAGCTGTAGGATACAAGACGGAGCATAAATTATCGGCGGATAGATCCTTTTGAGTCATCTGTACCCTAGAAACGGATCGCTGCCGTTACATTTTTGCGTGTTCTAGGCATCTGACATTGTTTATTCAGTTCACCTTCGGTGTCTGTAGGTTTGGTTGGTATCCCCCCCCCCACCAAGTACGAGAGCTTCGTTCCGACGGGAGTAAATTATGGACGCCGCGGAACACGGAGCTCTGATCTGCTAATGCTTGCAAAAAAAAAAACTAAAAAAAACTAAAAAATCTGAAGATCCACTCAATCCACTCAAAGTCACCGCCTGTTCTAGATTTATTTTCTTACTGATGACTGAAGTGGGGCTTTGGGACTGAATTGGCCTCACCTAGAGCCTGATAACATCAGGAAATTGCCAATAATCATTTTGATGGTGCCAAGGAAAATCACAGCTTGCATTTCATAAGTCAATTTCATTGTTCAAAAACAGACCGTAAAACCTGATTTTGGAGGTGGCGAATTAGGTACATATGACCTTTACATAACGAGAGAGACAAGGCGATATAACCCAACGGTGCTATTTGTACCAAATTACTTTTTGAGAGAGAGAGAGAAAAAAAAAATAATGCTACAAAATACAAATCCCCATTTGCCTAATGACCTCTACAAATTAATTTTAATCAGAATAGCAGAACGTAATAATAAAAAAACGCCAAAAGAGGCAGAACCTAATAATAATAAAAAACAGCCAAAAGTGAATGCTAAATAATAATATCTGATTTGAAAATTAAATATTTGTAATAAAGCTTAATAAATGTATCTATTTATGGATATAAACACGAATGTTAAATAGTACTAGCCTATGATGTCATAAGAGTATTGTACAGTCCTATCTATGAAGATATTGTCTATGATATAAGCGCTTTTATTATTATTTTGGGCAGTAGGATTATTTCAGAAGAACTTGTAATACTAGGCCAGAATCGAATCTTTTCAATTAAAATGATTAAAATATAGCGTTCATGTTAAGTCTTAAAAAAATATACGTTTCTAGGTTCAGAATTCTAGTAATACTCTGCTTAAAATGAGCCGGCTGTGCGTGTGTGATGTCACGCTGATAGATTTTAACCATAGAACATATATATATTCATATCTATATACATATTCTATATTCTTTATCAAGCATGTGCTTAATTTACATTTCCCCCAGGCTAATACCCAAATAGTAAAGAATGGAGCGGAATAAAACCATTAGATTTTGTACATTTAAAAAGTCTCCTAAGGATTTTCCTGGTTAATTATTCTGTATGTTTCTTGCGCACCGGGGAAATTAATGTAGATAATGCTTATGTTTGTCATGTGCCATACTTTGGTTATTGTTGGACTAACGCCAACAATTCACAATCTCACACCTGCTCGAAAAAATTATCTAAACTTGGCACCTATGATTAAAAAAAGGGCAGCACCCTCTAATGGGTTAAGTGATATTACATAACCCCGAGCACTCACATGACATCATCGAGATGTCATACGAGTGCACAGGGTTTTGTTAATGTAACAAAATATAGCAAAATGTATATTTTGGGGCACTATACCATGACGTTTTCTGGAAAAAAAAGCTATTTTTTAACAATCAAAGTCAATATTATTTAAAAATAATGTATTATATATTTAAAACACCTATTAGACATACTGATATTTTACCAATATATATATATTTAAGGAAAATATTAGATAACAACAATCAGCAATTGTATAATGGGGGGAATAGCTTAATAGGGAGGAATAATTCTTACAAGTCTTGAGAAGAGGAAGTTTTTATTGCTGCTCCCACGGAAGGAGAGCATTAAATACAAATATTAATTAAATACATATTTGCAAAACCCATAACATGGGTTTATTTTGGGTACTTACCTGTTCAATTAAGCCTTTTTTTTTTTTTTTTTTTAAAAAAGGTCAATTCTGGGCCTTTTTCGCATCTACATCTCTAGAAGAAAATAAACATATGCAATTTATGTATAAAATAATAAATCAACAGTCTTAAAGACGATGCCTACCAGGTGGCATCCATATTACTTATGGCGCAATACTTAAGAACAACGTTGCCAAACATTAACCCAATCATTTCCCAAATCTACTTTAATACAGAATATATTTATTTATAAAGAATATCTGGGGGAGGGGCGGTTGGCTGTTAGACATTGGCTAACCTTATTGCAAACAAATAGATGACGATAATATGGAATCATGAAATAAAAATGCCTATGACTTTTTAAGTCTACAAAAAGCCTATTAATAATGAAATACGACTTGCATTATTGCAAATTCGCCCTATATAATCAAAGATATGCCTGTTGTAAAATTGTATACTATTTCATTATTTAATCATAAAATGACCTTTGTGCCGGGAAAGATATTATTTATTTATAATATAATTTTACGTTTCTTCTAAACAATGCAATAGAGAAAGTTCTCATTATAAAAGAGACATGTTCTTGTATACTTTTTTTTATTTTTTTTTAGAGAATAAGCCTGTATCTCACTCACATATCCGTTTGAGACGTTAGAAAATAAAAATATCTTTATCGTTCTAATTCAGTAAGTTATCTGAGTAGGTTAGACATGTACGCCGCGCTAACAATTACGGAATAGCGCAGGTAATTGCCCAGAACCACGGATTCTCAGGTTTTCCATGAATTTTGACTATTTTTACCGCATTCTTCATGCTTCTGTTAAAATTACATGAAACATTTGATTTGGAGGTAGCTATCCACAGAGCGGTGAGTATTCAAGGTCAAAGCTGAGGGTTTCGTACCTATTCAACATAGTTTGCAGCCGCTCACCCAAGTCCCACAGAACCTTTTAACTCTGACATTGAAGAAGGCATTTAGCCCTCAAGAATTCGGCTTACAAACCTCATATTACTGCAACTGTACTCCCGTAACCTTTCTCCCTACTGATCCGAGATAAGAGCGAAGACATCCTGGAGCTTAGGTGGAAGTCAGAAGGACCAGCCAAATAAACGCTCCGTACGCTTATACCGATCATTATATTCCAGACAGGGAAATGCTTACATATATTATAAATGAAGGAAGATATTGCCGTCTGCAAAGAAATCTTGAGAAATGGGAATTTTTTGGTAACAAGGTTAAAAGTTTAAGAAAAAAAATAAATCTATTTCTAAATAGAAATAAAAATGTAATTCTAAAAATATTTTTTAGTGGTGTTATTTTTAAATTTAAAAAAATATAAAATAAATAAATTATTTAGCTCAAATCTCTGGTAAGATACAACTAAACTAATAGTAATAATGTAACAATTTGTTGAAATGTCATTTATTTCAGCCTTTTTTTTTTTTTTTTATGCACTTGAATGTTTAAGTGTTTCCGGAAAAAAATGTTTCTGTAGATTTTACAATAATAAGCAAGTTAATCCTATTATAAAACTGGAGGATCAGAGGTTTAGATGTAATAAAAAGGAAGTTTTTTTTTTTGTACTGAGAGGGTGGAAGAATTGGCAGAGGCTGATACAGCGAGGGAGTCTTTGCATCAGGAAAAAAACAAGACTAGAATTGGTCTTATTTTCCACCAAATTCTGTGTTTCTATTTGCGTATTTCTGCTAATTATGATGGATAGAGACAAGGATCGTACTTAATCGATATTTAAAAATATCAAATGAACGCATAAGGGTGTAAATATATTTTGGTGATGGCACCAACATATAATCCATACGTCTGGGGCTTCCAGGGCTGTGGAAAGAGGTAACAAGACCGATTCATGTAGATTGATGCAGAACCCCACCAAAAAGAACTTGTTGAGATGCATTGAATTTTTCTTAGCTTTTACCCAAGCTGTTTGATGCTCGTGGCTCCTCAAGCCTAGCAGATAAATCCTCTGTATGCCAAGTGGGAATGCAGTCATGATTATAAGATATATTACTCATAGTACAACAGATTTATCGCTTTTACCTTCCTCTCTCCACTGCTCATGTATTATTGTCCTTGCCCATAGTGGTTTGCCAACATACAAGCTCTTAAATAAAAGAACCCAAATCCGTTCTCAGTTGATGCATGTCTTGTATTTTTGTGGATGCCTGGTTTTTTGGAGAATGTCTGAAGGCGTTTGTCACGTGGACATAAATTGCGGATGACCCCCCAGCATCTTGTATGTCCAACTCAAGAAGAAGAGTCAGTTGAAGGACACTGCATAAAAGCCACCATGTGCGTGACCCATATGTGGGCAATTGTTCCCGGGAAATCTAAATGCACCAAAGGACTTTTTTTCCCCCCACCTTTTAGTTAACTTCAAACAAAAGTGGAAATTGTAAAGTGTAACAAAGTGTTTGAAACAGTAATATACACTGCTGTAAATAGGTTTAAAGGTTTTGCTCCATAAATACATCATGTACCGTGGTTTGATTTGTCACATATTTTTCTTATATTCATTGTTTCTGTGTTTCCATGCCATATATATATATATATATATATATATATATATATATATATAATATATATATTTGGCAAATCTTGCTTTAAGTATCATTTGTAAGATATTTTTTAAAAAGATAATTTTTTGAAATATATATTTTGCTTTGAAACTCTGGAAATGCCTCTTTGTCTTGTTTCGTCTTGTTACGTTGTCCAGTTCAATTTGGGCCATCTTTCCGGAAAGTGTCCACGCTCGCTAGTCACTTATGCTAACAGGATCTTAAAATGTATTGTCACTTGGTGACAAACCAAAAGTGATGAAAACGGCATAAGGCGTTAATAGGCTATTTAGTGATCACAGGGCAGACTTAGAAAGTAGTTATCCACCTCCCTAATAAATGGTAATGTATCGCCTTTTCTGTGCTTCTGGGAGATAGAGCTAGACAGAGATTAATTGACTGAGCTTTTGTACAGAGAACATCAGCATGTTTCAAGATTTTATAAAAATCCTCGTTTTTTTAATGAAATCTATTTTTTATTTGTACGTGTTTCCTACACCTACGCTTATCATTATAATAATTTAACAATACACAATATTTTAAGTAAAAATAAAAAAATACATGTTTAGTAATATATATTTATATTTAGTATTACACCGATACTGTGATTTAAAAAAAAAATTGTATACATATCTTTAAAGCCGCATATTTGGCAGACAAACAGTAAAAAGAATTTTAAGAGAATGGAGGAAAAATTGTCAAAATATTTTAAAAGAATGGAGGAAAAACAGAGAAAAGATAAGATCAATAACTGATTATGGATCGAGTCTTTAAAAGCAGAAAGAATGGGCTAGAGGGGGCTAGAATGGACTAGAGGGGCCGATTGGTTCTTATCTGCCGCCAAAGTCTAAGTTTCCATGTTATTATGTTTTCGCTATCGTAAAATAAAAATATTTTTGTAAAAAATAACATTGTTGAATCATATACAATGTTAGTTTGAGATATAAATGTATGTCTAATACCTCACCTAGAAATAATAGTATATAAAAAAGTACCAATACAGAATTATATGAAATACATATAATTTAATTAATTCTTCACTGTAGTAGAATTATTACCGAACTACCTTAGCAACTACTGTAGACCGAACTACCTTAGCAACTGCTAAGCAACCACACGCTTACTCATAGTTATAACAATCCACATTAGAGAGCCATTTCTTTCTAAAATGGGACTGTCTGTACTCCCATGATTGTGTACAAAACTATTACAATAGAGAAATAATAAACTTTTACTCCATGAAGTGCCATCGGGGACCCGGTGACTCAAAGAGTTAATTATCCGAGACATGTTCCCATCCAAATGCTTTGCAAAATCGTATTACTCACCAAAGCAATTTCCTAAGTTCTGACATAAGCCGATAATATTACTCTTCATTAATGCATACATCTCTTTTATTGAGGTGGATAAAAATTTAAGTGCATCAGTGCAACATGATACATTTTGCCAAACACTAAGCAGTTTATTGAGTTTTATTGAATACGGTCTACAACGATGCCAAGAATTAGTAAGATCAGACTCAACACTGAAACATAACGCTTATGGATTGCCTTAAAACACTCAGAAGCAACCGCCATGTGTTATTGTAACTTGTAAAGCAATATTAGAAGAGTCCTATGGAATATATTAAACAGTACGTTCTATTTAGGGTATAAGTCTATTATTAGACATGGAAACAGAAGTTGTCATGGCAGGTAAGGTTCGGTCCATCTGGTTTGTCCATGTGGACCTCAACCCTTCCTCTAGTTCTAGCCTTAAGTTCTAGATCACATTATGCTTGTTCTATGTATGTTCGCTAGATCAACATCAACTACCTCTTCTTGAAGGCTGCTACATTATGTCATCACCCTCTCATAAACACATCCGTAGAAATTAAGAACAAGGAGTTATGAGAAAAACAATTTCCATAAATACACATGCAAATCACATGGTAGTTTCGGAACTTTTAGAACTTTTTGATCAATAAGTGTGTGATTTACTTGTACGTTGGGCATAATGGGAACTAAAGGATAGTGCCTAGTAAAAAAGATAATAAAGATAAAAAAGTAACTGATTCCTCTAACCAATATCTACTACGATAGCCTGTTCTTCAAATAAGGACTTGATGTCTCTTTGAAACATCATCTCATCTCCAAGGTTGCCATTGTTCTCTTTGCCTCTAACATATTGTTGACGATTAATCTTAACACCTGAGAATTTTATAAATTACAAAGTCATATAGCATAATAAGCTTGCGTTTTGGTTACTGCCATACAGAATTGATGTGATGGAACCTAAAGATTTCCTGGTCAACTCAATATTCCTGGCCAGCGTTGGATGCTGTCATTGGTCAAGGTTAAGGATTAAAAGCTTCATCCATTACTCCCAGAAGCTCTCCCTATTCAGCCCCAGTACCAGTTAACTGATGTTATTGTAATAATATTGTGATATAAACGGTTTTTTAATCTTTGACATGTTGGAGGGTTAAATGTATGCACTTTTATTTCATTTGCCCAATTCTCTTAAGCTTTCGTGGTGTGCTAACTATTTGTTAACAAAATTATATAAAACTCTCTAAATTATCACTATATTCTGTTTTGGGGTCCACGTTTATAAAATAGGGCTTTATTATTAAGTGAAGAACTGCAGAAGAGAAATGATGATGTCATCTTCAAGGTCTTACAATATATGGGGAATATCTTATCTTAAAAATTAAAACTTGGGTTTATTTTATTCTGTTCCAAACATCTTTATTTATCTGCAGACCTGGAGGCCGCCATTGTTGTCAGCCATGTGATATTTTGGGTGACTTTCCCCGGTCAAACATCATACTGAGCTGATTCTTCATGGCAATGCTAATGAAGTCTGTTCTTCCATAGACTTTCATTAGTCAGAGTGTCAGTGTCTGGGGCATTAAGACTGAGGCATTCTATTATTTACCACAAGGGAATATGAAAAAGAGTCTGGTTGTTTGTCTAGTAGATTTGTCTAAGATAACAGAGCTAGAACACATAAAAATGGCTAACATACAACTGTCTGAAAAAAATGAGAAAAACTATATTTTTGGGTTTCCCCTTTAACGTTCCCAAAGTTCTCATTACTTAAAAAAGACTTCTCCACTGACTCATAAATACATTAGAATTTTTTCAGTCTGTTTACCTGCCAAATCAACTGCTTAAAATGTTAAAATAACATGTAGGATAAATTAACATTTTTAGATTTACACAGCTAGTGTTCCTAAAATGTATGCTCTGATTTATACGCTATTAGCACCCATCCTACATTTAGGAAGGTGATAAACGATGCCATAAATTAGGGATTACTCAGCAGTCTTGTGCACTTAAAAGAAATATGTTAGTTTATAAATTTCTGGATAGCTGTCAATATCTGACAAAATAGTAGGTAGAAATGAGTGAATATTTTCATCTTTAAGGCCGTATCATAGTTACACGCGTTATAAAAGTCCATCAAGTTCAACCCTTCTAGGAAACGATATCAGCTGATCCAGTAGAGTCATAACTAGGGCTCCTGGTGCCTAGGGCAGATTCAGAGGTCTTGCCCCGCATTGGCGTCATAACCAATTCTGGAAGTAAAGGAACAGGGACATCGCTGCCCGACAGCTCAAGTGCGCCCCTTACCTTGCGGCACCTGGGGCGTATGGAAGTTCATGGAGGTTATGGTCCTACGACCCAGAAGAAGACACACAAAACCCCTTTCATCCAGTACTGTCCCACATGGTAAAAATAAAGATCCCTCTTGTCTCCAAAAGCAATCAGATTTTACCCGAATCAACGCTACCAATTCTGACATTAAAATGTTATAACCTTGAATGGTTGTGTTGTCTAGAATTGCATCAACTTTTATCCCCCAAAACCACTTCATTTGTCAGCATGTTGCAAATTTGATAGCTAAATTTTGTTAAACTTTTAGCTAATTTCTCGAAATAACAAAAGGTAGGGGAACAGAGAGATCAAGCTATTTTGTCTTGGTTTTCCCCACCTTGGAACTATTTCTGTGGACCCCCTTGTGAGCCGACATACAGTGGCAATGTCCGTCTATCTGATCCTTGACAATTCTCCATTGCTGCATACAGAGATTAGAAGGAAGAGTCAGAGGTTTTAGTAAAATCAATCAGAATGTAATTTACTTTCAGGACTTGTCAGTCATGTCAATATAATTAGATATTACCAGATTTCTGCTGACACGTAACTTTTCATAGGACGTAACTTTTGGAGATGCATGGCACTTTAGAAAATGTACTGATTTTCTAAATCCATTATAGCTGTTATGAATACCGTTCTGATGGGTGACTAATTCAGAATCTTACGCGTTCCGAACACCTACATGAAAAACAGTTTGGTAATCCATTGTCTGTGAGCAATTGTATCCTTTGGATGGTAGTAGGAGGGCTTCTGCTACAAAAGTGTTGAACTCTACACCTTGAGGACCACAAGGAGAGGATTAGAGATTTGCCTATTTAAGTATAGGTGAATCAACCCAAATAATTATCATGAACAATCAGAGCTTTCAATAAATCCTAGTCCATTTGTGACCCTGGAATTTGAAGCTCATGGCCCAGCCGATGTATGCAGAGCCACACAAGAGAAGGAAGCCATTTTGAAACGGGGAGGTGGCGCAATCGAGCAAGATGGAAGAAACTTAAAATTCCTTTTATTATTTAAAAAAAGAAATTGACGATCACCCATGGCCAGTAATTAAAGCTGTAATTACATCTCAGCTGTTAGTGACATTTAAAAAGCGCTGAAGCAATCGCTGCCTTATTATAAACACCAGGGGGTATTCAATTTCGCGTTACTATGTTCTTTAAGTTAGCGCGTGCCAAAAACGTATCATGGTATAGAATGTTGTGAGCAAAAAAGACAACTTATTAAAACAATACATAGAACAACCTTCGTAATACAATACAACTTATCGCTGGCTCAAAACAGAGATAATTCCGTAGGGAAGGAGCTATTTTGCAATTTAGTGGGCTGATCTCCTATAAAAAGAACGGAGAAACACAATTATGGTTCGCTTTCATTTACTCCAGCCTGACAGTAAAACTAAATGCATAACCTTGTATAAGGAAGAATGATTAATGAGCTGCTTTAAATGTTGTGGGAGTTATGGCCGAGAGATATTATTTTAAAATGTAACATCCGACGGTATGAAAGTTGAGTAGAGGACTTGACCGGCTCTAGTTAGTGTCATCTGTATTTGCATAGTAGAAAATAATGAAAAAGAGTAACAGAATAGAGTTTATTTTAACCCCTTAATGACAATGCCTTGTTTTCAATGGGTTTAGGGACCGCCCATTGTCCTTAAGGGGTTAAAAGATTATCTTGCTATTGAGAGGTGAAGTAGGTTTTGTTAGTAAAATCGTTATGGATCATTTGGAGATTCGGCCAATAGTTCAGATCTTCGTGACCAGACACGTTGGTTGTCCCATTAAAACACTAATTAACCAGTCTTTGGTAATGGCCAACGTGTTCAGTGGCAGGTGGCTATATGAAAGGAGCTCAGAAGGAATCCAGACATAGTGTAAATGCTGTTACTGTAACCATGCTTGTATTGAACTATAAGCAAAACACACACAAAAAAACTTTCTGTAATGACCCTGAATCTGCCAATTTAAGCAGCCAAGGAGGCAATTGCCCTTCTACCTCTTGCTAGCCCTCCCCTCTTGGTCATTATGCTGAATAAACTTCATTAGTTATTATATGTTTGAGTGGGTAATAGATTGTAAATTTGAAATCATTAATTAAGACTAAAGATTTATTTCTCTTAACACCAGGCTACACTGTAATGCGTAGAAAAAGGAGGGAAAAAAATCTACAGAAATGTCGGTTTATTTGAGGTTGAATGCTTGTGGACGTTAATTAGAAGTCAACATACTGTAACTACTATAATATAAAGTAATTCTTCCCCTGTCATAAATAAACGTGAAGGTATCTGATTTAAGTAAATTTAGAATGTTTAATTATTGAACAATTAATCCTCGTACGCATCTACTAAAGCCAACCGGTTGAGTCAGAGAGAGCTAAAAATGTATTAACGGATTCAGGAATAATCGCCATAGAGATTACGCATTCGCAGCATGCACTCGCAGAATCACCCGGCAGACACTTCAGGCATCAACCACAACATCTTACAGGGGTTTTTTTTCACTTTCATATTTTAAAGCAGCAATTGTGTTATATTAAAAAGGAACAAAAACATAACATAGCAACACCTGAAAAAGGTTAACCTTTAACTGTAGACTATTAATGAAATGGGGCAAGAGGGGCAGCTGCCCAAGACGCTAAAGTAAGGGGGTGTACTTGAGCCGCCCAGCAGCAATACCCCTTCCCCTTCTCCTTCCCCTTCCCCAATGGGACTTCAGCCTGGGGTATGATCACACCTGGGAGCTTTCTCTATATCAGCCGAACCTGAGGCTCTTGAAATATTAACCCTTTAATAGCCCATTGTGAAGATTCTATGTAGCGACTCACCAAATGGCTCTAATATCGGCCCTCATGGAAGCCTTGGCTTGTCATTATTTAAAGATACACTTAATTGAGTCACCTGCATTCAAGCAGGGATATCTACTATAACATACTGGAAGCAAAAGCAACACTTGGCATAAGCTGTGACCCAGGTCTCCTGGAGGGGCAGATTCTCAGGGTCTCAAAACCTCTAGTATTCTGCTCTGATTTGATAATGATGATGATTTGAATGCCCCAGTTGGTGCCTTTTTCACTGGGATAAGTGCTTATTTCTTATGCCTAAGTACAGGTGACTTATTCTGAGCTTTCAATGGAAAAACAAATGTGTTTTCTAATGCTGTATTTAGTTATAAAAGTGTGAAATTCAGTAATTGAAACCACATTAAAACTCGAATATGTCACAGACGTAGCTTTGTGCAGTTAGAGGACATCAAAGAAAAGCTGTATTCGTTATCGCAATTACGGGATAATCTTATACTTTTCTTATGAATATGAAAAACACTCAATAACAATAACCATTCTCTCTTTTGTTCATAAACCGGGTTGTTGAGAGAAAAAATATTCTCGTGGGCATTTTTGTCTTGGGGATCCGAAACTAGTTAACAGTGCCACTGGGAAGAGATTGTTGACACCCGTTGATTGATTAAAGTTATGTTTTATTACTTTTTTTCTAACTTTTCACAGATATTGTGTTTTATATAGTTATAAAATTCCCATAGATGTGTAAGTGGGAGCTGTATAATTATGCGTTGATGTAAAATCTTATTATAGTTGTTTGTTGAAGTTGTTTGGGAAAGAAGGAGAGGGTGAAGAATAAACATCTTAGTCTGCTGTGTTCGCTCAGTTTATCTAAGTATATAGTGGCCCTCGTATTTAAATGAAATATATATATATATATATATATAATATATTATTGCGATCCGTTCACATACTATTTGCACAGAGAAAAGAGCAGAGGTCTTGGAATCCAATGCACTACAATATCTCTAAAGAACAGTCGTGCCAAATCAACACACAAAATACAGACCCGAGATATGTGACAGTCCTGTATGTTCAGTTGACTCTATGGAGAGTAATTACCTTAAAATAAGAGTTTTTAATACAACCAATACTCATACTGTTCAGCCAGTCGTGGGTTAATAAATAACTAGAGCATTTTACATTTGGGAAGGGGTGAAATATTCTTCCGTTTTATGGTAAGGTGGTTTTGGAATCGGTTAACCTTTGGCTCCTGTTGTGCTCGCTATTCATACAGATGGTCCTACAAACCATCTTAAATGTGGCATTAAGCAGAGTTCATGTATAAACCCTTTGTAACGCCACATGGAGCTCTTTATCATTGCCAGGTCTGACGTAAGACCTTCTGTTAAAGCACATATATTCGGGCGCTAGTTGGAGAATTAAATGGACCCAACATGCTTTGATGCTTAGAAATAATATCTATCCACAGTATCTATCTATCTATCTATCTATCTATCTATCTATCTATCTATCTATCTATCCATCTATCCATCTAAATATCTAGCTAATTAGCTATCAACACACATGTTTTCTGGACATTTTTTTCTTTAGATATTAGATATATCATTATTTATGAAACAATAATTTCAGGTTTTACAATAAAAGTTTCACACATGGATACACAAGGCATGAGGTCTGCTTAATCATATATGTAATAAAATTAAAAACAATTAGGTTTAGAAATGCTTTAAAGACTCAATTCTTAACCAGTCCTTGCTCTCTTATATTTAGGAGCTATATGCCTATCCCATGCATGTTTAAATTCCCTCACTGTTAGCCTCTACCACTTCTGCTGGGAGGCTGTTCCACTTACCTACTACTCTCTCTGTAAAGGAAAACCTCCTTACATCACATCTAATGTACCCCTGGTTTTAGACTATCACCTCACATTTCTCCTCTGAGATAAACTTCCATCATGTACTTTGTTAAATCCCTTTGGATACAAATGCATTTATCTCCCTTCCTCTGATTTAACCCCAACTATGTATCTTCTAGTTCTAGGGCTGCCGGGTTGGTATCCCAAGTTAAAATGTACGCTAAGGTTGTCACCTAAATGTCCCCTAAATCTATAGCAAAAAAAATGCCAAAATTGGATCAGCCTCCCATGGAGGGGATGGAAAACGTGTCCCTACCCCTGGCACCTGAAGGGTTAAAGCAAGAGCAAAAGATACTTGGAATTGTAACTTGTGTTTGTTAAAGAAGAATGAACAAAGAAAGCATTGAACCCGCATTCTCTCGGTGTTATCTAATACTTGTTTCCGCTATTGTTCTAGGCTAAAGTTTCCCGGTATAATGAAATGTGAAAGTTAGGACATGAATTAATTATGCCGCAGACCACACACACACACAGACAGACACAGACAGACACGCACACACACTTTCGGATGACAGTTCAGTTATTAGAAAAACACTTTTGCATATTAGGATCAGGTGTGCATCAAGACAAGCCGTGCTGTTACCTGCCGGGGACTTTGAGATAAGCCGAGTGTCAGAGAAGTAATTTACAATTCCTCCGGTAACTCTTCTGGACAGTGATGTGGGATTGATATCCAGTGTTTACATTTCACAGTGTATTAAATTGGTGCGTTTCTTAATATTAGAGTGTCATGCTGAGTTAATATTCATCTCCAGCTCCCGATATAGATGTGTTTATGTGTCACAATGTGTTTCGCTGTGGCTCGACGTGTCCCTATATTAAGATTTCAGTGGGCAACAAGCCCACTATGTCCTTTTTAGTATTTATAATATATAATATTTATAATTTTTCTTAGTATGTATATATATATATATATTATATATATATATATATATATAATTATTACAATATAGAATATATCACTAAAATATTATAAAATTTATAAAATAATATAATATATACCAGATGCTCAACGCGTCGTCATATAGATATTTAATAGTGATATATAATAGTGTTATATATATATATATATATATATATATATATATATATTTATAAATATATATATATATTGCATTTATTTCTACTATAAACATTGATGTAGATCATAATTTTAATTAATAGAAATATTTAATTTGTTTACTTTATTAAATATATATATCCTCTGCAGTTGTGCATGCCTATGGCATTATTCTTTTTTTTCAATTATTCCGGTTTGGATGAATTTGCTTGCTCTTTTTTTTACCATCTCGTTGATACAGATACTCTCCTCTCCTATATAACAAAATAAAAAAAGCCAATTCAAACTAATTGCCTTAGGTAAAAATTGTTTTCTTATATTCCCATTTAAACGTATCACACCCTGTATTTTTTGTCCATTTCACTAGACATTCTATCAATTTCCAAAACACAGTTATATGAACAGATTTAGAAAAAATATAGCATCTGCATTGGTTATGAAACATTACTCACAAAAACGAGATTGCTTATTGATTGCTAAGTATCCCTCTGCAGTAAAAATCTCAAATTGCTCTGTGGCGTATAAATAATCGCGTGTGCCCAAATGGGCTTGACCCTTTCACTACTTTTCTGTTGTCAAACGTTGACTGTACGATAGTTCCACCTTACAGGGTGAAATATAACTATTGGCTTTGGGTCTACAGCCTTCAAAATAAACAAGTTCTAAAACACGGTGTGAAAGCATATGATGATCCATTCTGAGAAGTGTTAGAGAAAGTTTGCATGGGTTCCTCCTAGAAGTATTGAAAGATATGGAATTTTACTCCAACTTGTTTGAGAATCTGTGAAGGTTCCATGCCAACAGAGTTAGGGCTGTGAGGGACATACCGACTTCTGACCTATAAGTAGGGTTTTGGACTTTCTACATCCAATCATTTTTTTTCTGAACCCCTAGAAAATGGTTATTTTCCATCCTTTACATCTAACTCTTGGATCGGGGGAAAGAATAGAATTCTTTCCCAGTACCTAACATCTCAGATAGAAGCCTTTACTTCGTATCCGCGCTGCGTTTTGCCATCACTAACAATATGTTTCAAACATAGTAACTTTCTGCTCATTATAGATAAGTGGAACATCTGGAGCTAAAAAGCCTATTCTTAAAATGGATATGAATTGAAACATTTCACCAAACGTGTAAGCTGAATGGCCTCAGGGGTTCCCTTAAATATTTGATGTCTATTTTCCAAAATCTTGGGGAATCAGCTAGTTTTAAAAAATACAATTCATCTCAATCTCAACGTATCTCAATGTCAAGGCTTGGTCAGTTTCTCTTTTTTGTTTCTCTTGACCTTCTGTGTAATGGCTTTCCTCGTTTCTTCTTGATTCTTGCACTTGCCATTGAGCTATTGGATAATGGCCGGCTCACCCACTTCTACTCCCAATGAAGGTCTTCTGAACAATTCCCAATTTCTTACACTCATGGAATATATGTGGGCCATTCATGTTTGTTGACCTTAATTGACTTCTCATTGACCATTCCTCAAATATCTAAAATCATACGGGTTTCATTACCTCCAACTCTATCACAAAGGCCATAAGTATTGTTTGAGGGTTTTTTTTTTATCTTTCAGCTGACTGCGGCACATGTTATCCGGAAGACATATGTCAATTTCTTTCATAGGCTTAAATGGTATTCAGAGGATTGAAAAGATTGAAGTTTGTAATACAATGGAAAGCCATATGCAGATAAGCATAGCACGGAAAATTAATTCAAAAAACTTTTTTTTTTTCCGACGTTCTTGCGTAAATAATGTTTGTAGACAGCCAAAATTATTTGTTGACTTTAACAAAACAAGTGTTGTATATTGCTTATCATACAGTATGCCGGTTTTGAGGAACCAAATTTGTGTCAAATAACATGTTGTACAGCTGTTTCGGAAACAGTAACATCTGCGGTAAAATCCTCTTATTGAAAGTAATTTTGGCACGAGCTGAAGAGTGACATAAGTTGCTCAAATTCCAATGAAACAAAACTAATAGATACAAAGAACGTTTCATTGTTTCCCATTCCCCGTAGCCTTTTCGCCACGCGGTCTTCGAGCCGATCTAAGCGCCATTTGCGCGAGGATTGTTAATACAGATGTTGGGAGTCTTATTTTTTTTCCTCTTGCAGAGATTTAGACAACATGGAAAAGAACAATAAAGAGAGCAGATGTGAATATAATGTTTTTTGTAATTCCATCAGTTGTATTCATGACTCTGCACTGAAACTCGTTAGGCGTGTAGGCGATGATACAATTAAATGAAACTTTGTTTCCTAAGCATTATATATAAGGCGTCAATACTGTTTAATTGCCAATTCGTAAAACAATACATTTCCGGTTACGTCCAGATATACAATTTTCCTTTTGCGCAGTTGTGTGTATTTGAAATGAATATCCTCCGTGTGTAGTTCACAGGGGAACTGGGGCTTTTGCAAAATGGTGGGGGTCTGGAGGGAGACCCTTTAATACAGATATCCCTAATTTGAAAGGGAGAGAGCAAGAGGGAGATGGAGACATGGAGGGAGATTGGGCTTTTGGTACAAAGTAGTAGAAGCGTAGCAAGAACATTTCTTTGGTTGGTACGGTGATTGCACCAGTTCTAAAACTTGGATCCAAATATGTAAATAACTTCCAAATTGCCAAGATTGCTTTATTATCTATACATGGAAACATGAGGTATGATGGCAAATGAGACCTATTTGGCTCATCTAGTCTTTACCTTTTTCTTGCTGTAAAGACTCAAACCTTAACCAGTCCATCAGGTCTCATCTTAGATTCAGGAGCCATATGCCTATCCCTGTTAGCTATCGAAATAAAAGCTTTGTCGAGTATGTGGGGGGGGGCGGACCACTAAACACGTAATGGACCCACCTGGAATAAACCTATTGGTTGGATAGTAATTGAGGTTAAAAACGACATGTCGGTCATGTTTCAACTTTCTGTGGCTGTTCATTCAGTAGACGGCAATAAACCATTTGAAGTTTTTTTAATAATGCTTCTAAATGATTAAAAAAAGGTTATTCCCATGCAATGGGTCCATAAACTAACTTGAGTCGTATTCTCAGCTATAAGATGTTAGATGGACGTTTAGCCGTAAGGATAATGATTAAGATATTGGATTGATGGAAGGTTCATGACGTGGGGTGGCAGAGATGGAGGTGAGATTGTGATACAGAAGCAAAAGAAATGAATGTGGGATGACGGTATGCTCCGGGTTATGCAAATCTTTTTTGTTCTATGCTTTGTTAGTGGGGTACCAATGCATAGATTAAATATCATGAATTATAGTCCAAATATAAGCATTCGATCGTTGGTATACGTAGAAGCACACAATAACCCACTTTGTGGCCAGAAATGCAGTTTCTATCTGTATTCAGGTGGAATCCAGACAGGGGCTTAGACCTCTCCACCTAAATGACATTTAGTCTATAGCTTTTCAGCGCAGCAAAGTGCCACCTTGTCATGTATTATGACAGCCGCGCTGTAATGAGAATTCAAAGGCGACGGAGGTCAAAGGAAGTAAAATTACTGCAAAAGAGGTGACCTCATGAGAATAACGATGTCTTTCAAACCAAGTGAAAAAAAATATAAGAAAACCCCAATGAAACCACAACCCACTGGGCTAACACACAATGGCTTAACACACAGGGGCTTAACTGCATCGCAGGGAGGCCTCCATGTCTTAGGGGTCCCCAAGGATTCCTGGTGCTGGACCCTTTGAAACTCTTGTTAATCTGTTAATAACATCTGTAAAATATATTTTTTTATTGAAATCTATTTTACTCAAAAGAAAACTTAATTAATTAACATTATCACTTTATCAATAGAATAATCATATATTTACGTTAGTATGTACGCCAACGCAGGGCCATAGGTACATGGTACAAACCGGATAGCTATGGCAAACTGTACAGTAGCAGAAGATTACAGATCTTAGCTAAGGCATATGAGGCTTTACACATCCAGAGCAGACCCCGGGGAATTGCGGTGTGATGGGGGAGGGTACAGGGGTGAGTTGGAGTGAGGTGGTGTAAATGAGGGAGTTCAGAAGGTGAGTCGATCAGAAGAGAGTGGAACTAGTCCTCCTTCTCTAGACTGTCTATAAGAGACTAGTAGCCTATGGATGAGCTTGCCACAGTCTTTGACCGAGATCTTCTCCCTACTGGGAGGCTCCAGGCAAACCTTAAGACGTCCTTTATGCTCCGAGCATCCTCAATGGCGCCCTCTGTATGCGTCTAGAAGTAGCGCGGCCCCAGGATTCTATGTAAGGACACACGGAGGAGACGCTGACGCATGGACGGGACCAAATGTACCTTGTGTCTAATTATTACAATACTTCATATATCTGTCATTTTGGATTGATATTATCATTCAGTATATTCTAAATTAAGAATTAGCATAAAATCTGTAGATTGATTATGATTATCTGTACGGATATCGTTTCAGTAATTGGTCTTTTTTTTTTAATCCTTAAGAGTTTAAGCTTTTTGTTAACGACAGTTTCATACCATGGCCTTGGGGCCATTTTGTTCAATATAACGAATTTATGCGTCCCATTTAAATGAATTACCCATCGCCATAAAAATAACATCCGCCGCAAACTTTAGAATTACATTGTTTGAAAGTTTAAAGGACATAAGGATATTTATTTTTGTCGGAAGCCCTGTTGGCATGCAGTTGGCTATGTTATTAAAAATGCATCTTCACATTGTTTCCGTGGGGAGAGAACGAAAGGTTTTCCCAATATGAGTTGAGACACTCATAATCTTTCCCAGTTGGATAAAATAACTTAAAAATTCTGTTGAAGTTGGACAAAATGTTTTCTTCTGCTAGTGAAGAATGTCATCGGAGATCTTTCAAGTGTAAAAATGTCCAAGTCGGTATGTGTCTCCGAGAGCACGTATCCCATGAGGATTTTGCCTTTGTAAAACATTTAATCATTTGTGGATTCCTGTTGAGAAGTTCCACTGTACTATTTAAGGAACTCGCAGGCACAAAGAGAAGGATAAATCACAATGCGTTCACTAGGCAGTCACTATACAGAAATAAGAAATTCTGCATAGAAAATAGAATCTGGAAATCTGGAAAAAATAGAAATCTAACAATTAATGTTAAACTTAAAGCAAACTGGGAAAAAATTATTCTATAACACGAAACTAAGACTAGTCGCTTCTGGCATACCCTCTTATAACAGATGACCTTCCTTTGATCTCTTTGCATTTATATACCTTTCTGACCTATGGCCAGAAAAGAATATCCTGATTTTTTATTTTCTTTTATCTACAACCACAATTAATGGAAAAAACAGTATATATAGTATAAAAATACATTTAAGATATTGAACATTGTAATTTATTTACTTATAAGGTCTGAATTCTAGACTTTAGACTTTGGGTACCATTTTGGATACCTTGGGCCATTCATCTTTTTTTTTTTGTACATAAAAATATACCAAAGGTTGTAGAACATTCTTTTTAGTGAGTTTTAATTAGATTTCCGTCTTCAAATATTTCCAGCATAATTTATTATTCAAGCTAATGTTGAAGCTTGATCTTAAATAGAAAGGTTGCGAGGAAGTAAAATGAATAATGTTCATTATCGGATATTGGTTTCAATCAGCAAAGCTTGGTTCAAGAAAAAAAAAAATAAAGTATCACTAATGAACATGTGTTATTCAAGATATCTCAGTGCTGATGAAGGAGGGAATAAGAATACTGAGATTCAATTTTCCATCCAAGCCGAGATACAATCGAAGGTCAAATTTTTGGAAAAAGCTGGAAAAATGGAGCGATTGGTATGACCTACCTCCAGAAAATCGGGACTATATAATGTAAAAGGGGAAGGTTAGGAGGTATGCATCATGGCTGAAGATACATCTGCCAGCTGTGCCTTTGCTATTACCATCTCACCATTATATGTTCAACCCGCTTGGTCGTTCCTATTAATTAATAAATGGGTAAGGGCAATAGTTGAACCCATTGACCATCTCCATGTCTAGGGAGCAATGGTGGCACATAGGAGAAAGAACTTGGCCTAGCACCATCAGCCCAGGCATGGATGGCATGTGGCCCTCACTACGGGAATACCAATTAGCCAATGATTTATATATATCTGAGTCAGCTGCTTTATTATAAATCCAAATACCTGCCGCTTCGGCGCGTTTCATCCTATGGTATTTATCTTAGAATCTTTGGATTTCTTGTTTAGTGATGCGAAAAATGCAGGAGAATCATTAATAAGGATAATAATAATAAGGTAACAAGAAAAGGTTAAATAGAGATAAACAGCCTGCTCTCCTAGTCCTCTTATGCGAAAAAATAAATCTCTCTTCGCTTATTATCCTGGATTTTTTTTCTACGCGTAAAATGCCACGAACACAAATTAATGACCAAACACTGAATAAGTTAAGTATAATCTGGTCATAATCATACTAAACCTATAAGTGTGTGTCCACCTATGCCTAATAAATTGGGTCTAAAAAAAACAACAACCGTAATTGGTTCTTAAAAAAAAAAAAACTTCTATTTTTTTTAAATAGGAATGTGGCAACTTTAATCTGATTTATTAAAAAAAACCCAAAAACATGCATTTTAACTTATTCCATTGATCGAGACTGGTTTTACGGTTGATCTGCTGCTATTCAGCAATCATCAGATGTGAGTACTGGGAGTTGCACCGTGGTCACAGACAATTAGCAATTTTTTATTTTTTCTTCTTAATCCTTCGTTCCGGGGCGAACTCCTTCAAAATAAACCTTTTTTTAAAAAAAAATAATTTAACAGAACACGGTGACTTATGAGAGCGCCCAAGACATCTATAATCTATAATCCAGCGGCGTATAACAAAGGCTTTGCTCGTCTGAAGTTTGGTCAGATAACAGAAGAAGAGGCTTCTTTAAAGACCTACTTCTATTTTTATACCGCAGCCATTAAAAGACCACAGTAACTGCGGCTAATTCAATTTCTTTAGTTCAGCCATCTAATCGGATCTAGTATACAATAATCGAGCTACCTGACAGTAAGATTCTAGGGCTCCTAATTTCACGCTTTTGATCAAAGCATCAGGATTTTATTGGATGTTCCACTTTTGTCTCCTTGCCGCGTACAACCGAAAATTACAACGAGGAACTCAATCAGCTCTCACACGCGTGTGCCGTCTGACACCATTCCGAGCCGCAATGTCAGTTGCTTTAAGTTGTGTTTTTTTTTTTCTTCCTTCTCACCGAGACTGTTTTAGTTCAGTAACAGTTCCGCCAGCTCACGCTTAGAGTACAGTGCAGTTCTTAGAAGAACTTTACTTTTTCCTTTCGACGGCAGTAAGGAAGACTCGGCCTGGGGAAGGTTACGAGAAATTCAAAATGTGTGAATTAAAAAAAAGGAGGCTTTCTTCTTTTTTTCTTCATGACAATATAATTTTAAGGACCGCAGAGTCATTTTCTTAGGGGTTAAAAAAAAGTTTGATGCCGCTTTAATGAAAAAAACGCATGCTTAGGACAAGGATAATATTAAGGAAACTAGATAATGAATATGGCAAAAAATAAACAGTTTGTCCATTTTGGGTTGAATTACTGTAAAGGGCGTTGAGAAAAAAAATATTTCTGTTAACACAGTTCAGGGGAGTCTTGTACTCTTTTGGTCCAGGAGTGAGGAAAGCCATCACTATATCAGCCACCCCGAGCATGAGGTCTTCCCCAGTGCAATTTAGGGACATTCACACACATTCACTCACTCTAACACAATTGTCAAACACACACGTCAGAAAGGGGAACTTCTTGGAAGGGCTGCATGACTAGGGCTGTACTGAGAGGATCTTGGGTTGTAGTACAATGGCCGGTGTCAGGGGTTGTTGCCCTGGTATAGTGAAAAAGCAGGCAATCGGTGAATGTGGCCTTGCTGGTGGTGCACAGGCCTTTGGACCGATGATGGAAATCCTGTTGTGGCAGCCTGTATGCTAATAGGGATGCCAGTAACATCAACAAGTGTGATAACATTACTCCTACACCAGGTTTGTTAATGTGTGAATGTGTTGAAGGGGGGCCATTGACAGTCCAACATTCAAGCTTATCCTGTCTGGGTCCTGGCCTCAGGTCCTTCATGAAGCTGAAATTTAATGGGGTCCTAATGACTTTTTTGAGTTGCTCAATTTGATGACAATAGTATAGTGAGCATTTTTGCACATACGTGATCCCAATCCAATATATTTCAGGCAAGCATGACATATATTTATATATATAGACATATAAAATATTTAAAATGTGTATTTTATTAGGAATTTATGTTTTTTTTTGATTGGCGTCTGACTATTTATGGAAGTCGGGTGACGCCGTTAACATATTTTTACATTACAATTCAAAGCGCGCTGCGTGCTCTCATTCACATAAAGCTTTTCTCTTGTTATAGAACATGGCACGGCGGCTTCCAACCCCAGAAAACATTCACCATGCATACGATTAGCAGCATGCATTAGAAAAAAAAAAAAATCAAACCCACTAAAACACTTTTAACATAGGCAGGCAAAGAGGTGAGAGGATTCAGAGAAAAATCAATAGACTTTCCCACTTAGGTGACATTAAATATTCTAGCTTAGTTTATAGACACCACGCTCTGAATTCCAAGGGGATAATATGGTGCACAAACAAATGGGGTTATCCGTATATATATATATATATATATATATATATACCCCCTCTTTTTTCTCACTCTCTCTATATTTATATATTATATATATATATATATATACGTGTGTTAAAAATTTTAAAAAGTATACTATTTCTAAAAAGAGAATTTATTGCACCAGTCACTAAAGGGTTAATACGTTTAGAAGATGATCTCCGCTCGTTAATGACTTTTTCTTATCTTTGTGCAGAAATTGTGACATGCTAGGAAATGGCATTATTTGCAGTGCTAAGAATTAAAGTGAAAAAATAAACATGGCCGCCTTCTGACAGTGCTGGATGGCCAGTTGGCACACATACGCATACACACACACATATATACGTGCATCCATAAACACGCCTAGCAGTGTGCTGAGCGCCTGTCTCCTAAACCCCTAGGTACGCATCTAAAGACTAATCATATACGTGGCCCGAGCTCTCTCTCCTCTGATGGAGTGGCCTTGTTATGGACAGGGATAGCCACAGAAAAGGGCAGGGCTACTGGGTTAGCCAAAGACAGCATTGAGTGGAAAGGATAGTGGTCAGTGAATAAGCATGGATGAACCCCCCCCATGCAGAGAAAATGAGAAGTGACCCAGAGACCCGGGGTAGAAGCGCTTCACCCCGAGACCCCAGGTCAAACCCAGAGAATTCCCAGGTATTTTTTCCTCTATGCTGGGGAGAGCTGAACATTCGGTTCTCTAGATCTGCATGATGTTCAAGAAAGAAAGAAATATTGCATCCTACAGATGTTCCGTTTTAATTCACACATATTTTACAGAAACATTTCACTTTGCATAGAAATTCTACACCCATTCTCCAAATAATAATAAAAAAAAATCTGTGAATAAACGTTGGTGTTTTTATCAGAAACGTAATATGGCACCTTCTTTCCTCTCTCATCACAAAAAAGAGTAGAAATGGTGACTTTAATGCTTTGAAAGAACACCCAAAAAATGATTTTAATCAGATTGGACTAAAATTGCCCATACTTATGCTTTATAATGCAGTACGTAACTTTGCTGAAGCTGGAGCGGTAACTAGGTCAGAGCGTTCACTTTTTATTTATTTTTTTTACATCTGGGTCATCAAATCAATTACTTTTCCGAGGTAATTTTGATCCTTTTTATTAAAGCGTCACATCTCAAGAAAGCTTTCCCTTTTGAAGAGTACTTAGAAATTATTAAAATTAACCACGGCGCTTAGTGCCGACTTTTATTTAGCAAAAAGTCATTCTGCTAACAGGAATCAATACGCACACAACTGCTGACTACCTGCGAACGTTTCTCAAGTCATTTCTCGGATTCTAGATTCCGTAGCGGTTGTAAAATGCCATCTGTTTCTCATTTAAGTCATTGTAATTTTAGCGAGTTACTGAGCTGAAAATAATACCACCAAATTCCCCAGCCTTCCTTTGGAAGTTGAGATATGGTTTCTGGCCCCCAGGTGTGAGATGTGACCGTTAGCTCTCCTCACCCCATTGTAGGTCCACTCACTTCTTGTTGAAGAGCTTTCCCCACTGCTTCTCCCACTTTGGGTTCATGGCTTTTAGCTTCATTTCTGTTCCAGAATCCGGTGCAGAGAGCTCAGTATTTTAATATCCTTCACTGGAGGCCAAGATTGGACATCTAGCGCATCGAGCAGATGCCCAACGTGCCAGTGACTGATCGGGTCCTATAGTGCGCCTCCACCAGCTGGTAACACACGGTCGCAATGGGGCTTGAGGTTAAAATAACGAGTTGAAGCCATGCATATGCCGTGGCTGTAAGCCTTAAAGTGCCAGAGCCGCTTAGCAATCACCAGCCTGGCCCTGCTTCTCCACCCTATCCCATGCCTCCACTTTTAAGCAAGACAGTCCCGATTCTTCCACTCTTTTGCTCTGTCCCGCCAAGCTCTACTTCTGTCCCGCTTTTCGGGATGGTGGTAATGCTCAATGGGACCGGGGTACTTGGGGCCACAATCCTGCGGCCCTGATTTCACCAGACACTGGAAAGTGCATATTGAGCATGCTCAGAATTGTGCACCTGTGCAGTCACACTCTACCCCCCAACCTCTGCCCCTGGCGACACGATTCACCGGAGGGTAGAAGTTGGAAGCTATGCTATCCACATTCAGAGTTTTGGGCTTTATTTCAAAGCCATTGGGAAAAAACAGTCTGCTACATTAATTTGACAGCTCCACTAACTACTAAAATCATAGACTATTATTAAAGAAATGGTATACGCTTCCCGAAAGTCTCTTGGGTTTATAAATTCAGCCTTGACGCCTTCCCTCATTCATCATTTATATGGCAGTTGCTACTTGCCCTCCCTATTAAGTAGTTTGACCCTCGTATTAACTCAAGCTCCTTCAGACATGCCTCCGACTGCGATAACCCTACAATCAATATATATTTTTTATTTACATACAGTTTAAGGGGAACAAAAACGTTGTGTTTCGTTCCCACAAGATGTTTGTCTACATAGATTCCTTTTTTCTCCCATAATCTTTACATTTTAGTAAGGAATATGGTGTCCATGTTTAATTTAAAGAATCTTATAGCCTACGGTTGTTTTAATGTCAGGAACACAAGCTGATTTAAATTGTATGAATGAAATATGATTTCTAATACCGTGGGCTTAACCTTAAGTAATTCAGAATATGTCGAAAATGGGGAAAAAAAGGAAAAAAAAAGCTGTATCATGGTCATTTTTTTTTCTTATACACGATATTAGAAGAATATCATTTTATTAAAATCACTAAAGTGGAAAGAAAAATATTAAACTTCCACATTTTATAGGTTTTATTAAAATATTTAGAGGATTAGATCTGATAAATTGCGCAGTTCATATGTCCATGCCGTTTTATCTAGCTCTGAAAGAATGTAAATTAGTTTTCAGTTCTTATAAAAGACGGAGTATTAGCGATGGCAGATATATCGCCTTCTTACCCCCGTTCACTATGTGCTATTTTTAAAACGGGGAGAGAAAAAAAAATGCCCGGTAAACTAGTTGGAAAACTTAAAGAAAGCAATATTTCTAAGAGAAATATTTTCTCTAAAGTGGGTCTTTGGAGACGTATCGGAAATCACAACGGAATACGAGATTAAAAGCTAGTAAGTTTGCAAAGAACCACAAAGCAACAAGGCACAGGCGTCCTGAATAATTTAGGGCCAATATTTCTTGTTTTGATTGGTTTTGCTCTGTGTACAGTTCCTAAACCCCATCTGGTAGAGACGTTGGATCCATAGATTTACGAAGATTCCATAGTTTCGAAAAAATATGACAAAAGAGGAAGGCATAATAATATAATCTGGTCTTCTATATTAAAAATATAGAATTTTTTTTTTACTTTCAATTCTATAGCGTGTCTTGTTTCGCTTTTATCTGTTCCCGTAATGATTAGATTTAGGTTTTTTGGTTTCTTAATACAAAGTGCCATTTTTAATGCTCATTGTGGACCAGGGCAGAGGTTGTAGCCCACATTGCTTTATTCTTATGGTATATTAGCCAATGTAGAAACATTGGTGTTTATTCACTAAAAGGGGCTCCAAGGAGCCTTTGCTGCAGGAAGAACTTGGCCTGCCCTGGATAATGTATAGTTAAATAAGTGTAAGTATGCCTACGTATTAAATTATGCATTATACAGGGCCAGGTCAGCCCTTCACACTGGAGAAACTTGCCAGTGCTGGCTCTTCATAATAAATAGTGAAGTAAGGGAGTTAAAACTACAACTCTCCAGCAAACTCTCCCTTTAGTGAATAAACCCCTCTGCCTTCTAGGTCTGTTCTTAGCATAGTTTGTATATCTGTAATACCTGCCGAGTTCCTTGCAGTCCACTGGAACATTTATAGATCTTCTGCATGATAAAATTTGTCAACAGAAAGATCTAAAATCCATGACTAGGTCACATAT